>JASDFA010000020.1:33915000-34554166 GCA_035772735.1 Datura wrightii
ATTCTTTAGTTTTCCGATTTTTTTATAGATTTTTGAAGATAAAAGATCTAAAAATATCATTAAAGACTATTGAAGTTTGATTCTATGTTTTTTTTCTAGTCTTCATATCAAATTGTACCAACGGAGTGTTATTGAATTTTGTAAAAATATTTTTAAGGAACTTAAATATCATGGGAGGTGTTTGGTGATAATTTGAGATGGATTTGAACTGAATTTTAAATTAAAATTTTGAGGTTGAAAATGACTCCCATCAGTATATCCCTGTTTGTATCACGTGTATAGCCCATCTGTATTAGTTATATCACACTGTGCATTTGTTTATCTTCTTTATATCATATCATATTATATATATATATATATATATATATATATAATATATAAACACACACTAGATAATTTAAGATTTTGTGTAGGGGCCCAAACACACACTAGATAATTTAAGATTTTGTGTAGGGGCCCAATATAATTGATTATAAATTTTAAATTAATTCAATGTAGAAAAAAAATAAATTATATTATTTTATTTATTTAAAAAATGTATTAAAAGATTATTCATAAAAATATTATATAGCATTTTGACGAATATTTTATTTATCTCAATCAAAATTTTAGAATAAATAAAATATTATAATAAAATAATTTAACCCAAAAATATTTTCAAGAATTGTTGATATCAATTATGGCAACATTAATTTTTTTGGAGTTGTAAAACACCCAATATCTCCCAGAAGTTATCAAAGTGAAACATCTCAAAGGCAGTATCCATATACAGGAGATAGAGTACGATTGGAAACCAAAATACTGCTCAAGTTGTTTGAGAGAAGGGCATAATTGCTCTGAGATGGATACGCTGCACATCAAGGAATCAGTCCAACATCGGAAAATTTGGAAAGCAACGGGCAACTCTTGCCAGAGGTTATGGAAGGGTTTGTCAGATCTGGGAGACGTTTCACAAAGGCAAGGTTAGAAACAATTGTCCCAACAAGTGATGGAACAGGGCAGACGGATGGATGGCAGGAAGTTACTAGCAGGAAAACCGGAAGATCCATTCAGAGGCAGGATGTCCAGGATGTTCTTGACGTCATGGGTTTAACTACCTGTTGAATACGGAGAAGATATATAAGGTACCCATGGAGGTAGAGGATGGTAATGACAGAGATCACGGTTCTCATAAAGGGCCATACCTGATTTGCTATAAAAATTGCTACGTGGAATGTAAGGGGATGAATAAAAGTCCGAGAATTAAGGAGCTAAGTAGATTTATAAAGGATAATAATATTGGACTGCTAGCAATTATTGAACACAAGGTGCAAAGGAAGTATGCTCTTCAAGTAATGAAAAGAATAGCTCCGGGGTGACAATATTGTGATAACTATGGCACTAAGGAGAGAGGTAGAATATGGGTAATCTGGGATAATAAGAACTTTTCATTCATTCCTACCATGGTGCATGCACAGTTTGTTCATGGCATGGTCAAATCAGTAGATTTGAGAAAGGAATTTTTATTCACAACTGTCTATGGGTTGCATACAATTCAAGCTCGGTGAGAACTATGGAATGAACTTACTACCATTGCGACCACTATAAATAATCCATGGTTGATAACAGGGGATTACAATTTCATTCTGTCTGTGGAGGACAGGATAGGTGGTTCTCCAGTACAAGAAGCTGAGATGAGATATTTCAAGCAATTTCTATTGAATGCAGGAACATCAGAAATCAGATCAACTAGTAGATTCTTCACATGGACGATTGGGCATGTTTGTAGCAGAATAGACAGGCTATTGCGAATGCAGAATGGTTGCAAATATGGCCGCACTTGGAAATCCATATTATGGACCCCTTGTTTTCAGATCATTCTCCTCTTTGCATTACTATTGAGGCTGATACTAGTAGGGGCCCTAACCTTTTTGATTATTCAATCATATGACTGAATATAAGAATTTTCAACCCATAATACAGGAAGTATAGAGTGCACATGGACAGAACAGGGGTATGAGGGGCATATGGAATGGGCTAAAGGTTGTAAAGCACTAGCTAAAGGGACTTAGCAGTAGAGAATTCTCAAATGTCACAGGAAAAGTTCAGAACACTAGAGAGCAGCTAAAAATAATACAAAGCAAAATGAGGAATGCTAACCATCCATCTGAACTGTTTCGAAGAAGAAAGGGACCTGAAAAATCATCTTGACAAATGGAGTCGGGTGGAGGAGAGTATTATGAAGCAGAAGTCTGGCAGAAGCTAGGGGACTCCAACACTGCGTATTTCTTTGTCTGCATGAGAAATAGGCAATCGCAAAACCAAATTAGGAGACTGACTTCCTTGACGGGGAAGGTGATTGATATAGCTGATGAGATTGAAACAGAAGTCTCTCAATTTTATATGCAACTACTAGGACAAGCTAATCATGTCCTACCAGCTGTGAGGACTGATATTATGAGTAAAGGGCAGTTTTGAACAGAAGTCAACAATTGATGCTTATTGCACCTGTTACGAAAGAGGAAGTATGGAGGGCTTTGAAAGGAATTGATGATTAGAAAGTTGTTGGGGCCGATGGATAGAATGCCTATTTTTTAGAACAAACTTGGCCAGTTATAGGACAGAACATTATAGAAGCTATACTAGAATTTTTTTGATACTGCTGATATGTTCAAGCCACTAAACTGCACTAGTGTAACTCTAATCCCTAAAGTCAAGAACCCTGATAATATTAAAGAGTATCAGCCAATCTCTTGCTGCAATGTGTTATACAAAATCATTGCAAAAGTGATCACTGATCGATTACAAGGAGTGATGGATACCATTGTTGATAGTAGCCAAGTTGCTTTTGTTCCCGGAAGATTAATACATGACAATATCCTTTTGAGTCATGAATTGATAAAAGGATATGGTAGGAAGGGTATACCCAAGATGCATGCTAAAAATAGACATGCAAAAAACATATGATTCGGTAGAATGGATGTACGTTGAAAAAGTTCTATCTATGCTGAATTTCCCAATCAAGTTCATTAGATGGATTATGGCATGTCTCACAATTGTTTCTTACTCAACTTTGATTAATGGAAAGCCCACCAAACCCTTTACAGCCAAGAGAGGGCTTAGGCAAGGGGATCCTATGACCCCATTCCTATTTATCATTGCAATCGTCGAATGCTACAAGATATGTCTAGCAAGCCAGGGTTCAAATATCATCCGAGATATGCTATATTAAAAGTACTTCAACTTGGTTTTGCGGATGATCTTCTTCTCTTTTTCAAGGGTGAGCCAACATCAGTACAACTAATATATAAGTGCTTTCAGGAATTTTCCAAGGTGTCTGGCCTAATTGCTAACCCCACCAAGAGTTCTATTTTCTTTGGGGGAGTTCACCCAATAGTCCAGGAGCAAATAATAGAAATTCTGGGGTTTACGAAAGGAGTCCTCCCGGTTCGATATCTTGGTATCCCATTAAGTGCTAAAAGATTGTCCATCACTCAATGCCATCCCCTGATTGATAAAATGGTAGGGAGAGTGACTAGCTGGACAACTAAATTCCTATCCTATCCCGTCAGAATCCAGTTGATTAAAGCAGTCCTTTTCTCAATACAAACATTCTGGTCCCAAGTGTTTGTTCTACCCAAGAAAATCATAAAGCTCATTGAATCGATTTGCAGAACTTTCCTATGGACTGGGAAAGACACAGTGAATAGTAGAGCCCTTTTGGCATGGGATATCCTGTGTAGGCCTAAGACAGCTGAGGGTCTTAATCTTACGGACATCACAGTGTGGAACAAAGCGGCTATTTGTAAAGCTCTTTGGAATTTGTGTAACAAGAAGGATAGGATCTGGATAAGATGGGTACACAGCTACTGTATCAAGGATCAATCTCTTGATGAAGTGCAAACAAACAAGTTTCTTGGGTTATCCAGAAAATTCTCAAGGCCAAAGCATCTGTTGAGGAGGCAGGGCTCACGTTGGCAGATTTTACACACATTCAAAAATTCTAGATTAGACAGATATATCAGGCATTAAGGGGCATATATCCGAAAGTTCCCTAGAGAAGATTGGTATGTAATAACAAGGGATCGCCTAAATGGATCTACATTCTTTCACTTATCGTTCGTCAGAGGTTGTATACAAAGGATAGATTGGTTAAATGGGGTGTCACAAGTGATGTATAGTGCTGCCTATGTCAACGAGCGGATGAGAGTATTTCTCACTTGTTCTTTGAATGCGAATAGCTGCAGAAGTATGGGTTATGGTCCTACGTTGGCAAGGTATTTTTCGGCAAACAGGCAACTGGAACATTGAGCTACAATGAGCAATGAAAAATACGAAAGGGAGAAAGAATAAAGATGTTATACTGCGAATGTCTCTTGCTAGTTGTGTGTACCACATTTGGGAGGAAAGAAATGCCAAATGGTTTCAGAAAGTCCATAGAGAACCCAAAGCTATCAGTCGATTAATCATACAAGAGATTTTCCATAGAGGCAGCTTATACCCAAGGATGGCAGATGAACTTACAAAGCTGAACTATTACCCGTAGAGATAAGGGGATGCACCTATAGAAATTGATAGCTGACAGTAGTCCTGTATAGATCCTATGAAGTTGGGGAATGTTCAACTTGGGAGTAGTTGTTGTAGCTTGTCTTTTGTGCCGTAAATATCTTCACTTTTGGTAAATAAAATTTTTATTTTTTCAAAAAAAAAAAACTCAAGATTTAACATTTAATTTGCATTTTACCATCGCATAATGACTTAAGTTTATTAGAATTCGAAGATAATTTATTTGTTAGATCTAACAGAGTTATATAACAATCGTGATTCTTTGTGTATTATTCTCTTAAAAGGCTAATACTTTTAATTTATTGCTCACAAGTAAAAATTAAAATTAAGAAGTGCATCTCATTTTCCACACAAAGTTCAATATATAACTCAATCTTAATTGATAACCAAAAGATTATTAGCATGACACAATTTTTTTAAAAAAAATTTCTGAAGAATGATATACTCTATAATTAATAAGTACGTATATCATTTATAACAATTTAATGAAAAAAATTATGTATAATCTCAAATCATAAGTGTATTTTTAAATTTTCTATTTAGATTAAATTTTAAATTCATTTATGGAAGTCATCTACGTATTTGATATCTATAGTTACATAGTAAATTCATTCCTTGGCTCATATTCTTATTTTATTCCAAAATTTGATCCTATCAATGTTAATCGGTTATGTAATTTTTTATATTATAATTATGCATTTGTTATTTTTTTCTTTTTTCCTAAAGTACTAATTAGCATAAATTTATTTACTTTATTTTTTTTATGAGTAATTTTTTTTATTTATTAAGAAAATAAATATTTACAAACAAGTGTAAAATTTATTTACTTTTCTAATTGCTAGTAAGTTATATGTTCAAAATATTATTAATATAATAGTTCTTATTCTGCATTCAAAATTTTATTTTATTAATTTTTTCTATGAATACAAAGATTGTGAAAACTCAAATTTCTCAAATATAATATGTTCATGGGATTGATTTATATCTTTTAAAAGAGATAACTTGCTTAAAAAGAAATTCTTTTCTCATTCTTGTTTAGAAAAAATGAATAGCAATATTAACAATTAATTGGTGACTTAAAAAATAAAGTAAGTAATCAGTTATAATTAATTAACTTTTAATTTGATTAAGTTAAAATATAAAGATATTCTATTGTAAATATGCGTAAATTGGACTCAAGAAATACTTTTTTTTAAATCTAAATATAATTTGATAACTTTAAAACTAAATCAAACTTACATTAGTTTTAATATTTAAATTAGTTTTAAATATTTAAATGAAACAAAGTACAAACTTGATTCTCTGTTTAAATGAAGAACTATTATTTTTGAAATCCAATGGACACTTCTACTTTACTATAATTTCAAGTATTTCATCTAGTTCATTTTATTTAGCATGTTAATTTTTTACGTTTTAAAAAATTATTTTATTAAATAACCCTTATTTATTCTTTGATCTTCCATCAATATATTATTCATTTACAACACTAATTTTTTTCTATATTTATTAGAACAAAATTAAAAGTAAAAAATAATTAATTATATTTCAAAATTTAAAATAATAACTTTTTGAATTAAATTAGTTATTTTAGTAAATATTACAAATAGAAAATATGATATGAATTAAAGTAAAGATATAACAGAATAGAGCAATTAGATTAGATGTTATACTAACTTAAGAAAAAAAAGTATAAGGTCCTAAATAGTACTAAAAAGCAACTTCTCTAATAATCTTCTGAAGATAAAAAAAAAAAAAAAAAAAAAGGGGTCCACGTTTTTAGATGTACATATGATTCTTGTTACTCTTTTAATGCAGAAAAGCTATTAAAATTTACTTAATTCAAAAATTCAATACCTCCTTTACATGATATACAACTGTTTTTTAAGCTGGATGTTACAACAATATATAATATGTAGAAGATATATGAGTGAAACTTTCTAAAAAAAGTTGATTGTTGTGACTTGTGATAGATATGTAACCACTTGGATGTAAATTATTGGATAAGTACAATAATATATAATATATAGAAATTAAATTACACATGTTTAGAGAATATTGATGAGGAAATAAGACAAGACCAAATACATAGTACAGTTTATGTTATTTTTTATACAACTCTTTATAGTCATGATTGCTCTTCCATAACTCTTCTATATAATAGATTAAATAATATAATAGAAATATAAATCTCCATAAAAATTTCATGTGACATACACTGCTATATAATGTAGTATACACATACCGCAGAAATGCCTCCAAGGTTATGATTTTTATTTGAAATACTAGATAGTGATGGCCCGTGCTAGCACGGATCCAATTTTAAAAGTTTTTGTCACTAAACATGTGTACTATTTATATATAGATTAGATGAGGAAGGGCCTGTTTATTGGCCCAATATTGCAAGTTAATTTTTTTTTTTGTTGAATAAAATTATTCAATTCTTATTCTTTTCATTTGAGCACATAAAGAACTATAATAAAATTATTCATTTGTACTTCCTAATAAGTAATTTTTTTTTAATTTATCAAATTAAGTAATAATTTGCAATATGTTAAATTCAACTAACTTAAAAAACTACATGTTTCATTGCTTATTATTTTATCCACTCAACATTAAATTCAAACATTGAATTGAACATTTGATTTAAGTAATATGTTTTTTACATTTTGCATTCGATCATTTTAGATAATAGATTAAACAAATGTAACTATCGTATGTATTGATAAAATTTTCAAAGAAAATTAATATGTGATCATAGAAGATGAAAAGAAAAAGATATGATTGCTTTAATTTATGTCATGTGTACACTAAAATTATGAAAATAATTTAATATAATGAATAGAAAAATATTTTCAAAAGAGATTTACATATCCAAAGAGACAATATAGTACTCTCACTAAAAAGTCAAAAAGACACTAACAATTATTAACATGATATAAATTGTAACTAAATGTGATAACTTACAAATATATCTTTATATTTTTCTGAGTCTAAATATATAACTTTCTATAATTTTGAAGTAAATGTAAATAAAATTATGTAATTTAAGGAGATAAGATATATCCTCCCTTCAAAATAAGTGGTGTTTTTATTTTTTTTATTTTATTTTAATATAAGTGGTGTTTCACCTAATTAAGAAGATATTAATTATATTCTTTCAAATTTACCCTTATTTAATTAAAAAAATTATTTTATATAATCAAGAAAATACTAAAAAGTTACAACCTTTTAAAGATATTTGTTAAAGATAAATTAGTAAAAATATGTCTGATTTGAATGAGTAATTTTTCTTAAGAGGGGTGCCCAAGTTAAAAACACTGCTTATTTTGAAACGGAGGGAGTATATATTATATGTTACTTTTTATTGTAACGTATAAGAGAATTTATTAATTGTTTGATATTTATTGTGTAAAAAGGAAGTATATATGGAAATGAGTAAAAATATCTTTAAACTATACAAAATTGAAGAAAAAACCTTCCATTAATAGTTTGATGCAAAATATCTCCATTATTAATTTTGAATCAAAAATACTTTTTCTAATAAACATATTCTTTTAAACACATTTTCTTTCTAATAAAAATATTGTAACTCCTCATTAGTTTTCAGTTAGATGATGAATAAAAAAAAATTGTGAATAAAATAAAAGATATTTTTATTTCTTAATCTTTTTTGAGTGGAAGAAGGATGAATATTTGCTAATATAATCCTTAGTTTTAAAGATAAGATGCAACAATCATAGTGCCATAAAAGAAGAAAATTTATTTACATTTCTTCAAATAAAAAAATATCTTTAAATTATCATCAATAGAGTTATTGTTGCTCCTTTTTATTTTTATTTTAACTTTAAAATCAAAAAATATATTAGAAAATATTTATCCTAATTTAATTAAAAAAATTAAGAAATAAGAATATTTCTTATTTTATTAAAAAAAAATTATCATCTAAATAAAAATTAAAAATGAGTATGATCTTATATATATGACCTATACTATTAGTTTAAACAGTACATGTGGTTATTCTATTTTAATTAATAAAATAAGAAAGAAGAGAAAAGATCACTTCTCAATTTTTTTATTAGTTAAAGAAATTTTAAAAGAAAAGAAATAAGAAAATAATTTTTTTTAAATAATATGTTTAATATATATATATATATATATATATATATATATATATATATATATATATATATATATATATATATATATATATATAGTAAAAAAAAAATTGACCCAAAAGTAAGAATAGAAGTATTTTTGGACCAAATAATTAACGATAGAGACATTTTTGGATCAAACTATTAACGACAAATATATTTTTAGACCAAACTATTAACAGATAATTTTTGTTCAATTTCATATAGTGTAAAAATATTTTGACCTTTTATTAAGCAGATATTATATACATTAGATTATCACATGTATTAAACTTATAAGTATTGTCTTCCTAGTATAATATAAACAAATATAGTCATTTGAATTAATTTTTTAAATATCGAATACCAAATAAAAATTAAATATATTGAGGTTTAGCAAAACTTACTTCTTAAATTACCTTTAGATATATGAACATTTAGATTTGAAATTTCTTTTTAAAGAATGTGGATAGAATAAAAAAAATGTTAAATATTAATGAATTCATTATTATTCAATTACTATAATTTTATACAATAATCAAATATGAAAGTAAAAAAATTAATATAAATAAATTAAAATGCTTAACTTAGTATTTATGATATTATCATACTAAACAAATTAAAAAAAATTATCCCATAATAATAATAATAATTAAAAAAAATTGCATGGAAAGTATATTCCTACACACATGTGAAATAAGGTTTTTTGTGGATCTTGAAAAACTAAATAGACCCTTCTAGAATTTTATTTTAATCATTAATACTATAATTATAGTTTGCCCTGAGATGAAGTTAGATTTTCAAAAATGTCATTGGTTGTCCATGTTATGGCTCTTCTATATAATACTAAATGAGGAAAGGGCCCGTTTACGGACCCAATAATACAAGTTTTATTTATTTATTTCTGGATAAAATTATTTAATTTTTGTTCTCATCTAAACACATAAAGAACAGTAATAAAGTTCTTCATTTATAATTTTTAATAAATTATTTTTTCTAATTTATTAAACAAAGTAATAATTTATAATATATTAAATTTGACTAACTTAAAAGGATTACATGTTTTATTGCTTATTATTTCTACATTCACGTAGCATTAAATTTAACGATTGAATTGAACAATTAATTTAAGTGACATATTTTTTATATTTTGTATTTGATATTTTGGATAATAGATTTAAAAATATAAGTATCTTATATATTAATTAAAAAAATTTAAAAATTAATATGTGATCATAGAAGATGAAAAGAAAAAATATGATCACTTTAATTTATGTCTTGTATATATTAAAACTAAGATAATAATTTAGTACAATAAATAACAAAATAATTTCAAAAGATATTTATAGACTCAATGAGACAATATTGTACTTTCACTAAAAGGTTAAAAGACATTGACAATTATAAACATGATATAAATTATAAGTAAATGTGATAATTTACACATATATCTTTTAAATTTTTTTGAGTCTAAATTTATGCAATTTCCTTTAATTTAGAAGTAAATGTAAGTAAAATTATATATTTTAAGGAGATAAGATATATACTCTTTCTATATCAAAATAAGTGGCATTTTTATTTTTTCACTTTATTTTAAAATAAGTAATGTCTCGCCTAATCAAGTAGATAATGATCTTCTTTCAATTTTATGCTTATTTAATTAAAAAATATATATAGGCAAAAAAAATTAAAGAGTTACATCTTTTTCAATATATTTATTAAAAATAAATTGCTACAAATACATCTTACTTTATAGGAATTAGTAGTTTTCTTAAGAGGTGTACCCAAGCTAAAATTACTACTTACTTTGAAATGGAGAGAATATATATTAGATGTTACTTGTTGAACCCGCAAGTGTACGGGTCGTACAAGTAATATAGTGGCCCTTTTTAAGAGCCAGATATCGAACCCACAGAGACTGGACCAATTCAGCTAACTATTGAGTTCAAGTGTGATATTCACTTTCACAAGTGTTGATGTAGACTTTTTCGATAAGGTTTAATTAAGTCTGGGGCTGTCAACGAAATACTCTGAATTAATTCAAGGAGCAACTAGAGTTAAAGCCGGATAATCATGCGATACTACGCTTTGTAATGGTTTTAGTATGAAACTATCAATTGTCGTCTCACATAATTAAAATTGCATATTCATGGCCTTCCGAACCTCTAAATACGACAAACTAGCCTCACTACTACATCATTGAGCGAGGTTGTTATTTCTAGTTCGTGGACAATTCAATTACGTCGATGTGGTTTACGTGGATATGATTAGGGACTCTCGTACTTCTAATCATTGGACTCAACTTAGCTTCACAACTACTTCTTCGAGTGGTGATGTAATAATTCTAAGTTGGTGTCTAGCTCATCCCGTTTTATCAACCAAGAAAGGTATTAGGTATATTTCTATCCTAACACAAATTATATCGTGAGATACAATCTTGCTCCCTACATTCTCTTGTTCTTGCCTAGGTCATCTTTCTCAAGCATGTACCTAGACTTAACCTACTTGTTTTCATGGTGATCAGTCATAAAAACAACCATAATTAAGAATGCAAGACAAAACAATAATCAATAACTTAAAACCAAAAAAAATCGCAAAATCACAATCATATCTTGTGGCTTCAACTCTAGAGGGAGGGTTCTAGCCACTCATGTTCGTATAATTACAAGAAAACATAATTAAAATAACCTGCTTACAAGAATTGGTAGAAGAGAAGATGAAATTGACAAACCCTAGGTGAGTTCTCCCACTTCTCCCTCACTTCTTGGCAGTCTTTCAGAAATAAATCGTGACTTTTTTTTAGGAGCTAAGGGACCTATTTATAGTAAATGAGAATTGTGCAAAATTATGCCTGTCGTGGAATGGCTCTGTGGCACGGAGTGTATCGCGGAGCACTGCCTCCATGACATGGTGTGTATCGTGGAGCACTGCCTCCGTGACACGGAGGTATCGCGGGAGCACTCTGGAAATCGCGCAATTTATTCCAACTTTGGTGTTTCGCTCCCGATATCATTCCTCCACTTCACCAAATCATAGATTGGGTCCTCCAATGCATTATTTACCTTCAAAAACAAGGACTAATCATGCGGGTTAATACATATTCACATTTACATAAAAATGTATGAGAATGTATATAAATAAATAGATAAACAAGGCAAAACTAAGTTATAAAGTATCACTTGGGCATGCTATTTTGCCCACGATCACCTACCCCACACTTAAAGCCTTGTTCGTCCTCGAACAACCCTTTTACAGCTCATGTAAATGAAGACTCACACATAACTAATTTAGCAAGACAATTCAAGCTACGGCTATAAGGATTATTTAAGATATGAAGTTAAAAATAGAGCATGCACGATTTAATCAATGAAATGATATACAACTCCGTTAAGACTTCCTAACCTCAAGAATCGACTCTCAATCTTAGCAAACTCATGCAAATCAACCGATCAAGAAATCTGACATGAATGTTATCTCTCATTAAACATATGCCCTCACAATAAGAGAGTTGCCCATTTTTACTCACAAGTTTTTAAATCACAACATGTATGGGTATATGAATAAAATTACGCTTGCTCTCTCAAAGAATTCGCATGCATCATCTAGTGAACCATAAGCTTGCCCTTAGTGTTTTACTCCACTAATTTAAGGATGTATGAATGTAAGATCAAGTAGGACTTAATGGGTTGTAATGTAATCTAAGGGACAGATAGGTACTATTATTGCCAGTAATAGTGACTATCTTCCCCAAGCGCTTTTAATAACTTCACATTCATTAAGGACATCTCTTCTTTTACTTCACCCTCATTCTTTTCACTCTTGAATTTTCTCTTCTTGTTCTCATTTCTTTAAGCACACTCAGCTTAGTAGTAAGGAGTACTTAAGCAATTTTTTTTTTCATTCATTTATTTTCTTACTCCCTACTAATAATCAGCCATTTTCACACAAGTGCACCTTTGTCCTTTTCTCAACTTTCACAACTTCTACTTTTCCTTCTTTTTCACGCTTCTCACTCCTTCACTCTTTGGAATTTTTCACTTAAGCACTTCGGAGTTTTGGATCAAATTCAAAGCTAATGAAAGAAAAGGATTAAGCTTATATTGTAGATATCAAATAATAGGCTTAAGGCTCAATGGGGCTAACTAGGATTAAATATTCAAGGTAGGTACAGTGAGGAATAAAAATTAGGTTCATTCAAAGGAATGCCTAAATCATCTCCTACAATTCACATCCTTCATTTCGTTTTATATACACACCAGACAAATTCTAGACATTCCACAATAGCACGAAATATTCGAAAAGCTTACACTCACAGCACATGCTCAATTCAAGACACATTCCGCAGACTCTTAACTCAGCTAATCACAAGAATTCAAAATTAAGCTTCAATCACATTGAGTCAAATTCAAGAGCCTAAGTGTCTCACACAAAGTTATACACTTCTGACATGCTTCAACACTAACCACACTTGTATCTTACAATCATGTATAGCACATAACAAGAACATCAAGCCATCAATAGCTACGGGTTCAAAAACCAAAACCTATTGACTAATTTTTCCTCAAGACGGTCATCATCCATCCATCGTTGGAAATAGTCTCTATCTATGACTAAAAATATTATATACAGACAAAAAAAAAATTTTATTCTTCGGTTCAAAGATCCCCCGTTGGAAAAGAACCGACAAGAAAAACCAACGGGTGATGAAGTCATGCTTGACTCACAAAAATTTTTCAAATATTTCTCACAAGCATTACATTCACCAAAAATTGTTAAGCACAAAATTTTTTAAATTTTCCTTGAAATTTCCCTCACCCCACACTTGAATCATGCTATGTCCTCATAGCATCAAATTAAAGTTTAAAGAGGGTGAGAAATACTCCCTAAGGCCTCTAGGCCTAGCTAATAGCATGTTTTTCTTCCTTTGAACAAGTGGGTATTTGACCCCACACTTTTCCTCTTCCATGTTTTTTAGCTTCCTCTTCCAAGGGTACTCAGACTTCCCCTCTGCCTGTGCTTAACTTTCCACCAAAGGCACACAAGTTGAAAATAAACAAAAACAAACTCAAATACAAGAAATTAAAATGGTACATGTGGTACCCTTGAGTTTCCTCCCAAGCAGCGCCTAGTTTTATGTCGCGGCACGACGTATCAAGTTTCACCACTTTTTCCTCCACCTTGAGGATATGAATCTCACCCCTAATTTCTTCTCTAATTTTCTCTTATGCTACCGGGGTGGTGGTGAAAAATTTAAAGGACCAAACAGTAGATGTCGCCTCTTGCCTTTATTGGCCCTTACGTAAGTGAAGTCATTTTGTCTATTAGAATTAGCAAATTTCAGAATATAAGGGGCTTGTTCCTCCTCTAGACCTTTCTCTACAAGCCTGGAAGACTCTATTTCTAGGTTGTCAACCAAACTTAATATCGAGAAATGCTTTGAGTGAGATACAATACACCTTAATCCTGAAACTGCTTTGTGCTTGACTTCCTTATTTGTATACACCTTCTCCACACCAACATCTATCTCCCCATAAATGTCAAATAGTTGGAACTCTATCTCTTCTTTCATAAATGGATTGGCTATATGTGTGAGACTATCACGGGGACTCTCAAGAGATTCTAATTCTTGGGCTTCTTCCAAAAATTCACCCTTGTCTTCTTGTAGTTCCTCTTGAGTATCGCCTAAACTTACCTGCAGTTTACCACAAGCTTCAACCTCAGCCATCATCTCCGTGATTTTGACACTCATCATTTCTAGGGCCTCTCCATTTTCTTCTTGCTGAATTCTCAATGCTTCCCTCTCCTCCTTCATTGCTTATGTTTGCTCAAGGATCTGTTTTAGCATGTCTTCTATTCGAGCTTGGCGTTCCAAGTCCTCATTTTCAGTATGCCTATAATCAGCAAAAACAACAGAAGGATCATAGTAGGGGCTTGGGGGAGGGGAGTATGCATTCGGACAGCCATCCCAATGGCCATCTTGACCTCCACATATATTATAAGTGTATGCATTTGGGCAACCATTCCAATGGCCATTTTGACCACCGTATATATTACAAGTATTACAATTTTGCCATAAGTGGGGTCCTCCGCAATTCAGACAGGACTCATCAAAATAAGAGTAACTACCATTTAACCCATTTATATTCCATGATGTCATGTTAAGAAGGGTATCAGATTAAAATTAAAAATTTAAAATAAATCTAAAACTAATAAAGAAAATTTTTTTCAACACTTGAGAAAATTTAAAAATCACACAAAAACAGACAAATTCACTGAACTTCGCCGAGTCCCCGGCAACGGCGCCAAAAACTTGTTGAACCCGCAAGTGTACGGGTCGTACAAGTAATATAGTGGCCCTTTTTAAGAGTCGGATGTCGAACCCACAGGGACTGGACCAATTCAACTAACTATCGAGTTCAAGTGTGATATTAACTTTCACAAGTGTTGATGTAGACTTTCTCGATAAGGTTTAATTAAGTCTAGGGGTTATCAACGAAATACTCTGAATTAATTCAAGGAGCAACTAGAGTTAAAGCCGGATAATCATGCGATACTATGCTTTGTAATGGTTTTAGTATGAAACTATCAATTGTCGTCTCACATAATTAAAATTGCATGTTCATGGCCTTCCGAACCTCTAAATACGACAAACTAGCCTCACTACTACATCGTTGAGCAAGGATGTTATTTCTAGTTCGTGGGCAATTCAATTACATGGATGTGGTTTACGTGGATATGATTAGGGACTCTCGTACTTCTAATCATTCGACTCAACTTAGCTTCACAACTATTTTTTCGAGTGGTGATGTAATAATTCTAAGTTGGTGTCTATCTCATCCCGTTTTATCAACCAAGCAAGGTATTAGGTATATTTCTATCCTAACACAAATCATATCGTGAGATACAATCTTGCTCCCTACATTCTCTTGTTCTTGCCTAGGTCATCTTTCTCAAGCATGTACCTAGGCTTAACCTACTTGTTTTCATGGTGATCAGTCATAAAAACAACCATAATTAAGAATGCAAGACAAAACAACAATCAATAACTTAAAACCAAAAAAAATTGCAAAATCGCAATCATATCTTGTGGCTTCAACCCTAGAGGGAGGGTTCTAGCCACTCATGTTCGTATAATTACAAGAAAACATAATTAAAGTAACCTACTTACAAGAATTGGTGGAAGAGAAGATGAAATTGACAAACCCTAGGTGAGTTCTCCCACTTCTCCCTCACTCCTTGGCAGTTTTTCGGAAATAAATCGTGACTTTTTTTAGGAGCTAAGGGACCTATTTATAGTAAATGAGAATTGTGCAAAATTATGCCTGTCGTGGAATGGCTCCGTGGCACTGAGTGTATCGTGGAGCACTGCCTCAGTGACACGGTGTGTATCGCAGAGCACTGCCTCCGTGATATGGTGTGTATCGCGGAGCACTGCCTCCGTGATACGGAGGTATCGCGGAAGCACTCTGAAAATCACCCAATTTATTTCAACTTTGGTGTTTCGCTCCCGGTATCATTCCTCCACTTCACCAAATCATAGATTGGGTCCTCCAATGCATTATTTACCTTCAAAAACAAGGACTAATCATGTGAGTTAATACATATTCACATTTACATAAAAACACATGAGAATGTATATAAATAAATAGATAAACAAGGCAAAACTAAGTTATAAAGTATCACTTGGACATGCTATTTTCCCCACGATCACTTTTTATTGATTGTTGGATACTTATTGCGGAAAAAGAAAGTATATACGGAAATGAGTAAAAAAAAATTTTGAACTATGCAAAATTAAAGAAAAAGGCCTCCAATTAATAGTTTGATCCAAAATGTCTCTATTATTAATTTTGGATCAAAATACTTTTTCTAATAAATATATTATTTTTTAACACATTCTTTTATAAATAAAAGTATTATAACCCCTCATTGGTTTATATATATATATATATATATATATATAAGATTATAGTAATCCGTCTTTAATTTCATTTAGATGATGATAAAAATTTTATTTTTATTAAAATAGAAGATATTTTTATTTCTCAATTTTTTCGAATTTAAGAAGGATGAATATTTGCTAGTATAATTCTTGATTTTAAAGGTAAGATGCAACAATTATAGTGGCATTAAACAAAAAAATTTATTAGATTACTTCAAATCACAAAATATCTTTAAAATATCTTCGATGGAGTTAATGTTGATCCTTTTTTCATTTTAATTTTAAGATCAAGAAATATACTAGAAAATATTTATCCTACTTCAATTCGGAAAATATTAACGAATAAAAATATTTTCTACTTTATTAGGAAAAATAATTTTATCATTAGCTAAATAAAAATTAATATGAGTAGGATCTTTTCATAAATGACCTGTATTATCAGTTTAAAAAATATATAGGATTATTTTATTTAAATTGATAAAATAATATTAAAAAGAAAAAAATTACTTCTATTTTTTTATTAGTTAAAGAAAAAAAGAAATAAGAAAATAACTATTTAAATATAATATTTAATTAAAAAAATAATGTGTTTAAAAATAAAAGAAACAATATGATTATTAGAAAAAACATATTTTGACCAAAAGTAATATCATGCATATTTTTTAACAAATAATTAACGCAAAGTCATTTTTGAACCAAACTATTACTATAAAGATATTTTTGGATCAAACTATTAACAGAGAATAATTTTATCAAATTTCACATAGTGTAAGAGCATTTTGATCCTTTGATTAAGTAGATATTATATATATTAGATTTTCACATCAATTAAACTTATAACTTTTGTCCTCCTAGTATAATATATGAACAAATTTGTAACTTGAATTAAATTTTTAAATATAGAATACACAAATAATTAAATTCAAACAAGATTTAAATATATTGACATTTAGCAAAACATATTTCTTAAATTACCTTTAGATATATGAACATTTCAAATTTTGAAATTTCTTTTCAAATAGCGTGGATGGAATAAAAAATATTTTAAATATCAATAAATTCATTATTAATTATTATAATTTTATATAATAATCAAATATGAAAGTAAAAAATTAATATAAATAGATTGAAATGTTTATTTTAATATTTATGATATGATTATGCTTAATAAATGAAACAAAAATTGATACTATTATATAAAAAATAAAAAATAAAAGAGTTTGCATGGAATGTCTAGATACACACATGGAATAAGATTTTTTTTTTATTTTTTTTAAAATATAGATCCTTCTAGAATTTCATTTTAACCATTGATGCTATAATTTTATAATTTTGTCCTTAAATGAAATTAGATTTTCTAGATCTCAAACTCTGTAGAAGCTAAAATAATATTTTTTTTTAAAAGGTAAAATTAAAAATGTGATGAATATTTAACCATGTGTTAAAAATTAGAGGCCAACTTTACAAAATAATATAATATATAAAAATATATAGAGATATAGAGATAAAAAGATAATTTTTACCTTTGGATATAGATATAAAGTGAAAAGACAAATACACCCTTGGTCTACCACCTCTTCACATTTCTATATAATAGAAAAATAATACTAGATGAGAAGACTCGTGCAAACACGGGCCCAACAATTTGTATGATACATATTTTATTTCGATATATATAATTTTTATTGTAATGTATAATATTCAAATAAAGAATATATTATGATATGTGCTATTAATTATGTATTTATATATATTATTTATTATAATAATTATTTAAAAGTAATAATAAAGGAGTTCATATATTTATTTGTGTATGTTTTTTACTTATATAACATATGATTTAGTGTATAAAATTTAGTTTATACAAGGAAAATTAAATTATTGATTTTTATAAGTTGTAAAAATTATATTCACATTCTAAGATGAGACCGAATAAGTCTCCGGAATGATTATAGGATACAATTAGATATAATTTATCTTGATTGTGAGAGTAGTATAATTTTAACTTTTTATGCTAGTACATCTTGTATGTATTTAATGCACCAAGTAGAGATAAATATTTTATATTGACTTGATAAAATAATCTTCTACTTCATTAAATATACTTATACTCTTAATTCTGATTTAATTATTATTTATTGCGTATATTATTTATTAAAATAATAAATTCTTTTGTGGGTCCATATGCCTAAAAATTTGGATGATAGCAATATACATTATTGCCATAATAGTTAGTTGATGAAGTTCATGTCTTGATCTAGAGATTGATCATACACCTTTATGAAAGCTTATAAGTTTCACGTGTAAATTTTACATATGAACTTTATATTCGGTGTATAAAATAAGCTAAACAAAAATATTTAAAAATAGTTAATAAATTAAATTGTCAGTAAGTTAATATTATTGATTAATATCTAAATCTTAAAATGGAAAATTAAATAAGGTACGATGAAAGAATTGCAAAATTAAATTGAGTAGTTCAATTACGAATTTTTAATAAAATACTTTGTAATTTACTATTGTAGAATTAATTCAAATATTTTGAATTAATTTCATAATAGAAAACTTTGTTAATTAAATTATGTGATCTTTGTTGTGCCTGAATAATTAAGAATCAAATGAAATCTGATTTATTGGTGAAAAAGAAAGACCCAACAAGTTTAGAAAAAAAATTTAAACCTTAAAACATGTGGCAATATAAAAGTTATTATTTCTTAAGGAGATTATGACTATGATATGCTTTCTACATATTCTTACGTATAAATTTGTCCCATAAATTTAGTAAATTTCAATAATACTTGTGTTATGCAACAACAAAAAATCGTATAACAGGTGGTGATCATATATGGTGGTGATTTTTCTAAAATTAGAGGTCAATTATATTGATCAGTTATGTTCACCCTTCAAAAGAAAATCCATTTATCTCTACATGTATTCATTATCTATATTACGAAAATATTTATCCACACAAATAAAATATATTGTAGTTACAAATCCAATTTACTGCATATGAGGAGTCTCAATATATTTAATTTAAGCACTAACTAAATTATTTTCTTTAAGTACGAATATAAATATATCAGTTGTTTTCAATTTAGTTTAATTCCATCATAATTTTTTATTTTATTATTAACTTTTAAATTAAATATAATCACAATTTAAAGTTATATTTTAAAATTTTTAAACTAAACTCACTAATAATCATATTTTACATAGTGCACTAAATTTCAAATAAGAAACTAATTTTTGTATAATATAACTTTTGTATATGATTTATATATTAATTTTAATGTATTTTATATGTTTATCAGTACAAGTTTATTGTAACAATTTTTGGACTAAGATAAAATTTTAGAAACTTTGAATTTTAGAAATATATTTAGCGAACTTCAAAAGCACGACTGATATTTAAAAGTATTGTATTTTTATTAAATGCACCATTCTATCAATAAAAAATACTTAGTGAAATAAAAAAAATTAAAAATTAAAGAAAAAATAAAACATGAATAAAAATTGACAATGATTGAATATTTTAAAATTTAGGAAATTGAATAAATCTTTAAAAAAAATAATCCCACTTTTAATAGCTATATGATATAAAAAGAATGCCCAACAAAAATATAATTATTAACCATTTATATTACACATGTTTAGAGATAATTGGTGAGAAAATAAGATAAAGATCAAATATATAGTACAGTAAAATTTGAATTGCTCTTTGTACAACTCTTCATAGTCATTGTCATTCATGTTATGACCTTTTTGTGGATTCCGTTAATAATCGTGTTACGCAAAAAAAAAAATTGTGGAACTGATGGTGATCGTGATATAGTCATATTTTTTCTAAAATTCTAGGTAAATTGTATTGATCAGTTATGTTCACGTTTCAAAAGAAAATTTTAGTTATCTCTGTGTGTATTCTTTATCTATATCACATAAGAAATACAACATAAAACATATTGTATTTGCAAATCAAACTTACTGCTGATGAGATGTTTAAGTATATCCGATTCAAACACTAACTAAATTATTTTATCTAAGTATGAATGTAAACATATTATTTGTTTTCATTTTAGTTTAATTCCATCATAATTTTTTATTTTATTATAAGTTTTAATTTAAATATAATCACATTTTAAGTCCTATTTTAAAATTTAAACTTAACTCATTAATAATTATATTTTATATAGTGCACTAAATTTCAAATAAAGAATCAACTTTCAGATAATATAATCTTCGTATATGAGATGTATATTACTTTTAATGCATTTTATATGTTTGTTAGTACAAGTTTATGACAATAATTTTTGGACTAAAATATAATTTTAGAAGCTTTGAATTTTGAAAATAAATTTAGAAAAATTCATAAGCCGAATAGATGTTTAAAGGTATTATATTTTTGTTATATGCACATTCTATCAATAATAAATAATCAATGAAAGAAAATTTCTTTTAAAAAGTGAAGAAAAAAAATATGAACAAAAGTTGATAAGTTGAAGATTTTAAATTTTATGGGATTCAATAAGTCTATATAAAAAAAAGTTATTGGTTATGATAGCTACATGATTTAAAAAGAGTGGGTCCGACAAAAATATAATTATTAATCACTTATATTACACATATTTAAAGATAATTGGTGAGGAAATAAAATGAAAACCAAATATATCATACAATATAATTTGAATTGCTCTTTGTACAACTCTTCATAGCCATGGTCATCCATGTTATGAAAAAATATCTAATCACTATTAATGAAAAAAGAAAGATGGATGGAGAATTGAATATAAAACAAAGTTAAAGTAAAAATAAAGAAGTATAAATAAATTCAATGGAGAAAGAAGAACAAATCAAGAGAAAAGAAACATTCTAGTATTGTGTATTTTTTTAAATGAAAGAATATTAATTTTTTAAGTTTAACACATGTTCTTGAAGCATTTATGGGTTAGATATGAAAAATTACAATATTATCCTTGGTTGTCCTTAGCTTCACTCTTCTATGTAATAGAAAAATAGAAATAGAAATATAATATATATAATATAATATAATATAATATATTATCCTGCATCTTCTTTTTTTTCAATTTAAAGATGAGAAAGAGATACGATCCTTCTAGAGTTTTTAACCGATCCTTTTAAACATTAATAAGATAACTACTATTTTGTTCTACATGAAGCTAATTGAAAGGATCCTTCTAGAGTTTTTAATCGATTATTTTAAACACTAATAAGATATGTACTATTTATCCTTACATAAAGCTAATTTTATAAAACTGCCCTTGGTCGTCCATTTAAGCCTATTCTATATATACTAGATAAGGAAGGACTCTTTTACGGGCCCAACTTTGTAAGTTAATTTTTATTTTTGAAAAAATTATTTAATTTTTCTTCTTTTCATCTAAGCACGTAAAAAATCATAATAAGATTTTTTATTTATATTCTTTAATAAATAATTTTTCTAATTTATCAAATTAAGTAATAATTTATAATATGTTAAATTTAACTAATTTAAAAGAATTGCATGTTTCATTGCTTATTATTTCAATATCCCCTCAGCATTAAATTCAAATATTAAATTAAATATTTGATTTAAGTAATATGCTTTTTACGTTTTATATTTGAGCATTTAAATAATAGATTAAAAAAAGTAAGTATGGATAAAATTTTCAAAGAAAACTAATATGTAATCATAGAAGATGAAAAGAAAAAAAAATTCTTTAATTTATGTCTTGTATACACTAAAATTAAGACAATGATTTAGTATAATAACTAAAAATAAATTTCAAAAGAGATTTACATATCCAATGAGACAAAATAGTACTCTCACTAAAAAGTCAAAAAGACATTATTAATTATTAACATGATATAGATTGTAAGTAAATGTGATAACTTACACATATATCTTTTAAATTTTTTTGAGTCTAAATATATACAATTTTCTTTAATTTAGAAGTAAATGTAAATAAAATTATGTAATTTAAGGAGATAAGATATATATTCCCTCTATTTCAAAATAAATGGTGTTTCTACTTTTTTTGGTTATGTTTCAAAATAAGTGGTGTTTCACCTAATCAAGAAGACATTAATAATGTTCTTTCAATTTTATCCTTATTTAATTAAAAATTATTTCATATAATAAAAAAAACTAAAGAGTTAAACTTTTTAGAGATATTTGTTAAGGATAAATTTGGTAAAAATATGTCTTACTTTATAGGAATGAGTAATTTTCTTAAGGGGTGTGTCTAACTTAAAAATACCGCTTATTTTAAAATGAAGGGAGTATATATTATATATTACTTTTCATCGTAATTTTTAAGAGAACTTATTAATTGTTTGATATTTATTGTGGAAGAAAAAAAGACCTCCATAAATAGTTTGGTACAATATATTTTCATTATTAATTTTGAGTTAAAAATACTTTTTTCTAATAAATATGTTTATTTAAACACATTATTTTTCTAACAAAATATTGTAACCCCTCATGAAATTTTAATATATAGATATAAAATTATAGTAATCCATCATGAATTTTCATTTAGATGATGATAAAATTATTTTGTTAATAAAATAGAAGATATTTTTATTTCTCAACTTTTTCGAATGTAAGAAGGATGAATATTTGTTAATATAATTCTTGATTTTAAAGATAAGATGCAACAATCAAGTGCCATAAAACACAAAAATTTATTACATTTCTTCAAATTATAAAATATCTTTAAAATATCATCAATAGAGTTATTGTTGATCCTTTTTTCATTTTAATTTTTTAAATCAAGAAATATATTAGAAAATATTTATCCTACTTCGATTTAGAAAAATTTAAAAATAAAAATATTTTCTATTTTATTAGAATTTTTTTTTATTATTATTTAAATGAAAATTAATAATGAGTATGATCTTATATATATAATTTATATTATCAGTTTAAAAAATACATGAAGTTATTCTATTTTAATTGGTTAAATGAGATTAAGAAGAAAAAAGATCACTTTTTTAAAAAAAAATAGTTAAGGAATTTTTAAAAGAAAAGAAATAAGAAAATAATTTTTTTAAAATAATACTTTATTAAAAAGTAACATGTTTTTAAAAAAAAGAAATAATATGTTTATTGGAAAAGAGATATTCTGACCGAAAGTAAAAATAGGAGTATTTTTGGACCAAACAATTAACGACAAAGATATTTTTGGACCAAATTATTAACGACAAAGATAATTTTGGACCAAACTATTAACAAATGATGTTTTTATTCAATTTCACATAGCGTAAGGGCATTTTGAATATTTTATTTAGTAGATATTATATATATTAGATTCTTACATTGATTAAACTTATAAGTATTGTCTCCTAATATAATATGAATAAATCTCAAATAAGGATTAAATATATTGAGGTTTAGCAAAACTTACTTGTTAAATTACCTTTAGATATATGAACATTTGGATTTGAAATTTCTTTTAAAGAATGTGGATAGAAAAAATATTTTAAATATTAATAAATTCATTATTATTCAACTATTATAATTTTAATATTTATAATATTATCATACTAAACAAATAGAATAAAAATTTATTCTATAATATTAAAAATAAAAAAATAAGTTTGTATGAAAAGTATATTTTTACACATATAGATTTTTTGTGGGTCTTGAAAAAGAAAATAGATTTTTCTTGAATTTTATTTTAACCATTAATGCTATAACTATAGTTTACCCTTAGATGAAATTAGATTTTCAAAAATGTCATTGGTTGTCCAACTTATGACTCTTCCAGATAATATAATAGAAATAGAAAAATAGAAATAAATAATAATAATATAAATAGAAATATAGAATAGAGTTAAAGTAAATTTAATGGAGAAAGAGAAAAATCAAGAGTAACAGCACATTCTAGTGTCTTTGTATTTTTTTTATGAAAGAATATCTAACTTTTAAGTTTTAACATGTGTTCTTTTTCTGAAAATATTTATGGGTTAGATGTGAAATTTCAAAACTACCCTTGGTCGTCCATTTAAGACTTTTCTATATAATACTAGATGAGTAAAGGGCCCGTTTACGGGCCCAATATTATTAGTTTAATTTATTTATTTTTGAATATAGTTATTTAATTTTTATTCTTTTCATCTAACCACATAAAAAATAATAATAAGTTTTTTTACTTCCTAATAAATTATTTGTTTAATTTATTAAACTAAGTAATAATTTATAATATATTAAATTCAACTAACTTAAAAGAATTACATGTTTTATTGCTTGTTATTTCAACATTCACTCAACATTAAACTCAAACACTTAATTGAACATTTAATTTAAGTGACATGCTTTTTACATTTTGTATTTGAACATTTTTGGATAATATATTAAAAAATGTAAGTATCTTATGTATTAATTAAAAAAATTATAAAAATTAATATGTGATCATAAAAGATGAAAAGAAAAAAATGTGATTGCTTTAATTTATGTCTTGTATATACTAAAATTAAGGTAATAATTTAGTATAATAAATAAAAAAAATAGTTTAAAAAAAGATTTATGTATCCAATGAGACAATATAGTACTTTCAATAAAAAGTTAAAGGACATCGACAATTATTAATATGATATAAATTATGCTAAATATGATAATTTTCACATATACTTTTACATTTTTTAGATTCTAAATATATGCAATTTTCTTAAATTTAGAAGTAAATGTAAATAAAATTATATATTTTAAGGAGATAAGATATATACTTTTTCTATTTCAAAATAAGAGGCTTTTTCATTTTTTTCATTTTGTTTCAAATAAGTGGTGTCCCACTTAATCAAGTAAATATTAATGATGTTCTTTTAATTTTATCCTTATTTAATTAAAAAAAATTACATAGTCACCAAAAAGCTACATCTTTTTCAAGATATTTATTAAAAATAAATTACTAAAAATACATCTTTTTTTGTAATTATATGTAAAGTATTAACATACCAACAAACAAAGAGCATACACCTAGTAGAACATCTACATCACTATGACCACCTTCTAAGAATGAGTAGTTTCATTAAGGAGTGTACTCAAACTAAAAATACTATTTATTTTGAAATGGAGAAAATATATATTAGATGTTACTTTTGATTGTAATGTTAAAGAGAATTATTGATTGTTGGTTATTTATTGTGGAAAAAGAAAGTATATACGAAAATGAGTAAAAATATTTTTGAACCATGCAAAATTAAAGAAAAAAGCCTCTGATTAATAGTTTGGTCCAAAATGTTCCTATTATTAATTTTGGATCAAAATACTTATTCTAATTAACATATTATTTTTTTAACACATTCTTTTTAAATAAAAATATTGTAACCCCTCATTAATTTTCATATATATATATAAAATTGTTGGTTATTTATTGTGGAAAAAGAAAGTATATACGAAAATGAGTAAAAATATTTTTGAACCATGCAAAATTAAAGAAAAAAGCCTCTGATTAATAGTTTGGTCCAAAATATTCCTATTATTAATTTTGGATCAAAATACTTATTCTAATTAACATATTATTTTTAACACATTCTTTTAAATAAAAATATTGTAACCCCCCATTAATTTTCATATATATATATATGACTATAGTAACTCATCATTAATTTTCGTTTAGATGATGATAAAATTAATTTTTATAAATAAAATAGAAGATATTTTATTCTCAACTTTCCCGAATGTCAGAAGGATGAGCATTTGGTAATATAATTCTTAATTTTAAAGATAAGATGGAACAATTATAGTGCTATGAAACACAAAAATTTATTACATTACTTTAAATAACAAAATATCTTTAAAATATCGTAGATAGAGTTATTGTTGTAAATCATAGTAAACTCCATATTTGAAACTCTCGGAGTTGAATGTTGAGAATTAAGCAAGTCTAATAGGTTCTGAGTTGTGTTGCCGTATCGTATTCAGTTCGAAAGTTAGTAAAGCATGCGCCAAAGGGCGAGTTAGCATTCCAGATCTAGTATAGCTTATTGTATGATTAGCAAGCATGTTATAGAATAAAAAGGATATAGATTTTCAGAATAAAAGCTAATAAAGTAAAATCAGATAGACAGACAGTTTTATGGCTACAGATTAGCCATTCAGACAGATAGTATCCCGGCTACAGATTAGCCAAGCAGTTAAATAAAGATTTCAGAATCAGTATAATCAGTAAAGAATCAGTTCGGTATAGAAACAGATCAGAATAAGAAATCAGATTTCAGATAGTCTTTTCCAGTTATACATGCTTGCTATTTATATGTGCTATTTGTTTGTTGAGACTTGATGTGGCGTGAGGGCACCTTATTGAGCGTCCTCGCCGCCCCTGAGTTGGTAATCGTGTCGCCCATTGAGCGGGTGGGTTTTACGTCACTCCAAGGAGTGGCATGCCGTCCCCAGCTTGGACGAAGATGGGATGAAGCTTTCCCCATATCAGGCTGATCAGCATTATAGTACAGATAGCCCTGTTGTGCGCAAGCGCCCAGGGAACAAATACAAATACAGTTACAGTTACAGATCTGATTACAGGTGCAGCTCCGCTTTCAGATAGCCCTGTTGAGTTGTGTCCAGGGAACCAGACCCTATCTGTTACTGTCTGCACAGGAGTCCTCCGGACCCAGACATGGTTGCTTATATCGGAGGCTATGGCCCGAGCCGGAGACCCAGGGGGCCGGTAGAGGAGCTCCGAAGTGAGCAGATGAGTGAAGTGACTCATTTTTGGCTGGTTTTGACCCGGGTAGGGGTATATAGATTGTTTGCTTGTTTGGCACCATCCGGCTTATGGGGGTTGGTATTGACTCTTGCTTGCTAAATGTATATGTATTTATGTGCTTTATATATATTAGCTAATAGACAGCAGGCCGGCGTGACTACAGACACGCTCCTGCCTATCAGTGCAGAAAGGTTTGATCTAGTTCCTATCAGCTCTTCAGATTCAGTTATCTTCTGCTCACAGACTTGTTAGTTATGTTATCTGTATTCAGTTGTATTATTTCAGTTGCTTTGCATACTCGGTACCAGTGGTACTGACGCCCAGTGGGGCGCTGCATTACTTGCCTGCAGGTACTCATAGACGAGGAGGCGATCCCTCGTGATCCTAGCCAGGGCAGAGTCATCAGCTCCTGTCATCCGGAGCTTGATATTACAGAGGTTTATATCATTTCCTTTTGTTGTACAGTACGGGTAGGTCGGGGCCCTGTCCCGACCATCTTATCAGTATTCTTAGAGGCTTGCAGTCTGTATATAATTCCCTGTGGTCAGTTGAGCCAGTCGTGTGGGGCCGTGCAGTTTGTCATAGCTGTTTAGCATTTCAGTTTATGTTGGCCGTGTGAGGCCTTAGTTTGATAGTAGTGGTGACCTTGCCGGTCACGTAGTTATCCAGCATCTTATTGTTGAGTTACAGATAACTAGACAGCATGGTGGCCTTGTCGGCCCGCATAAGTTTCCCCCTTGTAAGTATGTTTCTGGTTAGCTAAAGTTTCATACAGGTGGCTATAGGCCTAGTCGGCCGGAGGCTGTATTTACAGCCGTTATATAGCCCGTTGTTTCCCTGAATCTATGTTAGAGCCAGCCAGACACCAGATGTGCTTAGGCGTTGTAGTCTAGCAGTTCAGGTCCTAGTAGGGCACCAGGTGCCAGTCATACCCCCCCTAAGGCGGGGTGTGACAAACTTGGTATTAGAGCAGGTCGTGTCCCACGGAGTCTGCAAGCCGTGCTAAGTAGAGTCTTGTCTATGGATGTGTTGTGCACCACATATTATAGGCAGGAGGCTGCGAGGCATACTAGGATGGTTACCCTTCTTTCATATTCAATCGTGCCATAACACAGTACAGTATAGGGTTGGTCCTTTTAAAACTTATCATATTCTTTGAATACAGATACGAGTCAGACCAGCGAAATCCTATTCCAGGCAGGAGATCAGATATAGCAACAGGAGAGAACATCAGCCAGTTACCAGGTAACTACAGCAGCAGGAGGAGGTAACAGGGACCTCCCAATGTTATACTTTTATCGGTACCATCGCCAGTATATGTCGATAACTTCAGAATAGGAAGTCATAAGCATAACGTATAAATGAGTCAATTTATTTGTTAGATATATAAGATCTGATTAAGATAATAAACAATATTAGATTATCAGATAAGTGTGAGAAAGAGAGGGAAGTGTAGGATTCCCACCTCCATCCTTTCAGGTATGGTACAGTTCCATGTCTTCGTCTTGTTGCAGTAAGAAAAAGTCATTCCTACCCCTTAGTTTTGATCCCAGTGTAGCAAAGGGCATAAGGATTGAGACGATGTTGCCCAAAGTAGGCAGTAAGTGAAAGGGTGGATTGGTTGATTCCAGAAAGGGTTAGAAAGAGTAAGGAGCCCTTGTGATTATGTAAGTTGTGCAGACCCTCGCGGTAATAAGTCAGAAGAGCAAGTAAGACTACTAGCTTACTCGAAGTGGGTGTAGGAGATCCGTCAATGATGGATTCCCAGTAAGAGTCAAGTTCAAGTCAGAAAAAGGTTGAATCCGCCGTAGCATGCTAACGACGGAAGGATATATCCTCCGCAAGATAATAGTTATAATCCTAGCTGTGATATCAAAAGACAGGAAGATTATATGAATAAGATGAGTCCGACTACAGGTCAGAAGAAGTGTAGGTTGGAACTTGACTGGCAACCTTATTGACAATGTAAGGCAGTTACCTTGAACCCCAGAGCTCAGTTTAAGGAAGATGAGGGTGAGAAGCATGAATAATAGGTTTTGAGGGGAAATCAGGATCACCTCCAGATAGATAGAACATCGTGTATTAAGGACTAAACCTCAAACGAACAGCTAAGAGACAGCAAGATTGTAGTTTAGAATGTTCCCATACGTCCGCCTAAGGAGAAGGTAAGAGGGTACCGACCCAGAGACTCCAATCTAGTGTGGCCCAGAGACAAGGTCCAACAGACAATCACGGGTCTTAATATAATGCCAAGTAAGGCCACAAGGTTCGGATGTGGACCCCACATTGTAAGAGTGGCGAAATTTCAAATAGCAGATCATAGCTAAAGTCAATGTGTGTGTTGCTTCCAGAATGGGAAAAAAAAATCTAATGAAATGATAAGAGAGGATATGAGATATCATTAGACCGTAGAAGCGGTATATCATGTGCAGTATGAAATTCAGTAAAGCATGTGAGAGATTACGTATCATCACAAAATTTAGTATGTATTGTACATAGTTATTGATATATATATGTACAGATAATAGATATGATGTGAGTAGTTGGCTATAGGGGTTACAGTCACACAGATTTTGGTTAGCTGCTAGGAATATATACAGATCGTACTGCAGGACCCCTCACCAAAAGAGGGGGGCATGTTAAGTGTGATTCACGTATGAAGCCATAGAAACTTTCTCGGTTCTCAGTCTATTGAGTTAACGGATTTATATGCTTGTTGCCAGATCTAGACTTAAGAAGCTCACAGGAGTTAGTAGCCTGAGTCATGTGGTTGATGATACGGACACGGTTAGACGGTCGAACGACCAGCTGGCGCCTGTATTAGCAGGGAAGCATCCCTAAAGATCAGTAACATTATCGCATGTGCCAGAACCAGAAATAGAGGTCGAATAGGTATACTTCAGAGGTTAGCAATACAAGAATTGTTCCAGTATGTTAAGTGGTCGTACATCGTTTTCCCAGCCTTATAGGTGAGAGTCGGCCTTAGTCAACCTAGCAGCTATTATGTGGAACACCCCGCAAGTCAGCCAACCGTCTCAGTCAAGGAAACCTGTGGGTACCCCAAGAAAGAGTCTATAGCAGTAGTCAGTGACAGACTAGTACTTCAGCTGGTTCTCGTAAGGTATTTGGATACAGAGCCTTAACAGAAGGCCAGTCTTTACAGAATGGCTCATAAGACCGAGAAACTTCCAAGAACAGTAATATAAATCCAAGGGGGGTACGAATAAGGCATAAGAAATTGGTAGTGCCCTGCTAGCACAATGTTTACTAAGACAAGGAGATCGGTAGGTTCCCTATGAAGATCCAGGGATGGATCACCTGAGAGTAGGTTGGACCAAGCACAACACCACAATTGTTCAATTAGGAGGGCAAAACAGTTAGCTATCCACAACTCCGCAGTTATGCATGAGCTACAGATGTCCGAGTAGGACATGTAGAGCATCGTTAGATTACTGCAGCATTCGGGTCATTTAACCCAGCTATTTAGTTAGTCAAGGTTATTCAGCCAGACTATTAGAGATCATGATCATTGTCAGGACCCTCTGATCAGATACGGGTACATGGTGTGCAGATAGTCGTTTAGGTTATCTCGGCAACAAGTAGCCTTAGCATGCGGCCAGAAGGCCAGATAAGCTCTAGCTATACCGGCAGATCACCTGTCGGGTTCTCCGGCATAATAAGCCAGTTTAGTCATTCGTGTGGAAGAAACAGAGGGCAACGGAGCGGTAATTCAGAACACCGCCGTATCATCATTAGTTATGGAAGTGAAAGAACGACAACATGAGGATCCTGACCTGATCCAGCTCAAAGACAGAATCCAGCAGGGTAAAGCGCCAGATTTTTAGATAACTGAGGAAGAAGTGCTGTTATGTAAAGGCCGCCTTGTGTTCCAGGTGTTGCAGGGCTTCGCCAGCAGATTGGGCGGGGTATATTATGCCCATTATTCTCTTCATCTCGGTTCAACAGAGATGTACCATGATTTGGAAGAAATCTATTGACGGCCAGGAACGAAAAATGGGATAGCAGAATTTGTAGCCCAGTGTCCGGCTGCCAACAAGTAAAAGAGGAACACCAAAGACCGAGCGGATTGACTCAAGACATAGCTGTGCCTCTCTGGAAATGGGGAGAAATAAACATGGACTTTGTAGCAGGATTACCCCATACCAGGCATAGACATGATTCCATTTGGGTAATAGTTGACAGACTAACGAAATCAGCCCATTTCCTGCCAATGAAAGCTACTTTCTCTGCCGAAGATTATGCCGAACTGTATATCAGAGGAATAGTTAGATTACACGGTGTTCCAGTATCTAGTATCTCTGACAAAGGAGCACAATTTATAGCTAGATTTTGGCAGTCATTTCAAGGAGGTCTGGGAACACAGATTAATTTGAGCATAGTATTCCACCCTCAGACAGATGGACAGGGTGAACGCACTATTCAGACGCTCGAGGATATGCTATGGGTATGTGTGCTAGACTTTGGAGGTAGCTGGGACGAGCGTTTGCCGTTAATTGAAATTGCTTATAATAATAGCTATCACTCAGCTATCCAGGTGGCGCCCTTTGAGGCATTGTATGGGCGAAAATGCAGATCGCCGATTGGCTGGTTTGAAGTGGGAGAGTCAGCGCTGATTGGGCCAGACATCATTCAACAGTTATAGAAGAAGGTAAAGCCTATCAGAGAACGCCTACTGACTGCACAGAGCCGCCAGAAATCATATGCTGATGTGCGACACAGAAATCTAGAAATTGCAGTGGGTGACTGGGTATATTTGAAAGTGTCTCCGATGAAAGGAGTGTTGAGATTTGGCGAGAAAGGCAAGCTTAGCCCGAGGTTCATTGGGCCATATCAAATTCGGTGGAGAATAGGCCGAGTTGCATAGGAATTGAACTTGCCTCCAGAGTTAACGTCTGTTCACCCAGTATTCCATGTATCTATGTTGAGGAAGTTCGTAGGAGACCCATTCAGAGCGGTCCCAGTCCAGGATATCCAGGTTACGGAAGAGCTGGCCTATGAAGAGGTTCCAGTAGCCATCTTAGACAGACAGATTTGTAGATTGAGAACTAAGGATATTGCGTCTGTCAAAGTATTGTGGCGTAACAGGGACCGAGAGGAGATGACGTGAGAGGCGGAGGAAGATATGAAGGCTAGATATCCTCACTTATTCCAGGCCTAGTCAGGTGACAGGTATGTCCGTATTATTACTTATGCGGTACCTTATGGTTATGTATGTATAAATGAGAAAGATTGATGTTTAGCTATCAAGTGAATCGTAAAGTATTGTGTGCAGTACCGGTATTGGACTTTTCTGCGTTTCAGGTTTTTGGGATAGTCCATATTACAGGGAAAACTCTGCTGAAATTCTTCCAGAAACAAGTCGAACAAGTTGAGAAGTCCTCTAGATAGAAGTGTACTTTCGAGGACGAATGTTCTTAAGGGGGGGAGAATGTTATACCCCGTAAGATTCCCGGCACCTAGATGGCCTATTCGCACGTTGGTTGAGCATATTTGAAAGCCATATGTGCTAGGGAAAGGCCCGGGAAAGGATCGGACGAGTAGCCTGTCGAACCATCGCGGAAGGAGCCGGGGCAGAGCCCCTCCGCGATGGCAACGTGTCACGGAGGTGGAGCCTCCGCATTGGCTCCGTGATACGTTGGGCCTGTCCAGGCTCAAGTATATAAAGCCTCACTTCGGTTTAATTCCATTTAACTCAATATAATTTCCAGAAAATTCGTAGAAACAGAGAGGGACGAAGTAGGTTAACATATAATTGTTCGATTACGCTGCCAAACATAGTCCAAACTTAAATTAACCTCAGGTACCGAAGTATTTAGCAGCAGGGAGCATTCCTACGGATTTAGTTTCGCGAAATTCGGCCGATAAATCGTCGAGCTATCGGACTAAGGTAAGTGGAATTGCTCCAAACTAGTGTCTGTGTGTTCCTAGCTGTGAAGTGAATACTTCTCCCTTCTGGACTTCTGGAAAATAGCAAGTTTTCGACCATCTTTCGATAAGCCTAAGTTTAGGCTATAATTATATCGAAAGTGACGCCGTCCTTCAGAATAGTGTTGTATTTAGTACTAATTGACGTGTTTATGAATGCAGTTGGGAGATTTAGCTAGAATACTGACCGAGCCTCGTCCGACAGTCGGATAACTCGAGGTTAAGGTATGTGAAGTTGTTCTTCGGCAAGTTAGTAAGCCTTAGCTTGGTAAATCATAGTAAACTGCATATTTGAAACTCTCGGAGTTGAATGTTGAGAATTAAGCAAGTCTAATAGGTTCTGAGTTGTGTTGCCGTATCGTATTCAGTTCGAAAGTTAGTAAAGCATGCGCCAAAGGGCGAGTTAGCATTCCAGATCCAGTATAGCTTATTGTATGATTAGCAAGCATGTTGTAGAATAAAAAGGATACAGATTTTCAGAATAAAAGCTAATAAAGTAAAATCAGATAGACAGACAGTTTTATGGCTACAGATTAGCCATTCAGACAGATAGTATCCCGGCTACAGATTAGCCAAGCAGTTAAATAAAGATTTCAGAATCAGTATAATCAGTAAAGAATCAGTTCGGTATAGAAACAGATCAGAATAAGAAATCAGATTTCAGATAGTCTTTTCCAGTTATACATGCTTGCTATTTATATGTGCTATTTGTTTGTTGAGACTTGATGTGGCGTGAGGGCACCTTATTGAGCGTCCTCGCCGCCCCTGGGTTGGTAATCGTTTCGCCCACTGAGCGGGTGGGTTTTACATCACTCCAAGGAGTGGCATGCCGTCCCCAGCTTGGACGAAGATGGGATGAAGCTTTCCCCATATCAGGCTGATCAGCATTACAGTACAGATAGCCCTGTTGTGCGCAAGCGCCCAGGGAACAGATACCGATACAGTTACAGTTACAGATCTGATTACAGGTGCAGCTCCGCTTTCAGATAGCCCTGTTGAGTTGTGTCCAGGGAACCAGACCCTATCTGTTACTGTCTGCACAGGAGTCCTCCGGACCCAGACACGGTTGCTTATATCGGAGGCTATGGCCCGAGCCGGAGACCCAGGGGGCCGGTAGAGGAGCTCCGAAGTGAGCAGATGAGTGGAGTGACTTATTTTTGGCTGGTTTTGACCCGGGTAGGGGTATATAGATTGTTTGCTTGTTTGGCGCCATCCGGTTTATGGGGGTTGGTATTGGCTCTTGCTTGCTAAATGTATATGTATTTATGTGCTTTATATATATTAGCTAATAGACAGCAGGCCGGCGTGACTACAGACACGCTCCTGCCTATCAGTGCAGAAAGGTTTGATCTAGTTCCTATCAGCTCTTCAGATTCAGTTATCTTCTGCTCACAGACTTGTTAGTTATGTTATCTGTATTCAGTTGTATTATTTCAGTTGCTTTGCATACTCGGTACCAGTGGTACTGACGCCCAGTGGGGCGCTGCATTACTTGCCTGCAGGTACTCATAGACGAGGAGGCGATCCCTCGTGATCCTAGCCAGCGCAGAGTCATCAGCTCCTGTCATCCGGAGCTTGATATTACAGAGGTTTATATCATTTCCTTTTGTTGTACAGTACGGGTAGATCGGGGCCCTGTCCCGACCATCTTATCAGTATTCTTAGAGGCTTGCAGTCTGTATATAATTTCCTGTGGTCAGTTGAGCCGGTCATGTGGGGCCGTGCAGTTTGTCATAGCTGTTTAGCATTTCAGTTTATGTTGGCCGTGTGAGGCCTTAGTGTGATAGTAATGGTGACCTTGCCGGTCACGTAGTTATCCAGCATCTTATTGTTGATTTACAGATAACTAGACAACATGGTGGCCTTGTCAGCCCGCATAGGTTTCCCCCTTGTAAGTATGTTTCTGGTTATCTGAAGTTTCATACAGGTGGCTATAGGCCTAGTCGGCCAGAGGCTGTATTTACAGCCGTTATATAGCCCGTTGTTTCCCTGAATCTAAGTTAGAGCCATCCAGACACCAGATGTGCTTAGGCTCAGTAGTCTAGCAGTTCAGGTCCTAGTAGGGCACCAGGTGCCGGTCATACCCCCCCTAAGGCGGGGTGTGACATGTTGATTCTTTTTTTTATTATTATTTTTACTTTAAGATCAAGAAATATATTAGAAAATATTTATCCTACTTCAATTTGGAAAAGATTAACGAATAAAAATATTTTTTATAATATTGGAAAAAATAATTTTATCATTAGCTAAATGAAAATTAATAATGAGTAGGATCTTACATAAATGACCTATATTATCAGTTTAAAAAGTACATAGGGTTATTCTATTTTCATTGATAAAATAAGATTTAGAAGAAAAAAATTACTTCTATTTTTTTATTAGTTAAAGAAACTTCAAAAGAAATGAAATATAAAATAACTTTTTAAAAATAATATTTTATTAAAAAATAATATGTTTAAAAATAAAACAAACAATATGCTTATTAGAAAAAATATATTTTGACCAAAAGTAATAATAGGAGTATTTTTTGACTAAATAATTAACGGTAACGATATTTTTGGACCAAATTATTAAAGATAAGGATATTTTTGGACCAAATTATTAACAGAGAATCAATTTCACATAATGTAAGGGCATTTTGACCCTTTTATTAAGTAGATGTTATATATATTAGATTCTCACATCGATTAAACTTATAACTTTTGTCCTCCTAGTATAATATGAACAAATTCATAACTTAAATTAAGTTTTTAAATATTGAATACACAAATAATTAAATTCAAATAGGAATTAAATATATTGACATTTAGTAAAATGTACTTCTTAAATTACTTTTTGATCTATGAACGTTTCAATTTTTGAAATTTCTTTTCAAAAAGTGTGGATGAAATAAAAAATATTTTAATATCAATAGATTCATTATTAATTACTATAAGTTTATACAATAATCAATTATGAAAGTAAGAAATTAATATAAATAAATTAAAATGCTTATCTTAATATTTATGATATGATTATACTTAATAAATGAAATAAAATTGGTACCATGATATAAAAAATAAAAAATAAAAGAGTTTGCATAGTATGTGCATTCTAGACAAACACATGGAAAAAGATTTTTTGTGGGGTTAAAAAAAAAAAAGATCATTCTAGAATTTTATTTTAACAATTGATGGTATAATTATAATTTTGCCCTTAAATGAAATTACATTTTAAAAAATGTCATTGATCAACCTTATTATGGCTCTTCTATATAATAAAAAATAGAAATTATATGTTAAAAATATGATCAATGTGATAGTTCGTATTCTATATTCAAAACTTTATTTTATTAATTTTTTATACGAATATAAAGTGTGAAAACTCAAATTCATCAAATATAATATTTTTACGAAATTTATTAATATTTTTTAAAAGAGATAACTTGCATCAAAAGAATTTTTTTTTCAATTCTTGTCTAGACAAAAAGGATAGCAATATTAAATATTAATTGATAACTTAAAAAATAAAGTAAGTAATCCATTATGATTAATTAAATTTAATTTGATAAATTTAAAAGTATAAAGATATTTTGTTGTCAATATATGTAAATTGGACTTAAGTAATACTTTATTTTTTAAATAAAATTTTTATTCTATATCTTCAAAATTAAAACAAACTTGTATCATTTTAAATATTTAAATTTATTTTAAATATTTAAAATGAAATAAAATATAAATTTGATCCTATATTTAAATGAAGACCTATTATTTTAAAACATAATGAACACTTCTACTCTACTTTAATTTAAGTATTTCATCCGGTTCATTTTATTTATCATGTTATTTTTTATACTTTATAAAAATATAAAAAATAATAATTTAATTAAATTATCCTTATTTATTCTTTGATCTTAATTTAATGTATTATTCTTTTTATCAAATTAATTTATTTTTATATTTATTAGAATAAAAGTAAAGGTAAAAAATTATAAATTATACTAATAATATATTTATATTAAATATTTTAGTAAATATTATGAATAGAAAATATGTTATTAAATGAGAGAATAGCAAAAGAGAGCAATTATATCAGATATTATACTAACTGAAGAACAACAACAACAACAACAACAACAACAACAACAACAACAACAACAACAACAACAATAATAATAATTTTTTTAAAAAAACTGCTCTATAACCTTTTGAAAATAAGATATAAGCCCCACATTTTTAAATGTACATATAATTCATTTTACTCTTTTAATATATGAAAGTCATTAGAATTTTATAGAACATGATTGATTTTTTTGAAAATTCAATACTCTATTTGCATGATGTACAACTATTTTGAGTTAGATGTTTTGTTAATTGATAAAATTGCTCTTGGTCTTCGCACCTAATCGCTCTTCTACATAATAGAATAATAGAATAATAAAAATAAAATAATATAATAATTTATTTTTTATCTTTTTAAAATGGAATAAATAAAAATATACAATAAAGTTAAAGTAAAAATAAAGAAGCAATAAATAAATTTAATGAAGAAAGAGAATAAAAAATAAAGAGTAATGGAACAATTCTAGTGTTTTTATATTTTTTTATGAAATAAATCTAACTTTTAAGTTTTAATATGTGATTTTTTTTGAAAGCACATATAAATTAAATATGAAATTACAAAATTGCCCTTGGTCATCCTAATCTTCACTCTTCTATATAATAGAAAATATATATATTTAAAAGATATTTTTTGTAATTAAAAGCTCAATAAAAAAATACAAATGAAATAGTTTCTCTTAAAGAAATAATAGAATTTTTTGTTATATATAAATATCATATTTTGCTGTACATTTTGAATTATAAAATTATCAAAAAAATAATTTACAGTTAAAAGTACTACATAAAGTATTTATTTGGGATGTTATTTTTAATTACATAGCAAAGATGAGTAGTGGTTTAAAAAAAAAAAGAAGAGGAAAATTGAATAAAAAGTGAGGTCCATAGAAAGAGATTCAATAGTTATTTGTACATTTTGAATTATAAAATTATCAAAAAAATAATTTACAGTTAAAAGTACTACATAAAATAATTTATTTGGGATGTTATTTTTAATCACATAGCAAAGATGAAAAGTAGTGGTTTAAAAAAAAAGAAGAGAAAAATTGAATAAAAAGTGAAGTCCATAGAAAGAGATTCAATAGTTATTGGCTAATGTGCTTATTTAATAAATTTGAATTTACTTTTTTGCCTTTGGTCATCCTTCTCTTCATGCTTCTATATAATAGAAATAAATAGAAATAGAAAAATAATAATAGAAAAAAGTTCAATTCCATCATAATTTCTTATCTTATTATAATTTCTAAATTAAATATAATCAAAATTCAAAATCACGCCTTAATTTTTAAAACTTAACTCATCAATAATCATATCTTATAAATTTAAAATAAGAAATCATTTTTCGTCTAATATAATTTTAGTATATGGTCTCTATAAATTAATTCCAGTGAACTTTATATATTTGTTAGTAGAAGTTCATGAAAATAATTTCTGAGCTAAAATATAGTTTTAATAGCTTTAAATTTTGAAAATACAAATTTAAAAGCATAGTTTGATGTTTAAAAATATTGTATTTTTATTGAATGCACCATTTTATTAATAGTAAATAATGGGTGAAACAAAATTTTTTTGAAATAATGTAAAAAAATATAACATGAATAAAAGTTGATAATGGTTATACATTTTAAATTTTATGAGGTTCAATAAGTCTATATAAAAAAAGTACTAATAAGCTATTACAATTATATGTTATAAAAAGAATGAGTTCATCAAAAGTACAATTATTGGATTGGTTGTACTTACATGCAAATTTTGGTTGAATAATATTTAAATTTTGACCCAAAAAAAGTACAATTATTAGTCTCATATATATTATATGTGTATAAAGACTATTGGTGAGAAAATAAGATAAGGCCAAATACATAGTATAATTTATATTGCTTTTTGTACAACTCTTTATAGCCATAGTTGTCTTTCATTACTTTTTTATATAATAGAAATATATATATATATATATATATATATATATATAAAATATAAGATATTTTTTAGCTCAATAAAAAAAATACAAATGAAATAGTTTCTCTTAAGAAAATAATAAATTTTTTTTGTTATATATAATATCATATTTTGCAGTACATTTTGAGTTATAAAATTATTAAAAGAATAATTTACAGTTAAAAACACCACATAAAACAACTTATTTGGGAGTTTATTAATTACTTAGTAAAGGTGAAAAGTTGTGGTTTTAAAATTAAAAAAAAAAATTGAATGAAAAGCGAGGTCCATAGCAATAGATTCAATAGTTTTTGACTAATATATTTATTTAATAGATTGAAATTTATTTTTTTGCCCTTGATCATCCTTCTCTTCATGCTTATATATAATATAATATATAATATATTATTTGAGACAAGTTCATATCACTTCTTGTCTTCAATTTTTGTACATATCATTGTTTAGGTGTCTCCAACCAATTCCAACAATATTTAATCACTCATTTTCCATCTAACAAAGGAAGAGGAGGAGAAAATAGAAATTTGCTTTTTCTTTTCCTCTTAATTTTTTGTTCTGACATGAAAATGATTATGTTAATTTTATAAATATGTGTGTGTATATATATATATGTATATGTATATATATATGTATATGCATGTATCTTCGCAATAAATTTTCAAAGTGCTGAAAATTAACTGCAATGAAAAATAAATAAAAGAAAAAGTAATTTTATTAATAAATCTTGTGAGTACAATTCTATTTCTCTCTTGATTCTTCTCTTTTAAACTTCTCGTGATTCGAGGGCCTTCAATAGAGTACTTTTCGAATTGTTGGATGATTTGAATCTCCTAGAGATGTATTTCAATCGCCGTGAATGTTGGTTCGTGCTTCGTTACTTCAGAAAGATTTCCGGGAAGAACTCCGTCGACCACTCTTTGGAAGAACTATGTAGTAGATGTTGTAACTTTCTCCAATGCTTGCAGAATGTTTGTTGCCAATCCTTGTTGAAGTCTCGTTGAATGTTATGTACATCCCCTATTTATAGTTGTAGGGGGTGGATAAGGTTGCTTATGATTAGACAAAAGATTTAATTTTGACACTTGGTGGATTGTGATTGATTTTTAAATTTGACTAAAACTACCACATCATTTGGACACGTGACATTATCTTGTTGATCTTGAATTTGACTGGGATGCCAAGTCATTATGACACGTGGCATGGGTTTGGTCCCTAAGGTATAGTGGACCTTGAATTGAATTTATTAAAATGGACTAATTAATTTGTAAAGTCCAAATTAATTAATCAACCCAAATGAAATCCAAATTTTATATGAATTTAACCCGATAAAGTTTATATGTCTACAATGCCTCTTACTTTGAGAATTGTCGATGTGTAGGCTTGTCGAAACTTGTTGACGAGAATTGAAGTATTAATGAATGTGTTTTCATTTTTGTGACTTCAAAGGTGCTTGTTTCTTATCGTCACATTCTAGCTAGGCCACTACTTGCAAGTGGTCTAACTAGAGTTTCTTCCATGCATTTTCCACAGTAAAAGTCTTTTCCAAAGAGACAAATAATTATTTGCAGTGATCCTTAATATTGTTTTTAGTCATTCTCGCTGGAACACAATATGACCCCTCTATATTGATTTGAAATAGAAGGATCATATGGAAAAAAACTTAACTTGACATGCCAATTTATATGTAAGAATAAGACATGTTGATTTGAACCTTTGCACACACAAAAAACGAATATTAAATTTCCTTTGGTATTAAAAAAGAATCAGAATTTTTTTTTCCAAAGAAATCTCTTTAAATATGGCAATTCTTCCATTGATGAGCCAGCTGCATGGAAATTGGTATCCTGTCAGGGATTTTCTTCAATTACCATGAAAGAAAATTTCTTCAAAGATTTACCTTAATTCATGTTCTAAATTAAGGCCTTCTTCTTTCCTTAAGTTGTTGGTTCAAACTTTTCATATGGACATGACTTTAGAAACGGGAGGTGATTTCAATCAGCCTAATCTGATTTTCTTCTTCCAATTTACTATAACATTCCTTGTACAAGTTATGACAATTATTTATAAGAATCTCTATATAAGCTTCTCCAGTGAACAAAGGATTCATCCAAGATTTCAAAAGCAGTAAAAAAAAGAGCATTGCCTGAGTGTATTTTTTTAACTGATAAGCTTCTCCTTCACTTGAATCTTTCGAACGAAAGACGTAGTCCTTCATTATATTACAAAAACTAGGCAAAGTTCACTTTTCACTTTCTCAGGTAACTTCAAAGTTCATTCAGCCGGAATTTTGCTTCCCTCAAATTTTTTAGCTTTGTGCGTCCTCGGTAGAAAATTCATAACTTGGGGTAGGAGTGCCGAAATCTTGAGATTCTTATTCAGTTGGAAAAATAAATTTCAGAGAACTACGATACATATAAAAATTACGGCTAAAAAATCTCCGAATTTATACAGATATTTTTTTCAAACTCAATATGAATTTTGTCTCTCTCAACTTTTCAGCTTTACGTATCTGCGGTAGAAAGTTCATAACTCGGAGTAGAAATCCCCGAATAATAAAATTCTTATTCTGTTGGGAGGATAATTCAGAGAACTATAGTATGTGTAAAAATCAGGCCAAAAAGTCTCCAGATTTGTATAGATATTATTTTCAAACTCAACTTGAATTTTGTCTCTCTCAACTTTTCAGCTTTGAGCGTCTGTAGTAGAAAATGCATAACTCAGGATAGGAATGCCACAAATCATGAAATTTTTATTCCGCTGAATTTAATATGTGTAAAAATCACAACAAAAGAAAATTTCTGGATTTCTATAGATATTAATTTCAAACTCAACTTGAATTTTATCTCTCTCAATTTTTTAGCTTTGCGCGTCTAGTAGAAAATTCATAACTAAGAGTAGGAGTGCCCTAATCATGAAAATTTTATTTCGTTGGAAAGAAAATTCGAAGGACTATAAAATTTATAAAAATCACGGTCAAAAGGTTTCCAGATTTTTATAGATATTGCTTTGAATTCAGCTTGAATTCTGCCTTGTCCAACTCTTTTCTTTTTTTTATTTATTTTGTGATCCTCAGGAAGGACGTTGTGAGATCTTGATTTCCAGCAATGATGTGTTTCAATGACCGTGAGACGCCATACCCTTGTCTTGAGATCATGGATAATGAGAAAAATTCGCGTGCCAAAACTCTCAACTTGAAAGTTCATCCTCTGGTGATTGACGTCTTTCCGCTTGTTAGAAAGCCGCTGGACACTTTCATCTATCTCACAGAATAGTCGACGACAGAAATAAAGGACGTCATGTACAACTTCTCAGGCAAAGTTATGGCTGAAAAAGTATAACACCCTGTACCATCGTACTAAGATTTGAACCATTTAATGTATATGGGTAAGACTGACCCAATTTTTTTTTGATAAATATTAAGTTTTTGGAGGAGTCAATCATGAGCTACAATGTGTTAAGGAAGTTTGGAGTTGGTTAGAAATTGAAAGGGATCGATTGTGACTTTCGCCAAGAGCGGGTAAGAGCACGAATCATAACCGAATCATAAATGAGATGTAAGACTTGAAAACTACTTTTACTAGCTATGAAGCCATATACATAGTGTACATTGAAAGTACGGGCCGAATGTTGATGGTATGTGAGAAGGGAAACATGTATAAAGAGAAGAGAGAAGAATATGTGAAGTTTATAAATAAGGGTCAACTTTAAATGACTATAGAATATAATTTAAGAAGTATTTTTGGGTGATTCAACTTATAAAATAGAATCCCTTTGAATATTCTTTCCAACGCATCTAACCTTGCATCAATTGGAGTTCGGAGTAAAAAGTTATGGATATTTTATTGAAGCATTGTCAAGCTGTTGCGAACCGCGGCCAGCGCCTTTAGAAGCGCGGCCCGCGGATTGGATGCGAAACGCAACAGTGACCATTAAGTAGAGGGTCCAAAAACATTGAACAAACTGCGGCCAGTGCCTTGGAAAGCGCAGACCGCGGATTGGCCGCGAAACACATATTTTTTTTTCCGTAAAACATAATTTCAGCCCCTATTTAAAACGTGATTTTGGATTCTCTTCCTTATTTCTTCACCCCAACTCAACTCCAGCAGCCCCTAAATCTCTTAAAAACCCTCCTAAGCATGGAGAAACATCTCCCATGATATTACAACATAAAACCACGATTCTCTCAAAATTTTGACATCAAATCCTCTCTTCTCTCCTCTAGCAAGGTCAAGAACGATATTTGGGTTCAAGACTTGGGATCTTTAGCATGAAGTTTTTTCTTTCAAGGTAAGTAACTCTTATAAAACCTTTCATGAAGTATTGTTTCTAATTCTTAGGGATGTTCTAAGGTCAGAACTCATGGGACGGTGCTAGAAAGCCATGAGTTCATATGATGACCCATGGGTTAGGGTTATGGGACAATCTTGGTGTTGAAGATGGAGGTGGTTGTTTTGGTTGGACTTGAAATGGTTATGCATGTTTTTAATGGGCTATAGAAGGAGGCAGGTGTTAGTACACCCCATCCATAGGAGGCTCGAATATCTTATGTCCTCCGGGTGTTCGATGAAATGCCTCTATGACTTGAAATTCATTGTTAAGGTGTTGATTGTAGTTTCTATTCATATGATTATTGTAGATTGATGTCATAAAGGGATTTTAGCTTCGTGGTGATTATTGTGAGACCAAGGATAAGGTATGTAAGGCTATATCTACATGTGGGAACCTCATTGTTCTTCTCCACGCTACGTTATTCATGCCTATGAGCTTTTCCTTCGTGTATGAGTTAGAGTTACGATGAAAATACGGTTCCTTGATCTTATTGATTCTTAATAAATCCAAGATTTGCCTATGATGTTTCTCATCCTATATGATACGTCCTTTCCAAGAATTTTATGATTTCCTACACAAAATTACAAAAGCATGAAAGATACGAGATTCCTTCAAAGTCAGAGTTTGATAATTTCTCTTACGAATTTACTTACGAAATTCTCCTTCTTCTTGAGTTGTTACGGTTAAGGTTAAGAATGTTATGTCTATTATGAATGATTTTAAAACTCTATGAGTTCCTACGTATGTTTTATGATCATTCTTGATTACTCCATAAGTCCCTATGTATGTCCATGATCCTTCTGATCCTTCTATGAGTTCAATAAGTCCTCTTATGAAAAGTGTTAATTTTACAAACTACGATTTTTCCTCTAAAAGAGAAGTTTTAATGATTTTACGAATTATGATTTTTCCTCTACAAGAGCAGTTTTAGTGACTTTATGAACTATGATTTTTCCTCTAAAAGAGAAGTTTTGATGATTTCTATGAAGTATGATTACGACATGAAGATTTATGAATTTAAAGGTCTTATGACAATGATGAACTATGATTATGATACGATGATGACTTATGATGATAAGCTTGACTGCTTAATTATGATTTCAAGTAAATCACTTTATGAAATAAAAAGGGGAGTAGTATTATTATCTAAGAAGGCTTCATGCTTGATACTACGTATGCCAATGTAGGTTATGGATTGTTTCCGTTGGTTCGGGCGACTCCTTATGTGCCCCTGGTACGGGCTTCTATGGATCCTTGCTAGCAAACTATGTTATGATGTCTCATATCCCGGCAAGGTATGCGATGACTTAGTTGATCGGGCTGAGATCAGACTCCATGTTTACATGGTGGGTTATTTCGGTTAAGTTAAGAACCTCCCACAATGAAGTAATGGATGATGATGTAAAAGAATTGATTTTTTTTCAAAACAAAGGTCAACCTATTGGTTTCATATTCTTGACTTCCCTCATATTATGTCTATATTTTTGGTTGTCCTGTCTTTTATCAGCTATGTTATGTTTCATTCAGCCATTTTGCATACAGTACAATCCTATGTACTCACGTCCCTTTTGCTGGGGACATTGCATTATTTTATAATGCAGACTCAGGTACTTAGACCGACGATCGAGCTGCATGCTAAGATTCTCTTATTCGGCTATTGGTGAGCTCCACTTATTTTGGGCTTTGTTACTTCACTCAGCATTATTAGTTTTGATTATAAGGTATGACGGGTGCCTTGTCCTGGTAAAACAGTTATTCCATTGATGACAGAGGCTTTATAGATTCTTATGGTTCATGTCGATGTAAAATTTGGCAGGTCTTTATAAATTGATATTTTTTTAAATTTTGATTTTGTTTAAAGGATTAAGTCTAATGACTCTTCCACTCATGTTAGAGATATGCTCTTGATGAACACTATCTTATGTGGTTCTCTCGGGCCAGCAATAGCATCGGGTGCCGGCCACGCCTAGGCCCTAGGTCGGGGCGTGACAAAAAGTTCTCCTCTTGAAGTCCTCCACCCATCAAAACATTGTTGTTGCTAATCCTCCTCGCCGTGATGAGAACCTTTGCAGTTGGCGTGTCCCTCCTTCCGATTTTGGCGAGGTTCTATATACGTCTGGATATCAGGAACGGGTAGAAGATGTTTTTTCCTGTAACAAGGAGGCTTTGGACCACAACATGATTTATGATGCTATTTTTGCTTCGATGTTTACATATGACCTTAATGAGCATGTGCTCTAGGAATTTTGTGAAAATTGGCGTCTATCTACCAACACAGTTTCTACTTTCATTGGAGAGTTATCCATATCTTTATGGGACTTAAGAACCATCACATGCCTTCCTATTCATGGGAATTTTTATAATGAAGTTGTTCCCTCGGCTAAGGAGTTAACACATGTAGATGACCAAGGGAAACCTTTCCTCCCTAGAAGTTGCTCATACTTATTTTCAACATTCTACCAACTTACAAAAGGTATCATCGATGAAGTCTACTTTCGTGATTGGACCAAGTTCTGGTTTTAAGCACCGAAAAGTATGTTGAGCCTTCACAAAAGTTGTCTAAGAATCAAATGAAGCCAAGGATGAATCATGACCCTCTAGGGAATATTGACATGAGTTTTTTACCACAAACCGAATAGGAGAATGCCCTTTTTGTCGAGTTAGGCATGAAAGAATCACTTAGAGATGAGACTTATTTGGTGGCTTTTCTTGCATGCTGGCTCTGTAAATTTATGCTTCCCAACGAGAAGGCTGATTGTGTTTGTGCTACTGTCTTCAAAGTTGCAAGCTTGATGGCTCATGGAGAAAAATTTTGTTTGGCGGTTTCGGTACTTGTAAGCATCTATCACGGCCTTAGGGAGATATCCACCTCTTCAAACTTGGGATCCGACAAGGTACTCTTTCCATTCATTATGTATATGGATGGATTGGTGAATATTTTGAAACCTATTACCGTGTGAACCATCCGTAATGGGGAGTGCAAATGTGACAGATTTATGGAGAACAGATGGCAAAGCATTTTGACCTTATTGATGCTCGCAAGTTATTTCAACAATTGGATGTACAAAACCTTCATCATTTGGCGCTGGTACTAGGAACAGAGCTGCATATTAACGATAAAGGCAAACTGTCTAATTGCTGGAGTGATTTCTTCATAGGTCTCCATTCAAATTTTGTCACTTTGAGGCATGATGATGATATGATTGTAGAACCTTATAGCCCTCATCGATTTAGTTGACAATTTGGGTTTTGTGAAGATGTTTCTGGTGTTCTCATAGAGCACCATTATGATGGTTCGTTGCTAGGCATTGGTGAAGCTTTGGGATTCCTGTGTTTGTCTTAGAAGCTTTTCAAAGCTCATCATACCAAGCGTTTGTTAGATGAGGGACCTTTAATGACTCGTGAGTATTCGGACTGGTGGCCTACCCATCGAGGGAGCATGTTGAGATGAAGTACCCACATTATTTTGAGAGATCCGATGAAGGATGATGCTACCTCATCAACCAAAGAAGGTCAATCTTAGCTAAATGGTCAAGGAAAGCTTTCTCACTCTTCAAACAAGGTTACACCGAGTAATCCTATGCAAATTTTTAAAGTTTCTTTCAAGTCTAAAATTTTGAAGGGAAAGGATACACAAGCCGACAAAGAAGTAAAGTATTCTTTATTGACCCCCAAGGCAGCAACTACAACTGCTTCTGAGCCGATTGACGTTGCTCACAAAAGAAAGAGACCTTCTAGCTCATCAGGTAACGATGCTAAAAAATCAGCAGGAGTTGTGCCATTTTACAGCGACACATCCAAACCACTTATTACACTCAATAGGGGTGGGATCACTAGTGCAACCTCTAGCTCAAATGAGAGCAATGTTAGGCAAGAACAACTGGAAGCGCTTGAAGAAAAAACTCAAGGATTTAAGCGACCAACATTTTGAGTTCCCTAACTTGGATTCCATTAGTATTGATATTACAATATTTGAGGATGGTGCCGCTGGTTCAATAATGCCATTGACCGAATTGGGGCATCAAGTAAAAAATATTTCTTTAATATTTCACTAAACTTGCTTCTTTACTTGATATTAACTCTATTTTTTTTCTTTTTTTTAGTTGGGTCTTGGGGACATTTTCAGTGATGTATTTGGTGATGATATGTTTGAAGATTGTATTTGTTACACCCCGTAAATTCTTGACATTTAGATGGCCTATTAACATGTTGGTTAAGAGTTTTAGAATGCCATACATGCTAGGAAAAGGCCCGGGGGAGGACCGGACAAACGCCGCGTCAAACCATCGCAAGAAAAGGCTGGGCAGGCCCCTCCGCGATGGCCAACGTGCCACGGAGGGCTCACCTCTGCGATGGCCAACGTGCCACGGAGGTGAGATGCAGTCCCAAGTATATAAAGTCCCCACTTTGGTTTTTAATGATAATTATCAAATATTTCCAGTAAATGAACCAGAGAGTAACCAGAAAACAGAGGGCACGAGGGTTCCATTGAAATTTACTTCCGTTTATGCTATTAAACACGGTCCAAACTCGAATTAATCTTGGGTAGTGAAGTATTAAGCTGCAGGGAACATTCCTACTGAGTTAGTTTCGTGAAATTCGGTAGGCGAACCGTTGTCCTACCGAGCTAAGACAAGTGGAGTTTCTCCAAATTAGTGTCAATATACTCCTAGCCCTAAAGTGAGTATTTCTCCCTTCTGGACTTCTGAGAAATAGCGAGTTTTCGGCTATTTTCCGATAAGTCAAAGTTTGGGCTATATATATATATTCAAAGTAGCATTTTCTTCCGGAATATTGATGAATTTAGTTCTAATTGCTATAAATATGAACACAGTTAGAAGAAATAGCTGAATATTGGCCGAGTTACGCCAGTTAGTCAAGAAGTTAGTAACTGAGGTATGTGAAGCTAGTTTCTTTCGGCAAGTTAGTAATTCCAGTAGAGCAAACTAATACAAATTCTAGTAGAAAGTTTCAGAAACAGTACAACATGCCCAATATGTAATTTAGTAAAGTACTTCAAGATATTATCGTGTTCAACCAGAACTTAGTAAAGCACTATAAGTTCCCATAAAGTATTTCAGAAATAGAATAGTAGCTTAATATAAATTTTAAAAAGCATGTTAGAAATAGTAAATCATGTTTACCATGGGACTTAGTTATACAACATGATTCTAAGCAAAAATATTATATCTTGTTTCAGTATCAGATTCAACACAGTATGACATAAATTATATATATACCATTATCAGTTTCAGTATGTATTATATATATACACATTACTATCATTAGTTTCAGCATGTATCGTATGCAGTTAGTATTATCAGTTGAGACTTGACTGTATTGTTTTGGGTTGGATTACCTAGCATCCATGACCACCCCAGGGTTAATAGCTGTATCAACTCGTCCGCCAGAGGGCGAGGACATGTCTCTCTACGGAGTGGCATGCCGTCCCCTAGGGGATGAAGATGGGATGCCAGTTTCCCCATATTTTGCCTTGGTTGGCTTCTATATACCCCCGTCAAGTGGGTACGCCGGGGGTGTTGATTCAGGAGTCCTTCGGACTCAGGTACAGTTATAGTCAGGGGCTCAGCGGGCCCAAGTTCATACCCAGGGGACCGACAGGATGCTTATAGTTACTATAGGAAATGGGATGACTGGGGTAGGGGTATAGATTGCGTGTTGGTTGTACCTTCTGGCTTATGGGGGCCAGGTAAGGTTTATGTGTGTTATGTTATGCTATATTATGCCATGTTATGTTAGTTATGAATAGATAGACAGTAGAATGCCATGTTACCAGGTACGACTCCTACTTCTTTCAGCATAGTTGAGGACAGTCTTAAACTCATACTTTCAGTTAGTTACAGTCTATTTATTTCTACTTCAGTTCTACCAGATATATTGCTTGTCTTCAGTTATTTTCCAGTTGTTGCTTTGCATACTCAATACCAGCGGTACTGACGCCTCTTTTGGGGTGCTGCATTACTTACCTGCAGGTACTCATAGATGAGGAGCGGATCCCTCGTAATTCCTGCCAGCACAAAGAGTCATCAGCTCCTGTCATCCGAAGCTAGACAGCTAGAGGGGTTTATTCCTTTTATTTTGTTGTACAATATGGGTAGGCCGGGGCCTGTCCCGACCATCTTGTTATTCTCAGAGGCTTGCAGATTGTATATTCCCCGTGGTTAGCTGTGCCGGTCGTGTGAGGCCGTGTGTATGTTTTAGTTTGTTTATGATGGTCGTGTGGGCCTTATTCAGTTGGTAGTGGTGACCTTGCCGGTCACGTAGCAGTTTAGCACTTGTTTTCTTGATTCAAAAATAACTAGACAGCATGGTGGCCTTGTCGGCCCGCATAGGTTCCCTATTGATTCAGTTGTTCTGGGTAGCTGTTGTTTTCTTACTGGTGGCTATAGGCCTAGTCAGCCGGAGACTGTATTTACAGCCGTTATATAGCCCATCATTTTCTTGAATCCAGAGTTAGAGCCAGCCTGGCACTAGAAGTGCTTAGGCTCAGCTAGTCCAGCAGTCCAGGTCCTAGTAGGGCACCAGGTGCCAGTCATGCCTCCCAAGGCGGGGCGTGACAAACTTGGTATCAGACCAGGTCATATCCAAGGGAGTCTTCAAGTCGTGCTTAGTAGAGTCTTGCCTATGGATGTGTTGTGCACCACATACTATAGGTAGGAGGCTGCAAGGCATGATAAGATGGTTGCTTTTTATTCCTATTCAGTCGTGCTGTAGAGTGGTACAGTATAGGATTTAGTCCCTAGAGCTTATTATATTCTTTGGTTACAGATAAAATGTCAGACCAGCGACATCCTATCACAGGTTGAAGATTGGACACTGCAACAGGGGAAGGCACCAGCAGAATGCCTCACCCTCGTTTAGAATAAGCCTGATTAGAGGGCAATATAGAGGCATCGTCCCAACATTCTCAGCAGTCTCCACCACATCAGGAGCCACTTGGGGCGACACCACCTCCAGCAGTCCCTATACTAATACCTTCCAACCAAGAGGTCAGGAGTGCAATAGTCATGTTAGCACAAATGATGGTTCCTCAGCGTCAGCCGATGCCGTCTACAGTTGCAGAGTCGTCAGGAGGGCCCGGTAGTTCGAGGGTCCGGGAATTTTTGGCTCTAAATCCCCCAAAGTTTACAGGTACGGACCGGACAGAGGACCCTCAGGATGTTCTAGACTAGATGCAGAGAATGTTCAGGGTTATGCATGCCACGCCTGATCTTGGGCAGATTTATATGCCCAAGTGATACTCAAAAGTACCATTTTCGCCTTGTTTATCTATCAAATGTGTATACATTTTCATGTAATAGGCAATAAAATGTGAATTTATATTAACCAATATGATTAGCATTGTTTTGCAGTTAAAATGTGATTTCGGGAAGCTAAAATGCATGTTGGATGATATCAGAGTTGGACTTGGATGCGAGCAAGGGAAAAGGCATTGGACAGCATGAATTAAAGGGGCTCCGCGATGGATACGTGTCACGCTGCCATCGCGGAGGCATTCTGCCTGGATGGGGAAAATTCACCTAATTTCTAGTGGAGGTCCACGTTTGCTCCGTGGCACGGAGCCAGTGCTCCGCGATGCACACCGTGCCACGTTGAGCTTGAATTCCCGGACCCCCAGTTCCAGTGAGGGTCCGCGTTCATGGCGTGTCACGGAGGCAGTGCTCCGCGATGCACTCTGTGACACGTTGCTCATTATTCCGGGAAAAATTCCTAGCAGTATAAATAGAACACTTAAGTTCATTTTTCATAATTCAGACTTGGTGGAGCAAGGATGTGGGTTACAGGCAGTTGAGGGACGAAACGTTCAGGGTTTTTTCTCTCTTTATTTCTTCTTTAACTCAATTGCTTGTATGATTAACACTCGTTTTATGATGATTAATGCACAAATGAGTGGCTAATTCCTCTCCTTGCTGAGGTTGTGAACAATTGTGATGAAATTTGATTATTGATTATCTGGTTTTTCATCTTTACTTCCATGTTGTTCTATTAATTCTTGTTCTTACTGCATTGGTGTGTGGCCGCCATTAATGTACATCTAAAAAGTCCGATTTCACTCAAGAGAGCACGAAATTGGAAAGTTGTGAATTAATAGGATATTGTTCTTTACTTGGTTTGGGAAAATTGAGTTTTGATGTGCTTTCAGGATAGAAATATACCTGAAAGTCGTATTAGTCAATTTAGGAACCGGAATTGTATGGCTAGAACATGAATTGCATTTGATCACAGAAATGTAGACGGATGGTTCATGATTCTTAAGTGAGATTAAATACAAGAGTTTTAATCTCTTGGAAAATGTTCTTGGCTAGCAACAGGAAGAAAAGATTAACCAATTTATGATGATAATCAGTTTCATTACATGTTCGGTTAACCTTAGCATGCTCTTATCCATACTTCAGATTTAAAGTAGATAATTGTTCTTAGTTTTAGTATAAAATTTATCAAACAAACTATCAACTTTTTGGTTACGTTGTTGTCAGCATATTTAGAGGTAAAATATAGTATACTTGAGCAAATTGCACTTAACCCAAGTCTCCGTGGGATCGATACTTGGCTTGCTAAAGCCACTTGCTACTTGTTCGACCACGTGTACTTGCGTGTTGTTTTATATACCCATATAACACACCGAACAACGCCTACAAAATTGGTTGAATTGGCAGCATTCCGGTTACGGGACATCGCCGTGTTGTGGTATGAAAGCTAGGAAAGGTCCCGAGGGAGAGATGTTTCCCCTCCGACCTGGTACAGCCTCTCAGGAGCTTTTCTAGATCACTATTTACCATGGGAGATTCGATAGGCTCGAGTGGATCAGTTTTTACATTTGGAACAGGGGGCCATGAGTGTTCGAGAATACGCCTTGCGGTTTGATTCTTTGGCCCGGTTTGCACTAGCCTTTGTTGATACCATGGCGTCCAGAGTACACCGCTTCATCATGGGGTTGAATCCGGAGTATGTTGAGACTTGTATTACGGCTACACTGCGAGAGGACATGGATATTGCTCGAGTTCAGGCATTCGCCCAGAATATTGAGGGAATCAGGCAGCGGCAGCGGGAGATCAGGAGGACCAGTCAGGAACAGCGCCACAGGGATAGTCCAGTCGAGTTACAGAGGGAGGTCCGGGGAGGACCCAGGCCACAATTGTCAGATAGGCCGCCCAGACCCCCGCCTCCACCACAGCTGTAGAGGGGCAGATTTAGTCGCAGGGGGCAGTCAAAGACCGGTGGAGGCTCGCAGACCGCAGATTCACCACTACAGAGGAGGGCGGAGCAGAGTAGGTATACCCTACCACTTTGCCCTATATGCAGTCGACGCCATTCTGGAGCATGCAGATACGACTCCACCGGATGTCATATTTGTGGCCAAGAGGGTCATCTGATGAGAGATTGTCCAGCCAGAGGTCAGGAAGACCGGGATAGACAAGACAGGGCATCCGCAGGGTCACGAGCTTCAGCATCCTCGGCAGGGCGCAGGCCTTCAGTTTTAGCAGGCAGAGGCCGGGGCAGATCAGGGGCCTCCAGTGTAGGTGCGGGTCCAAGCCGCACATATGCTTTACCAGGGAGGCAGGATTCAGAAGCGTCACCTGATGTTGTGACAGGTATGATGATTATATTCTCTTACCCTGCTTATGTATTGATAGATCTGGGATCTACTTTGTCCTATGTTACCCCATTTGTGGCTCGAAAGTTTAGTGTTGGACCAGAGTAGCTTCAGCAACCCGTTTCAGTATCCACACCCGTCTGTGACTCTATCATAGCCAGAAGGGTCTATCGAGGGTGTACAGTAGAGGTTGCTGATCGTCAGACCATAGTAAATCTGGTACAATTGGAGATGGTTGATTTCGACGCCATTATGGGTATGGATTGGTTGGCTCCGTGCTATGCAAATGTAGAATGCTGGACCAAGACAGTCCAATTCCACTTTCCAGGGGAGGTAGTACGAGAGTGGAAGGGCAGTACAATTACGCCCAAAAAGTAGGTTTATTTCCTATCTTCAGGCAAGAAAGTTGATAGCTAAGGGGTGCATTTACCACATTGTCAGAGTTTAGGATGTTCGAGTAGAGCCTCCGACTCTCCACTCTGTTCTAGTGGTTAATGAATTCCCCGATGTATTCCCAGATGAGCTACCTGGTATTCCCCCAGAAAGGGAAATAGATTTTGCAATTGATTTACTACCAGGAACTCAACCCATATCAATTCCTCTGTATCGTATGGCTCCTGCTGAACTCAGAGAACTAAAGGAGCAGCTGAAGGATCTGTTAGATAAAGGCTTTATTAGGCCGAGTACTTCACCTTGGGGTGCGCTGGTTTTGTTTGTGAGAAAGAAGGACGGCTCCCTCTGCATGTGTATAGAATACCGGCAATTGAACAAGGTTACAGTCAAGAATAAGTATCTGCTTCCTAGAATAGATGATTTGTTTGATCAGTTACAGGGGGCCAGATATTTCTCCAAGATTGACTTCGGTCCGGATATTATCAGGTTTGAGTTCGTGAAAGAGACATTCCGAAGACTGCCTTCAGGACCAGACTGACAAATGCTCCCGCAGTATTCATGGACCTGATGAACAGAATCTTCAGACCGTACCTGCACCTATTCGTGATAGTGTTTATTGACGACATTCTGGTGTATTCTCGCTCTGAGGCAGACCACCAGGATCATTTGCGGACAGTGCTTCAGATTCTCAGGGACCGTTACCTGTATGCCAAGTTCTGTAAGTGTGAATTTTGGCTGAACTCAGTAGCTTTCTTGGGGCATATTGTGTCGGATGCTGGTATACAGGTAGACACGCAGAAAATAGAAGCAGTAAAAACGTGGCCCAGACCTACCACTCCGACCGAAGTATGCAGTTTTCTGGGATTAGCAGGGTACTACAGAAGATTTGTTGAGGGATTCTCCACCATAGCGGCACCTCTGACTAAGCTGACGCAAAAAGTAGTAAAGTTTCAGTGGACGGAGGCATGTGAGTAGAGTTTCTAGGAATTGAAAGGCAGGTTGACCTCCGCCCCAGTGTTAGCATTGCCAAAAGGTACAGAGGGTTATACAGTTTATTGTGATGCTTCGGGTATTGGGTTAGATGTGTGTTGATGCAACATGGTAAAGTAATTGCTTATGCTTCCAAACAGCTGAGGAAACACGAAAAGAATTATCCTACCCATGACCTGGAACTAGCCGCAGTGATCCACGCCCTAAAGATATGGAGACATTACTTGTATGGCGTTCATGTAGATATTTTCATTGATCATAAGAGCCTACAGTATATCTTCACCTAGAGAGAGTTGAACTTACGGCAGTGTCGCTGGTTGGAATTGTTGAAAGATTATGATGTAAATATTCTGTATCACCCAGGCAGAGCTAACGTAGTAGCAGATGCCCTTAGCCGTAAGTCTATAGGGAGTTTAGCGTACTTGTAGCCTGAGCAGCGGGAATTGGCCCGAGAAATACACCAGTTAGCCAGTTTAGTCGTCCTTGTAGCAGAAACAGAGGACAACAGAGCGGTAGTTCAAAACACCGCAGTGTCATCATTAGTTGTGGAGGTAAAGCAACGGCAGTATGAAGATCCTGACCTGGTTCAGCTTAAAGACAGTTCAACGAGGAAAAGCGCCAGATTTTCAGGTAACTGAGGATGAAGTGTTGTGATGTAAAGACCGCCTTTGTGTTCTAGATATTTCAGGGCTTCGCCAGCAGATTATGAGCGAGGCACATTACGCCCGCTATTCTCTCCACCCAGGCGCGATGAAAATGTACCACAATATTAAAGAAATCTACTGGTGGCCAGGTATGAAGAGGGAAATAGCAGAATTTGTAGCCCAGTGTCCTAACTGCCAGCAAGTAAAAGCGGAACACCAGAAACCAGGCGGATTAACTCAAGACATAGCTATGCATCTTTGGAAGTGGGAAGCAGTAAATATGGATTTTGTAGCAGGATTACCCCATACCAGACATAGAAATGACTCGATTTGGGTAATTGCTGACAGACTGACAAAATCAGCCCATTTTCTGCCAGTAAGGGCTACTTTCTCCGCCGAAGATTATGCTGAGTTGTATATCAGAGAAATAGTCAGACTGCATGGTGTTCCAGTGTCCATTATCCCTGACAGAGGGGCGCAATTTATAGCTAAATTTTGACAATCATTTCAGAGAGGCCTGGGGACACAGATTAACCTAAGCACAGCTTTTCACCCTCAGACAGATGGGCAGGCGGAACGCACTATTCAAACGCTCGAGGATATGCTGTGAGCATGTGTGTTAGACTTTGGAGGTAGATGGGATGGGCACTTACTACATATTGAGTTTGCCTATAATAACAGTTACCATTCAGCTATCCAGATGGCGCCTTATGAGGCATTGTATGGGCGAAAGTGTAGATCGCCAGTTGGCTGGTTTGAAGTACGAGAGTCAGCGCTGATTGGGCCGAATATTATTCATCAGTCAGAGGAAAAGGTAAAGCTTATCATAGAACGCCTACTGACTGCTCAGAGCCGCCAGAAACCGTATGCTGATGTGCGGAGCAGAAACTCGGAATTTAATGTGAATGACTGGGTGTTTTTGAAAGTTTCTCCTATGAAAGGGGTGATGAGATTCGTCAAGAAAGGTAAGCTCAACCCGAGATTTGTTGGGCCTTATCAGATTCGCCGAAGGATAGGCCAAGTGGCATACGAGTTGAACTTACCTCCAGAGTTAGAGTCTGTTCACCCAGTTTTCCACGTGTCCATGCTGAGGAAGTATATAGGAGACCCCTCCAGAGTTGTCCTAGTTCAGGATGTCCAAGTTACAGAGGAGCTGGCTTATGAAGAGGTTCCAGTAGCCATACTAGACCGACAGATTCGCAGATTAAGAACTAAAGATGTTGCTTCTGTCAAGGTGTTATGACGTAACAGGAACCAAGAGGAAATGACTTGGGAAGCAGAGGAAGATATGAAAGTCAGATATCCTCAGTTATTTCTGACTTAATCAACTAGAGGTATGTTAGTATTGTTGTTTTATGAGTTGCCTTACATTTATGTGTATAAATGAGATAGTTGACTCTAGCCTACTGCGTGATGAATGCTATAGTATTGTGTGGAGTACCTGTATTGGACTTTTCTGCATTTCAAGATTTTTGAGGTAGTCCATATTACAGGGGAAACTCTGCCAAAATTTTTCTAGAATAAGTCAAGTAAGTTGAAATTCTTGCAAGTAGAAGTTTACATTCAAGGACGAATGTTCGTAAGGGGGGAGGATGTTACACCCCATAAATTCTTGACAATTAGATGACCTATTTACATGTTGGTTAAGAGTTTTAGAATGCCATACATGCTAGGAAAAGGCCCAGGGGAGGACCGGACAAACGCCGCGTCAAACCATCGCAAGAAAAGGCCGGGCAGGCCCCTCCGCGATGGCCAACATGCCACGGAGGGCTCACCTCCGCGATGGCCAACGTGCCACGGAGGTGAGATGCAGTCTCAAGTATATACAACCCCCACTTTGGTTTTTAATGATAATTATCAAATATTTCCAGTAAATGTACCAGAGAGTAACTAAAAAATAGAGGGCACGAGGGTTCCATTAAAATTTCCTTCCGTTTACGCTATTAAACGCGGTCCAAACTCGAATTAATCTTGGGTAGTGAAGTATTAAGCTGCAGGGAGCATTCCTACGGAGTTAATTTCGTGAATTCGGCCGGCAAACCGTCGTCCTACCGAGCTAAGATAGTGGAATTGCTCCAAATTAGTGTCAATATACTCCTAGCCCTAAAGTGAGTATTTCTCCCTTTTGGACTTCCGAGAAATAGCGAGTTTTCGACTGTTTTCCGATAAGTCAAATTTTGGGCTATATATATATTCAAAGTAGCATTTTCTTACGGAATATTGATGAATTTAGTCCTAATTGCTATAAATATGAACACAGTTAGAAGAAATAGCTGGATATTGGCCGAGTTACGCCAATTAGTCAAGAAGTCAGTAACTGAGGTATGTGAAGCTAGTTTCTTTCGGCAAGTTAGTAATTCCAGTAGAGCAAACTAATATAAATTCTAGTAGAAAGTTTCAGAAATAGTACAACGTGCCCAGTATGTAATTTAGTAAAGTACGTCAGGATATTATCGTGTTTAGCCGGAACTTAGTAAATCAATATAAGTTCCTGTAAAGTATTTCATAAATAGAATAGTAGCTTAATATAAATTTTAAAAAGCATGTTAGAAATAGTAAATCATGTTTACCATGGGGCTTAGTTATACAACATGATTCTCAACAGAAATATTATATCTTGTTTTAGTATCAGATTCAGCACTATATGACAGAAATTATATGTATACCATTATCAGTTTCAGCATATATTATATATATACACATTACTATCATTAGTTTCAGCATGTATCGTATGCAGTTAGTATTATCAGTTGAGAATTGACTGTATTGTTTTGGGTTGAATTACCTAGCATCCATGACCGCCCCAGGGTTAATAGCTGTATCGACTCGTCCGCCAGAGGGCGAGGATATGTCGCTCTACGGAGTGGCATGCCATCCCCTAGGGGACGAAGATGGGATGCCAGTTTCCCTATATTTGCCTTGGTCGGCTTCTATACACCCCCGTCGAGCGGGTACGCCCGAGGTGTTGATTCAGGAGTCCTCCGGACTCAGGTACAGTTATAGTCAGGGGCTTAGCAAGCCCAAGTTCATACCCAGGGGACCAGAATGATGCTTATAGTTACTATGGGAGATGGGATGACTGGGGTAGGGGTATAGATTGCGTGTTGGTTGTACCTTCCGGCTTATGGGGGCCAGGTAAGGTTTATGTGTGTTATGTTATGATATATTATGCCATGTTATGTTAGTTATGAATAGATAGACAGTAGAATGCCACGTTACCAGGTACGACTCCTACTTCTTTCAGCATAGTTGAGGACAGTCTTAAACTCATACTTTCAGTCAGTTACAGTCTATTTCTTTCTACTTCAGTTCTATCAGATATATTGCTTATTTTTAGTTATTTTCCAGTTGTTGCTTTGCATACTCAGTACCAGCGGTACTGATGCCCATTTTGGGACGCTGCATTACTTGCCTGTAGGTACTCATAGATGAGTAGCCGATCCCTTGTAATTCTAGCCAGCACACAGAGTCATCAGCTCCTGTCATCCGGAGCTAGATAGTTAGAGGTTTATTCTCTTTCTTTTGTTGTAAAGTATGGGTAGACCGGGGCCCTGTCCTAACCATCTTGTTATCTTAGAGGCTTGCAGATTGTATATTCCCTGTGGTTAGCTGTGTCGGTCATGTGAGGCCGTGTGTATGTTTTAGTTTGTTTATGATGGCCGTGTGGGGCCTTATTCAGTTGGCAGTGGTAATCTTGTTGGCCATGTAGCAGTTTAGCACTTGTTTTCTTGATTCAGAAATAACTAGACAGCATGGTGGCCTTGTCGGTCCGCATAGGTTCCCTATATATTCAGTTGTTTTGGGTAGCTGTTGTTTTCTTACAGGTGGCTATAGGCCTAGTCGGCCGGAGGCTGTATTTACAGCCGTTATATAGCCCGTCATTTTCTTGAATCTAGAGTTAGAGCCAGCCTGGCACCAGAAGTGCTTAGGCTCAGCTAGTTCAGCAGTCCAGGTCCTAGTAGGGCACCAGGTGCCAGTCATGCCTCCCAAGGCGGGGTGTGACAGTATTATAAGCCCGAACCCCCCAGTGTGGCGAAGAATTCTCATCTCCCGCTTGATGAAGTCAAGGGTCAAGTTACAAATGATAGCCTATTGACGAAGTTGATGCTCCCTTCTTCCGAAAATGTTAAACTTTTCCAACCTAACTTAACTACTGATGCGGAGGCTGGAGCTAATCAGATTAGATGTTCAAACACCTCCAAGGACTTGGTCCGACCTTTGCAGCAGATTGCCTCAAATTTTGGAACACAAGAGCCTATTTTGACCTTCAAATTATCTTATGTTTTTGAAATGTGGCATACCTTGTGTGAATGTATTACATAATTCTCAGCTGAGTCCTCGAAAAGCCTTAAAGAGTTGGAGAAAGGTTTTGCCTTGATTCTTAAAGGTTTTTGGGAGGTCAACATCATCGATCTTTCTCCTCTGGAGGTTTTGCTTGAAGAGTTTTTCAAGATGCGTAGAGATTATGATGCTGCGAGATTGTCTATTTCTCAGAAGATAACTAGAGATTCTCATCAAGAGTTGCTTTTTACTGCACAACAATGCCTTCATACTACGAACAAGGATAAAATCAAGGTGGACAAGCATTTGGGAGAGCTTCAAAAATCCTTGCAAGAGTTGAAAAAGAGCTAGAGGCCTGGACTTCTAAGAAGATAAAGACTCTCTCACTTATTGAGGAGCATCAGAAGAAATTGTCCAAAAATCAAGAGAGTATCACCAACAGTGAAGATTAGATTCACTCCATCGAGAAAATCAGTCCATTGCCATAAACAGAAATAAAAGAACTAGCTGAACTAAAGGAGGATGCTGAGACAAGTCGCCACCAAATCCTTAGCCATAAGCTTTTTCCTTAATCTTTTGTTCTACATAAGAATGTCTTCTTTATTTTTCTTGTTCTTTTTTTTTTGAAACATTATTACAATGTAGTGACAATCCTCTTTGGTAGAATAAAAGTGACATATTTCCCTTAAATGCCTTTTTCTTTTATTTTGTATTCGAATGTTTTTTTGTGCTATGTAACTTATTTTCAATCATCCCGACCTCGCGTTTTGCCATTCGTGGCAGGAGATTAATAACTCAAATTTATGATCCACTTATTCCATTAGAATGATAACTCACAAAACTGAAATATGAATAAAAAATCATGGCCAGAAGATCTTTGCATTTGTACAATTTTTTTTAAAGACTCGACTTGAATTTTGCCTCGCACAACTTTTCAGCTTTGATCATTTATGGTGTGAAATTTATAACTTTGCGTAGGAGCCTCCAAATCATGAGATGATTTTTTTATTGCAAAGAGGACTTCAAGAACTACAATATATGTAAAAATCACGGTCAAAACCTTTACAAATTTGTACAGATATATCTTCAAAATTAGCTCAATTCGACATTTGATAGTCTATTTCACAACTTTGGGCAGCTCTGGTAGAAAATTCATAACTTGGCGTAGGAACCTACGAATCACGAGCCGCTTTTTTCATTATGAAGAGGACTTCAATAACTACAACATCTATAAAAATAACAGTCAAAACATTTATATATTTGTACAAATATATCTTCAAAATCGGCTCAATTCGACGCTTGATAGTCCATTTCACAGCTTTGAGCAGCTCTGGTAGAAAATTTATAACTTAGTGTAGGAGCCTCCGAATCACGAGCTGCTTTTTTTAATTATGAAGAGGACTTCAAGAACTACAGTATCTGTAAAGCTCACAATCAAAACCGTTACAGATTTGTACAAATATATCTTCAAAGTCAGCTCAATTTGACGCACGATAGTCCATTTCACAGCTTTGGGCAGCTCTGGTAGAAAATTCATAACTTGGTGTAGGAGCCTCTGAATCACGAGTCGATTTTTCTCATTGTGAAGAGGACTTCAAGAACTAAAATATTTGTAAAAATCACCATAAAAAACTTTGCGGATTTGTACAGATATGTCTTCAAACTCAGCTCAATTCGACATCTATAGTCTATTTCGCAGCTTTGGACAACTCTGATAGAAAATTCCTAACTTGGTGTAGGAGCCTTCGAATCATGAGACACTTTTTTCATTGAGAAGAGGACTTCAAGAACTATAATATTTATAAAAATATGGTCAGAACCTTTATGAATTAGTATAGATATAGCATTGAAGTCAGCTCAGATTATTCCTTGCTTGATTGTTCCCCTTTGCACGTCTGTGGCAAATTTGACGAAGGAATATCTAATTCACATCCTATATATGTCACTTCAATGAGCTATTTTGATGATCAAGTAATGACACGACCCTCCTCTTTTTTTATTTTCTTTTTTTTTTTACTCATGTGACTGCACCTAAAGTAAATACTTCAAGCTGCCTACATACCTCGGTGAAGAGGATCAAGTCATAACATAATTCAGGATGATGAGTTATTATTATTTTTATTTATGTGTCCTACTTTTTTCCTAGGCCACCTCTTTCGAGGTTTTCAACCTAGCAGACTTTTTTTTTGGGCCGTGCATACTTTATACTCTTGCAGGCCAGGAGTAATATGTAGTTTATGCTCGTGCCTTAAGGAGCGTAGACAACCTTCATGGGAAGTAATGCTTTAAAAATTTACCATTGATTGGACCAAATCTTAAACCATCTTGGTCGACAATTTTATATGAGCCACTTGAATATACGCTTTCTTGCACAATATATGACCCATCCCATCTTGATGTAAACTTGTCACCGATGCATCTGTTGAGGATTATGGGTCTTCGAACCGCTAAGACCAAGTCTCCTACTTGAAATGATCGCGGCCGCACCTTCTTGTTGAAGGCTCTAACAAGTCGAGCTTGATAACACTCTAACCTTTGTTATGCTTCCAATCTCTTCTTGTCCAATGCCTCCAACTCTGCTAGATGAAGCTGAGCATTATTTTCAGTTGTAAGTCCCTCTTGAATTGCAATTCACAATGATGGAATCTATTATTTCAATGGAAGGACTGCTTCTACGCCATACACCAATGAATACGAAGTTGCTTGCATAGCAGTTTTGAAGGTTGTTTGGTATGCCCATAAAGCTTCACCAATCTTCTCATGCCAGTTTCTTTTATTCTTCACAACAACTTTCTTCAATAGGTTACGAAGTGTCTTGTTAAAAGCTTCAGCAAGACCGTTGGCAGGTGCATTGTACATTAAAGACTTATGTTACTTAAAACTGAACTTCTCGCACAAACTCCTCATGAGCTTATTGTTGAAGGGTGTTCCATTATCAGTAACTATGCATCTTGGTATACTATACCTAAAAATTATGTTTGAATTAATAAAATCAACAACATTTTCCTTCTTCCCTTCTTTCAATGGCACAACTTCATCCCATCTCGAGAAATAGTCAGTAGCAGTCAAGATGTACATTGCCCCTTTGACGACTTTGGAAGAGGTCCAACAACATCAAGTTCCCGTGCATCAAAAGGCTAGGAAGCTATAGTTGGATGAAGAGTCTCTGGAGGTTGATGGATATAATTAGCATGGAATTGACACGCTTGACACCTTATGCTCTAAATAGTCCATCACCATTGTTTGCCAATAGTATCCCATCCTCTTGATGCGGAAATGAAGTTTAGGTCCTAATTAGTGTGCTCCACAAGTGCCAGAATGTGCCTCCTCCATCATTTGTTGAGCTTCTTCTTTGTCAAGATACCACAGGAATAGTCCTTCATAACAACGATGAAATAGCTTTTCCTCAGGAAAGAAAAAATCGTGGTGCCCTTCTCTTAATGTCTGCTCTTTTTTTGTGTATCCTCAAGAAGTCTTCTATTTTTCGATATATTCAATTAGTGGTTGCCTGCAATCTTCTTCTTCAACCACTCGAACAGATGTATGGTGGCTTTCATTGATTTGAAAATCAAGACAACCAGGAATAACCCATTGATGACATACGCACTCCTTTGTTGACTCATTCTCTTCGAGTGCCATTATTGTGGCTAAGTTAGCCAAAGCATCCGCTATGTGATTTTCTTCTCTTGGGACATGGTTTAAGAATACTTGGTCAAACCTTTCAAGCAAGAAAGTAGCATATTGGTGATATGGAAAAATATCTTCCTTCTTTACCTCGTATCTTCCCAAAAGTTGATTGATGATCAACTTAGAATCACCATAGATATTGTCACGATCCGAGTTTACACCCTAGCCGTAACACGGGACAAGGAACCCCGAAAGGCTCCAAGTTGACCCATAGCATAATCATAGCATACACTTAACATTAGATATGACTAACAACATTAATGAGCGGAAGAAAATAACAAGAAATCTAATATGAACCATAAAGACAATTTACTAACATTTAAATACAACGTTGAATCTGTCTAACCAGTCCGAAAGCCTTCTACTAATCTGACGAGTTGCTGGGACAAGTCCCCAGCTAACTCTCAAAGTTTGAAAACTAAAACATGATAAAATAAAAACATAAATCACGTCCTCGGAAGATGAGGACTCATCACTAGCAGCTGGGAGAAAGAGAAGCATATCTAGCCATGCGGCGGAACCTGAAGACCTGAATTTATATCATGAGACGATATAGCACAAGAGGTATGCGATCAGTACTTGGAATGTACTGAGTATGCAGGAAAAGTAAATAAGCTAACTCAACATATATATACAAGAAGGAAGTAATGTAAAACATATTAATAGCAATGTAATTGAAATGAGATACGACAATCTTATGCGAGATTCACATATTCAATTAACATAACCACCTTATAAGGACATACATTATTATAGTAAATGCTGATGTGCAAAAATAATAGTCCGGAATAATACAAAGGTATGATGTCGTGACTGATATCAAGAGGGTCCCTTCCCATCTAAGGGGGAGTCCCTGACGGTCGAAGGGAGCGTCCCTGACTATCAAAGGGAAACATTCTCAGCTAAAGAGAATCCCTGGCTGTCAAAGGGAGAGAGAAAACTCTGATATAGACGGTCATTGGCTAAAAGTACGTCTCTAACAACGCAGGAAAATAAAATACTCAACTGACTAGGGATGTGAGTCCCGACTGACTAAGAGAAGACATACTCCACTAACGACTAGGGATGTGAGTCCCGACTGACTAAGAGATGACATACTCCACTAACGACTAGGGATGTGAGTTCCGACTGACTAAGAGACGACATACTCCACTAATGACTAGGGATGTGAGTTCCGACTGACTAAGAGACGACATACTCCACTAATGACTATAACTAAGCTAAATTACTACAACTAATTAGAGACAAGAACATTCACCACCCTCATCATGCAATACTCTTCTTTAAAAGGATTAAAGCTATCTTTTAATAGGCACAAGCTCAACAAGTTAACATATTAGTCACAGGCTTTATCATCATGATCCACATTATTACAGAACCAATTTCCTCATTAGCTTTAACATCTCACCCCAAACGAGCATGCTATAAATTCGTACTAGCATTATTCTATCATGTCATTTCAATTCCGAACTCACCGTAGGTAATTTAAGGTCATACATGGTTTATAAAATTCAACTCATACTCTATCAAAGATGCATGACTTCGTTTATTTAGGTTACAAACATTTCACACTACTTGTCATAATCACTCCTTGTATGAACTCTTTATCCACGGGCATTTTAGACTCTAAGATTTTATAAAAATAATTTTTTGTAAGGAAAACAATATAGAATCCGCCCAAGCTTCATAGTTCAACAATATAGATGCAATCTAATCATGCCCGATCAATTAAGTTAAAACATGGTGATGATACCAAATTTACCTTCAATTACACAAACTACAACTCCAATTCATCCCAACATAATTATTAATGATATCATCGGGTCATTAGGGTTAATCATATAATAGTTTCACAATCTCATCATATTCATGCATGACTACGACAATCAAGTGAACAATAAGAAAATCCCATTCAATACTCAAGCTAATTTATGAAGAACATACTACCATCATGCATTCCCAACATATGGTCCATATTCCTAAGCAACCCATTAAATTAACATTCCAAATCAATTTCATAATCGCAGTAAATATTAGCATTTTAGAAAAGAATAGATCATACTATTCTAAATAAATTTAAAATTGGATGGTTATCGAAAATATTTTGGGGCACAAGGATAGAAGAATATCCTTGTTGAAAAATTTGCATACCCGGTAAAAGAAAAATCCCACTCGAAAGTCTTCCTTGAAGCTTGAAAAACACCTTGGTGAGACCCTAGAAATTTTGAGAAGAAAGGAAGAAGAAGAAGAGTTGAGAGAATGAGGGTTTTTTGCATGAAAATCCCTTAAAATCGTGCAAGGTAGAGCCCAAAACGACGTAGTTTAGAAGTTAAAAGTATAGGAGTTTACAAAAATGCCCCTGAAGAAATCTGGAAAAATAGCCCGAATTGACCCCATGAATCACCTAACTAGTCGTTGTCGCTCCCAACGACTTGTTAGGTCCTCTCGTCAGATACACTGGAAATTATCAATCATCAGGCCACGACCAACGTAATGACTCATCACCACATCAACGAGTCGTCATGTCCTTCCGTCAAGGACACTAGAAACTTCTTTAAAACCAAAGATTCTCCCTACTAACGACTGACTTGACGAGTCATTATCACACTTAATGACTCGTCACATCCATCCATCATGAACACTGTATTAGTCTCCCTGTCCTCCACCCAACGACCAACTTGATGAGTTGTTGCCAGACCAGACGACTCGTCAGGTCGTCCGTTGCCACTAGACCAGCTCACCTCACTTTCCTGCTCCCCACGGGCCAGGACACGACTCGTTGGGTCACCTAACGAGTCATTAACTGACTCGTTCTGGAGTAATTTCTGTGGACTTTTTCTGCTGAGCTTTTCCTAATTTCGGGGTCTTATCTCTAGGAATTTAGGGGTGTTACAGATATCCAATTATGGAACCTTCATATCTGATGCCATTTCAAGTCCCACAATCAAAGCTTGGTACTCTACGATGTTATTGGAACATGTTTCACCCAAAAAAATGAAAATGGCAAGATTAGTCTTTCTGGGGATATCAACATGACTCCTGCCACTACACCATCTTGACGTGGAGATCCATCAAAGAACATCGTCCATGCTGATAGTTCTTCAATAAACAATGCATCTTCATCAGGAAACTCATCTGAAATATCCCATTCTATTGGTAGAGGGTGATCAACAAGGAAATTGGAAAGTGCTTGCCCCATCACAACCTTTTAAAACGTGTATACGATCTCATATTGGTTAAACGATATAGACCATCTTGTAGACACCCTGAGAGAACTGGACGAATCATTACGAACTTCACGGGATTAGCTCAAGAAATTAACTTGATGGTGTATGCTTCAAAATAATTCCTTAGTTTCTTTATCGCATAAAGCAATGCTAAGCACATCTTCTCAATGAGCGTATAATTCAACTTAACTCCTATCAAGGTTTGATTTAGATATTATAGTGCTTTTTCCTTCTTAGCTTCATTCTCTTGAGCAAGAAGTGCCCCAAGTGATCTCTCTTGTGATGCAATGTAGAGTAATAATGGCTTCCCAGGAGTTGGTGCCCCTAATACAGGTGAATTCAACAAGTATCTTTTGATGCTATCAAAAGCATTTCGACTTGATTGGTCCTAGTAGAAAGGGGTATCTTTCTTCATTGGATGGTTAAAGGGTTGATATCGTCTATCCAAGTTAAAGATGAACCTTCGAATGAATGCCAAATTTCCTTGTAGATTGCGAAGGTCTCTCAGGTTCTTTGGCTTAGGCATTTTCTGAATGGCATCAATCTTTGTGGGATCAACTTCAATTCCATGGTGACGCACAATAAAGCCAGGAAACTTTCTTGAGGTAACTCCAAATACGCATTTAAGCGGACATCTCCAAGTCAAACTTTATTAACCTCTCAAAAACAATTCGAAGGTCTTCAAGATGGTTGTCCCTATGCTTTGTCTTAACGACCAAGTCATCGGTGTAACATTCCACCCTCTTATGAAGCATGTCATCAAAAAATGTTTTTCATTGCACGTTGGTAGGGGGCACAATGTTCTTTAGACCAAAAGGCATCACCTTGTAACAATAAATTTCTTTTGGAGTTCGGAAGGTAGTGCATTCTTCATATTTTGGAGACATTATGATTTGATTATATCCAGAAGATCCATCCATAAATGACATAGCTTCATGCCCAGTAGTAGCATCAACCATGAGCTCAATGATTAGATGCGGGAAGTCATCTTTTCGACATGCCTTATTCAGATCTTGAAAATCAATGCAGACACATATTTGACCATTTTTCTTCTTGATAGATACAATGTTCGAGATCCATCATGGGTACTTCACCTCTCGAATAAATCCAGCTTCGATGAGCTTGTTGACCTCTGCTTCAATTTGTGTTACCAACTCAGAGTGAAACACTCGTTGTGATTGCTTTATAGGACGTACTCCTTTTTTGATCCCTAAATGATGAATAACTATCCTAGGAATGAGGCTTAGTAGTTCTTTGTACGACCAAGCAAAGACATCTTTGTACTCGATCAATAACTTAAAGTATTCTCTCTCTTATTGCGGTGTAAGAAGTGCACTAATGAAGGTTGGGTGCAGATCTTCCAGAGTGCCTATATTTAGTTGCTTGAGTTCATCTACAGTTGATTGTATGCCATCTTCTAGTTGAGGGGGAGTCCCTTGAACATCATCACCCATATCATCGAGGCATATACTGTCTTCCACTGTTATGTGATACGAATTCTGTAGAAAGTTTGAATTTTCCCTTTGATTTCCTTGAAAGAATGTGATAGTTTCTTCTTGCTCCTCTTTTACTTCTCTATAAGTCTGGTTAGTGAAAATGATGGTACTTCTTTTCACCTTCAATGAACCCTCTTTGGTGATTGATAATACAACCTTTCTCTTCATATGTGATGGTAAAGAACTATGAATATCCTTGTCATCAACTCCTTCATAAAAATCTTGCTTTTCATGCTCTAACAACCTCTTTCCTGATAATTACTTCCTTGTGGTCCCCAAGCGATGAAAGATAGAGGTGTTTGAGGCGGTGACACCTCCTTCCATCCTCTAAAGGCTTTACTTTTGTCCTTACAGCCCAATCTTTCAAATACAGAGACACGAGGTATTAATCTTCCTATGCATTCAAACACTGAAGTTCGTTGTTGTATTTTATTTTCCTCTGCTTCCTTTGTCTTTTCAATCAAGGTGTAGTGTGATGAAGCCGTTTCCTTATCCTTTCTCAACAAAATTCAAAGAGGCTCTGCCAAGGTGAACCCTAACCCAAACTTAGGAGTGGCGATATAATACCCTTGCTTCCTCAACCTCATTTAGGACTCTGTAAGCCTATGTATCTTTTCACCAATGACTTCATCTTTGCGCTCTCCTAGATTTTCTGGATTGGAGAAGTCATAACCTAACTTCTCAAGCAGTGTGAAGGCCTTTTGATCAAAGTGACATTTTATCTTATCAACTTAGATGTCGCCTTTGGTAGACTCTGAAGTGATAGATGGAACTTGTGCAACTGGGACAACATCTTCTCATTTAAATTTTGGAATGCTTTGTGGCTAATTTCATTCCTCGAAGGGTGAACTTTGTTGAGTGCATGCCTTTAGCAAGGGTTGTCCATCTCTTCGACGACCACGTGGAATGTAGTGAAAAATTGGATGCCCGTTGAACTTCATTTTCTTCTTTTGAATCACCATAAGTTAGGTTGGTTGGTGTTGGTTTCTCTATGTCTAATTTACAAAAATCCAAGTAGAATATCGCATCTGCAAAGTATGACTCTATTTCAGTGAAAGGATTGATATCCACATCAATTTTAACTACTTCACCATCTTTCATATGCTTCAGGCATTGATGCAAAGTAGATGACACCACTCTATTTTCATGAATCCAAGGGTATCTAAGAAGCAAGTTGATGATGTTTTGGCATCTATAATATGAATCAAAGTGTTTGATTTCATGTTGCCAATGGACAATCCTACACGAGTCTTTCCCATAGCTCATTGTCCTCCTTGATAAAAACCTTAAATTGTTATGTTACTTTTGGACAATTTATCAATGGAGATTCTGAGCCTTTTGAGCACCATCTTTAGCATAATATTGACTGCTGAACCATCATCAATCAGTATACGATTGAGGTACAGTTCCTGAATAGCTCTTACGATAATAAAGGCCTGTTATGCAGCTTCAAACCTAAAAACAAGTCATCATTTGTGAAGGAATTGTGGCAAAACATGGTGCGACTTCTCCATTAACATGATGTTGTGCTATTGTTGTCATTGATCCATATTACTCCTGATTGTTCTTAGCTTAGGAAGATGTATTCCGGAAACCGTTTGATGCCTTCATTTCTTATGAGAAACCAAGGTCCAACTGCCATCCTCATCATCTTTGGAGTTGTTGTCTATCTCTAGCGAATCTTCAAGAGTTTTTCTTGGAAAATTGACTTCAACTGGCTCGAAACTCCCAAATTAAATGAAGATGGTGCTTGACATAGTCTACAGCATTGAGTAGTTCTTTTGCTCAGCTACAACACTAGCATGATTTTCTTCCACCGTTTCATCCATGTCAATGATGATTTTTCCTTCACTTACCAGTGTCATGATTTTCTCCTTCAAAATAAAGCATTTTCCTCTCGGATGGCCAATGAAGCGATGAAGCTTGCAATATTTGGGATCACTAACTTTATTGATTTCCTTAGCCTCTTTTATTTAGGAAGATCAATGATTTTCTTAGCCAGCAATTCATCTAGGATCATAGGTACATCTAAATCTGGAAATGGATAAACCTTTGCTTCTAACTCTTTCAAGGTTGGACGTTGTTTTTCCTCCCTTGGATCTTGACTCAGGGCTTTATCTTTTTTCACCTTTTGCTTAGTTGTGACTTTCACAGAAGTTTCTTTCACCGCCATTGATTCTTTAGTCTGGATCTTTGAGGTCTTACCTTTCTTGAACTCCTTCATTTCTTTTGTGAGATCAGCAAAAGGAGATGCCTTCCCATGGCTTGTGATGCTCAGCTCCATCTCATGTACTTGTGTAGAAAGTTCTTCAAATGTTCGCGGTTTGATTTCTTGTAGTATGTATAGAAGGCCCTAACACATTTCTTAAATGCACATCTCCACAGTAGATATTTTAAAAAGGCGGTCTTTGCAGTCCAAACTCAATGATTTCCAATGATTGATGTAATCCATCATAGGCTTGCCCTTCCTTTGCTTAGTTCTAGTCAAATATAACATGCTCACAGTTCGTCGAGTGCTGCAAAATCGATTGAGGAATTCCTTCTTGAGTTGCTTGATCTTGGGCAAAATAGCATGCCCAAGTGATGCTTTATAACTTAGTTTTGTCTTGTTTATCGGCTTAATTATATGCTTCTCATGTACTTCTATGTAAATTTGGATATGTACTAACCAACATGATTAGTCCTTGTTTTGTACGTAAAAATGCATTTGAGGGACTAAATAATGATGGGTGAAGTGGGAGGAATAGAACTGGAAGCAAATTGCAAAAGTCGGCAAGGACGCATACCATGGCAAGGCTGGCCACGCCAGGCAGCGTGCCAAGCTGTGCGTGTGCCGTGCCTTGCACTGTGCCATGCCAATGCCATGTGCGAAGAAGGCAGCAACTTCAGGGCACCTGCACACCAGCGCTGTGCCACGCTGGGCACTGCAGCGCGTCAAGGCCGTGTCACGCAGGCCATCGCACAACACATGCGCCGTGCCACATTGGCCATCGCGCCATGCCTCGGCCTAATGTTATTCTAAGGCGATTTCCAGTGTGCATTTGCGTTACCTCCGTGTCATGGAGGCAAATTGGCGCGTCCACCTCCGTGCCACGGAGCCATTCCAAGACAGGCAAAAATTGGCACATTTCCTATTTACTATAAATTAAACCCTTAACTCCTAAAAATTTTTTGTCACGTAATATTTCTGAAAAACTGCCAAGGAGTGAAGGAAGAAGTGGGAGAACTCACCTACGGTTCATCAATTTCATCTTCTCTTCTACCAATTCTTGTAAGTATGTTACTTTAATTATGTTTTCTTGTAATTATACGAACTTGAGTGGCTAGAACCCTTCCTCTAGGGTTGAAACCACATGGTATGATTGTGAATACTTTGGTTTTAAGTTATTGATTGTTGTTTTGTTTTACTTTCTTAATTATGGTTGTTTTTATGATTGATCACCATGAAAACACACACGTTACAACTAGGTAAAAGCTTGAGAAAGTAAACCTAGGCAAGAACAAAGAATGTAGGGAGCAAGTTTGTATCTTACGATATAATTCGCGGTTAGGATAAGAAACTATACCTAATTTGCCTTGCTTGGTTATTAAAATGGGATGAGTTAGAAACCAACTTAGAATTATCACATCATCACTTGTAGAAGTAGTTGTGAAGCTAAGTTCGGTTGAATGATTAGAGGTACGAAAGTATCTAATCAAGAGCATAAACCCCGTAAACCACATCCACGTAATTGAATTGCCCACGAACTAGAATGTCACATCCCCGCTCAACGATGTAGTTGTGAGGCTAGTTTGTCGTGTTTAGAGGCTCGAAAGACCATGAACATGCAATTGTAATTATGTGAGACGACAATTGATAATTCCATACTTTAACCATTACAAAGCGTAGTATCGCATGATTATTCGGTGTTAGCCCTAGTTGCTTCTTGAATGTTTTCAGAGTATTTCTGTGACCACCCCTAGACTTAATTAAACTTTATCAAAAAAGTCTAAATCAACACTTGTGAAAGTTAATATCACACTTGATCCTTCTGTTGTTTTTGATGAGTACAGGAATGATGAAAATGAGGACTTGGAACACCAAGCTCAAATAGAAAACATGTTGAAACAGTTCCTTGAGAAGACAGAAGCAATGAGGGAGCAGATGGAAGTATTAGGAATCCAGGATAAGGAAAATGGAGAGGCCTTAGAAATGATAAGCGCCAAGATCACAGAGATGATGGTTGAGGCTGAAGCTTGCGCTGATTTGCAAGTAATGGTTTTATGCAATACTCAAGAGGGATTACAAGGAGAATAAAAGGGTGAGTTCTTGGAAGAAGCTGAACAATTAGAAGCTCTTGAGAGTCCCCATGACGGTCTCATACATATGGAAAATCTATTCATGGAAGAAGATATAGAGTATCCCCATTTGACATTAATGGAGAGATAGATGTTGATGAGGAGAAGGTGTATACAAGTAAGGACGTCAAGCACAATGCAGTTTCAGAGTTGAGGTGTATTGTACTCCACTCGAAGCATTTTTCGACATTAAGTTTGGTTGACAACCTAGAAATAGAGTCTTCCAAGCTTATACAGAAATGTCTAGAGGAGGAACAAGCCCCGTATATTTTGAAATTTGCTGACCCGGAGAGAAAAAATGACTTTGCTTACTTAAGGGCCAATAAGTGTAAAAGGCGACATCTACTGCTTGGTCCTTTCATTTTTTCACCACCACCCCTAGAGCATAAGAGGAAACTAGAAAAGAAATTAGGGGTGAGATTCATATCCTCAAGGTGGAGGAAAAAGTGGTGAAACTTGATACGTCGTGCCGCGACGTAAAATTTGGCGCCGTTGCCGGGGACTCGGCGAAGTTTAGTAAATTTGTATGTTTTTGTGTGATTTTTAATTTCCTTAAGTTTTGAGAAACTTGGTCTTAGTCTGACTTATTGCAGGTGACGGGTTGTCTTCCCGAGCTGGCTAGGAATAGAGAGCTTGTGAAACCGTTGCTTGAACCAAAACGTCAAATTCATTTGCAAAGGAGAGTAGCTCTTGAGAAAAAGCTGAAAAGACTTCAAGAAAAGGTACAACAACAACCACCCGCAGGACAAGCACAATTGTCACTGAAAGCAATGACAGCCAGACCAGTTCGCGAAGTGGTAATCCCACAAGCGACGAATGTGAACTCTAGTATCCGTAAATCGAAACCTGGAGGAAACTTTGAATTGAAATAGCACATGGTGCAGCTATTACATTCTAGTGGTCAATTCACTGGGATGACACATGAGGACCCGTAGCAGCACTTACAGAACATTTTAGAGATTAGTGACACTTTCGTCCCCACCGGAGTGTCCACAGACTATGTCTGACTTACCCTCTTCCCATTTTCATTGTTGGGAGAGGTAAAAAGGTGGTTGAAAGCTGAGCCACCAAACTCCATAACTTCTTGGGATGATTTGGCGAAGAAGTTCTTGATCAGATTCTTTCCTTCAGGCAAGACTGCAAAATTGAGAAGTGAAATACTGAGTTTCAAGCAGAGGCCTGATGAGAACTTGTATTTGGCTTGGGAAAGATTCAAGTCATTATTAAGAGACTGTCCCCATCACCAACAATCCAATGAAGTGCTGGTCCATACCTTTGTAGAAAGTCTAGACCCACACACGAAAATTTTGCTAGACTCTGCATCGGGTGGGCAAGCCTTAGAGAAGACGTATGATGAGCTGTACACACTGTTGAATAGAATTGCACAGGGAAATCCAGCGTGGCACAGTGAGTCATCGAGAGGGGCAGGAAAAAGAGCAGGGTTGATAGAAGTAGATGGTATGAATTCCTTGGCAGCACAACTAGCATCTTTCCAACATCAGATTATGACTCAGTTCAATAAACTGAGTATGAACCAACAACAGGGTCAGGTTAATGCAGTTCAGCAAGCTCCGAGTTGGTGTGAAATTTTTGGAAATAATGGGCACAATGCGGAATCTTGTGGAGCCAATTCGGAATCAGTCAATTTTGTTAGGAATGTGCAGAGGAACACTCAGAATTTTGGAAACAACTACAACAAAAATTGGCAGAGCCACCCGAAATTTTCTTGGGGTGGAAATCAAAAGCAAAGTTATCAGTAACCTCAATAGCAACTGTCAGCAGAATAGGCAGAATGATGGCCAGTTGAGCAGAAACATTGAGGAAACGCTGCAGAAAATCATGGAGACCCAGACTCAGTTAGCAGAAAATCAGGCAAGAATGGCATCAGACTTGAAGAATCAGCAATTGGCCACCCGCAATCTAGAAAAGCAGATGGGTCAGATAGCAGCTGCTCAAAACATGAGACCGAAGGGAGGACTACCAAGTGACATAGATCCTAAACCCCGTCAAGTCAACGCCATCAGTCTAAGGAGCGGCAAACAATTAGCTGATGCAGTGCCAAAAGAGAAGAGAAATGAGGTGCAGCCGGAGTTGGTTAGACAAGGATCATCCACTGACAAGGGAGAGAATCAGAGTGATGTGAAACAAAATGCACAATCTTCATTGTATCCAACACAAATACCACCACCACCATTTCCTCAAAAATACAGAAAGAGCAAGGAGGAGGAATGCTTCAAAAAGTTCTTTGAGATTTTCAAAGAACTTCACATAAATTTGCCTTTGCTTGATGTTTTGCAGGGAATGCCCAAGTATGCTAAATACTTGAAGGATGTGATGGCTAAAAAAGTGAGATTAGTGGATGTCCAAACAGTAGCACTGACGGAGGAGTGCAGTCACGGGGTATTGAGCAAGATTCCTAAGAAGCTTAAAGACCCAGGGAGTTTTACCCTCCCCATACAAATTGGTAAAGCTGAAGTGATATGAGCTCTATGTGATTTGGGGGCAGTAGTTAATCTAATTCCCCTATCTTTATTTAACACCCTAGGGTTGGGAAAACCGTGACCAACAAGATTGATGCTGCAGCTGGCAGATAAGTCGCGAGTGGCACCGGATGGAATCATAGAGGACCTCCTCATCAAAGTGGGTAAGTTTATTATACCTGCTGATTTTATTATCTTAGATTTTCATGTTGATGACCAGGTACCCTTAATCTTGGGACGGCCATTCTTGGCCATCGGAGGAGCGGTAATTGACTTAAGAGCAGGGACCCTGAAAATAAGGGACGAGGATGAAGAAGAACTCTTTCGAGTATACCAAGAGATTAACCCACCCACACACTACAGAAACCTTTGTAAGGTTAGTGTGTTGTCAGAGGATGAGTGTGGGGTGGGTGATTCCACAGGTCCACGACCAAAGTTAATGATAAGTGTTCGGCCCGAGTCTGATAAAGGGCTTCAGTTTGATAAGAAGTTGGAGGAAGAGAGGAACAGAGTGGAGGCTATTTCCTCTAAAAATCAAAATAGAAGAAGATGGTTCTTGAAAGGGAATCAGGTATGAGGATGTCCTAAAAAGGATAGTCCATGTCGTGCCGCGACGTAAAATTAGGCACTGCTTGGGAGGCAGCCCAAGGGTACAACAAGTACAATTTGTAATTGTTGTTTGTGTTGATTTTGTTTATTGTCAACTTTTGTTGTTTTTGGTGGATATTTAGGCACAGATGGAGGGGAAGTCTGAGTACCCTGGGAGGAGAAAGCTAAAAAGCATGGAAGAGAAAAAGTGTGGGGTCAAACACCCACTTGTGCAAATTTGAAGAAAAACATGCTTTTAGCTAGGCCTAGAGGCCTCAGGGAGTATTTCTCACCCTTTTGAATTTTAATTTGATGCTATCGGTACATAGCATGATTCAAGTGTGGGGTTGAGGAAAATTTAAATTTGTGCTAATGATTTTTGGTGAATTGGTGCTTGGGAGAAATATTGGAACAAAATTTTTGAATTAAGCATGACTTCACCACCCGTTGATTTTTCTTTTCGGTTCTTTTCCGACGGGGGGTCTTTGAATCGAAGAATAAAAATTTTTCATTGTCTGTATATAATGTTTTTAGTCATAGTTAGAGACTATTTCCAACGATGGATGGATGACGACCGTCTTGAGGAAAATTAGTCAATAGGTTTTGGTTTTTGAACCCGTAGCTAATTGCTGGCTTGATGTTCTTGTTATGTGCTATACATGATTGTAGGATAAAAAAGTGGTTAGTGTTGTAGCATGTAAGAAGTGTATAACTTTGGTTGAGACACTTAAGCTCTTGAATTTGATTCAATGTGACTGAAGCTTAATTTTGAATTCTTGTGATTAGATGAGTAAGAGTCTGCTGAATGTGTCTTGAATTGAGCATGTGCTGTGAGTGTAAGTTTTTCGAATATTCCGTGCTATTATGGAATGTCTAGAACTTTCCTAGTGTATATATAAAACGAAATGAAGGATGTGGATTGCAGGAGATGATTTAGGAATTTCTTTGAATGAACCTAATTTTTATCCCTCACTTTACCTACCTTGAATGTTGAATCCTAGTGAGCCCCATTGAGCCTTAAGCCTATTCTTTGATAGCTACAACATAAGCTTAATCCTTTTTCTTTCATTAGCCTTTAATTTGATCCAAAACTCCTAAGCGCTTAAGGGAAAAATCCGAAAGAGTGAAGGAGTGAGAAGCATGAAAAAGAAGGAAAAGTAGCAGTTGTAGAAGTTGAGAAAAGGTCAAGGGTACACTTGTTTGAAAATGCCTGAGTATTGGCAGGGAGTAAGAAATAAATGAATGAAAAAGTTGCTTAAGTACCCCTTACCAATAAGCTGAATGTGCTTAAAGAAATGGGAACAAGAAGAGAAAATTCAAGAGTGAGAAGAATGAGGAGGAAGTAAGAAAAGAGATATTCTTAATGAAGGTTGAAGTTATTAGAAGCGCTTGGGGAAGATAGCCACTGTTATTATCCATAATAGTACCTACCCGTCCCTTAGCTTACATTACAACCCATTAAGTCCTACTTGATCTTACGTTCATACATCCTTAAATTAGTGGAGTAAAACACTAAGGGAAAGCTTATGGTTCACTACATGATGCATGCGAATTCTTTGAGAGAGTGAGCGTAAGTCTATTCATATACCCATACATGTTGTGTTTTAAAAACTTAGCGAGTAAGAATGGGTAACTCTCTTTTTGGGAGGACACATGTTTAATAAAAGATAACATTCATGTCGGATTTCTTGATCGGTTGATTTGCATGAGTTTGCTAAGATTGAGAGTCTAGTCTTGAGGTTAGGAAGTCTTAACATAGTTGTATTTCATTTCAATGACTACATCGTGCATGCTCTATTGTTAACTTGCTATCTTAAACAAGCATTGTATCCATAGCTTGAATTCGTTTGCTAAATTAGCTATGTGTGAGTCTTCATTTACATGAGATGTAAAAGGGTTGTTCGAGGATGAACAAGGCTTTAAGTGTGGTGTAGGTGATCTTGGGCAAAATAGCATGCCCAAGTGATGCTTTATAACTTAGTTTTGTCTTGTTTATCGGCTTAATTATATGCATTCTCATGTACTTCTATGTAAATTTGGATATGTACTAACCAACATGATTAGTCCTTATTTTGTAGGTAAAAAATGCATTTGAGGGACTAAATAATGATGGGTGAAGTGGGAGGAATGGAATTGGAAGCAAATTGCAAAAGTTGGCAAGGAAGCATACCATGGCAAGGTTGGCCGCGCCAGGCAGTGTGCCGCGCCCAGCGCCGGGCCGCGCCAGGCAGTGTGTCACCGCGCCGGGCAGTGCAAAGAAGGCAGCAACTTCAGGGCACCTGCCCGCCAGTGCCGTTCCACGCTGGGCACTGCAACGTGTCAAGGCCGTGTCATGTAGGCCATCGCGCAGCACATGCGCCGTGCCACATTGGCCATCGCGCCATGCCTCAGCCTAATGTCATTCTAAGGCGATTTCCAGTGTGCATTCGCATTACCTCCGTGCACGGAGGCAAATTGGCGCGTCCACCTCCGTGCCACGGAGCCATTCCACGACAGGCAAAAATTGGCACATTCCCTATTTACTATAAATTAAACCCTTAGCTCCTAAAAACTTTTTGTCACGTAATATTTCTGAAAAACTGCCAAGGAGTGAAGGGAGTAGTGGGAGAACTCACCTAGGGTTCATCAATTTCATCTTCTCTTCTACCAATTCTTGTAAGTATGTTACTTTAATTATGTTTTCTTGTAATTATACGAACTTGAGTGGCTAGAACCCTTCCTCTAGGGTTGAAACCACATGGTATGATTGTGAATACTTTGGTTTTAAGTTATTGATTGTTGTTTTGTCTTACGTTCTTAATTATGGTTGTTTTTATGATTGATCACCATGAAAACACACACGTTACAACTAGGTAAAAGCTTGAGAAAGTAAACCTAGGCAAGAACAAAGAATGTAGGGAGCAAGTTTGTATCTTACGATGTAATTCATGGTTAGGATAAGAAATTATACCTAGTTTGCCTTGCTTGGTTATTAAAACGGGATGAGTTAGACACCAACTTAGAATTATCACATCATCACTCGTAGAAGTAGTTGTGAAGCTAAGTTCGGTTAAATGATTAGAGGTACGAAAGTTCCTAATCAAGAGCATAAACCCCATAAACCACATCCACATAATTGAATTGCCCACGAACTAGAATGTTACATCCCCGTTCAATGATGTAGTTGTGAGGCTAGTTTATCGTGTTTAGAGGCTCGAAAGACCATGAACATGCAATTGTAATTATGTGAGACGACAATTGATAATTCCATACTTAAACCATTGTAAAGCGTAGTATCGCATGATTATCCAGCATTAGCCCTAGTTGCTTCTTGAATGTTTTCAGAGTATTTCTGTGACCACCCCTAGAATTAATTAAACTTTATCAAAAAAGTCTAAATCAACACTTGTGAAAGTTAATATCACACTTGTACTTGATAATTAGCTGAATTGGTCCAGTCCCTGTGGGTTTGACATCCGGCTCTTAAAAAGGGCCACTGTATTACTTGTAAGACCACAAACACTTGCGTGTGCGCTCAGGCAGTCGTCAACAAGTTTTTGGGTGCCGCTGCTGCACAGTCTCAAGATTTCTCCCAACTATCGATGGACTCGTGTTCTAAGTCCATATACCAATCGTATGCATTCCCTTTTAGTGAATGAACAAACTGTTTTACCAAAAGATTATCATGTGTTCCAGCATTGCCACATGTTTACATAAAGTGAGCAATATGTTGCCTTGAGTTTCCTTTGCCATCAACCTGTTGCAGGTTTGGTGGTTGGTAATTTGTTAGCATGGGCAAACTATCAATCCATCTAGTATATGGCTTGGAGTAATACAATAAACTCTGTGGTGCTCTGCCATATTGAGCGCTGATGGTGTTTGTTGTCATTTCTTGCAACTGTTGGACAGATAATGTTGCAACCAAAATAGATTGTTTCTCCTTTTGAAAATTAGACTTAGCAAGTGATTCCTCAATGTTCTTGTTTATGGAGTGAAGCCATGTGGACAAGTGGGGATGTGACTCGGCTCTCCAGGTCTGAAGGCCTCCAATTTGTTCATGAGTTATGCGATATGAAGGTTCTTATCGTCAACAGACTTCTTCAAGGCTTCAATAGTTTGCTCCATCATTGCGAACTTCTCGTCCATGTCAGTTGAGTCAGCCATTAAGGTGTTGACCTTTGTTGAATTTGGAGAATTTGTTGAGTCCTCAGGTTCACCAAACTCGGAGCCGATTTGAGAAAGTTCGCCAAAGAACATGGACACAAGGTTTTCCCCAGGGATTGCAGTTACAGCCGCCATGTGAGAGTTGTTATTTTTCACCATTTTCAAGAAGGTGAAGTAGTCAGATCCAACCAGGCCACTAATCTTGAACTTTTGTCGAGTAATCGAGCCAACATTGCTGAGATCAGCAGATGAAACATCATTGGTGTTTCTGAAAGCCATTGCAGTAGTTGACTTTGTGGTTTCCTGATTTGCAAGAGGAAAATATGAAGAGCATAATTAGTCCAACTGGGCGTGCCAAAATTTGTTCGCAACAAATTTTCAAAGTGCTGAAAATTAACTGCAACAAAAAATAAATTAAAGAAAATGTAATTTTATTGACGAATCTTACGAGTACAATTCTGTTTCTCTCTTTATTCTTCTCTCTTAAACTTTTTTTGTGATTCAAGGACCTTCAATATCGTACTTCTCGAATTGTTGGATGATTTGAATCTCCTAGAGATGTATTTCAATCACCGAAAATGTTGGTTAGTGCTTCGTTACTTCAAAAAGATCATCGAGAAGAACTCCGTCAACAACTCCTTGGAAGAAGTATGTAGTATATATTGTAGCATTCTTCAATGCTTGCAGACTGCTTGTCGCCGACCCTTGTTGAAGTCCCTTTTATTGTTATGTACATTTCCTATTTATAGTTGTAGGGGGTAGACAAGGTTGCTTATGATTGGCCAAAAGATATCATTTTAACACTTGGAGGATTGTGATTGATTTTTGAATTTAACTGGAACTACCCCATCATTTGGATACGTGGCGTCATCTTGTTGGTCTTGAATTTGACTGGGATGCTAAGTCACTGTGACACATGAAATGGGTTTGGGCCCCAAGGTGTAATGGACCTTGGACTTGAATTTATTAAAATGAACTAATTAATTGTAAAGTCTAAATTAATTAATCAACCTAAATGAACATGAATTAAAATTCTAAATTAATTAATCAACCCAAATGAACATGAATTAAATCCAAATTTATATGAATTTAACCCGATAAAATTTATGTCTACAATATACATATATGTGTGTGTGTGTGTATATTTATATCATGAAATTAGGAGGTCCAATAAGAAACATAATATTGAGTTCTCTACACTATAAAAAACTGTTAAAAAATAAGGGTCAATATTGACGGATATGGTCTATTTTTTTGAGTAAAACCAATGGCAAATCAACTTACAGTCGTCGAAATTTGACTCATCGGAATTGTGAAACCAACGAAAAGGATCGATTAAAACTGAGAGACAGCAGATCCAGTCCATTAGTTTCAATACATTAAAAATTAATATAATTTTTTTAAAAATAGAGCGATAGGGTCGGTTTTTCTGTTGGTTTTCAGAAAAAAAATATATATAAAATAGCCAATTGAAATCAAACCAAAGTATTTAATATGACATTAGATAATTCTACCACTCGACTATACATGCTCTTTGATGAAATATTTTCTTCCTTTTTATTTACACTCTTGAACTGCAATTTTGTACTTTAAAAAATGATTCATTCCCTCAGTTTTTATTTTAAAAATAAAAATAAAAAATCGAGAGGCTGCATCGATTTTCACACATTTTTGCACAAAAAAACCTACGGATAACCGACCCAGTCCATCGATTTTTTTAAAAAATAATTAAAAAATAAAAGTAAAAATAAAAGCTGACGAACTGGTTCGATTTTCTCTCAATTTTTTAGATCAACTCAATCCATTAATTTTTAGTTTTTCTCCTTTGATTTTGACAATATTTTTAGTGGTTCTATTAAATAATCAGTTAGCAGTGATGATACTATATAGTGCATTTTTTAGATTTCAATTGCCAAATCTATTCTTTGACAAAGAGATATATCAATAAATATTTAAAATTGCATATAGGTGTCGATATCCCTTATTAATTTCAATTTAAAAAATAAGAGATAAATTTAATATTTTATGCATATTTTATTCTTATTATTAAATACTATATATTTCATAATATTGCTTAAAATATTAGTTTTATTATATTTAAAAAAAAATAATAGAATTATCATTTTATTAATTATTTTTTTAAAAATGTATCAAGTCAAACATGAACAGCTAGAAATGAAAAGAGTTAGTAATTTTCTATCCAGATATTTTGACCAAGTAATCTAACATGTATTAGTCCAATAATTAAATATCTCATGAAATTAAAACGCAATTGCCAATGAGATAATATAAGGAAGCTAGAAATGCTACTGATCAGCACCAACTCTGTATTTGGTGAAGAAATAGAATATCGTTAAGAATTTTCATAATCACCACTCAAAAGAATTAATGAATGTGAAATGTGAAAACCTGCATAGCGTTGTAAAATCAAATTCAAAATAACAATAGTAAATAAAAAAGGTATAGATAAGATATAAGAGTTTTTTTTTTCAAGTCTTCAAGTATCTTTAAGTGTATACAATATAATTTTCAATATCTATATTTATAGGGCTATATAGAGGAACAATAAGGGATGTTATAAACATGACATTAACCCCTTGAGAATATGAGAAAGAGTATGGGATTGTCGGAGATCAATGAGGATATAATGAAGATGTGAGTATTACTACACATAATGATGAAGAGTAGTGGGGAGATAACATTTAGTGAACATCTATAATATATTTTATAATACTCCCCTTAGATGTCCATAGATGATGCGCCTCGTTAAAATCTTGTTAGAAAAAAATCAGAAGAAAATTTTAGTGAAGGAAAAAGAATACACATATCTTGAAATACATATTGCTTGTTGCCTCATTAAAAACCTTGCAAGAAAAATTCAATAAGAAAAAATCTTGACTAATAAAAAGAGTACAACACATAGTTTACTCTCCCTGATGAAAACATCACCTTATATTTCAAAAATAACGAATTTCATTCTTATATAACAACTTCTCAAATGTTGAGATTGGCAATACCCCAGGTAAATATACCACCAAATTATCATTTGAGAGAAATTTTTATTTCACTGTCCTGTTGAAGATTGCGTTTGAAAAATTACTTTATTTTTCTTCTTCGATATATTCTTCTTTGAATGATTTCAGTCTTCAACATTATTGAAATCTTCTTTTCAAAGAAAAACAAGATATCTCTTATGTGTTGAGTCACTTGCTTTAAAAGTCGCTAGTGTCTTGCTAGGACTTGAATAAGTGTCAACGATTGATTGCCTTATAGAATATGATAATATGAAAGTAACTTCACATACAAATGGATAACTTCTGTGTAATCAAACGTCATGTAATCAAATAATCTTTCTGCATTTGCATAACTAACAATCCCTTGACCGTATTTGTTAGAAATAATAAATTTGTGCCGATATTTGATTCACTCAAATATCTTCACATAAAAGTAAAATTATATCTTGTCTGCATATTAATAAAAACTATTATCTCATGGATAGTAATAGCAAGATATATAAGTGCACAAATATCACTAAGGCGTGATACTTACTACTTTTTTGAGATTGAAATTGATCTTTATTTTTTTATGCGATCTCACAACCATTGGATTATTCAGTGGAATCATTTTAAAAACTTATAAATCACAAGGATTTTCATATAAACTTTATTATCTATCTAGACATGAAAACAATTTCATTATATGCATATCAAGTTTTTTATGTATTGCCAGACTCATAAGCAACCTGAAAACAATTGCATCCACCATATAAGGATCTCTCCATATAATAATGTCAATACTTTTGTAAAAAATTTATTCGACAAGGCATAAGTCGCACTTTATATCTTACAGATTTATTTTTCATGTCACCTTTCGCACAAAAATCTATTTGTACACACTAACATTACACATTGAGGATTTGGACTATAGGTCCATTTTTTTAACTTTTCAAGTGAAATAAAATATACTTGAATTGCGTATTTTTATTTGACTAGTTGTTTATGTACCCACACTCTTTGATGGATTTGAATTCAAGATCATCACTATTTTTAATATTGAGCGCTACATTATATCAAAGATACTATCGATAATCATTTTATACCGGTTCAAATGCGACGTAACTTTGTAACACCTCGAATAATTTGAGCGATAAATTCGTATTTTTGAGGTAGGACTAAGTGTAACTAATAGGATAAGAAAGAAGTTTTATGATTTATTAGAGTCACTCTATGATCGTATTTAAGATTGGACGTCGATCAAATTGTAGAATGAAATTCAGCAAAAGTTATCACAAAATTTTCTTCTTGAGATTTCTTGAAATTTAGGTCAAATGTATCAACACTTTTCTCTCAATATATAAGGACTTAGGGGGTGTACAACCTACCAAATTGAAGCCATGAGTCTGATTTCTAAAGTATTAAACCGTTCATCAATCCGACTTCGTAGTAGAGAGATATTTGCATTTTCGCGAGACCGCGCAAGTAGGGACGTCACAAGGGTCTAAGGTGGTGGAGGACTATTTAAGTCCCTTTGGTCGGTGGATTCACATCCAATTCTCATTTCTGGAAATTTTCTCGACCAGAACTCTCCCTAGAGGTTTTCCAACTTATTCTTGATGGTTTTGTGCTTAGGGAAGATAATTTGAGGTGGAATCGAAGGTCGGGAAGACGGGAGCTTGGTATAGTCTGTGGTTTGTGTCGTTTCCGGGTTGTTTGGTGGATGTATCGTTATGGCTGCTTGGTAAGTTGTCTTTCCTTGATCATTCTTAGTATGTTTAAGTTGGTTAAGAGGTTGTTGATGCTAGTTGGTGGTTATATTCGATTTTCTACCGTCAAATCCATAAGAATTTTGCCGAATAAGCTTTGTCTTGTACCATTTTTGTGTTGTGTTCTTAACACTTTGTTTTTTGTGTTGGGTGGACTGTTTTGAGGCAGTAAATTCTTGGTGGTATTAGCTTGAGCTGGCTGGTTTGGGTTTCACCGGAATCCAAGGTATATTAAGGCTTCCACCTCTCCGTTTCGGCATGATTTCCGTTTCAATAATATTCTTGTTATATTGTGTGAATTTTCTGTGTTGTTGGCTGTTGTTTAGCTCTTGTATACATGTGTTTGGGGGATTTTGGGATGTAGTATTTCCCTCATCTATTGAGATCGTGAATTTGGGCAATAGTTTGGTTGGTTATCGTACATCCGTAGGGCATTAGCTGGTGTCGGTAATGGAGTATGTCGTGGTTTCTATAGCTCGTGTTGTGGGATGTTATACAGATAGAAATGGATAGATATAGGTGCTACCGTTATATGTTGTTCATGGTTTGATAAAGATGTAGGTCGTCTGTTGCGACGATCTTTCATTATATTTGAGTCGGCGATCGTGTCGATGACACGTTGGCGACCGTTGTGATACTTGGGTTGGCTTGGTCGTGTCCCTTGTTGTTAGTGATTAGTAGAGTGGCTTGTGTTCTTTTTGTAAAGCTTGGGAATAGTCTGGTTTCGTTGGTGATCCATAGCACGGTTAGTGGCTCGTTGGTGGACAACTAGACGTGAAAGAATAGTATTGTGTTGAGATAATCGATTGGTAGGGTGTGAGGGTTGGTCATGGGCTGTTTTAGCATGTGTTGTTATTGCTGTTCATTGTGAATTTTTTTGATTTTGTGTGTGTGTGTTGTGTTTGAGGCCTTATGGCTTGTGGATACTCGATGCACGAGAGTGTTCCTGCTAGGGGTCGAGCCCAAGGTGTCTTGTGGCTTGTGGATACGCGATGCAGGATAGTGTTTCTGAACGAGGGGTTGAGCCCAAGGAGTGAAATGACCTACGAGTTTGAGAATGATGTCTCCGTGGTATCGAGTTGAGACATGATTCGAGAGTGGTACGACATGTTTAAGCCTTTATGGGATCGCGGTTCACTCTTTTGAATGGATGAAGAACTGCTAATTGTGTGCGAGAGAGGATCCCACAGTGCTTGTTTGCTGATGTTGATTGACTGGTGTTTACTTTTGATATGCTTGACGTTATATTGTGATTGCTGCTCGTGTTATCTGTTATTTGATGGTAGTGGATGCTAGATGATGGATGGTGTTAGCTGAGGCCATTGAGAGGTCTAGAGGTGATGATAGGTGAGCGGTGTCGGCTAGGTGATATGTGATGTTGTTTACTTATTGGATTTGCCAGGCTTATGAGGGCCAGGTAGGTTTTGTTTGTGTGCTTGCTTGTTCTTGCCAGGCTTATGAGGGCCAGGTATGTTCTATGTGTTTACTTAAGTTGAATTCTCCTTCTACGATATTCAGTATGTATGTTGATCTCTAATATGAGTCTTGTAGTTATTTCTTCCTTTTATACTCAGTACATTATTGTACTAACGCCCTAGTCGGGGCGCTGCATTCATGCCTGCATGTGATGGTGGGTTGTTAGATCGTGTTCTTGGGTGCTGAGTGGAGTTCCAGTTGAATTAGTGCGCTCCAGGTCTTTTGGAGTCGCTAGATATTTGAGTTAAGGGAAGTTCGAGGCCCTGTCCCGATCATTTGATTACTATTGTATTCATAGTGGCTCGTAGACGTTACTGTGGTGTTAGTATGTTGTTAAAGACCAATTGGGCCTGACTGTATAGTTGTTTTCCGTTCTGTGGGCTTGACAACCTATTGTATTTATTTTTGGTTGGTCAGGTGAGCCTGCTTCCATTTTAGTCTGTCGTTTACTCTGATTTAACTTGTATTGTAATGTCGAACCTCGTCAGTTTTGACCTTTATTTTATAGTTGGGCATCGCATATGCTCATTCAGGGGTGGCACCAGGTGCTAGTCACGCTTCCCCGGGTTTGGGATGTGACAAACTTATAGAGATCTCTTCAATTTTTTTAAAATCATGTTTAGGTATCTGAACATTTCCCACGATTTTATGAAGTATTATGTCATGATTCTCTTTTAAATCACTTGCCTTATTATCATGATTATTTTCTCCTCTCCATCTTCAAGGAGTTTTACTTTTGAAAAAGATTGGTCTATCACACTTCAGTCATGCCATAGACTCACTCCTACAAGGATTTCTAATTAGAGCATTTACAACTGGATTATAATATTAGATTAGCAAATGTATTCAAGAATTGTCTCGAATTATCTTTTGAACGAGGAACACACCAAAGATTACTCATTACATATGACTTATCTTCCAGTTGCTTATCATCTCTCCCCCTAGTGTTAGAAAATCTAAAATTTACTCCCAATTTTATTTGGGAACCTATCTTTGTATGTTGTGGTGGAAATTTAATTATATACTTCACGCTAAATTTCTAGATGAGAATTATTTACTTCCTAACCCTGAAACAATTGTAATAGGGGAACTTTGTTGGCTTAGTGCATACAAATGCCACTACATGTTAAATAACATATCTCATACCAAATTTTCTTTTGAAAATTTTATTCTCATAACCAATTTTTTAGCTATAATAGAAGGCATACAATTTCTGTTAAACCAATTTGAATATAAACCAACATTGTCAATATAATTTTATTGTTTGAAACTGTGCTCTTAATTTAACAATTTGAGCAAAAAATCTTGCAAAAATTAAATTGCAAGGCGATATCAAACACAAATATGAAAATATCATAGATAAATCTATTAAATCAAAATGGTGTACGTGATAGGTGAACCGACCCATATTCACCTTTTTATACGTCCCTAAAATTCAGGGGATGTAACTTCAACCTTAGATGGTACAATAATTAATTTGTCATGAGAATAAACAACACAAGAGAATTCATGAAGAATTTTCTATTTCTTCAATATATAACCACATAAATTTTTAATTATTTTTGCATCACATTTAAACCAAGATGATCAACTAGTTATGTCAATTGATATTTGTTTCAGTAAACTTCTAGTTTACTATCGCGTGTATTTTCATTATCATGCACATATTTTTATACTACAAACAAGAGAAAAATTTGTGTAATCTTTCACGTAAATATTTATAAAAATTTCAATTGTAGTAATATGAAGATATTAAATCTTACCATAACTCATTGTCTCAATATAATTTATTTTTGATCAATGTCTTTGAAACTTAATAAGTTTTTTTTGAGACTTACTACAACTTAAATATTATGAATAATTTTATTTCTCTGGATAGTAACATATTAGCTCTTTCGGAGCTCTCAAATAAGTTTGTACTACCATATATACCATAATACTATCTGTATGAATGCCTCTTTTTAGAAAGAAAATTATTGTCATTATGGTAATGGATAAAACCTTTATAGGAAAGTTTTGTTTCTTGATTTACTCATAGATAATTCATGATAAAATATAACACAATATTTGTGACGTACTAAAAGTACATAACCAATGACCGTTTATGCCAAAATAATTTTTTTCTCTCAAACCTCCCGTAGAGGTAAGTTATGGTATTCATCAACCATACATGAGCATGTCATTATCTATAACAATACTGCATTCACTTCTAGGAATGAGTATGAATTCACAATGCTTACCACAAGTCATATTCTCTTTAAGAAATGAGTTATAATCATTTGTACGTATTACACAAATTTTAGTTATACACTAATTGTCATGTCCCGATATTTATCATATTTATATGACCCCCTCAACATCACTTTAAAAAGTAAAGTACACCCCACCTTATATTTTTTTCTTTTGATAGAGAATTTATAAAATTTATTAAATTAGGTCGTATGATAATCGCGTGCCCAAAGACCTCTCTTATGAAATTCATGAAAAAGTTACCTTCACCTTTTTAAAGATCATTTTGAGAACTCATAATGTTCTTTCTTTTAATTACCACAATTACGAATAACATTGTTTTGTCTTTTGTTATGTCCATAATTATTTGTTTAACCACTTTTCCTCATTCAAACTTATTATGCATTACTACCACATTTTCTCATGAAATGAAGTATATCTAGTGGGACAGACTTCATAATTTTTTAGCAAAATAATATTATTTTTTTTAGTCATCATTATATCATCAAATAGTACATTGATACATAAATTCAGCATCTTACCCATATAAAAGCGTGTTTGGCCATAATACGATAAGACTTGAATTGGCCTTCTGGGAGTGCTAAGAAATCAACTACATTCAAATGGATGAAATTATCATTATTTTCAGAAATAAAATTTGCTTCAACATTCTTTTCTCTGTTCTTTAGGAAGGCTTGATAAAGTCTAACTAGGTGCTTTGACATATTGCAAGCACGTGGACAATGCTCTATTCCTCTATATCCGTGACATTTATCTCTTGGGTTTCTCCTTTTCACCAATTCATGATTTTCGTCCTTCTTTTTTCACTATTGGCGGTGAAGAACATTATTTGATGCAAGACGATCATCATGATTAGAGTTCTTCCCCCGTCTATGGTTATGACCACTACTGGATTACGATCATGATTGGGAACACGACATTTTCCACACTTAGCTTGGTGGAAGTTCATCTTATTCACTTCAGGGAATAGACTAGAACTAGTAGGTTGACTTTCATAACTTTTCATTAATAACCCATTATTTTGTTCTGCCACACGAAGATGTGAGATTAGTTAGAATATTTTCTGAACCCTATCTCTCAGTATTGTTGTTGTAGGAACATATTTGAGGCATGAAAAGTGGTGAAGGTTTCCTCCAGCATATCGTTATTAGTGATATTCTCATCATATAATTTCAACTATGAAATAATTTTAAACATTGAAGAATTATACTCGCAGATAGATTTAAAATATTGCAGCCTTAAGTTTATCCATTCAAAATGTACTTATGGAAGAATGATCATCTTCAAGTGGTCATATATATCTTCAGATTATTCCACAATATAAGAGGACCTTGAGCAGTAAGATATTCTATTTTCAAGCCTTCATTAAGGTGATGGCGGAGGAATATCATTTCTTTGACATGATCTTGCTTTGTTGCTTGATTATTATGTTTGATGGTATCTGCCAGACCTATCACATGAAGATGAATTTTAGCATCAAGCACTCAAAACAAGTACCCTGTGACTGATATATCCAGGGTAACAAATTCATGTTTAGAAAGATTTGTTATTAATTAAGAAAATAAAAGTCTATTTTGAGGCTTTCAAGGTGCTTGCTCGAGTGTAACAATCCGTCCAGTCATTATAGGGTGATTAGGGACACAATACCTTGTCAGAGTCCCCATAGTGAAAGTGAGTAAAACTCAAAATTGGGGTGGTTTTAAAACTGAAATGTGTCAAGTCTTGATATTGGTTCTATGTGTTGTGTTCCGTTAGGGGATGGCCTAGTGAACTAGACCTCCGTAAGGAATTCTGAGACTATGAGTAAATTTGTTGGGTCGTTTATAGCTAAGTGCATATTTGAAATGTGTTGTAATGTCTTGATAAAAAACTTGTATTTTGAAATGACAAAGTGTGCAGTTTTACCGAACTAATAGTTAACTAGGCACCACTACAACAGCGGGATGCCCATTGCAGTGAGACCGCCTTAGTATTCAGAGTGCCACTGTAGCGGTGGTTGGCGAGGTGGCACAGTTTTCCATAGCGAGGCTCTGGTCGTCATAGCGGATTCAAAGTAGCGAAGGTGGTGACTGCTGCAGTGAACGACGTGAGGCAGAATGCGTGTATAAGTCAGTTTTTTTTAAGGTTTTCACCTCATAATTCTAAGGCACAGACTTGGAAAGCTAAGGAACGATTTTTCCAAGGCTAGGACATAATTTCCCTTCAAGGTAAGAATTCTCCATCAACCCTTTCATATATCATTCCTCTTAACTCCCTAGAATCATTGAAGGGTCATTGAATAGTAGAATGATGATTAGAGCTCTAGAACTATGGAAGTTAGGGTAAATTAGATTGGTGTTGGTAGTTATCAATTTCTAACCTTCTAAGTTGTTAATTAACACTTCCTAAGGTGAAATTGAATGTGCTAGTTCATCATGGTGATAACTTGAGACCTAGAATTTGATAAAGTTAGGACTTTTAGCATCAAAAACTTCGAGTAGAAACTCCATGGATTAAGGTAATGTGATCATGGTGAGCCTAGATTGTGGTAACTTAACCCATGGATATTGAATTAAACCTTGATAACACGTAGAATTGGGTAGGTTTGAATTCTCAAGCTTATGATTAAATAGTAGATGATTAAATACTCCTACTTTGTTTGTTTCTTGACTTTGAGCACTCCGAGGCTTTGAGAAAAGAAAAGGCTAAAGTGAAGTAGCTTGCATATTCAAATATTCTATTGAGATATGTTATGGTTTATTGAAGATAGACTTTTCTTAGTCTCTCGATTGTAACATGAATTCATAAGCATGATTAAATTGTCTTTGGACATAGTTGTGATTGATATTTGTGACTTGGAAAGATTAGGTGAATAACTTTGAAACAGACTAAACCTGTGAATGTAATTCATGATTTGATATGTACTTAAGATAATTCAATAAGTATATATGATTGTGTCTTGTGTGATGAATGAATAGAGAGCATAAATAAAAGCGTTGATGATGATTGAATAATGTCCCTTTATTCTGATATGAGTGGCTTCTGTTTGAGATGAGCATCCGAATGAGTGGTTTTTTAATGATTGAAGAATACACCATTCTTATAAAATGAGGGACTTGTGTCCAGGGTTAGGCCTAACTATCAGTCTTCAAGAAGCGAGTAGATAATCTCCCATCTCTTGATTTGGGGGAACATAGTTGAGTGGCTCATATCCGAGGAAAGCATCCGAACGAGCATATGGGTGGGATCAGGTAGCCCACCTGGTAGGATATATGGCTTTCTAGAGTCCCCTGCAGGTCATGACTAAATAGGCAAACATAGGATTCTCTGGCATGTGTGTGCAGATTAGTGACAGATGTATGAGCAGGTTTGATACAAAGTGAGACTAATTAAGATATAGGGCTATACCAATATTTCATTATAGACGTGATTCCATTGATTTGTTGTGATTCGCTTTTATATTATAAGATGGAGTTCCTCTGTTGTCTGATTTTGAGACTATATATTTCATGTTGATTGGCATTGATAGGCCTGAAGTTGATGCATTTTCTTGGTATTATTAAGTACCTGATTTATAAAGTGGATGATTGTGTGTCCTTATAATTATGTCTGTGAGAAGAACTTTCAACAGTTGAAGACTTGACTCACCTCAACACCTGTATTGACCCTACCTAAGGGTACCGATGGATTTGTGGTATATTGTGATGCTTCAAGGATCGGCATTGGTTGTGTATTAATGCAACAAGGTAAAGTTATAGCATATGCATTCAGGCAGCTGAAGGTCTATTAAAAGAATTACCCGACTCATGATCTCGAATTGGTGGTGGTAGTATTTGCCTTGAAGATTTGGAGACACTATTTGTACGGGATCCATGTAGATGTATTTACGGACCACAAAAGCCTACAATATTTGTTTACCCAGAAGGATCTAAATCTACGCCAAAGGAGGTGGTTGGAGTTACTCAAAGATTATAATATGAGTGTCCTTTACCGTCCAGGAAAGGCTAATGTGGTAGCAGATGCTCTTAGTAGGCTTTCTATGGAGAGTGTGCCCCATGTAGGTGAGGATGATATATACTTGTTACTAATTAGATCAGCTCTATGATCCCTACCAGTACATAGTGTTTGTACTTATGCCACTCCTACACTTTTCCTTGAATCGGACTGTGTTCCAGAGCCTTTATTGCTACCTCACCATTAGAGCTACTAGCGACTGATATAAGGGTGAGCTATTCTTTTCAGGCTGCTTTGCTGGATGTCTATTTTTTCCAAATACTTATTACGACTCTTTTATTTTTATTTTCCTTAGAAATTTTAGTTAGAGTCTATAACACCCCAGAAATCCAGGGGACTAGCCTTCAGACTTAAATGTGATTATGAAGAAAATTGAGAAAAAAGGCCTCAGTACAAGTCACAGTACGATTTATAGGACGGTGGTATGAGTAGTACCAGAACTTACAATAGAAGGGTCAGGGAAAAAAGTATGGGTGGCTGGGAGAAATCACGATTGCATGTCACGATTCGTACCACCATGGTATGGGTCGTACTGATCATTCATGGAAAAGTTCAAGAAAGAGGTCAGGAATTCTGTGAAAAACCACGAGCCAAGGTACGACTCGTGGTAGGCTGTTACAGATCGGACCATCTAGTTGTGATTTAAGTTTCAAAGAAATGTTCAAAAGGTTTTGAGGAAGTTACAAATTGTATTAAGACTCGTAGTAAGATCTCACAGATCATGGTAGACTTTCATGAAAAATTTCAGAGAATGGCGTTGGGCAGGGCCCCTAACCACGGATGTCAGTACGGATCGTATGATCCTGGTATGACCCATAGGTTGAGTCGTACCACCTGATGGGCAGAATTTTAATAACAGTTTCAAGGGGCATTTTTGTAAAATCCTAAGATCCTAACTCCTAAACGATGTGGTTTTGGGGTGAAAGTCAGGGGTTAAAGAGAGTTAGTCAATCTTCCTCCCTCACTTTCTCAGTTTTCTCTCAAGAAAAGATGTTAGAGCTCAAGATCTCTCCTCCCAAGGTTCAGAAATTCAAGGCTTCTTCTCAGGAACCTTCTTCTTTAGGTATATAGGACTTCAACCGGGGTTTCTTTTCACCCATGTGTCCCAAAAATCTCCACTAACTCTAGTCTTAATAAATTTTAGAAATCAAGACCTAGGGTTTCCCACTCAGCCTAAGAATTTCTTAATCTTGATAATTATTTAAGTATACATGACTACTACTAGCTGAACTTCATGTTTTGGTTCAATTATATAGTATGTTGTTCCTAGTCTTAATCTTTAACATGCTCTCTCTTGTAGTGAAACTTGCATGATTTAGAACTCAGATATGAATGCTGTATTGTCATGATATTCTTACTCGAATTGTGAATGTTAGTATAGATTCATGAATGGAAAGTTAATGCTTCAGTATGTTCAGTCTCAGAATTTCAGTCACTACTCAGTATACTTAGTATCCTCCAGAAATATCAGCTAATCAGTTTGACTTTTATCAGTCTTTTTAAGAAACTCATTAAACTCAGTAGTATCAGTTTGTCAACTTGTTAGTCGTTCTTTAGACTGTTATGAAGCTTTCAGATAAAGCAGTTCTGACAAGTCTTAGGACATAGTTTCTTTTAGGTCCTTAGACTCTCAGAACACTTCCGATAAGTAGTTCTGACTTAGTACCAAGACATGAGTTTCAAGTTATCAGCCAGTTAGAGATAAGTAGGTTTCCAGTGGGAGTATTCTTAGCACCGAGTGGGCCGGGATTCAGTGCACTCAGGTTTTCAAAACTACATTTCCACCGTAGGTTATTAGTCTGAATGGGCCCCCGACAGTGATCATTCAGTTTAGCCACAATACCCTGGGAAGGTAGAGTGGGCCTTCTCCAATTGGTGTGTGTGTGTGTGGGGGGGGGGGTTATACATCGGACTCCATATTTATCTCACATGATCACATGTCGGTTATATTATCTCCCATAGTACAATTTAGTCCAGTACAATCATGATTCTCAGTCCAGTCTAGATCTTCAGATTTAAGTCTATATCTATAGTGTTACAACTCAGCTTATTATTACTTAGTATATGTATGTTTTTAGTATTTTCTCGCATACTCAGTACATTCAAAGTACTAATTACATACTTTTATGTGCTATATCATTTTATGATATAGGCTCAGGTACCCAGCCTTAACACCACAGCTAGTCTCTCAGCAATTTCCTAGCAGCTTTAGTGGTGAGTCCTCATCTACCGAAGACCAGAATTCCATTTTTCAGTTGTATTTCTTTGTTTAGTTTCAGACATTAGAGTTAGCTAGGGGTTTGGCCCAACAACTCATCAGTTCATTTTAGAAGGCTTTCATACAATATTTATAGATTTAGCTTGAATTTTTCAGATTTTGTTAAGATTTTATTATTATTCAGTGTTTATTTATTTCTTTAGTCAAATTTCGCTATATTATTATTACTTTCAATAGATCAGTCTTAGTAGGATTATGCTTTACCATGGGTTTGCTCGGCGTCACTTTTGACCCTAAGTACCGTATCGCGTCCAGGATGTGAACTCAGATCGTGACAAACTTGGTATCAGAACATCTGATTTAGAGTGTCCTAGGATGTCTAAAAGCCGCGTGAAATAGATTCCTTGACATGGGTGTGAAGCACGCCACACTTATGAGGGGGAGGCGACGAGGCATTTTTAGGTAAAATTCCCTTTATTCGTGATTCTTCTCGTGCGTGGAGTTTTGGACTTTAATATGTTCTCCTAACTCGTGCTCTATTCATTTTCAGCTAATGATGCCTCCTAAAAGAGGAAATGCAAGGAGGATCAAAAATGCTAACCAGCCGGCCCTACCGGCTCTATTGGCCCTTCAGGACGATCTGGTGTCGCAAGCAGAGCCCCGGGCTGCGATACAGATACTGGCTCAGGAAATGACCAACTAGGTTAACCAGCAGGTCATTGTGCCAGTAAACACTAATGGGTCTACAGCTTCTTCTAGAGTCTCAGATTTCATTCAGATGAATCCCCCAGCATTTCACGGGTCTAAAGTAGATGAGGATCTGTAGGAATTCATTGATGAGATTCAGCAAATCACCCAAATCATAGGTGTTACCTCTGCAGAAAGTGCTAATCTGGCTGCCTACCAGTTGAAAGGGATGGCTCAGATTTGGTACAAGCAGTAGAATAAAGGAAAGCGGGTTGGTGTAGGTCCGGTGGAATGAGACGAGTTTGTGACTACAATCCTGGACAGGTTCTTTTCCTGGGAGTTAAGGGAAGCTAAGAGTACTGAGTTTATGAACCTGAGATAGAATGATATGATAGTATAGGAGTACACATTAAAGTTGACACAACTGTCAAGTTATGCTTCTGAAATGGTTGCTAAGCCGAGGGCTCACATGCTCAAGTTCGTGAATGGAGTCTCGAACTTGGTTGTCAAGGAGTGCAGAACTGCTATGCTCATCAAAGAAATAGACATCTCTAGTATCTTCATCCATGCACAGTAGATAGAGGCGGAGAAACTGAAGAAGATAGAAAGGGAAAGAAAACGGGCGAGGACAGGCTAATCTGAGTACTCCTAGTAGAGGTCAGGCAGTAGTAATTGCCCCCAGCAACAGCAACAGAGGCCTCCAACACCTTCTTCATCCAGTTCTCTATCTTCAAGGCCCCATAAGTATAGGAGAGGTGGGACATTAGGCTCCCAGTCCCAGAGCCATGTCTCTAGCAGCCGCACTTTTCCAGCATGTCCTAAGTGTGGCAAGAACCATCCAGGGCAGTGATGTCTGGGCAAGGATAGTTGTTTTGGGTGTGGTCAGCTGGGTCACAGATTGAGGGATTTCACCTCAGTAGAATAGGGGAAGGCCCAGTCCACCACATCAGCAGCTCTGCCAGGTCGTCCAACTCAGCAGGGGTGGCAGTCAGCGGCAAAATCATTTCTACACTTTATCCTCTCGTCAGGACCAGGAGAACTCACTTGACATAGTGATTGGTATGTTACTTCTCTTTCAGATAGATGTGTATGCTTTACTAGATCTAGGAGCCACACTTTTCGTCATGACTCCTTACATTGCTGTCCAGTTTGATATAAGTCCAGAAATCCTCTCAGAGCTATTTTCAGTCTCTAATCCGGTTGGTGAGTCAGTTAGAGCTAGCCGGGTGTATAGGGATTATCCAATCATAGTGTTGCATAAAGTCACCTCAGTTGACATAGTAGAGTTCGATATGGTTGATTTTGACCTTATTATTGGCATGGACTGGTTACATTCTTGCTATGCCTCAGTTAACTGCAGAATTAGAGTCGTTAGGTTCCAGTTTCCTAATGAACCAGTCCTAGAATGGAAGGGCAGTACTTCACACCTAAGGGTCGGTTTATCTTATATCTTAAGGATAGAAAGATGATCGCTAAGGGGTACATCTGTCACTTGGTTAGGGTCAAGGATTCTACTTCCGAGACCCCGACACTTTAGTCAGTTCCAAATATAAATAGTTTCCTGAAGATCTTCCTATAATCCTCCCGAGCGGGAAATAGATTTCGGTACCTTCTTTTAGATACCTAGCCTATGTCTATTCCTCTTTACAAAATGGCTCCATCTGAGCTTAAGGAGTTAAAGGAACAGCTGAAAGATCTTCTAGATAAGGGCTTCATCAGATCCAGTATCTCTCTATGGGGTGCCCCAGTCCTATTCATGGGAAAGACAGACGGTATACTCAGAATGTATATCGACTTGTCAGCTGAACAAAGTCATAGTGAAGAACTGGTATCATCTACCTAGATTGATGACTTGTTCGACCAACTTCACGGAGCTAGTTGTTTTTCCAAGATAGATCATAGATTAGGATACCACCAGCTCAGGGTCAGAGAATGTGACATTCCTAAAACAGCCTTCAGGACTCAGTATGGTCACTATGAATTCGTAGTTATATCTTTTGGACTAACCAATGCTTTTGTAGCTTTTATGGATTTGATGAATAGGGTATTCAAGTCGTACTTGGACATGTTCGTTATTGTCTTTATAGATGATATTCTAGTTTACTCCGTAACAGAGGAGGAGCATGCAGACCATTTGAGAATAGTTTTGTAGACTCTTAGTGATTGCCAGTTGTTCACCAAATTCAGCAAGTGTGAATTCAGGCTTAAATTAGTTTCCTCAGCCATGTGGTCTCTAGAGAGGGTATTCAGGTGGATCCTCAAAAGATAGCGGCAATCAAGGACTGGCCAAGACTTACTTCTCCATTAGACATTAGGAGTTTATTGAGTCTAGCTAGTTATTACAGATAATTTGATGAAGGTTTCTCCTCCATTGCCTCCTATTTGACCAAACTAACTCAAAAGAATGTGAAGTTTTAGTGGGTCAGATGCTTGTGAGAAGAGCTTTCAGGAGCTGAAGACTCGACTCACCACAACCCCAGTTCTGACTCTACCAGAAAGTTCAGATGGGTTTGTAATCTACTATGATCCCTCCAGAGTTGGCCGTGGTTGTGTTCTGATGCAGCATGGTAAGGTTATAGCTTATGCTTCCAGACAACTCAAGGTTCATGAGAAGAATTATTCGACTCATGATCTTGAACTGGAAGCGGTGGTATTTTCCTTGAAGATTTGGAGGCATTACCTTTATGGAGTTCATGTGGATGTTTTTACTGATCACAAAAGTCTACAGTATGTGTTCAATCAAAAGGACTTGAATATTCGTCAGAGAAGGTTGTTAGAGTTATTGAAAGACTATGACATGAGTGTTTTGTATCACCCGGGCCAATATAGTGGCTGATGCCCTCAGCAAGATGTCTATGGGAAGTGTTGCTCATGTCAAAGAGGGTAAAAAGGAATTGGAAAAGGATATCCACAGACTGGCTCGCTTAGGGGTCCAATTGGTTGATTCAGCAGAAGGTGGAGTTGTAGTCCAGGGTAGGCCAGGATCCTCCCTGGTGGTAGAGGTTAAGTCAAAGCAGGATGAAGACCCAATTTTGTTCAAATGAAGGAAGCAGTCCTGAGGAAAGTGGTGGAAGCATTCTCCAAAGAGGGAGATGGGGTGCTCCATTATCAAGGAAGGTTGTGTGTTCCAGATGTAGATGACGTGAGGCAGCAAATATTAACAGAAGCACATAACTCTAGATACTCTATCCACCCGGGTGCCACTAAGATGTACAATGATCTATGAGAAGTCTACTGGTGGAATGGCATGAAGAAGGACATTGTAGAGTTTGTGTCTAAGTGTCTGAATTGCCAGTAGGTGAAGGTCGAACATCAGAGACCTGAGGGTATGACTCAGGTTATTAGCATTCCCACTTGGAAGTAGGAAGAGATAAAAATGGACTTTATCATGGATTTACCTTGTATGCGCTGATAGAATGACTCAATTTGGGTGGTTGTGGACTGGATGACTAAGTCAGCATATTTCCTACCAGTTAAGACCATAGACTCAACAGAAGATTATGCTAGACTATACATCCGAGAGTTATTCAGACTACATGGAGTCCTATTATCCATCATCTCAGATAGGGGTACTCAGTTCACCTCACACTTCTAGAAGTCTTTTAAAAAAGGACTTGGTACTCAGGTTAAGCTCATCTAGCTTTTCACCCACAGACAGATGGCTAGGCTGAGTGGACTATTCAAACTTTGGAGGATATATTGAGGTCTTGTGTGATCGATTTTAAGGGCACCTAGGGTATTCACCTACCTCTCATCAAGTTTGTGTACAACAACAACTACCACTCCAATATTCAGATGACCCCATTCAAGGCGTTATATGGTAGGAGGTCTAGATCTCCCATAAGGTGTTTTGAGGTTGGTGAGGCTACCTTAATAGGACCTAATTCATGAGGCTATGTAGAAGGTTCAGCTTATCAGGGAACGACTAAAAACAACTCAAAGCCGGCATAAATCATATGCAGATGTAAGAAGAGGGAGTTAGAGTTTGCTGTGGATGATTGGGTATACCTACAAAATCTCACCTACGAAGGGGATGATGAAATTTTGAAAGAAAGAAAAGCTTAGTACCAGATATGTTGGTCCTTATAGGATCCTGAGACACATTGGCAATGTGGCTTATGAGTTGGATTTACTTGCGGAGTTAGCATTGGTGCACCCAGTCTTCCATATGTCCTTGTTGGAGAAATGTATCAACGAACTAACCTCAATAGTGCCTCTATAAAGCATTGTTGTAAAGGACAACCTCTCTTACGAAGAAGTTCTAGTTCAGATCCTAAAATGTCAGGTTTGTAAGCTGAGGAACAAGGAGGTCGCTTTAGTAAATGTTTATGGAGGAACCAGCTAGTTGAGGGAGCTACATGGGAAGTAGAAGCGGACATGATGGATAAATACCCTCATCTATTCCCTTCTAGCTCAGTTTCAGTATCAAGTACTAAACTCCTCCTCAGTACTTTATAAAGTTCCTTACCCTTCAGCTCTATTCATGTTTTAAGGTGCACTCTAGTAGCCTAACTCAGTCTATATGTCTATCTCAGTTCGGAGTTAGTGACCCCTTTAGTAATCAATTATTAGTTTTTAGTTCCGGGATTGCAGCTCTTTCCCTATCTTTTCAGCTTACTTAATCTTCATTCAAGGACGAATGATCCCAAGGGGAAGTTGTTGTGACACCCTAGAAATCCTTGGGACTAGCCTTTAGAATTGAATGTCATTATGCAGAAAACTAGGAACCCTCAATATGAGTCACAGTACGACTCGTAGTACAGTGGTACGAGTTATACCAGGACTTGTAGTAGAAGGGTCCGGGAAAACAATATGGGTGGCTGGGAGAAACCAGAACTGCATGTCATGATTTATATTACCATGCTATGGATCATACTGGCCAGCTGTAGAAAAGTTCCGAGAAGAGGTTAGAAATTTTGGGAAAAACCACGAGCCAAGGTACGACTCCTGGGAGGGTGGTGCAGATCGTACCATCCAATCGTGATTTGAGTTTCAAAGAAATGCTCAAAGGTCTTTGAGGAAGTTAGGAATCATGGTAAGACCCATAAAAGATTTCACAAATTGTGGTAGACTTTTGTGGAAAACTTCAGAGAATGGCGTTGAGCAGGGCCCCTAACCACGACATCTGTATGGATCGTATGATCCTAGTACAACCTGTAGGTTGAGTCATACCACCTGACGGGCAGAAATTTTAATAATAGTTTTTAGGGGCATTTTTGGAAAAACCTAAGATCCTAACTCCTAAACTACGTGATTTTGGGGTGAAAATCAGGGGTTAAAGGGAGTTAGTCAATCTTCCTCCCTCACTTTCTTACTTTTCTCTCAAGAACAGAATGTTAGAGCTCAAGATCTCTCCTCCCCTAGTTCATAAATTCAAGGCTTCTTCTCAAGAATTTTTCTTCTTTAGGTATGTGGGACTTCAACAGGGGTTTCCTTTTACCCTTGTGTCCCAAAAATCTCCAGTAACTTTAGTCTTAGTAAATTCTAGATATTATGAGCTAGGGTTTCCCAGTCAGCCTAAGAATTTCTTAATGTTGATAATTCTTAAAGTCTACATGACTACTACTAGCTGAACTTTATGTTTTGTTTCAATTATACAATATATTCTTCCTAGTCTTAATCTTTAACATGATATCTTTTGCAATGAAACTTGTATGATTTAAGAACTCAGATATGAATGTTGTATTGTCATGATATTTTTACTTGAATTATGAAATGTTAGTATAGATTCATGAACAGAAAGTTAATGCTTTAGTATGTTTAGTCTCAGAATTTTAATCAGTACTCAGTAGATTTAGTATCCTCCAAAAATGTCAGCTGATCAGTTTGATGTTTATCAGTCTTTTTGAGAAACTCAGGAAGGTCAATAGTATCGGTTTATCATCTTGTTAGTCATTCTTTAGATTGTTACAAAGCTTTGAGATAAAACAACTCACACAAGTCTTAGAACATAGTTTTTTTCAGGTCCTTAAACTCTCAGAACACTTCAGATAAGTAGTTCTGATTTAGTCCCATCAATTTTGAGCTATCAGTCATTAGACATAACTAGATTTCCAATAGGAGTCGTACTTAGCACCGAGCAGGCCCGGGTTCAATGCACCCAGGTTTCCAGGACTACATTGCCACCATAGGTTATTAGCCCGAGTAGGCCCCCGACAGTGATCACTTAGTTCAGTCACTATACCCTGGGAAGGTACAGTGGGCCTTCTTCGATGGGGGTATACATTGGACTCCATGTTTAACTCACGTGGTTACATGTCGGTTATAGTATCTCCCATAGTATAATTCAGTCCAGTACAATTATGATTCTCAGTCTAGTCCAAATCCTTAGATTTCAGGCTATATCTGTTGTATTATAGCTTAGCTTATTATTACTTAGTATATGTATGTTTTTAGTCCCTTTTCGCATACTCAGTACATTCAATGTACTGATCACATACTTTTATATGCTATATCATTTTATGATATGGGCTCAGGTATCTAGCCTCAGCACCGGAGCTAGTCTCTCGACGATTTCCCAGCAGCTTCAGTGGTGAGTCCTCATATGCCGAGGGTCAGAGTTCCATTTTTCAGTTGTTTTTCTATGTTTAGTTTCAGACATAAGAGTTAGCTGGGGGTTTGTCCTAGCAACTCATTAGTTTATTTTAGAACTCTTTCAGAAAATATTTATAGATTTAGCGTGGAAATTTAGATTTTATTCAGATTTTATTATTATTCAGGGTTTATTTATTTCTTTAGTCAGCTTCCTCTCTATTATTATTACTTTCAGTAGATCAGTCTTAGTTGAATTATGCTTTACCATCAGTTTTCTTAGAGTCACTTGTTACCCTAAGTACCATGTGGCCTTCAGGGTGTGAACAGGGTCGCGACAGAGTCCTTGTACGATGACTTTCAAATTTGAGGAATTGCAAAAAATAGCTTCCGCATTATTTGATTTCTATTCAGAATTTTAGTATTTATCTTATAAGTTTTTTTTATTCTTTGGTTAAATGATTCTTAACTGGTTGGGTTATTTGGTGAGATGTGATTTGCCCACCGGAGGATTAGTGTGGGTGCCAATCACGACAAATAAGTCATAACAAGGTTAGTATCAGAGCTTTAGGTTCGTCGATCTCATTGCACAAGGATGTGTCTTTTAAAGTCTTGTAGAGCCGTACAGAGATGTCTACATTGCTTTTCGAGTGGCTACAGGACTTTAGGAAAACTCAATTCTTTATTCTTTTTCGTGCTATTACTTGATTCTAATTGGTTTCTGCTGATCCACGTTGGTATCTAACATCTTTCATTCTTTTCTCTCATTGATGGTGAGAACTTGTTCAGGAGGAGTTAGAGAAGAGGCACCAGAGCCGATCACTAGGCTCGCAGCTTGTGGCAGAGGGCGAGCTAGAACAGGTTGCCACAGTAGGGGATGAAGGGCAACGCCAGCTAGAGGTAGAGCTTAAGTTGCTGTTCTAGCAAGAGATAGTTCCAAGTCTGCCGCACCTCCAGGGGTCTAGGATAAGGTAGCAGAGTAGGCAGTAGCACCAGTTCAGGTGGGCATCGCGTCAGCACCGACTTCTTCAGATGTATTAGCTTAGGTACTAAACTTGCGGAGTGGACTACTAGGTAACGGGGTGGCACCTGCACCTCCGATAGGTCAGCATTCAGGAGTGCAACATGCTACCACTGTAGATCTAGAGATGGATGATGTTTCTAAAATCGGGGGTGTTTCTAAGACTAGTAACAGGGTCGTTGATGATTTGGGAAGAGCATGACCTGTTCTGAAGGTTCACCAAGATGAAGCCTCCTATCTTTTATAGTACCAAAGAAAAAATGCATATGAGTTATTATTGACTGTCCTGAGAGGATCCACAAGATGAGGGTAGTGGAAAGATATTGGGTGGAGTTTGTCACATTCCAACTATTAGGGGATGCAAAGTTATGGTGGCGAGCCTTCATAGAGTGTAGGCCAGTTCGATTGCTTTCCGTTGACTTGGACCTAGTTCTACTCCATCTTCTAGGAGAAATATGTTCCTTATACACTGCAATACAAGAGGCAGGATGAGTTCACCAGTATTGAGCAGGGTAATTTATCAGTTGCAGCATATGAGGCCTATTTCCACTCTCTGTCCAGGTATGCTTTACAACTACTACCCACGGAGGAGGAGAGAATCAGGCATTGTGTGAAGGGTCTAAATGTGGGGCTCCAATTGTCATCTCTATAGACGATATCTTCGAAAAGTACCTTACAGGAGGTAGTGGAGTATGTCAGAAATGTTGAGGGGGTTAAGCAGGATGGCTATGCCAAGAATGCTGAGAATAAGGCCCGTAAAGGGGATTGTACAGTGGCTCTTTCTCTAAAGGACTAATCCTTAGGGGTACTCTGGGCAACCCATTCAGTCACTGATGTAGGTTTTAGTTGGGGTTTCGCTAGGGTCCTATTAGCACACTTCGGGTCATGCAGGGAGTGCACCACCCCTTCGTTCAAATTATGTGAGTCATTCTACTTCATCAACTTTAGCTCAGCAACCTGTCATAGACAAGGTCAGCCATGAGTGTGGTAAGTATGGTCACATCTGGAGGTGGTGTCCCATGTTCTTACAGAGTGTTTAGGTGATTCCTTTGCAGGCTACCTAAGCTCCAACTCCAATCGGTAGGAGAGGTAGTTAATTTTGTAGAGACCATCCTTAGCTTGGACGGGGTTGGCACCCAGCAAGTAGAGGTGGGGCCCTGCCCAACTGCCGGGGTTGTCAGGTCGGTAGAGGCGATACACCGCCTGAGGGGTAGATCACAAACAGACAGACGAGCAGACTTCTATGCTTTTTAAGGCAGACTTGAGGTGGAGACTTCAGACACAGTTATCATAGATACCATTCTTGTCTATGGCTAGATGTCTACGACTTTATTTGATTCTAATTCTTGTTTCTCATATGTGTCTACTTATTTTGCTATGGGTCTGAACTTGATATATGATTTTTCTTGACACTCTGATTTATGTTTCTACTCCTATTGGTGATTCTGTGATTATTGATAGAGTTTGCTGGTCATGTTTGTTAAGATTCATGGGGTATAAAATCTAGGTAGATTTGATGATCTTAGACATGGTTGATTTTGATATTATTGTACGAATAAGTTGGTTAACTCCTTATCATGCGATCTTAGACATCACACTAAGACAGTCAATATAGCTATGCTGGATATGTCTAGGCTTGAATGGGAGGGGTGATTGTAGCCCTGCCCCTAAAAGGATAATATCTTACATCCCTGCTAAGAAGTTAGTGAAAAGGGTGTTTGGCATTTTTGGCACACATTCGGGATACTAGAACGAAGGTCCTACCTATTGAGTTAGTTCCAGTAGTTGCGTGAATTCTTAGAGGTGTTTCCTGCAAACTTATTTGACATGCCACCAGACCGTGATATTGATTTCAACATTGATTTAGAGTCAGGGACTCGTCCTATTTCTATTTCTCCATATTGAATGGCACCAACTGAGTTGAGAGAGTTGAAAGTACAGTTGTAGGATTTTCTCAGTAAAAGATTTACCTGCCTTAGTGTTTCGCCATAGGGTACTCCTGTGTTGTTTGTAAAGAAGAAGGACAGGAGTATGTGAATGTGCATTGACTACCACCAATTGAACAAGGTCACTATTAGGAATAAGTATCCTCTTCTTGGTTAGATGACTTGTTTGATCAGCATTAAGGTGCTTCAGTTTTTTTGAAATTGACTTGAGTTCAGGGTATCATCAGTTTAAGATTCGGACTAAGGACATTCCTAAGATGGATTTTCGGACTAGGTATGAGCACTATGAGTTTTTGGTCAGGTCTTTTGGACTTACTTATGCTCCACTGCTATTATGAGTTTGATGAATGGAATATTTAAGCCATATTTGTATTCATTCGTAATTGTGTTTATTGATGATATTCGAGTATATTCAAAGAGTAAAGAGGAGCATGAAAATAATTTGAGAATTATCTAGGGGTGTGTAATACCCCAGAAGTTCCTACACCAAACCCAGACTTAGAATGAAAAATCAGAAAAGGAACCAGAATATTCGGTCTCAGAATGACTCAACTAGCGAGTCATTGTTAGTAACAATGACCTGTTTTCTGAGTTGTTGCTAGTCTCTAAAGTTCTCTGCCCCTGATTCAATGAGCCATACGACGACCTGCTGTAGCAAGCAATGAGTCATTGTTTTGATTCATTGGTAGCAGTACAGAAACTTGTCAGATCTGTCTACCAAACAACTAGCCAGATAATGGGTCATTGTTTAGTATAACGACTCGTCATAGGGAACCATTGAAAGAAATCCAGAAAGGGTTAGAAATCCCTCCAGTGATAACAGTTAGAAAAAATAGCCCATTGTCTCTAACGATGGGTCGTTCTTATCATCCGTTAGAGGATATGTAGAAATTGTTTAAAACTCTTTCAGTAACAACGAGAGGAACCAATGACTCGTTGTTCCATCTAAAGGGTTGTTGTTCCCGTCTATTTCTCAACTCCAGTAATTGGAATTTTTAGACCCATGACCAACAATCGGTCCTAACGAGCCATGGTTACAATGAATGACTCGTTGTACGATCCGTTGGAGCCTAGCAGACAGTTTTCCAGACTTTCCTCTAGGGAAATTTTTGTAACTTTTTGCTATTTTAACCCCTAAACTACGTCGTTTTGGGTGCGGTTAGAGAGGAATTTATGGAGTTGATCGACTTCCTCCTCTCATTCTCTCTCAGAACTCATAGAATCAGTACGTAGAAAACTCAGACAGCTAGTTCCAAGCTAGAGTTAGGGCATTCATCTTATCTCAGATCTTCCAAGCTAATTCTTAGGGATTCTCCTTCAGGTATGTGGGAATTCAATAAGGGTTTCCTTTCTCCCTTGTGTCCCAAACTATTTTTAGAAAACTTTTTAAATTCTACCCCTGTAGAGGATTTGAAGCTAGGGTTTCCAATCAGGTAAGAAGTTCTTAAAACCTTGTTATTTCTGATCATGGGCAAAAATAGCATGCCCGAGATACGCTTTATGACTTAAATTAGTCTTGTTTATCTAAGTTATTGTATACATTTTCATGTAACTTTATATGAATGTGAAGATATGTGCTAACCAACATGATTAGCCTTTGTTTTGTAGGTTTTGATGACTTTTGAGCAACTAATCCATGAGTTGGTGAAGTAGAGGCTTGGAAACGGAATTAACCCGCGAACGTCGGCAAAGAGGAGGCACAAAACAGCCCACCTGCGCGTCGGCAACGTGCCACGGTAGGCTGGCTGCGCGACAGGGAGGTGTCAACGCGCTGCCCAAGCAGCGTGACACGCTGCCAACGCGGCAGGGTGTTGCCGAGGCCAAATTTCGGGTGATTTCTAGAGAGCTTTCGTGTTGCCTCCGTGTCACGGAGGCAGTGCTCCGCGATACACTCCGTGACACGAAGCCATTCCACGACAGGCTAAATTAAGCACGTTCTCCATTTACTATAAATAGGTCCCTTAGCTCCTAATTCCATTTGGTCACGATTTTATTCTGGAAAACTACCTAGGAGTGAAGGGAGAAGTGGGAGAACTCTTCTAGGGTTTGGCTAATTCCCTTCTCATCTACAAAACTTGTGTAAGTATGTAGTTTAGGAGTAGTTTAGTAGTAGTTAGTTGTAGTTATACGAACGTGAATGGCAAGAACCCTTCCTCTAGGGTTGAAGCCATGAATTATAATTGTGATTTTATGATATTGTTTTGGAATTAAGTTATTGATTGTTGTTTACGTCTTGCATTCTGGATCGTTGGTTGTTTTTATGATTGATTACCATGAAAGCATATTTGTTAGCTTGAGTAATAGCTTGAGAAAGCATTACCTAGGTCAGGACATGAGAATGTGAGGAGCATGTTTGTATCTCGGGAGAGATTTTTGTGTCAGGATAGAAATATACCTAACACCGTGCTTGGTTGACACACGGGGGTTATGAAAGACCAACTTGGGATGTCACATCACCACTCGAAGAAGTAGTTGTGTGGCTAAGTTGAGTTAAATGGTTAGACACACGAAAGTCCCTAATCGTTTCCCCGTAAACCACAACATAATTGATTGCCCGCGAGTAGAAATTAAACTCCTCGCTCACAATGATGCAGTGAGGCTAGATTGCCGTGTTTAGAGGCTCGAAAGACCATAAACATGCAATTCTAATTATGTGAAATAACAATTGATAGTTCCATTCTTAACCCATTGCAAATAGTAGGATCGCATGATTAATTGGTTTTAACTCTATGTTGCTCCTAGAGTAATTTCAGAATATTTCGTTGACCCAAACTTAGACTTAATTAATCTCAATTGAAAATGTCTATAACCAACACTTGAGGTATTTAAGATCACACTAGAAATGGATAGTTAGAGGAATGGGTCCAGTCCCTGTGGGTTCGACAATCCGGTTCTTAAAAAGAGCCACTATATTACTTGCATGACCCGTACACTTGTGGACGCGCGAATCGGGCACGTCAAGTTTTTGGCGCCGTTGCCGGGGACTCGGTGAAGTTTTGATAATTTATCTATTTTTGTGTGATTTTTGAATTTCCTAAAGTGTTGAGAAACTTGGTCTTAGTCTGTTTATTTGTAGGTGACAGGTTTTCCTTCCGAGATGGCTAGAAATAGAGAGCTTGTGGAACCGTTGCTGGAACTTGAACGTCAAATCCATTTGCAAAGGAGAGTATCTCTAGAGCAAAAGCTGAAGAGACTTCAAGAAAAGGTACAACAACAACCACCCGCGGGACAAGCACAATTGTCATCAGAAGCAATGGCAGCAATACCAATTCGCGAAGTGGCAATCCCACTAGCGACGAATGTGACCTCTAGCATCCATAAACCGGAGCCTGGAGGGCACTTTGAGCTTAAACAGAACATGGTGCAGCTGTTACATTCTAGTGGTCAATTCACTGGGATGGCACATGAGGACCCGCAACAACACTTACAGAGCTTTTTAGAGATTAGTGACACGTTCGTCCCCACCGGCGTGTCCACAGATTATGTCCGAATGACCCTCTTCCCATTTTCACCATTGGGAGAGGCGAAAAAGTGGCTGAAGGCTGAGCCACCGAACTCCATAACTTCATGGAATGACTTGGCTAAGAAGTTCCTTATCAGATTCTTCCCCTCAGGCAAAACTGCAAGGTTGAGAAGTGAAATACTCAGTTTCAAGCAGAGGCCTGATGAGAACTTATATATGGCTTGGGAAAGATTCAAGTCATTGTTGAGAGACTGCCCCCATCACCAGCAATCAAATAAAGTGTTGGCTCATACCTTTGTAGAAAGTCTAGACCCGCACACAAAAATATTACTAGACTCTGCATCGGGTGGGCAAGCCTTGGATAAGACATATGATGAGTTGTACACTTTGTTGAACAGAATTGCTCAAGGAAATCCAGAGAGGCACAACGAGTCATCGAGAGGGGCAGGAAAGAGACCAGGGTTGATAGAAGTAGATGGTTTGAATGCCTTGGCAGCACAGTTAGCTTCGTTCCAGCATCAAATGATGACTCAGTTCAATAAACTGAGTATGAACCAACACCAGGGCCAGGTTAATGCAGTTCAGCAAGCTCCGAGGTGGTGTGACATTTGTGGTAATAATGGGAATAATGCAAAATCTTGTGGAGCCAATCCGGAATCAGTCAATTTGTTGGTAATGTGCATAGGGATTAGAATTCTAGGAACAACTCCAACAGAAATTGGCAGGGCCACCCAAATTTTTCTTGGGGTGGAAACCAATAGCAGAATGATATGCAACCTCAACAACATCAGTATCAGCAGAATAGGTAGAATGATGGGCAATTGAGCAGCAGCATTGAGGAAACATTGCAGAAAATCATGGAGACCCAGACTCAGTTAGTGAAAAATCAGGCGAGGATGGCAATAGAGTTAAAGAATCAGCAAATGGCCACATGCAATCTTGAAAAACAAGTGGGTCAGATAGCAGCTGCTCAAAACATGAGATCACAAGGGGGATTACCCAGCGACACAAATCCTAACCCCCGACAGATCAATGCCATCAGTCTGAGAAGCGGTAAGCAATTAGCTGATGCAATGCCAAAAGAGCTGAGAAAGGGGGTGCAGCCGGAGTTTGTTATACTAGTACCATCCATCAACATGGGAGATAATCAGAGTGTTGGACAACAAAATGCGCAACTTTCATTGCAGCCAGCACAAAGACCACCACCACCATTCCCTCAGAAATTCAGAAAGATTAAGGAGGAGGAATGCTTCAAAAAGTTCTTTGAGAGCTTCGAAGAACTTCACATAAATTTGCCTCTTATTGATGTCTTGCAGGGAATGCCAAAGTATGCTAAATACTTGAAGGACGTGATGGCAAACAAAGTTAGATTGGTGGACGTCCAGACTGTAGCACTGACTGAGGAGTGTAGTCACAGGGTATTGAGCAAAATGCCAAAGAAGCTCAAAGACCCAGAGAGTTTTACCCTCCCCATACAGATTGGTAAAGCTGAGGTGCTACGAGCATTGTGTGACTTAGGGGCAGCAGTTAATCTAATGCCCCTATCCTTATTCAACACCCTAGGGTTGGGAGAACCAAGGCCGACAAGGTTTGTGCTGCAGCTGGCTGACAAGTCGCGAGTGACACCTGATGGAAAAATAGAGGACCTCCTCATCAAAGTAGCTAAGTTCATTATACCTGCTGATTTTATTGTCTTAGATTTCCAGGTTGATGACCAGGTACCCCTGATCTAGGGACGGCCATTCTTGGCCACCGGAGGAGCGGTGATTGACTTGAAAGCAAGGACCCTGAAAATGAGGGTTGCAGATGAAGAAGAACTCTTACGCGTTTACCAAGAAATGAACCCATCCGCACACTACACTAACCTTTGTCAGGTTAGTGTGTTGGCAGAGGATGAGTGTGGGGTGGAGGATTCTACAGGTGCACGGCCAAAGGCAAGGTCAAGTGTTCAGCCCGAGTCTGATAGAGGACTTCAAATTGAGAAGAAGTGGGAGAAAGAAAGGAACAGAGTGGAGGATGTTTCCTCTAAACAGCAAAAGAAAAGGAGATGGTTCTCGAAAGAGAACCCAGGTATGAGGATGTCCTGAAAAGGATAGTCCACGTCGGGCCACGACATAAAATAAGGCGCTGCTTGGGAGGCAACCCAAGGGTACCTCAGGTACACTTTGTTAATTTTGATTTTGTGTTGATTTTGTTATTTTTATTTTGTTTGTGTTTTTGGTGTAAAGTTAAGCACAGATGGCGGGAAGTCTGAGTACCGAGACGGTGGAAGCTAAAGAGCATGGAATAGAAGAAGTGTGGGGTCGAACACCCACCTCAGGAAAACTTGAAAGGAAAGCATGCTTTTAGCTTGGCATAGAGGCTCAGGGAGTATTTCTCATCCTTTAAATGTTAATTTGATGCTATGAGGACATAGCATGATTTAAGTGTGGGGTGAGGGAAATTTCAAGAAAATTTCAAAATTTTTGTGCTTAACGAGTGTTTGGTGAATGTAATGCTTGTGTGAAATTTGTGAGAAAATTGAAAATTGTTGGGAGTCAAGCATGAATTCATCACCCGTTGGTTTTTCTTTTCGGTTCTTTTCCGATGGGGGGTCTTTGAACCGAAGAATAAAAATTTTCTTTTTCTTTCCTTTGTCTGTATATAGTGTTTTTAGTAATAGTTAGGGACTGTTTCCGACGATGGATGGATGACGACCGTCTTGAGGAAAAATTAGTTGGTAGGTGTTGGGTTTTTGAAACCATAACTAATTGGTGCTTGATGTTCTTGTTATGTTCTATATGTGATTGAAAGATGCTAGTATGTTCAGTGTGAAGCATGCAGGTGTATAACTTTGTGTGAGACGCTTAGGCTCTTGTATTTGACTCAATATGATTGAAGCTTAATTCCGAATGCTTTATGACTTAGCTGAGGAAGAGTCTACTGAATGTGTCTTGATTTGAGCATGTGCCATGAGTGTAAGGTTTTTGAGTATTCTGTGCTATTGTGGATTGTCTAGAACTTGCCTGGTGTGTTTATAAAACGAAATGAAGGATGTGAATTGTAGGAGATGATTTAGGCATTTCTTTGAATGAACCAAATGTTTATCCCTCATTTTACCTACCTTGAAAAATTAATCCTAGTTAACCCCATTGAGCCTTGAGCCTATTCTTTGACAGCTGCAACATAAGCTTAATCCTTTTTCTTTCATTAGCCTTGAATTTGATCCAAAACTCCTAAGCGCTTGAGTGGAAAAAATCCGAAGGAGTAAAGGAGTGAGAAGAATGAAAAGAAAGGAAAAGTAGCAAGTTGTAGAAGTGAGAAAAGGACAAAGGTGCACTTGTGTGAAAATGGTTGATTATTAGTAAGGAGTAAGAAAACAAATTAATGAAAAATTATTTATAGAGCTACTTACTAATAAGCTAAAAGTGCCCAAATAAAGGGGGAACATAAGAGGAAAAAGAAAGCTGAAAAGAGGAAAAAGGTGAAGTAAGGGAAGGGAAGTTCGTAAGGAGGGCGTGATGTATTAAAAGCGCTTAGGAAAGATAGTCACTATTACTGGCCATAATAGTATCTACCCGCACCTGAGTTACATTACAACCTAGAAAGTCCTACTTGATCTTACATTCGCACATCCTTAAATTAGTGGAATAAAACACTAAGGGCAAGCCTATGGGTCATTACATGATGCATGTGAATTCTTTGCGAGTGAGCATAATTCTATTCATGTACCCACACATGTTGTGATTTAAAAATTATTTTTTGCGTGTGAAATTGGGTAACTCTCTTTCCGTGAGGGGCACATGTTGAATGAAGGATATAATTCATGTGGGATTTCTTAATCAGTTGATTTGCATGAAGTTTGCTAAGATTGAGAGTCGATGCTTGAGGTTAAGAGGTCTTAACAGAGTTGTACTTCATTTCAATGATCAAACCGTGCATGCTCTATTTGTAGCTTGTTATCTTACGTAATCATTATAGCCGTGACTTGAATTATCTTGCTAAATTAGTTATGTGGGAGTCTCCATATGCATGATATGTAAAAGGTTGTTCGAGGACGAACAAGGCTTTAAGTGTGGGGTTGTGATCACGGGCAAAAATAGCATGCCCGAGATACGCTTTATGACTTAAATTAGTCTTGTTTATCTAAGTTATTGTATACATTTTCATGTAACTTTATATGAATGTGAAGATATGTGCTAACCAACATGATTAGCCTTTGTTTTGTAGGTTTTGATGACTTTTGAGTAACTAATCCATGAGTTGGTGAAGTAGAGGCTTGGAAACGGAATTAACCCGCGAACGTCGGCAAAGAGGAGGCACAAAACAGCCCACCTGCGCGTCGGCAACGTGCCACGGTAGGCTGGCTGCGCGACAGGGAGGTGTCAACGCGCTGCCCAAGCAGCGTGACACGCTGCCAACGCGGCAGGGTGCTGCCGAGGCCAAATTTCGGGTGATTTCCAGAGAGCTTTCACGTTGCCTCCGTGTCACGAATACAGTGCTCCGCGATACACTCCGTGACATGGAGCCATTCCACGACAGGCTAAATTAAGCACGTTCTCCATTTACTATAAATAGGTCCCTTAGCTCCTAATTCCATTTGGTCACAATTTTATTCTGGAAAACTACCTAGGAGTGAAGGGAGAAGTGGGAGAACTCTTCTAGGGTTTGGCAAATTCCCTTCTCATATACCAAACTCGTGTAAGTATGTAGTTTAGGAGTAGTTTAGTAGTAGTTAGTTGTAGTTTTACGAACATGAATGGAAAGAACCCTTCCTCTAGGGTTGAAGCCATGAATTATAATTGTGATTTTATGATATTGTTTTGGAATTAAGTTATTGATTGTTGTTTTCGTCTTGCATTCTGGATCGTTGGTTGTTTTTATGATTGATTACCATGAAAGCATATTTGTTAGCTTGAGTAATAGCTTGAGAAAGCATTACCTAGGTCAGGACATGAGAATGTGAGGAGCATGTTTGTATCTCGGGAGAGATTTTTGTGTCAGGATAGAAATATACCTAACACCGTGCTTGGTTGACACACGAGGGTTATGAAAGACCAACTTGGGATGTCACATCACCACTCGAAGAAGTAGTTGTGAGGCTAAGTTGATTAAATGGTTAGACGCACGAAAGTCCCTAATCGTTTCCCTGTAAACCACAACATAATTGATTGCCCGTGACTAGAAATTAAACTCCTCGCTCACAATGATGCAGTGAGGCTAGATTGCCGTGTTTAGAGGCTCGAAAGACCATAAACATTCAATTCTAATTATGTGAAATAACAATTGATAGTTCCATTCTTAACCCATTGCAAATTGTAGGATCGCATGATTAATTGGTTTTAACTCTATGTTGCTCCTAGAGTAATTTCAGAATATTTCGTTGACCCAAACTTAGATTTAATTAATCTCAATCGAAAATGTCTATAACCAACACTTGAGGTATTTAAGATCACACTAGAAATGGATAGTTAGAGGAATGGGTCCAGTCCCTGTGGGTTCGACAATCCGGTTCTTAAAAAGAGCCACTATATTACTTGCACGACCCGTACACTTGTGGACGCGCGAATCGGGCACGTCAATTTCTCTAAATTTACATGATCATTCCTAGAAAAAATTCATGTCTTAGTTTTACACACACAAATTACTTTCTTAAACCTGATCCTTTTAGTAGATATTTGAATAAAACTTGCATGATTTAGAACTCAGATATGACAACGGTATTATTGTGATATGTTTAATTGAATTATGAATGTTAGTATAGATACATGAATGGAAAGATAATGCTAGTATGTTCAGTTTCAATGTTTTAGTTAGTACTTATATGTTTAGTGTTATCAGTCCATCAACATGATTGTTCTCCTTTAGATTGTCACGACACTTTTAGACAAAGCAGCTATGATAAGTCTTAGAACCCAGTTTCTTTCAAGTCCTTAGGCTCTTAAAACACTTCCAGATAAGTAGTTTTGACTTAGTCCTAGGACATCTGTTTCGAGCTATCAGCCAGTTAAATATACTTAGGTTTTCAGTTGGAGTAGTACTTAGCACTGAGGGTGTCCGGGTTTAGCGCACCCAGGTTCTTAAAACTACATGCCACCATAGGTCTTTAGCCCAAGTGAGCGTCAGTTAGTGATCACACAACCATGCCTTTACACCCTGACAAGATATATTGGGTCCTATTGATGGGGCATATGCATCGAACTCCAGGACTAGCTCACATGGTTATATGTCAGTTAACAGACACCCCCATAGTGTAGTTCAGTCTAGTACAATCATGGTTCTCAGTCTAGTCCAGATTTCAGATTCCAGTATGTTTTTACAGTATTATATATATCTTACTATTATTCAGTATATGTATGTTTTAGTTTCATCTCACATACTCAGTACATTCAAAGTACTGATTGCATATTTCTATGTGCTATATTGTTTTATGATATAGGCTCAGGAACCCAGCCTCAGCACCGTAGCTAGTTCTCTCAGCGATTCTCCAGTAGCTTCCAGAGGTGATCTACCGAGGGTCAGAGTCAGTTTATGGTTTTCAGATATTAGAGTTAGTTGGGGGTTTGTCCCAGCCACTCATTAGTTCTTTTTAGAAGGTTTTCAGACAGTATTTATAGATTCAACTTAGTTTATCCTTTTCAGTGTTTGTTCAAATTTTTGCTATAAATCATTATTTGATTGTTATTTTAGTCAGCTTTCACTTAGTTTTATTTTTAGCAGATCAGTCTTAGTAGAAGTATGCTTTACCATGGGTTTTCTTAGGGTCACTTTTGATCCTAAGTACCGTGTCGCGTCCAGGGTATGAAGTCAGGTTGTAGCAAACTTAGTATCAGACCATCAGGTTTAGAGTGTCCTAGGATGTCTGAAAGCCGCATCAACTAGAGTCCTTTTCATGGTGTGAAGCGTGCCACACTTATGAGGGGGAGGCTACGAGGCATTTTTAAGAAAATTCCCTTTCTTGATAAATTCTTACCGTGCGTAGAGTGTTGTTATATAAAATGTCCTCCTAACTCATGCTCTACCCTTTTCAGCTAACGATGCCTCCCAAAAGAGAAAATGGAAGTAGGACCGACAATGCAAATCAGCCAACCCCACTAGCTCCAACAGCCCCTTTGAATGATCAGGTGTCACATGTAGAGTATCTGGCTGCAATATAGATACTGGCTCAGGCAATGGCCAACCAGGTTAACCAACAGGTCATTGTGCCAAGATGAATCCCCCAGCATTTCATGGGCTGCTAATAGGTCTGTAGCTATTGTTAGAGTTTGGGATTTTAACTGGATGAATCCCCCAGCATTTAATGGGTCTAAGTAGAAGGACCCGCAGGAATTCATTGATGAGATTCAAAAGATCAACCAAATCATGGGTGTTACCCGGTTGAAAGTGCGTATTTGGGTGCTTATCAGTTGAAGGGGGTGGCGCAAATTTGGTATAAGCAGTGGAAGGAGGGGAGACAGGTTGGTGCAAGTTCGATTGAATAGGATGAGTTTATGACTGCATTTATGGACAGGTTCTTTCCCTGAGAGATAAGGGAAGCTAAGGCAACTGAGTTTATGAACTTGAGGCGGAATGACATGACAGTATGGGAGTACAAGTTAAATTTCACTCAACTATCGAGGTATGCTCCGAAAATGGTTGCCGAGCTGAGGGCTTGCATGCTCAAGTTCATGAATGGAGTCTCAGACTTGGTGGTCAAGGAGTGCAGAACCGCCATGCTCATCAAGGACATAGACATCTCCAGTCTCATCATCCATGCATAATAGATAGAGGTGGAGAAACTAAAGAATATAGAAAGGGAAAGTAAATAGGCGAGGATAGGCCAGTCTATGTATTCCCAGCAGAGGTCAGGCGGTGGTAATCTCCCCAAGCAGTAGCAACAGAGGCCTCCAACACCTTCTTCAGCCAGTACTCTATCTTCCAAGCCTTGTAAGGATAAGAGAGGTGGGATATCAGGCTCCTAGTCCCAGAGCTATGTCTCCAGCAGCTGCACTTTTCCAGCATGCCCTAAGTGTGGTAAGAACCATTCGGGTGATTTCCATCTGGGAAAAGAGTGTTGTTTTGGTTGTGTACAACTGGGTCACAGACTGAGGGATTTCCCATTAGTAGGGGAAGGCCTAGTCCACCAAATCGGTAGCTCCGCCAGGTTATCCAACTCAGCAGGGTACTACCTCAGGTACAGGTGGCGGTCAGTGCCAAAATTGCTTTTATGCTTTATCCTCCTATCAGGACCAAGAGAAATCACCTGACGTAGTGAGTGGCATGTCACACCTCTTTCAAATAGATGTGTATGCTTTACTAGATCCAGGAGCCACACTTTTCTTCGTGCTTCCTTACATTGATGTCCAGTTTGATATTTCCAGAAATCCTCTCAGAGCCATTTTCAGTCTCTACTCCGGTTGGTGAGTCAATTAGAGCTAGTCGAGTGTATAGGGATTGTGTGATCACACTGTTGAATAAAGTCACATCAGTTGACCTAGTAGAGCTAGATATGGTCGAATTTGACCTTTTTATTAGCATGGACTAGTTACATTCTTGCTATGCCTCAGTTGACTACAGAACCAGAGTCGTTAAATTCCCGTTTCCTAATGAACCAGTCCTAGAGTGGAAGGGTAGTGCTTCAGCGCCTAAGGGTCATTTCATTTCATACCTTAAGTCTAGGAAGATGATTGCTAAGTGGTATATCTATCACCTGGTCAGTGTCAAAGATTCTAGTTTTGAAACCTCGACCCTTCAGTTAATTCCAGTTATAAATGAGTTTCTTGATGTATTTCTCGGAGATCTTCCCGAAGTCCCTCCTAAATGCGAAATAGACTTCGGCATAGATGTTCTCCCACATACCTAGCCCATCTCTATTCCTCCTTATATAATGGCTCTAGTTGAGCTTAAAGAGTTGAAGGAACAACTAAAAGACCTTCTAGATAAGGGCTTCATCAGATCTAACATCTCTCCTTGGGGTGGCCCAGTCCTATTCATGCAAAAGAAAGATGGTACACTTTGAATGTGCATCGACTACCATTAACTGAACAAGGTTACAGTCAAGAATAGATATCCTCTACCTAGGATTGACAACATATTTGAGGGAGCTAGTTTCCAAGATGGATCTCAGATCAGAATACCACCACCTCAGGGATAGAGAATGTGACATTCTGAAAAACAGCCCTGAAAAGTCGGTATGGTCACTATGAATTCATAGTTATGTCTTTAAGACTTACCAATTCTCCTATAGCTTTTATAGATCTGATGAACAGGGTATTCAAGCCATACCTGGACATGTTCGTCATTGTCTTTATAGATGATATTCTAGTTTACTCTAGGATAGAGGAGGAACATGTAGATTATTCGAGGATAGTGTTGCAGACTCTCAGGGACGCCAGTTGTTCGCCAAATTTAGCAAATATGAATATGGTTGAAATCCGTTGTCTTCTTCGGCCATGTATTTTCTAGATAGGGTATTCAGGTGGATCCTCAAAAGATAGCAACAGTTAAGGACTGGCCAAGATCCACCTCTCTAATAGACATCAGGAACTTCTTAGGTCTAGCCAGTTATTACAGATAGTTCGCTAAAGGTTTCTCCTCCATTGCCTCCTCTTTGACCAAACTAGCTCAGAAGAAGGTAAAGTTTCAGTGGTCTGATGCATGTGAGAAGAGACTTCAGGAGTTGAAGACTCGACTCACTATAGCCCCAGTTGTGACTTTACCAGAAGGTTCATACAGGTTTGTGATCTATTGTGATGCCTCTAGAGTTGGCCTTGATTGTGTTCTGATGCAGCACGATAAGGTAATAGCTTATGCTTCTAGAAAATTCTAGGTTCATAAGAAGAACTATCCAAATTATGATGTCGAGTTGGCGGTGGTAGTATTTTCCTTGATGATTTGGAGGCACTACCTTTATGGGGTTCAGGTGGATGTTTTTATGGATCATAAGATCCTACAATATGTATTTAGTCAGAAGGACTTGAATCTGCATCAGAGAAGGTGGTTAGAGTTGTTGAATGACTACGACATGAGCGTCTTATAACACTTGGGTAAGGCCAACGAAGTGGCTGATGCTCTCAGCATATTGTCCATAGGGAATGCTGCTCATGTTGAGGATGATAAGAAAGAGCTACTTAAAGATGTTCACAGAATGGCTCTATTAGGGGTCCAGTTGATTGACCCACCAGAAGGTGGATTTATACTCCGGAATGGGTAAAAATCCTCCTTGGTGGTGGAGGTTAAGCCAAAACAGGATGAAGACCCAATTTTACTTAAGCTGAAGGAAGTGGTACTAGGGAAAGAGGTGAAAGCATTCTCAAAAGAGGGAGATGGGGTGCTTTGTTACCAGGAAGGGTTGTATGTTCCAGATGTAGATGACTTGAGGCAGAAAATATTAATGGAAGCTCACAACATTGGGTAGTCCATCCACCCAGGTGCCACCAAGATGTACCGTGATCTACGAGAAGTCACCATTGTGGAATGGAATGAACAAAGACATTGCAGAATTTGTAGCTAAGAATCCAAATTGCCAGCAGGTCAAGGTTGAACATCAGAGACCCGGGGGCATGACTCAGCATATTAGCATTCCTACTTAAAAGTGGGAAGAAGTCAAAATGTACTTTATTACAGGTCTACCTCGTACTCCTTATTGTAGATCGGATGACTAAGTCAGCGCATTTCTATTAGTTAAGACCATAAATTCAGTGGAGGAGTATGCTAGATTATACATTTGGGAGTTAGTCAGATTGCATGGAGTCCCCTTGTCCATTATTTTAGATAGAGGTACTCAGTTTACCTAGCACTTCTGGAAGTCATTCTAGAAAAGACTTGGTACTCAGGTCAAGCTCAACACAACTTTCTACCCACAGACAGATGGCTAGGCTGAGCAGACTATTCAGACCTTAGAGGACATGTTGAGGGCTTGCATGATTGATTTCAAAGGCAATTGGGATGATCACTTACCTCTCATCGAATTTGCATACAACAATAGCTACCAATCTAGTATTCAGATGGCCCCGTTTGAGGCATTATATGGTAGGAGGTGCAGATCCTCTATAGGGTGGCTTGAGGTTGGTGAAGCTACCTTTATAGGACCTAATTCAGTACATGAGGCCATGCAGAAGATTCAACTTATTAGGGAACAATTCAGAAAAGTTCAAAGCCGCCAAAAATTGTATGCAGATGTAAGGAGAAGGGAGTTAGAGTTCTGTGGATGATTGGGTATATCTAAAAATTTCACCTATGAAAGGGGTGATGAGGTTCGGGAAGAAATTAAAGCTCATTCCCAGGTATGTTGGCCTTTATAAAATGCTGAGACACATTGGCAATGTGGCTTATGAGTTGGAGTTGTTGGCGGAGTTAGCATCAGTGCACCCAGTCTTCCATGTGTCCTTATTGAAGAAATGCATCGGTGACCCGACCTCAATAGTGCCTTTAGAGAGTGTTGGTGTAAAGACAAGCCTCTCTTATGAAGAAGTTCCAGTTCAAATCCTAGACCATTAGGTTCGTAAGCTGAGGAACAAGGAGGTCACTTCAGTAAAGGGTTTATGGAGGAACCAACTAGTTGAGGGAGCTACATGGGAACCAGGATCAAACATGATAGCTAGATACCCTCACTTATTCCCTTCCAGCTCAGCTTTAACATCAGGTACTAAATTCCTCCTCAGTACCCTATACAGTTCATTACCCTTAAGCTTTATTCATGTTTTAAGGTGCACTCTAGTAGGATAACTCAGTCTATATGTCTATCTCAGTTCGGAGTTAATCACTCCTTCAATAATCTATTATTAGTTCTTAGTTCAGAATTGCAGCTATTTCCCTAGTTTTTTAGCTTACTTAGTCTTCATTCAAGGTTGAATGTTCCCAAGAGGGAGATATCCTAACACCCTAAAAGTTCCTTGACCAAACCTAGACTTGGAATGAAAAATCAGAAAAGGAACTTGATAATTTTGTCTCAGAACGACTCAACCAACGAGTTGTTGTTATAACGACAACCCATTGTCTGAGTCGTTATCAGCCTCTACAGTTTTTTAGCCCAAATTCAACGAGCCATAAAATGACCCATTTTAGCAAGAAACTAGTCATTGTTTTGATCTGTTAGTAGTAGCCTAGAAGCCTGTCAAATCTTTCTTCCAAACAACAAGATAGATGACATCGTTGTTTGGTATAACGACTCGTCATAGGGAACCATTGAAAGAAATCTAGAAAGCATTAGAAATATATTTGGTGCAACACTTGGAAACAACATCCCGTTGTTTCTGACGAGGGATCGTTCTGTTCGTCTATTAGAGGATATCTAGAAGTTGTTTAAAAATCTTTCAACAACAACGAGAGGAACCAAAGGATCGTTGTTTCGTCTAGCGGGTCATTGTTCCCATCTGTTGTTCAACTCCAGTAACTAGGATTTTCAGACCCAGGACCAACGACTGGTCCCCACAAGTTGTGGTTACAACCAATGATTCATTGTATGATTCGATTGAGCTTGACGGGCAATTTTCCAGACTTTCCTCTAGGGGTATTTTTGTAACTTTTTTGCTAGTTTAGCTCCTAAAATACGTCATTTGGGGTGCGGTTAAGAGGAATTCATGGAGTTGATCGACTTCCTCCTCTCATTCTCTCCCAAAACTCACAGAATCAGTATGTAGAAAACTCAGACAACTAGTTCCAAGCAAGAGCTAGGGCATCCATCTTTTCTCAGATCTCCAAGCTAATTCTCAAGGATTCTACTTTAGGAAGGTAGGACTTCAACAAGGGTTTCCTTCCCCCTTGTATCCCAAACTATTTTTCGAAAACTTTTTAAATTCTTTCCCTGTAGAAGATTTGAGGCTAGGGTTTTTAGTCAAATAAGAAATTCTTAAAACCTCGTTATTTCTCTGAATTTGCATGATCATTCCTAGCTGAAATTTATGTCTTAGTTTTATACATACATATTGCTTTCTTAACCCTAATCCATAGTATGATGTTTGAATAAAACTTGCATGATTTAGAACTCAGATATGAATGCGGTATTATAATGATATGTTAACTTGAATTGTGAATGTTAGTACAAATGCATGAATGGAAAGTTAATGCTTTAGTATATTCATTCTTAGTATTTCAGTCAGTACTTAGTATATTTAGTATTATCAGTCTATTAGCATGATTGTTATTCTTTAGACTGTCATGAAACTTTCAGACAAAGCAACTCTGACTAGTCTTAAAACCCAGTTTCTTTCAGGTCCTTAGACTCTCGAACACTTCTAGATAAGTAGTTTTGACTTAGTCCTAGGACATCAATCTCGAGCTATCAGCTAATTAGATATACTTAGGCTTTCAATAGGAGTAGTACTTAGCACTAAGTTGGTCAGGGTTCAACGCACTCAGATTTCTAGAACTACGTGCCACCGTAGGTCTTATGCCCAAATGGTCGTCAGTTAGTGATCACATAACCATGCCTTTATACCCTGACAAGGTATATTAGGTCCTATCGATGGGGCGTATACATCAAACTCCACGTCTAGCTCATATGGTTATATGCCAGTTAATAGGCACTCCCACAGTACAGTTCGGTCCAGTATAATCATGGTTTTCAGTCCAGTCCAGACTTTAAGATTCTAGCATATTTTTGCAGTATTATAGTTCAACTTACTATTATTTAGTATATGTATGTTTTATTTTCATCTCATATACTCAGTACATTCAAAGTACTGATCACATATTTCTATATACTATATCATTTTATGATATAGGCTGAGGTACCCAGCCTCAGCATTATAGCTAGTTCTTTCGTGATTCTCCATTGCTTCCAGTGGTGAGTCCTCATCTGTTGAGGGTCGAAGTTTTCTTTTTGATTTATGAATTTTAGTTTGGTTTCCATATATTAGAGTTAGCTGGGGGTTTTTCCCAGCAACTCATTAGTTCTTTTTAGAAGGATTTCAGATAGTATTTAAAGATTCAACATGGTTTATCCTTTTCAATGTTTGTTTAGATTTTTGTTGTAAATCAATATTTGCTTGTTATTTTAGGCAGCTTCCGCTTAGTATTATTCTCAGCAGATTAGTCTTAGTAGAAGTATGCTTTACCATGGGTTTGCTTGGGATCACTTGTGATCTTAAGTATTATGTCGCGTCAAGGGTGTGTACTTGGGTCATGACAGGGTGTTGGGAGAAAAACGGTGTTGGGAGAAAACCAATTGTATGATAAATTCTCCAAGTGCAAGTTTTGGCTGGCATCTGTGTCCTTTTTGGGGCATGTAGTTTCAAAAGAAGGAATTATGGTGGACCCGTAGAAGGTAGAGGTGGTGAAGAGTTGGGTTAGGCCCACTTCAGTGACAAATCAGTAGTATTGTGAGGTTGGCAAGCTACTACCATTAGTTTGTGAAAAGATTTGCATAATATTGCTTCTCAGTTGACCTGATTGACTCATAAAGATGTGTCATTTCAGTGGTTTGATGAGTGTGAAGATAGCTTTCAAAAGCTCAAAACTTTGTTGACTACAGCCCTCACCGTAGCATTGCTGGGAGAGGGTAAGAATTTTATAGTATATTATGATGCTTTACATTCTGATTTGGGTGATATTTTGATGCAGGATAAGAAGATCATTGTGTATGCTTATAGGCAGCTAAAGGTGCATGAGAAGAACTCCCTACGCATGACTTCGAGTTGGTAGTGATGGTATTTCTCTAAAAATTTGAAGGAACTATCTATATGGTGTTGTTATGAAGTATTTACTGACAACCATAGTTTGCAGCATATGTTTATTTAGAGGGATCATAACCTGAGGCAACGAAGGTGGATGAAGCTACTCAAAGATTATGATATCACCATCTTGTATCATCTGGGTAAGGAAAATATGGAGGCTGATGCTCTGAGCAGGATGACTGAGAGTATGGGTAGTCTGGCTTATTTGGAGGCCACGAAGTATTCGCTGGTTAGAGAGATTCAGAACTTAGCCAACAGTTTCATGAGGCTTAATGTGTTCGAGTTTGGGGAGTATTGGCTTTTGTAGAGGCAAGATCTTCATTTCTGGAACATATTAAGGCTAAACAATTCGAGGATGCCAAGCTTAGCAAGATTCGTGATAAGGTCTTGCAGGGAGAGGCCAAGGAGGCTGTGATTTATAATGAGGGTGTCTTAAGGATCAAAGAACTTTTATGTGTTCCCCGTGTTGATGATTTGATGAAGACTATCCTGTCAGAGGCTCACGATTCGAGATGCTTTATACATCCTAGTGCCACCATGTACTGTGATCTAATACAGAACTATTGGTGGGGTAGGATAAAGCGTGATAATGTAGACTTTGTTGCTCAGTGTCTAGATTTTTAGAAAATGAAATATGAGCACTAGAGGCCTGGAAGAACCCTTTAGAGGATGCCCATTCTTGAATGGAAGTAGGAGAGGATGGCCATGGATTTTGTGGTTGGTCTCCCGAAGATATTATCATCGATACACTAGCTAATTCCGCATATTTTGTGCCAGTCTAGGTGACTTATAATGTGGAGAAGTTAGATAAGCTGTATATCCGAGAGGTTGTTCGGTTGCACGGAGTTATGATTTCTATTATATCGGACATAGGTACACAATTTACATATAACTTTTGGAGAGTTTTGTAGGCTAAGTTGGGTACTAGTGTAGATTTGAGCACATTATTTCACCCTCAGACCGATGGGCAGTCCTAGCGGATGATTCAAGTGCTGGAAGATATGCTACAAGCTTGTGTGATAAACTTTGATGGGCATTGGCCAAGTTTTTACAATTAACAAAGTTTGCTTATAATAATATCTATCACTTGGGCATTGATATGGCTCCATTTGAGGCTCTATAATAAAGGAGATATAGATCTACCATTGGTAGTTTTAATGCCTTCAAGGTAAGACCATGGTGTATGAATTCACTGAAGGAGTCACTGGAGAAGGTTAAAAAGATTTAAGAGAATCTCTTAGTGGCCTAAAGTAAACAGAAAGAATATGCTGATCGAAAGGTTCGAGACATGAAATTCATGGTAGGAGAGCAAGTTCTGCTCAAGGTTTCATTCATGACGTGTGATGAGGTTTTTAAGGTGAGTGAAGCTTACTCCAAGGTACATTGGTCCATTTGAGATCCTTATATGTATGGGGGAGCTGTCCGATGAATTGGTTTTGCCTCCAGGTTTTTCTGGAGTTTACTCGGTGTTTCATGCTTCTATGTTGAAGAAGTACCATGGGGATGGCACCTATATCATTCATTGGGATTCGATCCTCCTTCATGAAAATCTGTCATATTAAGAGGAGCCTGTGGCTATCTTTGATAGGGAGGTTCACAAATGGAGATCCAAGGAGATCGTGTCTGTGAAGGTACAATGAAAGAACCGTCTTATGGAGGAGGCCACTTGGGAGACTGAATTGGACCTGTGTAGCAAGTATTCCCAACTATTCCCCAAGTTAGGTACTTCTTTCCTTTATTTTCCTTCTTTCCATTATGGGACGAACGATGGTTTATGGTATCTGATGTAACGACCTGTTCAATCGTTATAGGATGGTTAGGGCCATAGTATCATGTTAGATTCGGTGAAAGTGAGTTAATAAAACTCAAAAATAGGGCGGTTTTAAAATTGAAACATGTCAAGTCTTGATATTGATTCTATATTTTATGTCGTTAAGGGATAACCTAGTGAATTAGACCTCTATAGGAAATTCTGAGACTATGCATGAATTTGTATCATTGTTTTACAGATAAGTGCATATTTGAAATGTGCTGTGATGTATCGATAAAAGAACTTGTGTTTTGAAATGGAAAAGTGTGCAGTTTTACCGAGCTACAAGTTAACGGGGAACCACTATAGTGGTAGGATGTTTGCTGCAGCGAGACCACCATAGTGGTCGGAGTGCCTCCATAGTGGTGGTTGGTGAGGTTCCATAACTCGCCATAGCAAGGCCTTGGTCTCCAAGTGGGTCTGCGACGAAGGTGGTGACCGCTGTAGCAAACAATGCGAGGCAGATTACGTGTATAAGTCAGTTATTTCGAGGTTTTCACTTTATAATTCTAGGGCACGAACTTGGAGAGCTAATGAGCAATTTTCCCAAGGCTAGGGAATAATTTCCCTTCAAAGTAAGAATTCTCCATCAACCCTTTCATCTATCACTCTCCCTAACTTCCTAGAATCATTGAAGGTTCATTAATTTTGGAATGATTATTAAAACCTTAGAACTATGAAAGTTAGGGTAAATTGAATGGTTGTTGGTATTTATCTATTTTTAACCTTGTAAGTTGATAATTGACATTTCCTACAATGAAATTAAATGTGCTAGTTCATGATGGTGATAACTTTCAGACTTAGAATTTGAAAAAGCTGAGAGCTTTAGCATTAAAAACTGCTTTAAAGGGAGTGAAGGAGTAGAAACTCCATGAGTTAGGGTAATGCGAACATGTGAGCCTAGATTGTGGCAATGTAACCCGTGGGTAATGAATTAAACCTTGATAACAAATATAATTGGGTGGGTTTGAATTTCCAAGACTATGATTGAAGAGTAGATGATTAAATACTCTTAATTTGTTTGTTTCATGGCTTTGAGGAATGGAAAGGCTAAAGAGAAGTAGCTTGTGTATTCAAGTCTTCAGTTGAGGTAGGTTATGGTTTATTTGGAGTTAGACTTTGTTTAGTCTCTCGTATGTAATGTGAATTGATAAGTGATGAGTTGATAATTTACAAATTCATTTGGATTCTAAGCATGAGTTATTTATTTGTTTTCACACAATTTAGAAAGGTATTATGCCTTTTTTCTTCTTTATGCAGACATTAGAAAAAAACAAAGATAATGGAGGATTTGAGCTTACAACAATCTGCTTTGGACATGCTTTTGCATTTGTTGTAGAGGATCTGTATATGCTAAATGCAGGTATAAAGAATATGGGACTGCCTTGCACCTGCTGTAGCGGATTCACATATGCTAAATGCAGGTCTAAAGCAGATGGGACTGCTTTGCACCTATTGTAGCGAATTTGCATTTGCGAACCATAGGTGTAAAAAAAGTGACCAATTTCGTTGATTCAAGGGTAAAAACATCCAGAAAGGTTCCCAAGTACCTAGAAGCTTTTAAGGGCAAATTTTCACCCAAATTTTTACACACCTATAACACATCACAACTTTGAATTTTGTAGAGAGAAGTAAAAAGAGAAAGAGGAGAGTACATTGTTCTTCTTCTTTTTTTTTTTTTATTTTGAGCGAAGTACACCGTTGTATCAAATTTTTGAAACGTTGAATTTCTATTTAATATGTTAAATGTTAATGAAATACCCATCGGTATCTTCTCCTTATGTCACGACCCGAGCTAGGATCCCGGATCGAGACACGGGACCTAGAACAACAAATAGCTCCAACCTAACCCATGATACATATATAGCATGAATTAAAAGCATAATCAAGAGGAAAACAATGTGAACATGAATAAGCGGATGATGAACATGATAAAGCGTATATCAAAGGATAACTCCAACTTATATGCCACCTTGCCAACTCACCTCGAGACCTTACAAGGAACAACATATCGGGGATTAAGCTTCCCTTTCTTTTAGAACCTCATCACTCCCTTCATGGGAGACACCTTCAGAAATACCCAATTATCAACCTCAAACTCAAGCTCCCTCCGCCTCACATCTATGAAGACAATCACAAACATAGCCAAATGCTACTTGAACACCCTGTTACTCAAATCCATAAAAGCTGTAGGAGTATTCGTTAGACCAAAAGACATAACTATGAACTCATAGTGATTATACCGAGTCCTGAAGGCTATCATTAGAATGTCACTCTCCCTAACTTTGAGCTGTTGATATTTGGACCTAAAGTCTATCTTTCAGAAGAACTTAGCACCCTAAAGCTGGTCAAACAAGTCATCAATCTTGGGGAGGGGTTACTTATTCTTGATTGTGACCTTGTTCAACTGCCGATAATCAATGAACATTCTAAGGGAACCATACTTCTTCCGAACAAAGAGAATTGGAGCACCCCATGGGAATTTACTAGGTCTGATGAAACCCTTATCTAGGAGATCTTTCAACTGTTGTTTCAAATCCTTTAGCTCAGCTGGAGCCATTCTGTAAGGAGGAATGGATACGGGCTGCGTTCAGGGAGAAGGTCAATACCGAAGTCAATCTCCCGCTTGAGAGGGACTTTTAGTGGATCATCAGGGAACCTCTAGATACTCACATACAACAGAAACTGACTGAAGAGTCGAGGTCTCGGATGCATAATCCTTAACCCTAGATAGATGATAAACACAACCCTTGGAGATCATCTTTCTGGCCTTAAGATAGGAGACGAAGCAACCTACAGGCACAACTGGACTACCCTGCCACTCTAGAACCGGTTCACTTAGAAATCGAAACTACCGTATGGGTTCTAAAATTGACTGAGGCATAACATTCATGTAACCAATCCATACCGAAAAATCGATCATACCTAACTCTACTAGGTTGACTGAGGTGACTTTTTGAAAGACGTAATTAGGAAAATTTCTATATACCCATCGAGCTATAACTAACTCACCGACTGGAATAGAGATTGAGAAGGGTTCTAATAGGATTTCGGGACTTGTTCTAATAGGATTTCGGGATTGACTCCGAAACTAACAGCAACATAAGGAGTCACAAAAGATAAGGTATCCCTTAGATCTAACAATGTATACACATCAAGATGGAATACTCGTAACATACTAGAGACCATATCAGGAGAGACCTCCTACCCCTAACGAGAAGATAGTGCATAAAACTTGTTCTGGTGCTGGCTGCCACCTGTACTAGTGGATGCACCCTACTGAGCTGAACATGCTGGTGGAGTTACTGAACTAGTGGCTAGGTCACGACCTCTACCATGGCCCTGTCTGGCTGAAGGGCAATCTCTAAGCATATGTTCGCACTTCCCTCACTCGAAGCATACGACTAAACCCGCTAAGCACTGTTCGGTGTGACTTCTACCACATCTACCACACTCTGGAATATTGGGCTCTCCTAAAATGCTCCCTTGACCTCTAGAGCCTTATACTCTACATCTCTGATCACATCTAAATCTGGAATGAACACTGGCTGAGGATTGTGCTGAGGCCAATGACCTCTTGTGAAACTGGGGATGATATCTGCCGTCGAACCTTTGCTAGGAATACCCGTAGCTCCCTGTACTGGCCCTCTTGGCCTTCCTCTCCTTCTCCTTAATCTGCGCTACCTCTATCTTCTATGTATATATAACTAACTAGGAGAAATCTATGTCATTGATCAATATTGTAGTCTTGCACTCCTTGATTAAGGAATTTGCCACTCCATTTACAAACCTGCTCACATGAGCCCTAGGATCTGCAACGATCTCCGATGCATACTTGGATAACCGGGTATACTCCAAATCATACTCATGGACAGTTCTGTTATTCTGCTTCAAGTCTACGATCTCCGCCACTTTTGCCTCCCTCAACTCCCTACGGAAGAACCTGTCCAAGAAAGCAGTCACAAACTCATCCCAACCCACAGGAACTGCTCCAACTCCTTTACTATCCTTCCACTTACAGAACCAACCATATGTGAGCAACCTCCTTCAGATGATAGAAGTCTAAATCTTCACTCTCCTCTTTTATCACCCGCATAATTTGGGTGATCTTCTGCACCTCCTTAACGTACTCGTGCAGGTCCTCATCCACCTACGACCCAAGAAACTCCAGTGGGTTTATCCTAAGAAAATCTCACACTCTCCTACTGTTGCGTTCCCATTCAGGGGAACATAGGTCATGACTTGCTGGTTGACCTGAGCGGTCATGGCCTGTGGAAACACCTCAAAATGCCGCTTTGAACTCGGCATGAGTGACCTGCTCGGGCAAGGGATCTGCTGGAGCTAGTGGGACTTGCTGATGCCCATCTCTATTACTATTGCCATGGCCATTTCTGTTGCCATTTTTTCTATCATTTATGCAGTGTGGAGGCATATTTCTATAAAACACGTATAACACGAGTTAGAGGAATAGAGAGGTACTTCATCGCATGACATAGATCATGTAAGAAGGGAAATTTTCTAAAATGTCATAGCCTCTTCCCTATAAGTGTGACACACTTGACAGCCATGGAAAAGACTCTACTTAACGTGACTTTCAGACACCCTAGTACATGCCTAAATCTTTGCTTTGATACCATATTTGTCACGACCCACTAGGATCTTGAATTGAGACTGGGAACCTAGAATAACAAATGGCTCCAAGCGAACCCATGGTACATACATAACATAACTTAAAAGCATAATCAAGCGGAAAAGAATGTGAACATGAATAAGCAGAAGACTGAACATGATAAATAGTATATCAAAGGATAACATCACAATGCTGAATCTCAAAGTTGAACATACTAGTCTATGTCTGAAAAGCCTCTACTATCTGATGAGATATTGGGACAAGCCCCCAGCTAACTCCAAGTCTGAAACTAAATTGACATAATAGGTCTAAACTGATAGATGTCCTCGGATGATGAGAGCTCACCTAAAGCAGGGGCTGAACTGGACTGAGATGGAAGCAGGCTGTCGATGAGACTGAGTTGGATTACCCGAACTTATATCATGAGATGATATAGCATAAAGTATGCAGTCAATACTTGAAATGTACTGAGTATGTAAGGTAAGTAAAACGTGCTTAGTAAAACATTAGTTAAAATCATGCATATAAATCAAAAGGATTATGAGAGTAAGGGTTGCATGATAAAAGCCATATCTTAGAAATTAGAGCTGCGTATCGGTTGGTTCGGTTCAATTTTGAAAGTTATCGATTTTACTTATCGGTTATCGGTTTGTAGACATGCTAAACTGTTAAAGAACCGTTAAGATATCGGTTAATCGGTTATTGATCATTATCGATTTTGTTATCGGGTTAACCGGTAAGATCTCACATGAAAAATTTCATAAGTCATAAATATGTTTAGCTAGAAAAAAGTTGGTGAAAAGAGAAAAAGAATATAAAACTAGATCAACTAAAACAATCAACTTTAGTTTAAATTAAAACACCATTCCTTTCACTTTTTATTGACACCCATTTGATCTTCTTATTTGGATACTTCATATATTGAAGACTAAAATTATAATTTAACAAATTATTATCGGGTTATTGGTTAACCCATTAAAAAAAGTGGTCAAACCGATAACCGAACAAATAACTCAATAACTTTGAATAGTAAACTGATAATCAAACTGTTAAACCAATAACCCAAATCATTAATCCAATAACTCAATTATCAGTTTGGATTATTAGTTTAACCGTTAATTTGCACACTCCTATTAGAAATACATAATCATAAACTGGTTGCCATAACTGAACATAGTGACCCAATATTTAAAAATAGAAATCATATGACTTCTTATATTTGAAATCATAAGTAAAAGCTCATAAACTGATCATTGGGTAAAATTTGCTGATAAACATAATATCATGGGTCATGAACACAAGTATCTGAAATTATGAGGAACAATGGGAGACTCGTCATAACCGACACCATGACGATAGAGCTACATGATGTCTCAACTATCACACTCAAGTGGGCAGAGCCATCCAAAACCTTTCCAGGGATAAGGACGCTAAGAAACCACGATATCAATATCAAGCTAAGCCCCTTGGGGTGGAGGAAAACTCTCTGAAGAGGTGCCAAATATATATATACCTATGTTGGCGCGTAGTTTATGAGATCGGGAACTTCGGAACTCCAATCCTACTTAGTGCTAGACACTACCCCCAAAACTTGCATAGTGCTCATATAATCATATTCTCAAAACATAGCTTGAATATGCACATTGGGATCCTTGACTCCATATCATATCATAAGCTGCATTGGAAGTCTTGACTCTAAATCATATTGTAAACTGATCTTATTAGCCTTGGCTAAATCATAATAAACATACTTAACTTGTATAGGCTAGCCCAAATCATAAGATCATGCATACTTGAAATGGACTTCATAATTCAAAATCGTGAAATCATAAGTTGAGAGTTCATAAACATTCATGCATACTAGATAACTCATCATACTTGAAATCATGGATCATAGGCTTGAATTTCACAAAACTTGCATAATACTACATAATTTTTAATAGCTTGAAACCATGAATTTATAATCAAATTAAGGATTAAATTTTCCCATTAGACTTAAAACATACTTTAGAACATGACGGGATTAGACCGATAAACATAGCATAGGTAGTCTCAATGAATTGGATTAAAACCCTAGGAATCAATACAATTGATTAAGAACTTGAATTTATGAATTTGAGAAGAATCTTGGGCATGAGGGTGGAAGAAATCCCCCTTTCATAGCCTTACGTACCTGAGTAAACTAATTTCCAAACTAGTCTCCAAGAGAATTAGGGAAGCAATTGAGGAGAATTCTAGTTTTATCTTAGAAGGGAATTTCAATTAAATGCATGCATGAGAGCCTAATGACTTAGGATATGCTAAAACCTCTTAAAAACTCATTTTAGGGATTAAAATGACGTCAATAAAAAGTTAGGAGCTTGGGAAAATACAAAACTACCCCAGGAATTCACATGAAAACCCTGACTGCTAACTATAACGACCAATCTAACGGGTCATTGTAGGATACGATGGGTCGTTGGACTATCCATTGTTTCCTGGGGAAATTATGGTACTCTTCTGGTTCTCCAACCAGTGATTAGATAGGACGAGTCATTACTTAAAACAACAACAAATCATTCCTCTCGTCATCACCTCAACCATCCTATCATAGCTTCTGAAGTCCTTCCAATGGACCAATACTACGAGTCGTCACTCGCCACCACCGGTCGTTGCACCTTTTCATTTTCATTGAAACATATCTAACACCTTTATAAATTCTATTCAATGACCACTGAGGACGACCCATTGGATCATATAATGAGTCATTGCTAGGCTTATTATTTTTCGGGGAAACCTTGATTGGATGCTCACAATGGATCACACAACGAGCCATTGTTACCAACAACGACTCATTCCTTGAGTCATTCTATGAATCTAGTGCAATTTTCTTGTTTTTCCTCCATTTCAATCCTCATGTCTGATCTTAGGAGTTTTTGGGTGTTACACTTTAACTCCATCTATGAGTAGCTAATTTAGTTTCTCGGCATGTGTGCATGATTGTTGTTTACGATGGATTGTGTGTTGTTGATTTAGTCTTAAATTCAATTATAATGCATAAATCTAGTGTTTTCTCCATTTTTGAATGCTAAAATTAATGATTGCAAACTTTGATGTACTCTTCTTATCTTACTTTTTCTTGAGAGAGAGAAGTAAGATCTGAGTGAGAAAGCATTAGTGAGGACTTGGGTTGTGAATATGTGGGGTCGAACTATACATAGTCAAAATCCATTTTTGCAATCTATTAAAGGGCTGAGGCTAGAGATAGCTTAGCTCTTCCTCATGTTTTTGGTGGCTGATTAATAGATGTGACCTTAGGGTTTAAGAAAACCCAAGGAAAATTTACCCAAGTGGTTGAGAAACATCGGGTGAGGCTTAGCCATTGTTATTCATGTTGTAATTGATGTTTGAGACTATTTAATTAACCCTAATCCAATCGATGCCCCATCAAAAGCACATCCCTAGTTCATTTTTGTCACTCCCCACCTTGGAAGGCATGACTGACACCTAATGCCAACCTGGGACCTGGACTGACCTGGCTAGGAATAGGCACCTCTGGTGCTTGCCAACAACTTAAATCGAGGAAACGACGAGTTATATCTCGGCTTTAAATGCTACCTCAGGCTGACAAGTCCACATAGCCACTTGTAAAAAGAAAACAACTAACTAACAACGGGAAATAAAGGGATCCTATGTGGGATGACAAGACCACCATGCTGTCTAGTTATAACTGAATGAAAATAGGCAACCATAACTATGCTATAGCTGACAAGGCTGCCAACTGATGGCTAAACTAGGCCCCACACGACCATCACGCAAAATGAAACATACATAGGCCCCACATGGACAACAACTAAAAGCAACAACTGAGAATCTGTAGCCTGAAAGCCTCTAAGAGTGGAATAATGGTCAGGACAGGGCCCCAACCTACCCATAAACTGTACAACAAAAGAACAAAACTTCTGACTATCAACCCCGGAGAAAAGGAGCTGATTAGGCCACTAACTCGGTTGATGACTAGGGAGGTCCTGAACCGCATCTATCCATACCTGCAGGAAAGTAATACAACGCCCCAAGGATGGGCGTCAGTAAAACATGTACCAAATATGTAAGGAAGTAAAATAATAACTGAACGGAAACTGATAAAGCTGAAGTAATCAAAAGAAGGATAAGAATTTAACCTGAGCAATCTCACAATCTGAAATCTAACTAGCAAGTATATGAACAAACAAGAACCTAATCGAGCCCCCATAAGCCTAGAAGGCACAAACAACACAGAACAACCTACCTGAGCCCCCATAAGCCCTCAAAAGTACAAACAATGCATACTCTTCCTATATGGCTACTAAAGATTGGTAAGAATACTGTAAGGAATACTCGTTCTCTGAAGCTGTATCCGAGCCTGATAGGCTCCTATAACTATGTCTGTGTCTGAGCTGTCTGGGCTCTTATAGCTGGAATCTGAGCCTTCGCTCGTTTGACGGTCATAATATAAGCTCTAGGGGTAACTAGACCTCACAACCTTAATCTGGTCCCTTCGGACATCGTGTTACTCCTGTGAGCACTTGGGTAACTCAATATAGCCCTCACAACCTCAATTTGGTCCCTGAGGAATTATATCGCTCCTGCAAGCATTCGGGTAACTCAATAATAATAACTCGGCAGAAAATCCACAATTTCTCGAGAGTTCAGGAGGGAGAAATGCTTACCTAATGCCTATGGTTGTTTAGCACTCAATTTGGAGTGATTCTGACAACCTTTACTCAGCGGGGTTCCGATACGTCGACTGAATTTTTGATAAATAACTCTGTAGAGATGCTTCTCATAGGCCTAAGACTTGTTACCCGAAGTTAATTTGCGTTTGGACGGAGTTTTATAGCGTAATTGAATGAAAATCAATTGAAAGTTGCGTGCTCTCTCACCTCTGGCAAAAGGATATGGTATACAAGTGATTTAAAATAAATTAGGAGGCTTTATATATAACCATAGGCGGTGGCACATGGGTGCCTCACATCGGCCAACGCACCAGGGAGGGTGTCATGCCGTGCCTCCCAAGGTGCTGGTCCTTCTGACATTCCGCGCTGCCCAAAGCATAGGTAGGCTGGCGCATCACGCTGACCCCTCGTGGCTTGGCCTTGCTCGACCCTACTTTCAAGGATCTTCCCACACGCGTCAAGCTCTCTTTACTCATCACAACCCACGCTTACACCTACTAATCGTTACCATTTCATTGGTTGTAGCAGCCTTCCCCCTTAGGAACATTCATCCTCAAATGTCATCTTCAGGCTTAAAGGAGTTAACTCTTTTGAATGATACATAGAAAATTTTTGGTAGTCTCTTATGTATTATGGACTATCCGGGAACCTGAAATGCAGAAGAAACCCAATATAGGTGTCTCGCAAGATGCTATAAACAGCTATGTCACCATATAGAGATAACCAACTAACCAGTACTAGTAATATACGAAGTAAAATAACAACTGAACAATGGCCTCACCTTAACTGTATAATATGGGTCAATCCTGAAACAAGTGAGGATATCTAGATCTCATATCGTCCTCGGCTTCCCAAGTCATTTCCTCTATATTTTCGTCCCTCCATAAGACTTTAACGGATGCTACACCTTTAGTTCTCAACCTGCTAACTTGTCGATCTAGTATAGCAACTGGAACTTCTTTGTAGGTTAACTCCTCAGTAACTTGAACGTCCTCAACTAGAACAACTCGGGACGGGTCCCCTATGCACTTTTGCAACATGGACATGTGAAAGACGGGGTGAACAAATTCTAGCTCTGGAGGAAACTCTAACTTATATGCCACTTGGCCTATTCTTCGAAGGATTTGATACGACCCAATGAATCTAGGGATAAGATTGCCTTTTTTGCCAAATATCATCACGCCCTTCATCGGCGAATCTTTAAGAAATACCCAATCATCAACATTAAATTCCAAGTCTCTGCGCTGCACATTGGAGTAGGACTTCTGACGACTCTGGGCTGTCAGCAACCGCTCTCTGATGCATTTTACGTTCTCTTCTGACTGGTGGATCATATCAGGTCCGACTAACCCTGCTTCCCCTACTTCAAACCATCTGATGGGGGACTTGTATTTCCATCCATATAATGCCTCATAAGGCTCCATCTAAATTACAGAATGATAACTGTTATTATATGCAAACTCAATGAGGTGTACCCCGGTTTAAACCCATCTACATCCTGAGCCTTAACTCCCACCCATCTAGTCTCTTGAACATGTGCACTATGTTGATCTTTCTCAATTGGAGAATATTTACTAACACTATAGACTTTTTCATCAATGTCCCTATGTTCTTGGAACCCATTCTCAGTCTAGAGGCTTCCTTACACCCCACCCTATGCTCCACTTGAAAAATGACCTTACTTTACAATCATTTACCTATCCACTATACTCTTGTCCTAATTAAGCTAGCACTACCACTATATAAGCAAAGAGGTAAAAAATAAAATAGAATAATAATAGATTTAAACCTAGAGGCACTAATCAAGATCACAAGTAAGAAATTAAATATTGTGCTTACACATGAGAAATTAATTTAAATTACAAAGAAAATGGATGAAAAGTATGATATGAGGTTTCAACTACTGTAAAGTGAAACCTGGATTGTAGACATTTCTCCATACACCGTTGTTGTTGCCTATTGATCAAACCCTTTTAGACATCAGATCCTTACCTTGCTTTCCACTACCTATTGTTGTACCCTTCATGTTGGAATTGGAGGTAGTTCTTGGAATTTATGATAGTGGCTTGGTGTTCGTACCCTTACCAATTCTAGATTCTAACCTTTCTCTTTACTGCCTATTGTTCGTATCCTTACTGATGCGCGTAGAGGCTGAAATTTGAGGCATTCATTGGATTGTGATAGTATCCCTTGTTAGGGCTTGGAGAAGAAAACAACAAGAAAGAGGGAGAAGAAGGGATAGAAATAAATAGAGAGAAGAAGGAAGAAGGGACGAGAAACTGTCAGAGTCGTTAGTGGTGAAGATTAATTAGTGTCTCCTATTAAGGGTTGTAAGGTAATGATAAAACTAGAAGAAGGATATATATATATATATATATATATATATATATATATATATATATATATATATATATATATATATATATATATATATATATATATATATATATATATATGTGTGTGTGTGTGTGTGTGTGTGTGTGTGTGTGTGTGTATGTATGTATATGTATGTGTGTGTGTGTGTGTGAGAGAGAGAGAGAGAGAGGAGGTTACGTATGTCATGGTGGTTGCAGGTGAGTTGGGTCCCCAGTGGTGGAGGAGCAGTGGAGAAAGTGGGACCAGCGGTGGAGGAGCAGTGGAGAAAGTGAGAGGGGATCTAACTATTATATATATATATGTATGTATATATATATATATATAGTATATAACGTTTCAACTTTGATAATTATATATAAATAATGTCTAATAGAATCTGATGTAATCTCATAAATGGAGTCTGGAAAGGGTACGATGTACCCAGTTTTTATCTCTATCTTTTTTGAATAGAGAGGTTCTTTAGATAGAACTTCATATAACAATCCTCAAAAGTCCCTACTATTAGACCCTGGACTTGTAGTAGAAACCATTAGAAAATAGACAATATGTCACAGGATGAGTCACATCACAACTCATGATGAGATTTCACAAATCGTGACATAACCCATGGAAAGCAATTGAGTTTTCTATCCCCTGATCCAATGAGCCATATGACGACTCATTACATCATGTAACGACTCATAATGACGATTTATGTGTGAGATTCAAAGGAGGTTCAAGGTATGGTCAGTTGACCCCATGAGTCAAAGTACGACTCGTGGTGTCATCTAACGAGTTATGACATGGAGCCAGGGTCACCACGACCGTAGTCACTCACCACGAGGGGTATGATGACTCGTCTTCATTGATAGGTAAAATTTTCAGCCGAGATCCTGAGGATATTTTAGTAACTTTCTACATTTTTATCACCCAATCCAGAACGTTTTAGGATTTCTAAAGAGTATATTTAAGAGTTTAGTTAGTCTAAACTCTTATTCCCATTCATTACAACGTAACATTCAAGATCATTAGCTCTCAATTTAATCAAGCAAGCTAGCAAATCATCTTCTCAACTTAAGATTCTTCGAGCAAGCTAGGAAATCATATTCTCAACCTAAAGTTCTTCAAGCTTGATTTTATGTTCAACTTTTCAGGTATGTATGTGTAATGCCCCGGAAGCCCTAAGATTAGACCGGAGATTTGAAATGGAGAAAACAAAATTTTTTGCATCAGGTCACAGAACGAGTCGTCTTGTGACCCGTCAGGCTGACCACAAGTCGTTAAGTGACTCATGGTGAGGAGTGTTGGCTTGTTGGAAATTTTTATGTTCGGGTGACCACGGGTGTGACCACGAGTCATGGTCATCCCCATGAGCCGTTAGGTCACCCGTGGTCAGGGATGGCTAAAGGAATAGGATGTATGGGGTAGTACACTTAACGGGTCCTCACCACGATTCGTTGGGTAGCACCACGAGTCGTGGTGTCGCCCGTGGTGACCCCAGTTGTTTTTCTGGCAGTGTAGAGGACGAGTGGTGACCATGAGTCGTGGTCACCAGTAAAGACTCATGATGTTTCCCGTGATGAGTTCTAGGTAAAACTTTGGCAGTGCACTTGACGACTATAGAAATGACTCGTGGTCAGAGGTAACGACTCGTCTAGTCCCTCGTTAGGCCTTGTAGTTTGTTTTCCTTTACGAATTTAATAAGGGATTATCCGTAATTTCTATGATCCTCAGGCCTAAACTATATCGTTTTAAGCTATGAATAGTGAGTTTTAAGGGCGGTAAGTTCATTCTAAGCTATTCCTATTTGTGCATGCAAGTGTAGAAGTCTAGAGAGGTGATCAAGCTCAATTTGTCCCAAGTTCTTCTCCATTCTTCCTTGGGAAATCAGAGGAGTTATAGAATCAGATTCTCTCAGATATGTAGGATTATGAATGGGTGAATTTGTTCATAACCATGCCCAATCTCTCTCTAATTTATGAAATTCTATTGATAATTCTTTGGGGTTTTATCCCAATTCCTATGAAATCATTATGATCTATCTATGGGTTAATTCCTCTCATGTATAAATTCATGTTTTATGAATCATGGCAGATTTTATAACTATTTAGATTTAAATTTTCTACAAAACTATGGCCAATTATGCATATTTCATGAAAATTCAAGTTATGATTCCACTTTAATTTTGATGTTCATTAACCCATTATAGATTATGACTTATGATATGATCTCCCTCAAATACTTATCATGGATTTATGAGATATCAAGTATATACATGTTTTACAAGTATGCATGGACTTCATGATTTTTGGATTTATGATTATGGCCAACTCACAGGCCTTATTTTCATGGCTAGTTCACGTATTTAAAGCATGCTTATGATTATCATGATTTTAACTAGCCTATGAATCTTATGTATATTATTCTATGAGCACTATATATGTTTTGGGAGTAGTATTTAACATCGAATAGACCCAAGGTCTAAGCATACCCGGAGTCTCAAAACTTCGCGCCAACATAGCCACGATAGGACCTCCATGATACTGTCCCCTTTTCCCAAATGGGCCTTCTGTTGTGATATCACACTTCTTTTATGGTTCTACCCTTGGCATGGTACGAACACCCTCCCGTCTAGGGGTTTACAGGTCAGGCTCCATGTGTGCTCATATGGGGTATTTCATTTATAAGAATCTCCCACTGTTCCTCATGATTTATATACGATTATGATTATATACTTTGGCTTAAGTCATGTTTAATAAGGCTCTTCTCTTATGATTATGATCATGAATGATTTACGAATGTTTGGAAAACCTTGAGCCTTATGGTTGCATTATGAGATTTACGTTATGATCATGTTGTCCAACTCTTATGAACTTTTATGTATTTTAACTATCCGTTTTGCTTACCTTGCATACTCAGTACATTCCACGTACTGACCGCATACTCTATGCTGTATCGTATTATGATACAGGTCTAAGGATCTTTCTCAACAGCATCCTTAGCCCCTATATTCCCATTCAGACATGTCCAGCTAGCATCGGTGAGTCCTCATCCTCTGAGGACATTCAGTATTTATGGTTGTTATGTCCTTCTTCAGTATCAGACTTGTCGGTTTAGTTGGGGATGTTGTCCCATCAATCCATCATATATGTAGAGGCTTTCAAACTGTATGTAGTAATCAGCTTGTCATGTATGATGTGAATTCCACTTCTGATGTTATGTGATGTTTAGACTTTCGTTATATTTTTGTTATGTTAAATCTTCCGCTTTTATTGATTCAGTTAGATGTTTGTTCATGCCATGGGTCGATTTGGAGTCTCTAGGGGCTCCTTATCCCGTGTCTCATTTCGGGCCTATATTCGGGTAGTGACAAATTTGGTATCATAGCAATAGGTTTTGAAGTGTCCTAGGGTGTCTGAAAGTCGCGTTAAGTAGAGTCTTTTTCATGGGTGTGAAGCGCGCCACACTTATGATGAAGAGACTACGAAACGTTTAGGAAATGTTCCCTTCTTTCATGATCTATGTCATGCGGTGAAATGTCTCTGTATCCTTCTAACTCGTGCTACTCGTGATTGCAGAATCATGCCTCCCAGTAGAATTAATGGCAGGATAAATGGAAATAGCCATGAGGATGGCAATGAAGACGGGCACCAACATGCCCCACCAGCCCATGAGCACCATGCACCAGAGTCAATTGCCCACACTAAATTCAGGGCAGCCATTTAGATGCTAGCACAGACCTTGACTGCACAGGTCATCCAGCAGGCAGTAGCACATGTCCCGCAGAACAGGAATGCAGCGACAGCGAGGGTTACTTTCTGAGGATGAATCCTCCCAAGTTTCTTGGATCGAAGGTTGGACGAGGATCCACATGATTTCATTAAGGAGATTCTGAAGATCACCCAAATTATGGGGGTGACTGGAGAGAAGTGTGCCGATTTGGCCTCATATCAGTTAAAGGGGGTTGCACACATTTGGTTTAAACAATGGAAGGATAGTTGGGTGGTTGGAGCAGGCCCTGTCAGTTGGGATGAGTTTCATGTCATTTTTCTTGATTGGTTCTTCCCTTTGGAGATGAGGGAGTTGAAAGCGGCCGAGTTTGTGAATCTTAAGTAGGGGAAGATGACGGTTCAGGAGAATGCCTTGGAGTTCACACGTCTGTCCAGGTATGAACCTGAGTTGGTGGCGGATCAGAGGGCCTGTGTGAGCAGGTTCATACACGGGATAGTGGACTCTTTGGTCAGGGATTGCTGGACTACGATGCTTCTCCAGGATATTGACTTTGCTTGGATAGCCCTATACGCCCAGCAGATGGAGGTGGTACAACTGAGTGAACGGAAGAGGGAGGCTAGGAGGGCCAGGACTGATAGCATCGAATTTTCCTAGTGGAGGCCTAGTGGGAACCGTCAGCAGTCCTATCAAAGATCTTCAGCCCTTGCACCATCATCAGCTAGTGTCTCATCCCTATCTAGATGTGATTAGAGGGGTAAAGCGTCAAGCTGGAGGACCCAGGGGAGCATTTTAGGAGATCACACTTTTCAAGCCTATGCAAATTGTGGTAAGAACCGCCCAAGAAGGTGTTTAGTAGGTTTAGATGCTTGTTTCAGGTGTGGCAAACCCGAACACAGGCTTAGAGATTGCCTTTCAGCCAGATTAGGCGATGGTAGAGCCCGTGCCCCAGCCACTAGTTCAGTAGCTCCGACAGCACGCCCCTCCCAGATGGGTGCCTCTACTAGCACAGGTGGTGGTCAACACCAAAATAGATTCTATGCCTTAGCATCCCGCCAGGAGCAGGAGGTCTCCCCAAACGTAGTCACTGGTATGTTGCGAGTTTTTCACCTTGATGTATATGCTTTGTTAGATCCAGGGACTACCTTGTTTTTTATGACTCTTTATGTGGCTAGTAGTTTCGGAGTCAATCCCAAAATCTTTTCAGAAACCTTCTTAGTCTCTACCCCAGTAGGTGATTCAGTTTTAGCTAGACGGGTGTATAGGAGCTGCCCAGTCACAGTCCTTAGAAAGTCACCTTGGCGGATTTAGTAGAGTTAGCCATTGCCAATTTTGATGTTATCCTCGACATGGATTGGTTATTTGCATGCTATACCTCAGTTAATTATAGAACCCGTGTGGTAGAGTTTTGATTTCCGGGTGAGCCAACCTTAGAATGGAAGGGTAGTTCAGCTGTTCCTGTAGGTCATTTCATTTCCTACCTTAAGGCCAAAAAGATGATCTCCAAGGGTTGCATGTACCATTTAGTTAGGGTTAAGGATGCTACGTCAGAGACCCCGACTATCCAGTCAGTCCCAATAGTAAGTGAGTGTCCAGAAGTCTTTCCAGATGATCTACCAGGAATCCCTCCCGAGCAGGAGATCGATTTTGGTATTGGCCTTCTTCCCGATACATAGCCTATATCTATTCCTCCTTATTAAGATGAGTTAAAGGAGCAGTTGAAAGTCCTTTTAGACAAGGGATTCATTAGACCGAGCAAATCCCCATAAGGTGCAACCAATTCTATTTGTCTGCAAGAAAGATGGTTCTCTTCGTATGTGTATTGATTATCGATAATTGAACAAGTTCACCATTAAGAATAGGTACCCACTCCCCAGAATTGATGATTTGTTTGACCAACTTCAGGGTGCTAAGTGCTTTTTGATGATAGATTTCATTTCTGGATACCAACAACTTAGGGTTCGGGATAGTGATATCCCAAAGACAGCCTTCACGATGAGGTATGGTCATTATGAGTTTGTAGTTATGTATTTTGGACTAATGAATGCTCCTGTAGCTTTTATGGATTTGATTAACAGGGTGTTCAAGCCATACTTGGATATATTTGTGATCGTGTTTATTGATGACATCCTGATATACTCTCGAAGCGAGGAGGAGCATGCCGCTCATTTGAGGGTGGTGCTACAGACTATCAATAATCGCCAATTATATGTCAAATTCAACAAGTGAAAGATTTGATTGAACTCAATGGCATATTTGGACCATGTGGTATCAAGTAAGGTATAAAGGTAGATTCGAAAAAGATAGAGGCGGTAAAGAATTGGCCTAGACCGGTGAATCCTTCAGAAATTAGGAGTTTCTTGGGCTTAGCTATTTTTTATCGGAGATTTGTTGAGGGATTTTCATCTATTGCAACACCATTGACCAAATTGACCCAGAAGAAATTGAAATTCCAATGGTCGGATACTTGTGATAGGAGCTTTCAGGAGTTGAAGACTTAACTCACCTCGGCATCGATGTTAACCCTACCTAAGGGTACCGATGGGTTTGTGGTGTATTGAGATGCTTTCAGGATCGACCTTGGTTGTGTATTGATGCAGCATGGTAAAGTTATAGCATACGCTTCCAGGCAGCTAAAGGTTCATGAATGGAATTACCAGACCCATGATCTTGAATTGGCAGCGATGATATTTGCGTTGAAGATTTGGAGAAACTATTTGTACTGGGTCCATGTAGATGTGTTTACCGACCACAGGAGCCTAAAATATGTGTTTACCCAGAAGGATCTAAATATCCGCCAAAGGAGGTGGTTGGAGCTACTCAAGGATTATGATATGAGTGTCCTTTACCATCTGGGTAAGGCTAATGTAGTGGCAGACGCACTTAGTAGACTCTCTATGGAGAGTGTGTCCCATGTAGATGAGGGGAGGAAGGAGCTGGTGAAGGATGTGCTTTGACTTGCAAGGTTGGGAGTTTGTTTGGTTGAATTGATCGATGAAGGGGTTAATGTTAAGAATGGATCATAATTGTCCATGTTGACTGATTTAAAAGCTAGACAAGATGAGGACCCTATTTTGGTAAAGTTAAAGGAAGTCGTTCAGAATCAGAAGGTAGTGGTCTTCTCCAAAGGGGGAGATGGTGTGCTTCGATATCAGGGTCGCTTGTGTGTCCTGTACATTGATGATTTAGGAAATCGGATGTTACACAAGGCTCATGGTTCCTGGTATTCCGTACGTCTAGGTGCCACCAAGATGTACCATGACTTACAGGAAGTCTATTGGTGGAATGGAATAAAGAAGGATATTGCAGAATTTGTGGCAAAGTGTCTGAATTGTCATCAGGTGAAAGTGGAGCAAAAGACCGGGAGGTGTGCTTCAGGATATTAGTATTCCCACTTGGAAGTGGGAAGAGATTAATATGGACTTCGTCATAGGGTTACCTCACACTCGTCGACGGTATGACTCCATTTGGGTGGTCGTGGACTGACCAAATCCGCTCATTTTCTACCAGTCAAAACTACTGATTCATCGAAGGATTATGCCAAACTATACATTTGAGAACTAGTTCGGTTGCATGGAGTTCCCTTTTCCATCATATCAGACAGAGGTACTCATTCTCCCTCTCAGTTTTAGAGATCATTTCAAAAGGGACTTGGTACTCAGGTCAAGCTTAGTACAACATTTCATCCGCAAACCAATGGTCAGGCGGAGCAGACTATTCAGACTTTCAAGAAAATTTTGAGAGCGTGTTTGTGATTGAAATAAAGGGTGGTTGGGATAATCATTTGCCTCTTATTGAGTTTGTATACAACAACAACTACCATTCCAACATTCTAATGGCTCCATTTGAGGCTCTCTATGGGCAGAGGTGTAAATTGCCCATTGGTTGGTTTGAAGTGGGTGAAGCTGCAATGATAAGAACCGATTCAGTTCATGAGGCCATGGACAAGGTTCAGCTCATACATGACAGGTTGAAAACAACTCAAAGTTTCCAAAAATCTTATGCGGATGTGAGAAGGAGAGAACTCAAGTTCGAAGTTGATGATTGGGTGTTCCTGAAGGTGTCTCCCATGGAGGGAGTGATGAGATTTGGAAAGAAAAGGAAAGTCCCCGTTATGTTGGCCCGTACCGAATTGTGAAACGGGTTGGCAAGGTAGCATATGAATTGGAGTTTCCCTCAGAATTAGCTTCAGTCCATCCAGTTTTCCATGTATCTATCTTAAAGAAGTGTTTGGGTGATCCGACTCTAGTTGTTCCAGTGGACGGTGTCAGTGTGAAGGACAGTCTTAGTTATGAGGAGGTTACAGTGGAGATATTAGATTGTCAGGTTTGATGGCTAAGAAACAAGGAATTAGCTTTAGTCAAGGTTTTATGGAGGAATCAACATGTTGAGGAAGCTACATGGGAAGCCGAAGCAGATATGATGGCTAGATACCTACAATTATTCCCTACCGGCTCAGTTCTAGATTGAGGTATCAATTTTTACCCTAAAATACTATTCAGTTTCATGTTCAGTTCAGGTGCCCTAGTTTCTTTCAATCTATGAATGTATGTATGATTCATGAATTCAGTCCAACCATGTAGTTCAGTTGGAGGTAGTCAATCCGTCAGTTTCAGCTTATATGATAAGTGTTTGAGTATGATGATCGCATTTCTCTGCTTTTCTGCATGTTTTCCAGCATTCGAGGATGAATGTTCACAGGGGGGAGATATTGTAATGTCTCGGAAGCCCTAAGATCAGTCCTGGGAGTTGAACGGAGAAAATAGAATTTTCTCACTAGGTCACACAACGAGCCGTCCTGTGACCCGTCAGGCTGAGCACGAGTCATTAAGTGACTTGTGGTGAGGAATGTTGACTTGTTGGAAATTTTCAAGTTGGGGTGACCACGAGTCGTTTTCATCCCCACGAGCCGTTAGGTCACCTGTGGTCAGGGATGATTGAAGGAAGAGGATGTATGGGGCAGTACACCTAATGGGTCCTCACAATGACTCGTTGGGTAGCGCCACGAGTCATGGTGACACCCGGGGTGACCCCAGTTGGTTTTCTAGCAGTGTAGAGGATGAGTGGTGACCATGAGTCATGGTCACTAGTAACGACTCGTGATGTTGCCCATGGTGAGTTCCAGGTAAAACTTTGGCAATGCACTTCACGACTGTAACGACGACTCATGGTTAGAGGTAACGACTCGTCCAGTCCCTCGTTGGGACCGATAGTCTATTTTCCTCTATGAATTTAATAAGGGCTTATCCATAATTCCTATGATCCTAAGACCTAAACTATGTCGTTTCAAGCTATGAATTTTGAGTTTTAAGAGGGGTAAGTTCATTCTAAGCTATTCCTATTCATGCATGCAAGTGTAGAAGTCTAGAGAGGTGATCAAGCTCAATTTCTTCCAAGTTCTTCTCAATTCTTCCTTGGGCAATTAGATGAGTTATAGAATCAAATTCTCTCAGGTATGTAGAGTTATGTTACACCTTGTAGGTTTCTAGCACTTAGTTGGCCTATTCGCATGTTGGTTGGGAGTTTTAGAATGCCATACGTGCGAGGAAAAGGCCGAACGGTGCCAAGTTAGATTTTCGCAAGAGGAGGCCGAACCGTGCTGCCCAGAGGGGCAACGTGGCACGGAGGCACCTCCTCCGCGAGGGCCAGCGTGGCATGGAGCCAAATTGGTGCGATGGCCAGTGTGCCACGTTGCTGTGCAACTAGCTTCAAGTATATAAAGGCCTTCCACTTCGTTTTTAAGTCACTTTTCATTTTATTTCCAGCAGAAACAACCAGAAAAACAGAGGAGAACGAGGGTTCAACATAAATATTCATCCGATTACACTGTCAAATGCAGTCCAAACTCAAATTAACTTCGGGTACCGAAGTATAAAGCTGCAGGGAGTATTCCTACGGAGTTAGTTTCGTAAAATTCACCCGACGAGTCGTTGTCCCGCCGAGTCAAAGTGATTGGAATTACTCCAAACTAGTGTTAATACACTCCCAGGCTTAAAGTGAGTATTTTCCCTTCTAGACTTTCGAGAAATTATGAGTTTTGGATCGTTCTTTGATACGTCGAAGAATAGTCAGTAAGTTATATATATAGTATTGTTTTTCTCCAGTATAATAATGAAGTTAATTCTATTCCGTCGTGAATATGATTACAGTTGGGGAGAATAGCTGAATATTAGCCGAGCTACGCCCGTTAATCAGAAAGCCGACAGTCGAGGTATTTAAAGCCAGTTTCTTTCGGCAAGCTAGTAGTTCTAGTATAGCAAAATAGTACGAATTTCAGTAGAGTGTTTCAGAAGTCGTATATTATGTTCAGTATGAAATTTAGTAAGCATGTTAGAAATATAATACAATGTTCAACAGGAAATTCAGTAAAACAGTGTAAGTCCCAACAGAATATTCCAGATTACAGATTCAGTATATTTCAGTACCAGATTAAGTACATTTCAATATGAGACAGAATATCAGAACATAAATATTATTATCAGATCCAGTATATATATTACATGTGCCTATTGCAATCTGTGGAGACATGATTGTTCTGTGTTTGGCAGCCTTAGAGCTTCCTTGACCGACCCAGGGTTAATAGCTGTGTTGACTCGTCCGCCAGAGGGTGAGGATACGTCGCTCTACGGAGTGGCATGCTGTCTGCCAGCGGACGAAGATGGGATGCAAATTCCCTATAGCAGGCTGATCAGCACTATACCACACCCCCTGTAGAGCGCTTGCGCCCAGGGTGCAGATTTCAGATTTCAGATTTCAGGAGTCCTACGGACTCAGATACAACTATAGTTAGGGGCCCAGTAAGCCCAAGTTGCATACCCAGGGAGCTGGCAGGATGCTCATAGTTACTAGGTGGATGGTATGACTTGGATAGGGGTATATAGATTGTGTGCTGGTTGGTACCTTACGACTTATGGGGGCTGGTAAGGTTCTTGTATGCTATGTTGTGTTAGTTATTAAAAGATAGAAAATAGACCTTCATGTTATCAGGTATGACTCTTACTCTCTTCAGTAAAGTTACGCTCTTTTCAGTCAGCCTCAGCCCATCTCCTATTACTTCAGTATCTATCAATATTGTTGTTCGCTTTCAGTTATTTTCAGTTATTGCTTTGCATACTCAGTACCAGTGGTACTGACGCCTGTTTTGGGGCGCTGCATTACTTGCTTGCAGGTACTCATGGACGAGGAACAGATCCCTCGTAGTTCCAGCCAGCGTACAGAGTCTTCAGCTCCTATCATCCGGAGCTTGACAGCTAAAGGTTTACTTTCCTTTTTGTTTGTACAGTATGGGTAAGCCAGGGCCCTGTCCTGACCATCTTATTATTCTTAGAGGCTTGCGGATTGTATATTCCCTGTGGTTAGTTGTACCAGTCGTGTGGGGCAGTGTGTATGTTTTTAATTTGCATGTGATGGTCGTGTGGGGCCTTGTTCAGTTTTCAGTTGGTGACCTTGTCAGTCACAGATCAGTTTAGCACTTGATTCTACTTTTCAGTGGTAACTAGTTAGCATGGTGGCCTTGTCGGCCTGTATAGGTTCCCTTATGTTTAGTTGTTCTGGGTAGCTGTTATATTCCTACAGGTGGTTGTAGGCCTTGTCGGCCGGAGGCTGTATTTACAGCCATTATATAGCCCGTTGTTTTCATAAATCCAGAATTAGAGCCAGCCTGGCACCAGAAGTGCTTAAGCTCAGTAGTCTAGCATTCCAGGTCCTAGTAGGGCCCTAGGTGCTAGTCATGCCTCCCAAGGAAGGACGTGACAAATTTGGTATCAGAGCAGGTCGTATCCCAGGGAGTCTGCAAGTCGTGCTAAATAGAGTCTTGTCTATGTTTGTGTTGTGCACCACATACCATAGGTAGGAGGCTGCAAGGCATGATAGGATGGTTACTCTTTCTTCACATTCAGTCGTGCCATATAGTAGTACAGTATAGGGTTGAGTCCTAAAGCTAACTATACTCTTTATTTACAGATAAAATGTCAGATCAGTGACACCCTATCACAGGCCGAAGATTGGATACAACAGCAAGAGAGGGCACCAGTAGGATGCCCCAGTCTCGATTAGAATCAGCCCGATCTGAGGGCGATACAGAGCCATCATCCCGACCATCTCAGCAGTCTCCACCCCCTCAGGAGCCACTCAGGACGACACCACCACCTCCGACAGTTCCTATACCTACACCTTCTGACCAGGAGGTCAGGAGTGCAGTAGTTATGTTAGCACATATGATGGCTACTCAGCGCCAGTCAATGCCACCTACAGTTGCAGAGTCATCCGGTGGGCCTGGTAGTTCGAGGGTCCGAGAATTCCTGGCACTAGGTCCCCCACAGTTTACCAGGATAGATCGAACAGAGGACCCCCAGGACTTCCTGGATCAGATGCAGAGGATCTTCCCAGTAATGCATATTACATATGTAGAGTCGGTCGAATTGGCGGTATTCCAACCAAGGGATATTGCTGTGTTGTGGTATGAGAGTTGGGAAAGGTCTAGAGGGAGAGATGTTGCCCCTCCGACCTGGTCCAGCTTTTCAGAGGCCTTCCTGGACCGTTACCTACCACGAGAGATTTGACAGGCCTGGATGGACCACTTTTTACACCTAGAATAGGGGGCGATGAGTGTTCGAGAATACGCCCTGTAGTTCGATTCTTTCGCGCGCTATGCTTTGGCCTTTGTAGACACCATGCAATCCAGAGTCCACCGGTTTATTATGGGACTGAACCTAGAATATATTGAGGTATGACAGCTACTTTTCGGGAAGATATGGATATTGCTCGAGTGCAGGCTTTTGCTCAGACTATTGAGGGCCTCAGACAGTGGCAACAGGATAGCAGACGAACAAGTCAGGAACAGCGCTGTAGGGACAGGTCAGATGAGTTACAGGGGGAGATTCAGAGAGGGCCTAGGCCATGGTTGTCAGATAGGACACCTAGACCCCCGCCTCTATCACAGCAGCAGAGGGGTAGATTCAGTCGCCAAGGACAGTCAGAGACCGACGGAAGTTATCGAACAGTATATTCACCCCAGCAGAGGAGAGTAGAGCAGAGCAGGTATACACTACCACTTTGCCCTATTTGCAGCTGACGCCACTCTGGAGCTTGCAGATATGGCTTCACAGGGTGTTATATATGTGGACAGGAGGGTCATGTGATGAGAGATTGTCCAGCCAGGGGTCAGGGTGACCGGGATAGATAGGACAGGGCATAAGCAGGGTCGCGAGCTCCAGCAGCCCCGGCAGAGTGCAGGCCCTCAGTTTCAGTAGGCAGAGTCCGAGGCAGATCAGGGGCCTCTAGTTCAGGTACGGGCCCAAGCCGTACCTATGCATTACCAGGGAGACTTGATTCAGAGGCGTCTCCAGATGTTGTGACAGGTATGATGACTATCTGCTATCACCCTACTTATGTATTAATCGACTCGGGATCTACCTTGTCCTATGTTACCCCATTAGTGGCTCGAAAGTTCAGTACTGTACCAGAATTGCTTCGGCAACCCTTTTCAGTATCTACACCCATCGGTGAATCTATCATAGCCAGAAGGGTTTATCGAGGGTGTACAGTAGAGGTTGCTAACCATCAGACTACAACAGATTTGGTAGAGTTAGAGATGGTTGATTTCGATGCCATTATGGGTATGGATTGATTAGCTCCATGCTATGTCAATGTTGAGTGCTAGACCAAGATGGTCCGATTCCACTTTCCAGGGGAGGCAGTACGAGAATTGAAGGGCAGTGCAGCTACGCCAAAAGGTAAGTTTATTTTCTATCTTCGGGCGAGGAAGTTGATAGCCAAAGGGTGCATTTACCACATTGTCAGAGTTCAGGATGTTCAGGTAGAGACTCCGACTCTCCAGTCTGTTCCAGTGGTTAATGAGTTCCCCGATGTCTTTCCGGATGAGCTATCTGGTGTTCACCCAGAAAGGGAAATAGATTTTGCAATTGATTTATTACTACGCACTCAACCCATATCAATTCCCCCTTATCGAATGGCTCTTGTTGAACTCAGAGAACTAAAGGAGCAATTGAAGGATTTGTTAGACAAGGGCTTTATCGGGCCGAGTACTTCACCTTGGGGTGCGCCAGTTTCGTTTGTGAGAAAGAAGGATGGTTCCCTCTGCATATGTATAAACTATCTACAACTGAATAAAGTTACTGTCAAGAATACGTATCCGCTTCCTAGGATAGATGATTTGTTTGATCAGTTACTGGGAGCTAGATATTTCTCCAAAATTGACTTAAGGTCCGGATATCATCAGGTTCGGGTTCGTGAAAGGAATATTCCAAAGACTACCTTCAGGACCAGATACAGCCATTTTGAATTCTTAGTCATGTCCTTTGGGCTGACGAATGCTCCAGTTGTGTTTATGGACCTGATGAACAGCATTTTTAGACCATACCTGGACCTGTTCGTGATAATGTTTGTTGATGATATTCTGGTGTATTCTCGCTTGGAGGCAGACCACAGGATCATTTGTGGACAGTGCTCCAAATTCTCAGAGACCGTCAGCTGTATGCCAAGTTCTCTAAATGTGAATTTTGGCTGAATTCAGTAGCCTTTTTGGGTCATATCGTGTCGGATGCTGGTATACAGGTAGATACATAGAAAATAGAAGCAGTGAAAACATGGCCCAGACCTACCACTCCGACCGAGGTACGCAATTTCCTGGGGTTAGCAGGGTACTACAGGAGGTTTGTTGAAGGATTTTCCACCTTAGCAGCACCTCTGACTAAACTGATGTGGAAGGCAGCAAAATTTCAGTGGACTGAGGCATGTGAGCAGAGCTTCCAGGAATTGAAAGATAGGTTAACGTTAGCTCCGGTGTTAGCATTGCCAGAAGGTACAAAAGGTTATGCAATTTATTGTGACGCTTCGGGTGTTGGGTTAGGATGTGTGTTGATGCAGCATGGTAAAGTAATTGCTTATGCTTCCAGAAATTGGCCGCAATGATTCACGCCTTAAAGATATGGAGACATTACTTGTATGGCATCCACGTGGATATTTTCACTGATCATAAGAGCCTACAATATATCTTCACCCAGAAAGAGTTGAATTTGCGGCAGCGTCGCTGGTTAGAGCTGTTGAAAGACTATGATGTGAATATTCTGTATCACCCAGGGAGAGCTAATGTGGTGGCAGATGCCCCTAGCCGTAAATCTATGGGAAGTCTGGCACACTTATAGCCTGAGCAGCGGGAATTAGCCCGAGAATTGCATCAGTTAGCCAATTTAGCCGTTCGTGTAGCAGAAATAGAGGACAATAGAGCGGTAATCCAGAACACTACAGTGTCGTCTTTAGTCGTGGAAGTAAAGGAACGACAGTGTGAAGATCCTATCTTGGTTTAGCCTAGAAATAGAGTTCAGCAAGGACACGTGACAGATTTTCAGATAACCGAGGATGGGGTATTGCGATATAAAGATCGCCTTTGTGTTCTAAACATTGCAGGGCTTCGCCAGAAGATTATGGGTGAGGTACATTATGCCCGTTATTCTCTCTACCCAAGTTTGACAAAAATGTACCACGATATAAAAGAAATCTACTGGTGGCCAGGAATGAAGAAGGGGATAGAAGAATTCGTAGCTCAGTGTCCCAACTGCCAGCAGGTAAAAACTGAACATCAGAAACCAAGCGGACTGACTCAGGATATAGCTGTACATCTATGGAAATGGGAAGTAGTAAATATGGATTTTGTAGCAGGATTACCCTGCACCAGGTGTAGATATGATTCGATCTAGGTGATTGTTGATAGACTGACAAAATCAACTCATTTTTTGCCAGTAAGGGTTACCTTTTCCGCCGAGGATTATGCGGAGTTGTATATCAAAGAAATAGTCAGGTTGCATGGCGTTCCATTGTCAATTATCTCCGTTAGAGGGGCATAGATTAAAGCTAAGTTCTGGCAATCGTTTCAGAAAGGTTTGGGGATGCAGGTTAACCTGAGCACAACTTTTCATCCTCAGACAGATGGGCAGGCAGAATGCACCATTCAAACGCTCGAGGATATGTTGCGAGCGTGTGTGTTGAATTTCGGAGGTAGCTGGGATGAACATTTACCACTCATTGAGTTCGCCTATAATAATAGTTACCATTCAGCTATTCAGATGGCGCCTTATAAGGCATTATATGGGCGAAAGTGCAGATCTCCAATTGGTTGGTTTGAGGTAGGAGAATCAGCATTGATTGGGCCAGATATCATTCATCAGTCAGAGGAAAAAGTAAAGCTTATTAGAGAACGTTTACTGACTGCTCAGAGTCACCAGAAATCTTATGCTGACGTGCGGCGCAAAACTTGGAATTTAATGTGGGTGATTGGGTGTTTCGAAAAGTTTCGCCGATGAAGGGTGTAATGAGATTTTGAAAGAAAGGCAAGCTCAGCCCGAGGTTTGTTGGGCCTTATCAGATTCGCTGAAGAATAGGCCAAGTGGCATATGAGTTAGACTTACCTTCCAGAGTTAGAATCTGTCCATCCAGTTTTCCATGTATCAATGCTGAGAAAGTGCATAGGAGATTCCTCCAGAATTGTCCCAGTCCAAGATGTTCAGGTTACAGAGGAGTTGGCCTATGAAGAAGTTCCAGTAGCCATACTAGACCAGCAGATCCGCATATTAAGAACTAAAGATGTTGCTTCTATCAAAGTGTTATGGCGTAACAGAAACCGAGAGGAAATGACTTGGGAAGCAGAAGAAAATATGAAAGTAAGATATCCTCAGTTATTTCAGACTTAGTCAGCCAGAGGTATGTTATTATTACTGTTTTATAAGTTACAGTATATTCATGTGTCTGTGAGATAGTTGACTCTAGTTATTATGTAATGGATGCTATAGTATTATATGGAGTACCTATATTGGACTTTTCTACGTTTCAGGATTTTTGAGATAGTCCAGTTTATAGGGGAAACTCTGCCGAAATTTTTCCAGAATAAGTAGTGGGAAGTTAAGAGTCTTGCAAGCAGAAGGTAACATTCAAGGACGGATGTTCTTAAGAGGGGGAGGATGTTACACCCCATAGGTTTCTAGCACTTAGTTGGCCTATTCGCATGTTGGTTGGGAGTTTTAGAATGCCATACGTGCGAGGAAGGGCCCCGGGAAAGGCTGAATGGGTGCCAAGTTAGATTTTCGCAAGAGGAGGCCAAACCGTGCTGCCTAGAGGGGCAACGTGGCATGGAGGCACCTCCTCCGTGATGGCCAGTGTGGCACGGAGCCAAATTGGCGCGATGGACAATGTGCCACGTTGCTATGCAACTGGCTTCAAGTATATAAAGGCCCTCCACTTCGTTTTTAAGTAACTTTTCATTTTATTTCCAGTAGAAACAACTAGAAAAATAGAGGAGAACGAGGGTTCAACATAAATATTCATCCGAGTACATCGTCAAATGCAGTCCAAACTCAAATTAACTTCGGGTACCAAAGTATAAAGCTCTAGGGAGCATTCCTATGGAGTTAGTTTCGTAAAATTCGCCCGGCGAGTCATTGTCCTGTCGAGTAAAAGTGATTAGAATTGCTCCAAACTTGTGTTAATACACTCCCAGGCTTAAAATGAGTATTTCTCCCTTCTAGACTTTCGAGAAATTACGAGTTTTCGACCGTTCTTTGATAAGTCGAAGATCAGTCAGTAAGTTATATATATAGTATTGTTTTTCTCCAGTATAATAATGAAGTTAATTCTATTCCTTCGTGAATATGATTATAGTTGTGGAGAATAGCTGAATATTAGCCGAGCTACGCCAATTAATCAGAAAGCCGGTAGTCGAGCTATGTAAAGCCAGTTTCTTTCGGCAAGCTAGTAGTTCTAGTATAGTAAAATAGTACGAATTTTAGTAGAGGGTTTCAGAAGTCGTATATTATGTTCAGTATGAAATTTAGTAAGCATGTTAGAAATATAATACAGTGTTCAGTATGAAATTCAGTAAAACAATGTAAGTCCCAGCAGAATATTCCATAAATATTATTACAGATTCAGTATATTTCAGTACCAGATTCAGTACATTTCATTCAAAAAAAATACCAAAACATAAATATTATTATCAGATCCAGTATATATATTACATGTGCCTATCGCTATCTATGCAGACATGATTGTTCTGTGTTGGGAACCCTTAGAGCTTCCTTGACCGCCCCAAGGTTAATAGCTGTGTCGACTCGACCGCCAGAGGGTGAGGATACGTCTCTCTACGAAGTGGCATGACGTCCACCAGAGGACGAAGAGGGGATGTAGATTCCCCATATCAGGCTGATCAGCACTATACCACACCCATGTCGAGCGCTTGCGCCCAGGGTGCAGATTTCAGATTTCAGGAGTCCTCCGGACTCAGATACAACTATAGTTAGGGGCCCAGTGAGCCCAAGTTGCATACCCAGGGAGCCGGCAGGATGCTCATAGTTACTAGGTGGATGGTATGACCTGGATAGGGGTATATAGATTGTGTGCTGGTTGGTACCTTACGGCTTATGGGGGCTGGTAAGGTTCTTGTATGCTATGTTGTGTTAGTTATTAATAGATAGAAAATAGACCTTCATGTTATCAAGTATGACTCTTACTCTCTTCAGTAAAGTTACGCTCTTTTTCAGTCAGCCTCAGCACATCTCCTATTACTTCAGTATCTATCAGTATTGTTGTTTGCTTTCAGTTATTTTCAGTTATTGCTTTGCATACTCAGTACCAGTGGTACTGACGCCCATTTTGGGGCGCTGCATTACTTGCTTGCAGGTACTCATGGACGAGGAGCAGATCCCTCGTAGTTCCAGCCAGCGTACAGAGTCTTCAGCTCCTATCATCCGAAGCTTGACAGGTAAAGGTTTACTTCCCTTTTTGTTTGTACAGTATGGGTAGGCCTGGGCCCTGTCCCGACCATCTTATTATTCTTAGAGGCTTGTGGATTGTATATTCCCTGTGGTTAGTTGTACCGGTCGTGTGGGGCCGTGTGTATGTGTTTAGTTTGAATGTGATGGCCATGTGGGGCCTTGTTCAGTTGTCAGTTGGTGACCTTGTCGGTCACAGACCAATTTAGCACTTGATTCTACTTTTCAGTGATAACTAGTCAGCATGGTGGCCTTGTCGGCCTGCATAGGTTCCCTTATGTTCAGTTGTTCTGGATAGCTGTTATATTCCTACTGGTGGCTATAGGCCTTGTCGGTCGGAGGCTGTATTTACAACCGTTATATAGCCCATTGTTTTCATAAATCCAGAATTAGAGCTATCCTGACACCAGAAGTGCTTAGGCTCAGTAGTCCAGCTGTCCAGGTTCTAGTAGGGCACCAGGTGCCAGTCATGCCTCCCAAGGCAGGACGTGACAAGTTATGAATGGGTGAATTTGTCTCTCTAATTCATGAAATTCCATTGATAATTCTATGGGGTTTTATCCCAATTCTTATGAAATCCTTATGATCTACCTATGGGTTAATACCTCTCATGTATAAATTCATGTTTTACGAATCATGGGTATATTATATAACTATTTAGATTTAAATTTTCTACAAACTATGCCCAATTATGCATATTTCATGAAAATTCAAATTACGATTCCACTTTGATTTTTATGTTTATTCCATTATGAATTATGACTTATGATATGATCTCTGTCAAATACTTATCATGGATTTATGAGATATCAAGTATATACATGTTTTACAAGTATGCATGAACTTCATGATTTATGGATTTATGATCATGGTTGTCTCACGGGCTTTATTTTCATAGCTAGCTCACGTATTTCAAGCATGCTTATGATTATCATGATTTTAACTAGCCTATGAATCTCATGTATATTATCCTATGAGAACTATATATAAGTTTTAGGAGTAGTATTTAACACCGAGTAGACCCGGGGTCCAAGCATACCCCGAGTCTCGAAACTACGTGCTAACTTAACCACGATGGGACCTCCATGATACTGTCCCCTTTGCCCAAATGGGTCTTCTGTTGTGATATCACACCTCTTCATGGTTCTACCCTTGGCAATGTAAGAACGGCCTCCCGATTATGGGCTTACAGGTCGGGCTCCATGTATGTTCGCATGGGGTATGTCAGTTATAAGAATATCACATTGTTCCTCATGATTTATGTATGATTATGATTATATACTTTTGCTCAAGTCATGTTTAATAAAGCTCTTCTATTATTATTATGATCATGAATGATTTACGAATGTTTTGAAAACCTTGAGCCTTATATCTGCATTATGAGATTTACGTTATGATCATGTTTTCCTACTCTTATGAACTTTTATGTATTTTAACTATCCGTTTTTCTTACGTTGCATACTTGATACATTTCACGTATTGGCCACATACTCTATGCTGTATCATCTTATGATACAGGTTCGAGGGATCTTTCTTAGCAGTATCCTTAGCCCCTGTTTTCCCACTCAGACCTGTGTCCCATCAACCCATCATATATGTAAAGGCTTTCAGACTGTATGTAGTAATCAACTTGTCATGTATGATGTGAATTCCACTTCTGATGTTATGTGATGTTTAGACTTCCGCTATATTTATTATGTTAAATCTTCCACTTTTATTGATTGAGTTAGATGTTTTTTCATGCCATGGATCGACTTGGAGTCTCTCGGGGCTCCTTGTCCCGTGTCTCGATTCGGGCCTATGTTCGGGTCATGACAGTAAGACTAACTTAAGTAAGGATTTCTGTTCACCCTTATTTCCTACATCTATGCAAGAATGCATTGAGATGAAAGCTGGGGGTTTTGGCTAAATTCTTGAATTATCTTCTTCCCTATTGATTGAATTACTCATTTTTGAATTCTCCATATTGATTTGCATCCATTGTATACCTTTGCTATTAGTTATCGTTCTCTTCATGTTGCTGATGATGTTCTCTTGAATTCTTAAGTTATTAATTGATGATTGGTTTATGTCTCTTATTCCATGAAACCTAGTGCATAAAAGTCATAATTTTGAAATCATTGTTATTTGGGTTAAATATGTTATTCCTATAAAGTTGAGAAGATTTTTAATAGAGATTTTGTAAAGAGATTATGAGGAAGAAAGTATGATTCTAAGTATGATTTTCACAAGCTAAAGTAAAGTCCTATTTTGAAAATCAAGAGTTTTGAGCATAGAAGCTCATAAGTGTTTCAAGAGATTTGGAGCATAGGGGCTCCCAAGCTTTTAAAGAGTTTTGAGCCAAGGCTCCACAAAGATTTAAACATATATTATATTTACATCTAAAGTGCTTCATCAAGATATTTTCAGTTGCCTCAGATAGGCATAAGTATATGAGGATATATTTTTGGAGTATTATTTAGCACAGAGTAGGTGAAGAGTTTAGATAACTCATAAGTCCCAAAACTACGTAGCCAGCGTAGGTTAGGATTATGCCATTGATTTGGGTGACCTCTCAATTAAACCCCTGGTAAGGGCTCTATTATGGATCCACATTTTAGATCGTTCTCTGCATTGACAAGGCTTTGAGCGGCTCTGCCAACTTGAATTAGACAGTTAGGCATCGTGTGCTTATTAATGATGGTGTCGGTTATGAAAAACTTCCCAAGTCAAAGTTATGAAAATTTTATATGTATTTTCAAAGATTCTTTTGATGTAAAGTTTTATTGCAAAACTGTTTTACAAAATGATCATATTGTGTTTTATGCATCATTCAAAGCTCAGTTTTAGTCAGTTTATTTCATTTCAGTTCAAATATTCTTACTTAATTATTGTTTCATTCAGCCATATACATACCGTACATCCCACGTACTAACGCCATTTAGCACTACATCTTATTATGACGCAGACTCAGGTAGACAAGATCAAAAGTAGACGCTTCGTTAGGATCTCACATCCACTCAACTGTTGGTCAGGCCTCCTGCTTTCGGAGAGTCTTAGTCATTTGAGTTATTTTAATTTATAGATCTTGAGATAGCCATGGGAGCTATGTCCCGACACCTGTCTTCAGCTATAGAGGCTTCATAGATAGAGTTAGAGTTAGATTTGAGTTAATGATGTTACTTTCTAACATTGATTTTAGTTATAGTTAATTAATCTTATTTTATTATATTAAGACCATACAATTATTACTTCCGCTATGATTTACTGTAACCTCAGTTAGTAGTAAGCTAGCCTAAGGATTTGCTTGGATCATAGGTGGTCTAAGTGTTGGCCACATCCAGGGTCTAGACTTGGGGCATGATAAACATGGAATAAGGAATTTAGGTTCAAAGAGTCCTAGGGTGTCTATGAAGCTGTGTCTAGTAGTATTCTTCTTATAAGTTTGAAGAGCGCCACATCTATTATAGGGAGACTTACAAGGTGATAGGAAATACTTCCCTTCTGTCATACTCTAGATCATGCCATAGAGTTTAATTCTATAAAGAATTCTTCCTAACTCGTGCATTCATGTGTTTCAAATCATGCCTCTTAAATGTACTGTCAGCCAAAGGAACGCAGCTAACATGCCTCCACAGACTAGGATGCAGACCGGGAATAGTCCACATACTCCAGTTCAGGGATCTAGTGTTGGGGCCCAGGATGGACAAACTACTAATGGAAGGATCCCAGTGACATTAGTTCCTCAACCTCCTAGAATGGGTATTTCAGAGGTGCTATTTAGATGCTCACTCAGTTGGTGGCTGCTCAGTTAGGTCGTTAGAACTCAACACCAGCTAGTTTTAGTTCTCACAATTTGGGAGCATCAAGGATTAGAGAGTTTCTGAGGATGAGTCCTCCAATATTTATAGGATCTAAGGTTTATGAGGAACCTCAGAACTTTATTGATGAGATCTGAAAGATATTAAAGTCAATGCACGCCACAAAGACATCAGCTCAAGGATGTGGCTAATGTGCGGTATGATCAATGGGCGTAAGGGAGTGGTGAAAATGTAGCTCCGCCACTTGAGATAGTTTTGAAAAGGCTTGCCTGGGCCACTTATTTCCTCAGGAGTTTAGAGAAGCAAAGGTAGAGAAATTGTTAACTTGAGGCTAGTGTAAAGGAGTATAGCCTTAAGTTCATCCAGTTATCTAGATATGCTTCGGAGATGGTACAAATATGAGGGCTAGAATGAGGAATTTCGTGTTTGGATTGGGAAAGCACTTGAAGAAAGAATGTAAAGCTCTCTATTGATCAATGATATAGATATTTCTAGACTTGTGGTATATTCCCAAAAGTTAGAGGAGGATAAACAGAAGAACAAAGAGGAACACCAAAGAAAAAGAGTTAAGTTATCAGGTAATGGGGCTCATAGCAAAGAATGGGAATAGAAATAGCTCCTTCGGAAAGAGGTCCTCTGGACCTACATAGTCATCTAATACTCCAGCTTTCGAAAATAGAAATGATTAGAGGTCCCAAGGGCAAGGTAATGCAATTCAGGGATGTAACACCCCGAATAATTTGAGCGATAACATCGTGCTTTTGAGATAGGACTAAGAGTACTAAATTAGATAATAAGGAAGTGTTATGAGTTATTTGATTCACTCTATGGTCGTATTTAAGATTGAACATCGATCAAGTTGTAGAACAAGATTCGGAAAAAGTTATCGCAAAATTTCCTTCTTGAGGTTCTTTGAAATTTAGGTCAAATGTATCAAAGTGTTTCTCTTAATCTATAAGGATTTAGGGGGTGTGAGACCTATCAAATTAAATATCTACAAGTTTATCTCCAACTCATCAAACCTTTCATCAATCCAACTTCGGAGTATAGAGATATTCGCATTTTTGCGAGACCGCGCAAGTTGGCACATCACAAGGATCTAAGGCGGTGGAAGGCTATTTAAGCCCCTTTGGTCGGTTTGAAGTAATCCAAATTCATTTTACAGTAACCTACTCTATAATAAACCTCTCTCAAATTCTCTACATGGTTTTCTTTGGGTTTTGTGGCTAGAATCCATGGCACAACATGATTTTGGTGTCGGAAAGTGGGGAATCGCGTGTAGTCCGTGGTTTGGTGCTTTTTCCGGGCTGTTGGTAGCTATTTCGTGGTGAAGCTGTTGGTAAGCCATCTTTATTTTGTTATCCTTAGTTTTTAAGGTTGTTTATAGGTGTATTGATGCCGGTAGGTTATTGTCTCGGAGTTTCTACCATCGAATTCTTATGAATCTTATCGGGTAAGCTTCATTTTCTTGTCTTGTTGTTGAGTTGTGTTGGATGCGTTTTGGAAGAATTTTGGACTTCCTTTAGGCAGTAGTTTCATGGTGTTGAAGGCTCAAGTTCGGATAGTCTTGAAGCTAAGGTATGTTAGGCTTGTCCCTCCCTTTGTTAGCATGAATTCCATAGTCGTAGTCATCCGTGTTGACGTGTGTGTTGGCTGTTTGTGATGGCATGTGTTTTCTATTATTGAACTCTTGTTATTATGTTTATATGGTGATAATGGTGTGTTTAAGGTGCTTGTTTGGTCGGTGGCTCGGGCTTGAGTGCGGAGAATCATAGACATGGCAAATTATTAGGCTCGTGTCGAGAGGCCGTATGTGAGGCGTGTGGTTCTTGTTGCAAGTTGTTAGCTGTTTGGTTGAATAAGATTAGGATATTATATTTTCAAGTGAATGAAGGATTATAGTGGTTAAGGTCAATGGCTGCGACAATCCTTTGTTATATTTGAATCGGTGATCGTGTCGAGGGCACGTGACTTGGACTGATTTAGCTGTGTCCCTTGATGTTAGTGGTAAGTAGAGTGTCATGTGGGCTGTTTGTAAATCTTTAGGATAGAATGGTTAGGATGGTGCTCCTTAGCTTGAGTAGTGGCTCGTCAGTGGATGGCTTGACGTAAAAGAATAGTATTGTGTTGCAATAGTTGGATTGTGGGGTTTGAGAGCCGATTGTGGGCCATTTGAGCATGTATTATTATTTTTTTTGATTTTGTGTGTGTTATGTTTGAGGCCTTGTGGCTTGTGGATACCCGATGCACGAGAGTTGTTCCGACTAGGGGTCGAGACCTAGGTACCTTGTGGCTTGTGGATACCCGACGCACGAGAGTGTTTTCGGCTGAGGGGTTGAGCCCAAGAAGTGAAATGACCTATGGGGTTGAGAATGATGTCCTTTGTATTGTCGAGTTGAGACATGATTCGAGAGTGGTCCGGCATGTCTGAGCCTTCCTGGGATCGTGATTTGGTTCTCCAAGATGGATTGAGCTCCGCTAAATGTGCGCAGCCGAGAGAGAGTCTGACAGTGCCTGATTGGATGTTGATTAACTGTTATTTACTTGTGATTTGTTTGGCATTATGTTATGGTTATTGCTTGTGTTATTTGTTATTTGATAGCAGTGGATGCTAGATGTTGGCTGGTGTTAGCTGAGGCCATTGAGAGGTCTAGAGGCGATGACAAGTGATGTGTGTCGGCTAGGTGCCACTTTTTTATTGTTTACTTTTGGACTTGCCGGGCTTATGGGGGCCAGGTATGTTCTATTTGTATGTTTGCTTTTACTTTTCATACTTATGGGGGCCAGGTAGGTTTTATGTGTTTACTTAATTTGAGTTCTCCTTTAGTGATATATGGTATATCTGTTGATCTCTAATCTGAGTCTTCCAGTTGTTTCTACCTTTCATGCTCGGTACATTATTGTACTGACACCCTAGTCGGGGCGCTGCATGATCTTGGGCAGATTTATATGCCCAAGTGATACTCAAAACGTATCATTTTCGCCTTGTTTATCTAGCAATATGTATACATTTTCATGTAATTGGTAATAAAATGTGAATTTATACTAACCAACACGATTAACATTGTTTTGTAGGTAAAATGTGATTTTGAGGAGCTAAAATGCATGTTGGAACAATATCGGAGTTGGACTTGGATGCGAGCACGAAAAAGGCATTGGACTGCACAATATAAAGGGGCTCCGCGATGGAGCCGTGTCACGCTGCCATCGCGGAGGCATTCTGCCTGGAGGGTGAAATAATAGTCAAATTCCAGTGGAGCCTCGCGATAGCTCCGTGGCACGGTGGCAAGCCTTCGCATTGCACGTCGTGCCACGTTGCTGCTATATACCCGGACCCCAAATTTCCAGTGAGGGTCCGCGTCCACGCCGTGTCACGGAGGCAGTGCTCCGCGATGCACTCCGTGACACGTTGCTTGTTATTCCGGGAAAAATTCCCACTAGTATAAATAGAACACTTAAATGTATTTTTCATAATTCAGACTTGGTGGAGCAAGGACGTGGGTTACAGGCAGTTGAGGGACGAAAAAGCTCAGGGTTTTTCTCTCCTTCTTTCTTCTTTCACTCAATTGTTTGTATGATTAACACTTGTTTTAGGATGATTAATCCGCAAATGAGTGGCTAATTCCCTTCCTTGCTGAGGTTGTGAACATTTGTGATGAATTTTGATTATTGAATTATATGGTTTTTCATCTTCTTCTTCCATGTTATTCTATTAATTCTTGTTTCTCCTGCATTGGTGTGTGGCCGACATTAATGTACATCTGAAAAGTCCAATTTCACTCGAGAGAGCACGAAATTGGAAAGTTGTGAATTAATAGAGTATTGTTCTTAACTTGATTTGGGAAAATTGAGTTTTGATGTGCTTTCCTGATAGAAATATACTTGAAAGCCGTATTAGTCAATTTAGGAACCGGAATTGTATTGCTAGGTCATGAATTGCATTTGATCACAGAAATGTAGACGGATGGTTTATGATTCGTAAGTGAGATTAAATACGAGAGTTTTAATATCTAGGCTAATGTTCTTGGCTAGCAATTGGAAGAGAAAGATTAACCAATTTATGATTATAATCAAGTTCATTACATGTTCTTAACCTTGGCATGCTCATAACCATAGTTTCAATTCAAAGTAAATAATTGTTAGTAGTTTTAGTACATAATTTATAAAACAAACTTTTCAATTGTTGGTTACGTTGTTGTCAGCATATATAGAAGTGAGATAGAATATAGTATACTTAAGCAATTTTTACTTATCCAGAGTCTCCTTGGATCGATACTTGGCTTACTTAAGCCACTTACTACTTGTTTGACCATGTGCACTTGCGTGTCCGTTTTTAACCCCTACCAAAGCACCGAGCAAGTTTTTGGCGCCGTTGCCGGGGAGACTAGGCAATTGGTGAAATTGTATTAAGTGTAAAATTACTGTATTTTTATGTTACTTTCTTAAGTGTTGACAACTTGGTCTTAGCCTGTATTTTGCAGACTTGATTTCTGTGAACACTGGCAAGAGACAAAGAGCTGGTGGAATCTTATATAGAGCCTGAACGTATATTTCATAGTAAACGCAGAGAAACTCTACAAAAGAAGCTGCAGTTGCTCAGACAGACTATTATGGAGCAACAAAATCCACCAGTTGTGAGGGCAGTGTTAGTGCCCGAAGAAGCAGCAGCAAGGCCGGTTCGTGAGGTGGCAATCCCACATGCCAACAATGTTACATCAAGTATCCGCAAACCAGAGCCTGGAGGGAGATTTGAACTCAAGCAAAACATGGTGCAATTGTTGCACACAAGCGGGCAATTTACCGGTCTCCCTCATGAAGACCCACAACAACATCTCCAAAACTTTTTGGAGATAAGTGACACTTATATACCAGCTGGAGTGTCACCTGATTATGTTCGGCTTACACTATTTCCGTTCTCATTACTTGGTGAAGCCAAGAGGTGGTTAAAAGCTGAGCCACCAAATTCTATTTTAACGTGGGATGATCTAGCACGGAAGTTCTTGATAAGATTTTTTCCCTCTGGTAAAACAGCTAGACTTAGAAGTCAAATTCTAAGTTTCAAACAGAGGGAGGGAAAAAATTTGTATCAAGCCTGGGAAAGATTTAAATCCATGTTGCGGGACTGTCCTCATCATCATCAGTCCAATGAGGTGTTGGTGCACACATTTATTGAGGGTTTGGAACCCCATACTAAAATTTTGCTAGATTCAGCAGCTAGAGGGCAAGCGCTGGAAAAGACTTATGAGGAGCTGTACACTTTGCTAAACCGGATTTCACAGGGCAATCCAGAATGGAATGCTGATTCATCACGAGGTGGAGCAAGGAAAGCAGTAGGAGTGCTTGAAGTGGATGGATTTACAGCTATCGCTGCACAGATAGCTGCCTTGCAGAATCAATTGAACAACCACTTCAGCAACATGACTTTGAACCAGCCTTCAGCTTCAGTTAATGCGGTCCAGCAAATGTGGTGTGAAGTGGTGTGGAAGCAGTGAGCACTCAGCTGAGTGCTGTGGAGCAAACCCAGAATCGGTAAACTTTGTGGGCAATGCACAAAGAAATCAGCAGCAGTATGGTAGCGGCTACAACTCGAATTCGAGGAACCATCCAAATTTTTCATGGGGTAGCAACAACCAACAAGGCCAAAGTTCAGGTCAGGGTATGCAAAGGAATCAAGGAGGGCAACCGAACTACCAATCTCAATTCAGAAATCACAATGCCCCTCCTCCACCACCATCACCTAGCATTGAGGAAATGTTCAAGACCATGATCGCTAATCAAGTACAATTGCAGGCTGACTATGTTAAATTGGCAGCCGAAGTGAAAAATAATCAGTTAGCGACCAAGGCTCTTGAGTATCAATTTGGGCAATTTGCTAGTGCCCAAAATACAAGGCCCAAAGGAGGACTGCCTAGCGACACGGATCCGAATCCGAATCAGGTGAATGCAGTGACCACAAGGAGTGGTTTGCAGCTGAAGGAGGTGGAACCAGAAAGACCACCTCAAAAGTCAGGAGCAGCAGAAGTTGAGGGGGAACAAAGTTCAGAAAGGGGGAAGACCAAAGAAGCTGAATCAGAAAGACCTCCACCCCCGTTCCCTCAACGACTCAAGAAACACAAGGAGGAGGCGTGTTTCAAGAAATTCATGGAGGTGCTTAAACAGGTACATGTTAATTTACCTCTTGTTGATGTCTTGCAGGGAGTGCCTAAATATGCCAAATACATTAAAGACATCGTGGCCAACAAAAGTCGTTTGACAGAGTATGCCACGGTGGCTTTGACGGAGGAATGCACTTCCCGGATCCAAAATAGACTGCCCACGAAGCAAAAAGACCCTGGAAGTTTTACTATCCAGCTTACTATTGGGCAGAGCATCCGAGCTCATGGATTGTGTGACTTGGGGGCGAGCATAAATCTGATGCCATCTTCGGTATTCAGAAAGTTGGGTCTAGGGAGTCCTAGACCTACAACAGTAATCTTGCAGTTGGCAGACCGATCCTTAGCTAGGCCGGATGGAATTGTTGAGGATGTTCTAGTGCAAGTGGGCTCCCTCATTTTCCCGGTAGATTTTATTGTTCTGGATATTGAACCAGACGAGGAAGTCCCATTTATTTTGGGACGACCCTTCTTGGCAACCGGGAAAGCATTAATCGACGTAGCTGCGGGTCAACTTACAATGCGAGCACATGACAAGGTGGAGGTGTTCGATGTGTACAAAGCACCTAAGCTCCCGATGGTGAATGAAGAACTCTCGGTGATCAATGTAATTGATCATGGTAATGCTAAACAAATGAATGATTCCCGAGAGTTGATGGGAAGACCACCGGATAGGTGTGAGCACTACTGGGGGGAGGACAATGATCGTGAGAAATCGTCCATCAACCTAGCGGACAATTGAACATAAAGGACGTCGAGTCGCGACGGTAAACCAGGCGCTGCACGGGAGGCAACCCGTGGAAAATTTTTCTTTTCATTTTGTAAAGTGTAAATAGATTTTTATTTTGCTTTTTCTTGATTCAGTACAAATTTTTTATTTTAGTAGTTATTTTTTAATTTAGTTAGGTGAAACCTATTAATCTAACCAATTTTATTTAGTGAGATGATTTTCAGGTTAAATGGAGAAAAATGTGCACGGAATCGTGAAGGAAAAGGCGAGGTATGAAAAAAATTAATAAAATGCAGAGACAGTGAGTTGGGGCGATAGCTCCGTGTCACGGAGGAGGACCTCCGCGTTACCCTCCGTGACACGTTGAAGTGTAATTTGGAATTTTTTTAAAATTCCGGTAAGCTATCGCGATGGCTCCGTGTCACGGAGGCAGTGCACCGCGATGCACTCCGTGACACGTTGCCATACAAGTTGTGACGGGTCACACCGGGTTGCCGGGTGACCCGCGTGTTTTCTTCATTTTAAACCCTCGATTTTGCCCCTTTTTCCCTCATTTTTACACTTCTCCACGACCAAACACCCAAAATTCCCTTGCCCATCAACGTGCCACGGTATAAAGCAAAGAATTATCAAGTTTTCTTCGGTTCTTCAACTACGAGGTATGTTTTTCGATTATCTCTCAAGTTTTTGTCGATTTCATTCGAATTTAAGCATGGGAGGTGAACTAAATCACCCTAAGTCGAAATTTAGCATGAATTCAAGTTATTTATTGATTGATAAAAGTTCGAATTGTTGTAATGATCATTTGAACTTGTCGATTGCATGAATTATTCGAATTTGCTTGCGAAATTCAATTCTAGGACTTGGTTGTTGGAAGCGAAATTGGTAACTTGTTAAATTTGTGAATTATATGTCGGGTTGTATGTATTGAAGGAGATAAGTCGTTGTAGAATATTGTTTGAATGTAATAGACTACGAATTCTCGGGTTTTTGGGAAAATGTTGAAAATGGTTCAATTTGGGTTGATTATATAGGTTCGTGTGTATATAGAATTTTTGTTGTTGTTTTTGTTTGTTGTTTGTCTTTGCTGAGTGCGTTGGTTGAATTGCTAGCGATGGTAGTGATTGGGATTAGCTGTATGAAGTCTGAGTAGTACACTAAAGTTATACCGTCGAATTTTTCTTTGCGAACGCACTAAGCATGAATTGTATAGTTGTTTGTTTTTGGTGTAAATAAAGTTATTCTTGCCATAGTATCGTAACCGTAGCTAAGGACTAAGTGTGGGGTAAACTTATCTTAACCTGACCTTAGCTAAAGTTAATATTCATTTAGCTTGACATTGCGCTTGTTTATTTGTGTTGACAGGTAAAATGGCAAGTAGGCAGGATAAGGGTAAAGGTGCATCAACTACGGGCACCGGGAGGAAAAGACTTAGGTTGGGCACAGCAGTCCCAGCTGCACCAGCAATTCCACGCGGCCAGCGCCGCCAATACGGAACGAGGTGGGTAACTGATGAGGGGAAGAAGTGGTACGGAAAACACAAGGAGAATAAATACTTCCCCGAGGAGCATATTGCACGGGAACCATTAGCACAGGAGTTCCCCCGCATAGTTCAAAGGATCGAGGCAGCTGGGCTCAGCTTCATATTTCAGGAGCCCAAGGAATGCAACCTACATCTAGTCCGGGAGTTCTATGCTAATTGGAACCCGGCAATCAGAAGCCACACAATCAAGATCAGAGGGCAGATAGTCACTCTGGAACCCCAGCAGCTAAATGCCATCATCGGAGCACGGGACACAGACGCCCACGTTCTCCGCCAGCTGAACATCACCCCACCATATGTCGATATTAGACGCACATTGTGTGGGGCTCGATCCACAGCCAGATGGAGCAGACATAAGGAAAGGGGTTACCACCAGACTCTGCCGTATTCTCAAATGAACAGGGAGGCCAGAATATGGTTGAAGATAGTCTGCTCGTGCCTAATCCCGGGGGTGCACATGACTGATGTGACCCGAGACCGTGTTTGCCTGGTGTATGCCTTGATGAAAGGGCTGGAGATTAATGTTGGGGCGATCATCATATCCGCCATGAAGAGAGCCCGACTACACCAGGGCCACAGGTATGGGTTCGGGGGACTAATCACCACCTTTCTCCGGGGCCTCGACGTCGAGGAAGAGGCTTTGGACTACATCCCGCAGTTGGAGCGGAGGGCCCTTGACGTGACCAAAACTAAGGCCCCCGACACCACACATGGGCCAGTGCTGACGCTTGGCGAGCGACATGCTCGTGACGACCAGTACATGGCACGGATGTTTGGAATGCAAATGCTCCAGCTCAGGATCGGTGGGAGACCAGCCACGGAGGAGGAGCTATGGCAGCTCGAGCTGGATTACCCGTTTGGCGAAAACGCCAGGGCTCTATGCCGAGAGGGGCCAGCCTTTGTAGAGCCGACTGACGATGATGTCCCCACGGACGAGGAGACACGTCGGGAGGACTCCGATGTGGAGTCCGATGATGACGACGGAGGCGACTCGGACATGGGCGATGAGGCAGCAGCACCTGATGAAGAAGTGGAATACTTTGACTGATCAGGGAGTTCCACCACCCAATTTTGTGATTTTTAATTTTTGTGAACACTGGGGACAGTGTTCGATTTAAGTGTGGGGTAGGGAGTAGTTAGGTGCTGGGGCTGGGCTGGTTTGCTTGTATGCTTTCCTCTGTTTTGTATGTATGTTTCCCTGTGTTTGTGAATTGCAAACTATTCTGTAGTTGTACAGATTTGTGGTATTGATGTGTGTTATGGAATGTTGTGGTTGCCAGCTAAGTCTGTAAAAATTTTGTAAATATTTTCTTGATTTATTTTTTTTTTCTCTATCGAAATGATCGATATTTTTAAAATTTTGCAAAAATATTTTGTACATATTAAAATATTTTGTAAATAATTTTTCCATCGAAATGATCAATGTTTTGAAAAAATTTTCAATGTTTATTTTGGGTTTCTCGGAGTTTGTTTTCGGTTCTTTTACCGAGAATAGTCCCATTGAACCGACGTCATAGTTAGTGATTGTTCCCTATGATGGATGGATGACGACCGTCTTAAGGGAAATGTAGTCGGTAGGAGTAGTTAGTTTAATTTATTTTCTAGTTTTTTCTTTGGTGGATTGCATCACGGAACCTGTAGTCACTATATGGTTGTGAAATGTTGGTTGCGTGTTATACATGATATTCAAAATATAAAAGTGATTCGTATGAAAGCATGCAATTTTGTAAATATGTTGAGATACCTAGGCTGTAGAGTTCGATTCGGTGTGATTGAGGCTTAATTTTTTAATTCATGTAATTAGCTAATTGAAGAGTCTGTGAATGCATCTTGAGTCGAGCATGTGCATAAAGTGTGAAGTGAGGTATTGTTATTCCATATTATTGTGAAGTGTCTAGAACTTGCCTGGTGTGTGTACAAAACGAAATGAAGGAGGTGTAGTGTTGGAAAGGATGTAGGCATTTCTTTGCTTTAACCGAGAGTTTCTATTTTTTTCTTGTCATATTCCCCTTTTGATGTGATTGTATACCCTAGTCAGCCCGTTGATCCTTTAGCCTATTATTTCTTTCTTTTGTCCAAAAAGCTTAAACTGAGTTTAATTCTTTCTTTTCATTAGCCGTAAAGTCTATACAAAACTCTTAAGCGCTTAAGAAGAACAAAAGTTTTCCCAAAGTGTCAAAGAGTGAGAATGGTGAAAAGAAAAAAAAGAAAAGCAGAGTGAGGAAAGAAAAGAAAAGGTTGAAGGTGCACTTGCTATAATTAAATGATAATGAAGGTGCATGAAAAACCTTTGTTTTTGTGTCAAGTGTGCTTGATGAAATGGGCCAGACGAAAGTAAATCATCATGAATGGGATGATGAAAAAAAGAAAAGAGAGAAACAATGTCCATGAGTTGATGGGAATGTGTTGAAAAAGGCGCTTAATGATGCTAGTGGCTATTATTGGCTAATCCAATATGTACTAGTTCCATAGCTTCCATTACAACCCATTAAAGTCCTACGTGATCTTACATTGCATTTCTTTATATTAGTGGAGTAATACACTAAGGGCAAGCTTATGGGTCATGACATGATGCATGTGAATTCTTTTGGGAGAGAGAGTGAAATTAATTTTTAAATGCCCCTACTTGAATGTTTGTGTGTCACATGAGCATGAAGGGGAAGATTCTCTTGAGTTGTGAGGGCACATGCTTGATGAAAGATTGATTTTCGTGTCGGATATCTTGATTAGCTGATTTGCATGAGTTTGCCGATATCGAGAGTCGATTCTTAAAGTCTAGGAAGTCTTGATGTATTGAAGGTCATTGCATTATTAAGACCATGCATGTTTTCTTGATGATTTGCAATATTGAATGATCGGTATGACCGTAGCTCAAATTGTCGCACCATAGTGGCGAAGGTTGGGATGTAATTTGCATGAAGTGTGTGTTTGTTGTTCGAGGACGAACAAGGATTTAAGTGGCTTAAGTAAGCCAAGTAGCGATCCAAGGAGACTCTGGATAAGTAAAAATTGCTTAAGTATACTATATTCTATCTCACTTCTATATATGCTGACAACAACGTAACCAACAATTGAAAAGTTTGTTTTATAAATTATGTACTAAAACTACTAACAATTATTTACTTTGAATTAAAACTATGGTTATGAGCATGCCAAGGTTAAGAACATGTAATGAACTTGATTATAATCATAAATTGGTTAATCTTTCTCTTCCAATTGCTAGCCAAGAACATTAGCCAAGAGATTAAAACTCTCGTATTTAATCACACTTAAGAATCATAAACCATCCGTCTACATTTCTGTGATCAAATGCAATTCATGACCTAGCAATACAATTCCGGTTCCTAAATTGACTAATACGGCTTTCAAGTATATTTCTATCAGGAAAGCACATCAAAACTCAATTTTCCCAAATCAAGTTAAGAACAATACCCTATTAATTCACAACTTTCCAATTTCGTGCTCTCTCAAGTGAAATCGGACTTTTTAGATGTACATTAATGTCGGCCACACACCAATGCAGGAGAAACAAGAATTAATAGAACAACATGGAAGAAGAAGATGAAAAACCATATAATTCAATAATCAAAATTCATCACAAATGTTCATAACCTCAGCAAGGAAGGGAATTAGCCACTCATTTGTGGATTAATCATCCTAAAACAAGTGTTAATCATACAAACAATTGAGTGAAAGAAGAAAGAAGGAGAGAAAAACCCTGAGCTTTTTCGTCCCTCAACTGCCTGTAACCCACGTCCTTGCTCCACCAAGTCTGAATTATGAAAAATACATTTAAGTGTTCTATTTATACTAGTGGGAATTTTTTCCGGAATAACAAGCAACGTGTCACGGAGTGCATCGCGGAGCACTGCCTCCGTTACACGGCGTGGACGCGGACCCTCACTGGAAATTTGGGGTCCGGGTATATAGAAGCAACGTGGCACGGTGTGCAACGCGGAGGCTTGCCACCGTGCCACGGAGCTGACGCGAGGCTCCACTGGAATTTGACTATTATTTCACCCTCTAGGCAGAATGCCTCCGCGATGGCAGCGTGACACGGCTCCATCGCGGAGCCCCTTTATATTGTGCGGTCCAATGCCTTTTCCGTGCTCGCATCCAAGTCCAACTCCGTTATTGTTCCAACATGCATTTTAGCTCCTCAAAATCACATTTTACCTACAAAACAATGCTAATCATGTTGGTTAGTATAAAGTCACATTGTATTACCAATTACATGAAAACGTATACATATTGCTAGATAAACAAGGCGAAAATGATACGTTTGAGTATCACTTGGGCATATAAATCTGCCCAAGATCACTGCACTCATGCCTGCGGGTGATGGTGGGCTGTTAGATCGAGTTCTTGGGTGTTGAGTGGAGTTTCAGTTGAGTCTGTGCGCTCCAGGTCTTTCGAAGTCGCCAGATTGTTGATTTAAGGGTAGTTCGGGGCATTGTCCCGATCATTTGATTACTAATGTATTCATAGAGGCTTATAGACATTACTGTGGTTTTAGTATGTTGTTATAGGCCAGGAGGGCTGTGTTGTATAGTTGTTTTCCTTTCCATGTCCTTGACGACATGTGGTATTTATTTTTTTTAGTTGGTCAGATGAGCCAGCTTCCGCTATAGTCTATCGTCTTATTCTGATTTTATAGTTGTTGTGTTGTTGAACCTCATCAGTTCTGGCCTTTGTTTTATATTTTAGGTGTTGAGTATGTTCATATCAAGGGTGACACCAGGTGCCATTCATGCCTCCCCAGGTTTGGGGTGAGACAAGGGAACCCTTCGACATCCACTATGTAGAAAGTGTGGCAGGGCCCACTTGGGTGAATATCATTCGGATAGAAATGGATGTTACAGATGTATCCGGAAGAGTCATTATTTGAGAGATTATCCATCCTGATTGAGTAATAGGGTTAACAGAGTTCAGACTACTCCCCAACCGGCAAAGTTGCCCAAAAGGGTACTACTTCAGGGACAGGCAGAGGTTAGAACCGTCTGTATGTTATGTCTAGTCACCAAAATCAATAGAACTCCCCATTGTTAGTGGTGTGTTAAAAGTATTCTCCCTTGATGTATATTCTTTGCATGATCCAGGTTCTACATTATATGTTGTGACTTCTTATATGACAGTTAAGCTTGGAATTTTCCTGGAACAACCTTAGAGCCTTTCAGTGTTTCTACTCCAGTCGGTGAGTCAGTCCTAGTAAGAGAATCTATAGAGATTTTACAGTTTTAGTCTATCATAAAGATACCACATCTAATCTACTAGTGTTAGACATGGCGGATTTTGATGTTATTCTAGGCATAGATTAGTTATATTCATGTTGTTCCATAGTTAACTGTAGAACTCGAGTAGTAGAGCTTCGATTTCTAGATGAGCCAGTCTTAATTTGGGAGGGTAGTCCCATTATGCCTAAGGGTCGATCCATTTTATACCTTAAGGCCAAAAATTTAATCTCTAAGGGGTGTGTTATCATTTAGTGAGAGTGAAAGACTCTAATGTTGAGACACCATCCCTTTTGTTAGTTCCAGTCATGATTGAGTTTCTAGAGGTATTTCCAGATGATCTTCCTAAAATCCCTCTAGATAGGGAAATAGATTTTGGGATAGATGTTCTTCCTGATACTCAACCTATCTCTATTCCGCCATATAGAATGACTCCAGCCAAGTTAAGAGAGTTAAAAGAGAAATTAAAGGATCTTCTAAATAAGGGTTTCATTCACCCTAGTACTTCACCTTGGGGTTCTCCAGTTCTCTTAGTGCGTAAGAAGGATGGTATTCTTAGAATGTGTATTAACTATCAATAGTTGAACATAATCAATATGAAGAATAGGTATCCCCTTCCTAGAATTAATGACTTGTTCGACCAACTTTAGGGCGCCAAATATTTCTCGAAGATAGACCTCAGACTGGGGTATCAACAATTGAAAGTTAGGGAGTGTATATTGCCAAGACAGCCTTCAGGACCTGCTATGATCATTTTGATTTGTTATTATGTCCTTTGGTTTGACTAACACTCCTGCAACATTTATGGATCTCGTGAACAGACTGTTTAAGCCATATTTGGACATATTTGTTATTGTGTTCATTCATCTACTCCAAGAGTGAGGAGGAGTATGCTAGTCATCTTAGAATAGTTCTACAGACACTGAATGACAACAAGCTATTAGCCAAATTCTCTAAGTGAGAATTTTGGTTGAAGTCAGTGGCTTTCCTAGACCATATAGTCTCTAGTGAGGGTACTAAGGTTGACTCTCAGAAGATTGAGGCTATGAAGAGTTGGCCCAGACCCACTACCCTAACTGACATCAAAAGTTTCTTGGGTTTAGCTAGTTACTACGAGAGATTTGTAGAAGGATTCTCAACTATTGTTGCTCCATTGACTAAGTTGACTCAAAAGAAGGTCAAATTTCAATAGTATGAAGCTTGTGAGAAAAGATTTCAGGAATTGAAGACTCATTTGACTACTGCTCCAATGTTGACCCTACTAGAGGGTACTGGTTTTGTGGTATATTGTCCTGCATTCAAAGTAGGCATTAGTTGCGTATTGATACAGAATGTTAAGGTTATAACTTATGACTCCAGACAACTTAAGATCCATGAGAAGAATTATACGACGTATGACCTCGAGTTGGCAACAGTAATATTTGCATTAAAGATTTGTTGCCATTATCTCTATAATGCATATGTCGATATAATCACAGATCAGAAGAGCCTGCAGTATGTGTCTAGTCAAAAGGAGTTGAACCTTAGACAGAGAAGGTGGCTTAAGTTGCTCAAGGATTATGACATGAGTATTCTCTACCACCTATGTAAGGCTAACATAGTTGTAAATTCTCTTAGCAGACTATCTATGGGGAGTACAACTCATATAGAGGAGAAGAAGAGAGAGTCGGATAAGGATGTGCATAGACTCTCACACCTAGGAGTCTGTCTTCTAGACTCCAAACAAGGTAGTGTGCTTGTTCAAAATGGGGCCAAATCATCTCTAGTGGTAGAAGTGAAGGAAAAACAGGACAAAGATGCCCTCTTGCTTCAATTAAAGGAAGATGTTCACAAGCAAAAGGTGTTGGTTTTCACACAAGGGGGAGATGGTGTCCTAAGGTATCAAGGTAGGTTATGTGTTCCGAATATAGATGGTCTTGAGGAGAGGATCATGGCAGAAGCACACAACTCCAGGTATTCTATTTACCCAGGTTCCACTATGATCTATCATGACTTGAGAGAAGTCTATTGGTGGAATTGGATGAAGAGAGACATTGTAGACTTTGTGGCTAGATGTCTAAATTGTCAATAGGTTAAAGCCGAGCACCAAAGGCCATGTGGGGTAGCCCAAAATATAGCAATCCACGGATGTAAGTGGGAGATGATCACTATGGACTTTATCACTGGTCTACCGAAGTCAGGTAGTCAAAATGACTCTATTTGGGTGATTGTAGATCGAATGACCAAGTCATCTTATTTCTTATCGGTTGAGACTACGGATTCAACCAAGGACTATGCCAGATTATGTCAATGAGATAGTCAGACTTTATGAGTTTCATTATCCATTATATCATATAGGGGTACACAGTTAATTGCCTAGTTTTGGAAGTCATTTCAGAGAGTTTTGGATTTGAAGGTGAACCTTAACATAACTTTTCATCCGCAGAGAGATGGTCAGGCAGAGCAGACTATTTATACATTAGAGGATATGTTGAGGGCATGTGTTGTTGAGTTCAAGGTAAATTGGGATGACTAGTTTCCTCTTATTGAGTTTGCATACAATAACGCTATCACCCCGGCATTCATATGGCTCCTTATGAGGCTCTTTATGGGTGGAGGTATAGATCTCCAATTGGTTTATTTGAAGTTGGTGAAACAGAATTGATAGGACCGGACTTAGTGCAACAAGCTATGCAGAAGGTTAATTTCACGCCCCACCTTGGGAGGTGTAACTGACACCTAATGCCACACTGGACTCTGAGCTGACCTGGCTGGACACATACACTTCTGGTGCATGCCAGCAGCACATAGCAAGAAAACAACAGCTATATCTCAGCTATAAATCATAGCCTCAGGCCGAAAAGGCCGCAATATAAACCTGCGCAAAAACAACTAACCCAACAGGTGCAATAACAATATCATCCTATGCGGGCCGATAAGACCACCATGCTGTCTAACAGCTATCATAAACACTCAAATCACAATGCGTATAGGCCCCACATGGCCAATAATGCACCACTAACTATAAATTGTAGTTTGCGAGCCTTTAAGAGTAGATATTGGTCATGACAGGGCCCCGGACTACCCAAAAGAAAGACATCAAAAAGATAGGAAAACCTCTAAATACTGGTAACTTTGGAGGAAAGGAGCTGGCCAATCTGCTAACTCTGAACAGGTGCTAATGAGGTCCCCAAAACCCATCTGTCTAAACCTGCAGGCAAGTATGTAGCATCCCATTCGTGGTGTCAGTACAATATGTACCAAATATGTAAGGCAGTAATAATAATCTGAATAAAAGCTGATAAACAATTGAAAATAATCAGCGAAAAGGGGCAGAAGTTAACCTGTATGTTTTCATAACCACAACCTGCATCTAGTAGACAATTATACAAACAGGAACTTAAGTTGTATGATTATACATTCATAAGCTATATCTAGTAAGAAAGTATACAAACAAGAACCTAACCTGGCCCCCATAAGCCTGACAAGTACAAGCAATTAATATAGTGCTTCTATTTGCACTCATCGCGGACTCGTAGACAACCTGTAACTAAGGTATAAACGATCTCTAAAACTGTGACTGTATTTGAGCCCTCTGCGCTGTTGTAACAGCACCCCAAGCACAGAAGGCTTTACTGAAGATTAGTGATGCCACTCAGGCATAGGGGAAGCTGGTAAGGGCACCAGACTTCAAATGGCTCTGCAGGCCTCAATAAAGTCGCTCACGACTTCCTATTACTCTATGAGCATAATATAGCCCCTTAGGCATTTTATGATTATATCTCGCTTCTCGAGTAGCCATAATAGCATTTGGTAGGCCTAACTTATATACTACACATTGCTCAATAGGCCTATCTAGCCCCTTAGGCATAACGCAACCGCTACTCGCCCCTAAAACAGCCTATATAGCTGCCAATAGGCACATCCCATGTGCCTACACCAGACCAGATGTTCATGGAAAAGATTATAACCTCAATCGGCTTAGACAGAAAAGGGCGAGGTTCGGGGTGACCTAAGCGATACTCTAAAGATCAGACTAGGACAATGATAGTTCACAAGCGAATTGCAAGGTCGAAGGCGACCATCTATATAGTTATTTCGCCTAGAACAACTACAGGGCTGCTACTAACCGGATATGATCCTAAGAAGTTAGCCTTAACTTCCCATAGGTAGCTTACTATAATTCTTAGCTTGAAGGTAATGCTGTGATATGAAGGTCCTAGTCCCCTAGACGTCAACTCGGTCTGTAAAGATAGCATATAGCTCCTATGAGTAATTCATAGCCCCTTAGGCTGGTATATCTAGATTTAGCCCTTCACGACAATGTGTATGTGGGCATCTGCAAGAGTAACCCGAGCATTGGCCCCACATCTAACCACTAACAAGGTCTCTACTTAGGGTATCACTTATTCTATCAGACTTTTTAACAACGGGGGTGGTTTCCTAATAGACTTATACGACAAGCAGGAAGTCAGCTGAAACTAAATGGTCACTAACAGTAAGCCGATCACATGGAAAGCTATCGCTTAGTTCATTAGGCAACCCTAGTGCCATTGACTTGAATTTAAGACCACCCTATCAAGATTCTGGCCATGGAGGCGTCAAGGTACGCCAACAACCTGTGGGCGAGCTTTACTGTCTATATAGGCGTCAAATAGAAAGTTATATCTCCCAACTACACCCAATGCTATCCAATCTTACCAAGTTATATTCAACAACTAACTACAAGCTTCTAAGGCCTTGGTACGACAGCGAGACACCAGAATCCCTCTAAATGGAAAACAAGTGAACAGGGAAATCTCTATGATGCTCCTAACGTTAGTCACACTTAATATACTCTTTCCAGATAAGGGATACTATGATGCAATCTTAATTCATCTTGTAGCATCTATCACAACATATATAATTAGGAACTACTGCAGAGGCACAAGTCATATCAACTTTATGATGAGAATACTTGCCAAAAGAGAATAGCGTTAACATACCTCAATTGTCGAATTTTTCTCAATCAACCCTGCTTTAGTTTAGAACTTGTAATTCCTTCATATCCCAGCTGACACGTCAAGGAAATAGGGCTTCCTAATTCAAGAGTTAGGCCCATAGCCATAGCCCATAAAGAAAAATAATAATAGTTCAAAACAAGTTCAATTCGGCAGGAACTTATGAATTCCAGAGAATTTATAAGTTAGAAACACTTACTTATCCCTTGTAGATGGTTAGGACTTGATTAGAAGTGATTTTCACAACTTCTACTCGGCAGGACTCTGTTGAACCAGGACAATTTCAAAGATATAACTTCATAGATACATTCTTTATAGGTTTAAGAATCACCACCTAAGAATAATTAGCAATCAAACGACGTTTAACGGCATAATTCGGCTCCAATTTGATAAAAATCTCGCAAAAATGTGGCCCCAAGTCCATATATATATATATATATATATATATATATATATATATATATATATATATTAAGGTGGTGGGCGGGGGGAGCAGCACGCTGCCTGTCCCGTAAGCCACGGGCGCGACGCTCTAGCCATGGCGCAGAGGCAGGCTGCATGGCACAGGGGCAGGCTGCGCGGCGTAGCGTAGTCTCCGGCTCTGACCTCTTGCTCACTCAATAATGCACTTGTTCATTCCCCCTTCGGGCCTTATCCCATACCTGTCGTGCTCTAAACACTTACCACAAGCACAGGCACACGTCAGCTAGTAAATCACAACTTACAGGGTGTAACAATTAATATAATTTAAGAAAGGTTAAAAGCTGCACAGAATTTCCAAAAGTCTTATACAGATGTTAGGCGTAGAGACATGTAGTTTGAGGTAGATGATTGGGTTTACTTGAAGGTTTCACCCATGAAGGGTGTTATAATATTTGGGATGAAAGGAAAGCTCAGTCCCCATTATATTGGTCCATATTGAATTTCGAGGAGAGTTGGCAAGGTAGTTTACGAATTGGAACTTCCAACCAAACTAGAATCATTCTATCTAGTTTTCCACATCTCTATGCTTAAGAAGTGTGTGGGCCACTTATTGTCCCTTCAGAGAGTGTAGGATTTAAGGACAACCTATCATATGAGGAAGTTCTAGTTGAGATCCTCGATCATTAGATCTGAACGTTGAGGAACAAAGAATTCGCTTCGATGAAAGTGTTATGGAGGAATCAGCTAGTTGAGGGAGATACTTGGGAAGCTGAAGCAGAAATGCTGGCCAAGTATCCTCATTAGCAGCAGATGCTTCATTAGGATCTCACATTGACTAAGTTGTTGGTGAGGCCTCCTACTTTTGGAGAGTCCCAGTCATTCGAGTTATTTTATTTTATAGAGCTTGTGGTAGCCGTGAGCTATGTCTCGACACCTGTCTTCAGTTATAGAGGCTTCATAGATAGAGTTAGAGTTGAGTCAATGTTGTTACTTTCTAACATTTATTTTAGTTACAGTTAATAAATTATTTTATTATATTGAGCCTATATAGTTATTATCCTCTATGCTTTATTGTAATCTCAGTTAGTAGTAAGCCAAACTAAGGGTTCGCTTGGATCACTAGGTGGTCTAAGTGTCGGTCACATCCATGGTCTAGACTTAGGGTGTGACACTTCAACTCAAAAGTAATATAGCTGATGTAAAGAAAGTAAGAAAAAAAATGAGATAACAAAATAGGAATGTACAAAATAAGTGTAGAAACAGATTTAATACACATTGATGAAAAAGAAACTATGTGATCCCTAAATTATATTATGAGAGGTGCAAAAACACTTGATTACCTGCTAATCTTCTATTCTAATTCTGGACATCCATATCTTTCTATATAAGGTCATGTTATCAGTCAGCTGAAGTTGTTTCATGTCCTATCTAATTACTTCCTCCCCTAGTTCTTCTTTGACCTACCTCTACCTCTCCTATATCTTTCTACATCCAACCTCTCACACCTCCTCATTGGTGCATTCTCACACCTCTTTTTCACATGTATGAACCATCTCATCCTCGCTTCCCTTATATTTTTAGTCACGGAGTTCATTCCTACCTTGTCACTTCTAATTTCTTTCTTAATCATATCTCTTCTAGTATTCCCACATATCCTCATCTCTGCTACTTCTTTTTTTGAATATGGGCTTTCTTGACTGGCCAGCACTCTACCTCATATAATAGTGCTGGTCTAATAACCAGTCTATAGAACTTACTTTTAAGGCTTGGTGATACATTTTTATTATACAGTACCTTAGAGGCGAGCCTTTATTTCACCCATTCCACTCCAATACAGTGTGTGACATTATCGTCAATCACCGCATCTCTTTGAAATGTGGATCTAAGATAGTTAAGGCTTTCTCCATTGGGTATGACTAGTGCATCAATCTTCATTTTCAACTCTGCTCATGCATTACGTCACCGAACTTGCACTTCAGATACTCTGTCTTAGTCTTGCTTAACCTGAAGCCTTTAGAATCTAGAGTCTCTCTCCAAACTTTCAGCCTCTCATTTACTCTACTGTATGTTTCATCAATCAATACTATGACATTGCGTATAACATATACCACGACCTCTTCTTGGATATGTTGTCTCAATTCGTCCATCACTAAGGAAAAAAGGAACGAGCTAAGGGTTGATCCCAGATGCAATTCCATAATGATCAAATAATGTTCTGAAGATTTAAATAACACTGAAAATAATAAGGTGAAACTGATACCACACTATCTAAAAGCCTCTATTAACATATGAGTTGCTGGGACAAGCACCCAACTAACTCTAAAGTCTGAAAACTGGAAATGACAATAACTAAAATAAAAGGGTTTTGGTCCTCAGAAGATGAGGACTCACCACTATTGCTTGCTGAATATCACCCATGTGAAGTAACCGCGAAGCTGAGGCTTGGTACCTGAGTCTATATCAAAAATGATGTAGCATAGAGAGAGAATGCAATCAGTACTTGGAATGTACTGAGTATGCGAGATATAAAAATAGAACATGAGTATACTGATAAATCATATACTGTACTGAGATATCATGAAAACACCCTATTTGAAATCATAAATACTGAAAATAGCCTACTAATCTGAGAATATTGTAAAAACTGATCAACTGAATTAAGGTCATGAGCATATTTTGAAATCTGAAAGACTAAACTGGACTAAGGATTTTGACTGTACTGAATTGTGTGAGAGTCTATTAACCGACATGTAATCACGTGAGCTAAATGTGGAGTTCGATGTTTACTTTCCATCGATGGGGCTGACCATACCTTTCTAGGGTGAAGTGACTAGACTGTGTGATCACTAACTAAAAGACTCATTCGGATTAAATCCTACAGTGGCACATAGTTTTGGGAACCTGGGTGAGTTGAACCCTCACCCACTCGGTGCTAAGTACTACTCCCAACTGAAGACACATAACAGATACATATATACATACATATGTATACATATATATATGTATATGTATATATACACACACACACACACATATAATTGTACTATATTGATAGCTCGAAATGATGTCCTAAGGCTAAGTCAGAACTACTTATCTAGAAGTATCCTGAGAGGACCTGATAACTGGGGGTACTGAATATAGTGATAAACTGATAATACTGATTTAGGATAATATTACTGTTACTGAGTATACTAAAAATGATAGAAATATTGTAAAGCATAAATGCACAATTCCATGAGAAAAATCAGGTCAAATTCAAGATCATGTGAGACATACTATATAGCTAAAAATACTAACATGAATATATAATATTTCCAATCATGAAAGTTTCACATCATAGAAAAAGTAGGGAATTTCAATAATTAGAAGGAAAACCCCTAGGTTATGATTTCTAGAATTTCAATGCTAGGGTTACTGAAATCTTGGGGCACAAGGGTGAAAGAAAACCCTTGTTGAAGTCCCACATACCTGAAGAAGAAAACCCCTAAGAAGAAACTTGAATTATGAACTTGAGGAAGAACCCTAGTTTAGCTTAGAGAGTTCCTGAGCTCTTACGTACTGTTCTTGAGAGGCTAAGTGAGAAATCAGGGAGAAGAATCGGCCAACTCCCCTTAATTCTCTAAAACTTTACCCCAAAATGACGTTATTTAGGAATTAAAATAGGGGAAATTTACAAAAATACCCCTAGAGAATTGCCTGAAAAATTGTCGTCCAGATCTAATGGATCACACAATGAGTCATTGGTTGTAACCACTACTCGTTGTGACCAGTCATTGGTTTTGGGTCTAAAATTCCAGTTTCTAGACTTCAAATAACAGTCAGAAAGGACAAGTCATTAAAGGACATAACGGGTCATCAAATCCATTCGTTGTCACTGAAACAATTTTGAACAATTTTTGAACCCCACTAAATGGCTCATCAGGATAAGTCATTACTTCATCCAATGACTTGTCACACGGCTAGTGGGTTCGGGGAAGGATTCTGACAAGTTTCTAGACTTTGTCAGAATGGGAAAACGGTGACTCGTTATTTCTAACGATGGGTCAATGTATCATTCATTGAATTACATCGTCTAGATAACTAACGACTGTCTTAACAGCTAGTTGTCTCTGACAACGGATCATCTGACAAGTCATTCTATGGGAATTTTTTTGGTTTCCTTCTGGTTTTCATTCCAAGTCCGAGGTTTGATCTTAGGGACTTTTGGGGTGTTACACTTATGGCCGACCTTTTTGACCCATTTTTGGACCTAAATTTGGTCTACAATAGGTCATACGTTTTGGGCCAAAGTACACCTCCATTTGGGCTTCCAAGTGTTTGCATAAGATTCGGTTGAGTTATGCTTATGCATAGAGTATGCATAAAGGGTAGAAGGTGATAGAATTACAGATTGTCTCCCTACCCAAGCTTTGAGTTATGTTCAACTGTTATTTGACATTGTCTATGTTGACAGGTTCTAGAGTGTCAGGTTGTTGTTATTCCCTTCTCTGGTTCAGTTTATCTTTGGCATTTTTTGTTTACAACTTTCAGTCATACATACCTTTCAGTTTATCTTTGGCGTTATTTTGCTTACAACTTTCAGTCTTTGTATTGACGTCCCTTCTCCTAGGGACCCCTACAATCATGCTGTAGGTGCAGGTAGGGGCTCAGATCGACAGTTGTAGTAGGATCCCGAATTCAGCTGAGAGTTGGTATGTTCCTTTCTTTCAAGAACTAGGTTTTGGTTGTATTGAGTTTTCTTTATAGTATCGATAGGCTGAGGCCTTGTCCTATGCATTTCTTTTTTCTTAATCTTTAGAGGGTTTTGTGGACTAGTTGTATAGTTTCAGTTCAGTATGTGGCCTTACTAGCCTTCCATATTTCATTTCAGTTATTATTATAGCCTTGTTGGCATTCTATCTTTTGTTATGCTGTTGAGACCTGGTCAGTCCATTTCTAGGCTATAGTTGGTTGTGACAGGTGGCCGGGTTGGCCTAAGGGTTACAATACATACGCTATATAGACGGCTTCTTGATCACTTTAGCATCGAGTCCAATGAATTCGAAAGAATTGAATGAGGAGCCGTAAGAGGTGAAAATCTCATGTACGGTTCTATAGAGTGGCAGTAAGGGTGACTTATCTATCAACTTCTCCACTATCACCCCCAATTGCGCCCTATCCTAGTTTTCGGGCGTGATAAAACCTAGTATCTGAGCATAGTCAAGTCCTAGGGTTTCCACAAAGCTGTGTCTAGTAGAGTCTTGCTTATGTATTTGTTGTACAGTATACTCATAATCTGGAGGCTACAGCGCATTTAGGAATTATTTCACTTTATTCACTAATAGATCGTGCTTAGAGTGAAGTTGTAAGTGTATCTAAAGTCTAAATCATTCTTATGTTTCAGAGTATGCCAGTGATGAGGAAAATGGCTACTAGATTGATTAGAACAGTGCCTGATGAGGGTATTAACAACCCTACTACTGATTAGGGAGATGGATCAAAGGTATGGAGTGAGTCTCCAGATCCTCGAGTGACAGCCCCTCCAGCTCCAGCAGGAACTACAGTAGAGAGGCGTCTAACACCCCAGCTCTATTACCACCTGAAGTGATAGAGTGGTTGATTCTCCAACACTTTTGCACCTTTTACAGCACCAAAGGGACAAGGTGAGAAGGGCACAATTCAGTTATTGACCCATATAGCTGTGGGCAAGGAGCTACAGTTTGAGGCATTAGAAGTGCCAGGGGAAATGCATCTGCGAGTTCCAAAGCCCGCGAGTTTTTGGGCCTAAGCGCTTCAGTTTTTATAGGGTCTGATCCAGATAGGGATCCATAGGACTTTATTGATCAAATGTAACGGGTATTGAGAGTAATGCGAGCTTTGGTGACAGAGATTGTGGAGTTGGTAGCATTTAAGCTGCGTGGGTAGCTATTTTATGGTAAGAGTCCTGGAGCCGAAGTGTAAGAGCGGATGCACCTCTAGTTGATTGGAGGAGTTCCCAAAGTCTTTTATCGATCAGTATTTTCCACAATAGCTCTGAGAGGCCCGAGTTGAGCAGTTCATACATTGCAGTAGGGTAGCATGAACATACGAGACTATAGCCTCAAGTTTAATTCCCTGGATAGGTACGCTCTGTATATAGTGCTAACTATGAGGGACAAAGTTCACAGGTTTGAGGTAGGTTTTGGGACTCATATAGCTCTAACGTTCCTACGAGTGTCCATTTAGTCTGATATGGACATTGCCCGGATGTACACCTTTGCTCAAAGGAACGAGGATTTGATTCACTAGATTTGTGATACTCGTAATGGTTAGGAGCAGAGGAAGAGGGCCAGAAGTGTTAGGTATTATAGAGAGTCTAGAGGAGACTCCCCGATTTAGTCACACAGGCAGCTGACCTGGCCAACAGAGTGCCCTACCTCTATTACAGAGACCGAGGAGAGATCAGATTTTAGCTTCGTTTGGATCCCGACATCAGGAGAGACCTCCGGTACCCCCATGTGCTCAGTGTGGTAGGACTCATCCAGGGAAATGCCCTTAGGGTCAGAATGTATGCTACCAACAAACACCGTGGTCATCATATGCGATAGTGTCCGATGAAGAACCAAGATGACGCTGCATAGTCGACAGGTTCAGCAGCAATATCATCACTATATGTTCATCCTCCTGGGCGTAGCTCTCAATCTAAAACAAGTCATGGTAAGGGAAAGAGGGGGAGAGCTTCTAGTTTAGGGATAGTGCAAAATCTCTTCTATGTTCTAGGTGCTCTCCAGGACCAAGAGTTATCACCTAATGTTGTTATAGGTACTTTGATTATACTCTCCCGTGTTGTTTATGCTTTGATTGATCTAAGCTCTAACCTTTCTTAGCAAATATGTGTTAGCTGAAAGAGTGTATCGTGGTTGTATGGTTTCAGTATGTGATAGATCTATATTAGCTAACCTATTTAAGCATGAAACGGTTGATTTTGATATGATTATAGGCATGGATCGGCTAGCAGCATGTTATGCTAACGTTATTGCTGGACGAAGATTGTCATATTCCGATTTTCAGATGAGCCAGTTCTATAAAGGAAAGGCAATGCCACTATTTCTAAAGGTAAATGCATTTCATACCTTAAGTCCCAGAAGATGGTGTCCAAGGGCTGCATTTCTTACTTAGTTCGAGTCAGGGATTTGGCCAGTGAACCTTGACTTTTTTGCCAGTTCTAGTGGTGAGTGAATTCTCAACATTCTTCTTAGAGGATTTACCTGGAGTTCCTCCCGAAAGGGAGATAGACTTTGTCATTTCTTTTCTTCTAGGTACTCAACCTATATCGGTAGCTCCATATAAAATGGCTCCAGTAGAGCTAAGGGAGCTGAAAGAGCATCTAAGAGATCTGCTCAAGATATGCTTCTTTTGGTCTAGTAATTTGCCTTGGGGTGCGCCAGTGTTGTTTGTACGAAAGAAAGATGGCTCGCTGAGAATGTGCATCGACTACACGCAGTTAAATAGAGTGAAGATTAAGAACATGTATACGCTTTCTAGGATTGATGACTTGTTTGATTAGTTATAGGGTGCCAAATGTTTTTCAAAGATTGATGATACGCTCAAATTACACCTCTATTATAAGAATTATAACACGGTCGTTGTCAAATATAAAACCCAACAATGTTGGGGTCAAATCCTAAAGGAGTATGATGAAATGTAAGTCTTATGTGATTATTTACTTTTAGTCAAGCATTTCCAAGAAGAATAGAAAGTAGGGTTATGTTCACCATGATTTCTTAACGACATTCAGTGATTGGCTATGGTGGATTTGTTTAATGTTATATGTGTAGGTTGTTGACTCAATTACTCCATCTAAGCATTTCTTAGACTATTCAGATAGATAACACTCTTATGTCCTCAAATAAGAGTAATGAATACTGAGCTCTAATAATTAACCTAAGTCTATTAATCTTATTACAGTATTAATCGTCAGACAAGGGTTAACACCTTAAATCCTTATTATCAATTCTTTTCACCCAGATTTAAACGTCTTACTCAAGCAAGTTAAACCTATGATTTATTGTAATATTTGAAACTAATAGAAATCATTAAAAATGAAAAAAGTGATAATACACACAATTACACTAGCCAAATCCACACATCAATCACCATAATTATGTTAATCTACTATGAATCACATAACCCTTGTAACTGAACTTAGCCACACATGATCTTTGATATGACAACAACCATTATAATCATCAAAGAAGATTCAACTTACAAATAAGAAATGAAGCCTTGATTATAATTCCAATACTCAAAAATATTTCTTCAAGAACCTTTGAAAAGTAATGTACAAGTTGATGTTTTCTCTCACAAAAGCTTGATATCGAAAATAAACCTAGAAATTGCTATTTATAGCCTAGGTTAATTCAAAATTGCTCTAAAACTCAGAGTCTTGCTTCTCATTTGACGCCCAAGTTGATGCTCTGTCGACAAGGTGATGGTATGTCACTCTTATCCAATGACTATCCCATTCTGCACATTAGTGACACCAAGATTGATGGAGCCGTCATCTAGTTGACGAGCCGTTATTATGGTCGTCAACTTTCACTCTTTTTTTCAGTTGTTGTTTAAGCCTGATGATGGAAGTAATGGTCCGTCACATGGTTGATGTCCTTTTAGAGTTTCTACACTTGCCACATCTCAGAAAGGGTAATCTGTTTAAGCTCGACAGTAGATGTGACGGCCCGACACGTGATTGACGGCCCATCAGTTAGGCTGTTATTTGATATTTTCATCCCGTTTCAATGCATCTCTAGCCTTAAAATAGACATAAAATAATCAAATCTAACAAAAGTCTCTTAAGAAATTGGATTTATTCATAGTTAAAAGCATCAAATGAGCCATCAAATGTCGGCACATCAATTGACTTGAGGTTCGGTACCTCCAGCTACGGGTTAAGGAAGTTGATATCCCTAAGACTACTTTCAGGACTAGGTATGACAATTATAAGTTTTTGATGATGTCATTTGGGCTTACTGATGCCCCGGCAACTTTTATGGATCTGATGAATATGGAGTTTAAGCCCTTTCTCAATGTATTTGTTATTGTATTCATTGATGACATTCTAATTTACTCACAACTAGAGGTTGAGTATGCAGATCACTTAAGATCTATGTTGCAGACTCTCCAGGAGCACAGGTTGTATGCTAAGTTCTCTAAATATGAATTTTGGCTAACATCTGTAGATTTTCTTGGTCATGTGGTTACAACTGAAGGTATAAAAGTGAGTTGTCAGAAAATAAAAGTTGTCACAAATTGGCCATACCCCTAAATCAAATAGAGGTTCATAGCTTTCTAGGTTTGTTAGGTTACTCTCATAGATTTGTAGACGGTTTTTCTACTATCTCTGAGCCATTGGCAAAGTTGACTCATAAGGCTATTAATTTTCAGTGGTCAGAGGCGTGTAAGCGTAGTTTCCAGGAGTTGAAGGATAGGTTAACTTCACCTCCTGTTCCGACTCTTTCAAAGGGTACAAAGGGTTATGTTGTATCTTCTTATGCTTCTAGGGTTGGCTTAGGCTGTGTTTTGATGCAACACGACATGGTTATCACCTATGTTTCAAGGCAGCTGAGGAAGCACAAGTAAAATTACCCCACTCACAACTTAGAGTTGGCAGCAGTGGTGTTCATACTAAAGATATGGTGTCACTATTTTTATGGGGTACATGTTGATATTTTCACAGATCATAAGAGCCTCCAATACTTGTTCCAGCAGAAGAAGTTGAATTTACGATAGAGAAGGTGGTTGGAATTGCTGAAAGATTATGATGTTAGCATTCTGTACCATCCTAGCAAAGATAATGTTGTGGCTGATGCATTAAGCCTCAAGTCTACGGGTAATTTAAGCAATGTTATAGTTGATAGAGTTAAGACGGTGAAAGCTATACATTAGATAGATAACCTGCATCTTCGGTTGCTAGATACGAAAGATAAAGGCATGGTAGTTTAGAACACTGTAGAATCCTCCTTATTGTCAGAAGTTAAGCAGCGATAGTATGAAGATTCAGAATTGGCATTTCCAAGAGACAGCATTCCGCAGCAGAAGCAAGTGTTGTTTGAATGTGGACCATATAGAGTCCTTAGATATCACGCTCGGTTATATGTGCCTAATGTGAGTAAGTTATGGATCAGATTATGGCTAAAGCTCATTTCTCCCGTTATTCTATACATCTAGGTGCCACGAAGATGTCTCATGACCTAAGACAGATTTACTAGTCGCAAGGTATGAAGAAAGATATTACAAGCTTTGTAGCTCAATGTCCTAATTGCCAGCAAGTGAAAGTAGAACATCAGAGACCGAGAGGTCTGATGTAGGAAATAGAGATTCTCGCGTGGAAATGAAAGTAATCAATGTGGATTTTATTACTGGCTTGCTTCAGACAAGTAGGGCCATAATTCTATTTGGGTTATCATCGATAGGTTGACATAATCAGCCCATTTTTTACTAGTTCAAACTACTTACACGGCTGAGAACTATGACAAATAGTATATATGTGAGATTTTTTTCCTTCATGGGTACCTTTGGCCATTTTTCCTAATACAGGAGCCCAATTTACAGAGAATTTTTGGAAATCTTTCAAAAGAGGCCTAAGGACTTACCCCAGACTGATGGACAGGCTTAACGCACTAATCAAATGTTAGAAGATATGTTGTTTGCCTATGTATAGGACTTTTGAGGAAGCTTATATGACCATATATCTTTGATTGAGTTTGATTATAATAACAGTTATCACAAAAGCATTCAAATGGCTCCTACGAGGCTTTATATGGGCGAAAGTGTAGATTACCAGTAGGTTGGTTCGAGCTTAGCGAGGCAGAGTTGTTGGGACATGATCTAGTTCCGCAGGACATAGATAAGGTAAAGCTTATCTGAGATAGGTTCGAGAAAATACAGAGCATAGAAGTCGTATGTTGATGTGCGTCATCGAGCACTAGAGTTTGCCATTAATGATTGGGTCTTCTTGAAAGTGTCACTAAAGAAGGGCACTATGCATTTTTGTAAGAAAGGTAAGTGAACCCTAGATATGTTGGGCCTTACATATTTTTCTATAGGATAGGTAAGGTAGCCTATGAGTTGGAATTGTCGCCAGAGCTAGCGGCAATCCATCCTGTATTTCAAGTGCTAATGTTGCGGAAATGTATAGGAGACCCAACTTATGTTATGCCTATTGAGGATGTCCGAATTTCGGAGAAGATGACCTATATAGAGGTCCCAATTGCTATTCTTGACTAGCAGGTTAGGAAAATTCGAACTAAGGAAGTCAACTCGGTTAAAGTATTGTGGCGAAGTAACAGCATTGAGGAAGTAACTTTGGAAGCTGAGGAAGAAGTACCCTCACTTAATTGCAATATCATGTCATATCGAGGTATATATTTGATGTTTAAGTTACTGATTATGTACCTTTAGAGCATGTCAAGTGAAGTTAACCCTCATTTGAGGACGAATGTCTCTAAAGGGGGAGGGGAGGATATCACACCTCGGAAATTTTTTTGACATTTGAAAGTGTCATAAGTACGTCAACGATTACCTAGATAGGGTTTTTGTACATTTATGTTGATAAAAGTGAAGTACATAAAGTGTAAATGGTAAGAAGTGTTATGGGTCTGATGCAAAAACGACATGATGAACGAGGTCGGCAAGGTATGGACTGGCCAGGTAGAGCGCTGGCCAGTGTTTTACGAAGGTGAATCTCTGTGATGGCCAACGTTCCATGGAGCCGTGTCCACCGCCTTAAGTTATATATATATATATATATATATATATATATATATATATATATATATATATATATATATATATGCTTGGCCTTATATTGAATTCATTTTCCAGCCCTTTCTAGTTTGTGATACTTGCTTACACCCCTTATTCTCTCTACTTTCCAGCAATCATGTTAAGGAAAAACATCAAGAAAACTCCACCAAAAATCAAAACTAAAGATAGGAACTTGTTTGTGAAGATGAGAAAAACTTGTCGGCGAAGTTGTTATGGTGTTGTTATCATTTTGTTGTTGTGTTCTTGAGGCAGTGATAAGCTAGGAATATACTCCCTCTTGGTAAGAGTTAAGGACAAGCAAAAGGTAAGGATTTCTAGTTATTAAATTTGCCTAGAAATGCTAGCTAAAACTAGAAGTTGGAGGCCATGTTAGGCTACCGTTATTGGTGATTGTTGTTGAAGTTTGTTGCTTATTTTGAAGGTTGGTGCAACTATATTTTGCTAGGAATATACTCTATAATTGTGGGAGTTGGTTAATCACGCCTAAATTACACCTCGCAATGAAATATAAAGTGATTGCTGTCAAATATAGTAAGTCAACTAGGTTGGGGTCGATCCCAGGACAAGAAAGATCTTTGGTCTGCATACCTGGGAGAAGCTCAAACAAAGAAGAGTCTAGTCTAGTCTGAATTTAGGCATGGCCCGCCAATCTGCTGATCTTAATGATGATAAATCATACTGCAGTCAATATTTAGGAAGGGGGTTGCTAATAAAAAGAAAAAGTAATTCTAACAATGATTGAGTTATTATCAAATTAATGAGATAAAATTAGGATTGTAGTAGGCTTATTTTATTAGTGATCTATCCTGGTGAATTTTATATAAGACTAACAATTAAGTTCATCTAACATCTCTCGACCTACATAGATGAATTTCACCTAAATCCTCTCAGACTTTAGGTGTGTATATTTTGCCCTCACAATAAGTCTTAGATTAACTATCCTCGATTAGAGCTCAAATTAATTAGATGAGGATTGATAGCCTTAAATTTCCATTGTTATTATCTTTTCCTAACTTCAACATCTTTGATCGAGCAAGTTAAAGATACAGGTACGTTTCAATGGTGCAACCGCTAAAACTCATTAAAATGAAGAGAATAACAATCCACTCAATTGACCATTTAAGTATCACTATTTTATTTTGCCTATTTTCAGTAGTCCATCATAGTTCCCACAACCCTAGCTCAAGAGATTTAGCCACTCATGTTTGAGAAAATAATAAAATAAGATGTAGAATAAATCATAATGAAATACTTACAATAGTATGAAATTGTTTAACAAATCTCCAAGCTAAATTGGATCACAAGAACTTGATGAATTCTCCAACAAATATTCGACTGAGTAATTATACAAATTCGTAAAGTATGAATTGTGCAAGACTTGAATGACTCAATGACATAATATTCGGGTTGCTGGACTAGACTTCAACTTGGTTGTACGCCTAAAAATATTACGAAGGGTTACATATAGTAGTATATTAAGCGATTATTTTTCCAACTTGGATTGAGATTGGATTTTATAGCTTTTGTTCCTACTCAAGATGGGATTGAAATCCTGGCCACCCAAACAGTTCTTGTGCACCGTGCAGGCCACTGCGCCAACATGCTGGTGTGCCGCTCTTCTCCATGCGCAAGTCATGCCTGTGTGTTACGTAGGCCATAACACTTCTATGCCTGTGCCAATCTTCTATTATACTTTTTTCCTTGGACCAGTTTTGACATACTTGCTTTTTTTTTTTGCTACAATTAAGCCCAAATCCATCACTTTAATTCCTAAAAATATCTATTCATGTGTGTTAGGTCTTTTCCGAAAAATCATATAAAACTAAAGAAAACCCACACAATTTGTTCTCAAAACATAGCTAATCATGGATAAAATATGGCAAATATGTGCGTAAATACTCCCTATATCACCACCCCACACTTAAACTATTATTCATCCTCGACAATCTACTACTTCCCTTCTCAAACTCAATCAGAAAATTCACCCTACGAACAAGTCTACTTACACTTAGGATCATTAGACAATTCAATCAAGCTCGATCAACTCACTGAACATGCATATAAGATCAACATCCGAAGGTCAACAATCGAAATCACTTAGCTTCTAGAACTAACTCAACAAGACATATTTGGGTCAACATGAAACATATGTAATTTTGCAATCAAGATACACCAAAATCTTACCATTATGTGCCCCTCACTATTTGGAGAGATACCCTTTCACTCACATGATATATAACAATTTTGACTTGGGCATATACATATATAACAAAATCACTCACTCTCCCAAAGAACTCAACATGCATGCAAAAGACGACCCGTAGGCTTGCCCTTAGTGTAAATACTCTACTAATATAGAACATCGAATCTAAGATCAATTAGGACTTAAAATGACTGTAATGTAGGCTAAGGGACGGGTAGGAACTATTTGGCCAAGATAGTGACTAATCTCCCTAAGCACTTTAATACTTCACAACCCTTTTGTTTTTTAGCACATTCTTCAATCTCCTTATTTTTTTCCTTATAGCTCCCTTTATTTTTCAATTTTCCATATAGGTAACTAGTAAGGAATTTTGACATTTAAGATCTTTCACAATTTTTTTCTGATTCTTGTTTTATTCATTCATTTCTTTCTTTTCCCACTACATCATCCTCCTTATTTTGCATTTTTTCACCATTTTCTTTCCTTCTAATTTCCACGCTTTAGCTTTTTCCCCTTTTTTCTCCACTTGTGCTCCCTTTATGCAAACTTTTCAATTAAAGTGCTCTAGGAATTATTTGAATCAAATAAAGGTCAATAGAACAAAAAGGATTAAGCTTGTAATATGGCTATCAAAAGAATAGGCTAAGGCTCAAAATGGATAACTAGGACAATTACATCAAGGTAGGTAAAACATGATACAAATAGGCTATCAAAGAAATGTCTATATCACTTCCTAAATTCAACATTTTGATTTCATTTTGCACACGCACCGGGCAAGTTCTAGACATCAAATTGCAAGCGTGGAGTATACAATGATATCTCAATGGCACAAATGGTTCAATAATGGCAATCAAGATAAAATAAACACATATATCCATATTGAATGTTTCACATTAGTAAGGACAATTTTCAGGCGTAGGAGTTAAGTTCTAAAAGTCTAAGTATTTCTACCTTTTCATGCATTTTTGAATGAATTACACAAAGTCTCAATAATACCCTAAGTGAAGCACCTAGCAGTCATAAGGTTTCAGGTTCTTGCTCTCCTAATGACTAATTTTTCCTTGAGATGGTTGTCATTGATCCATCATCAGGACAATCATGAATATAACTAAAAAAAATCTAGACACTCTAATCGGTTCTAAGGGACTATTCACCAAAAAGGTACCGAAAATAAAAATCGGTGGAACCCAAATAAAAACAAAACCGAAAATACTACAAGCTAGCAAGATTCAAGTCATATATCAAAAAAAATTCTAGGCCTACCATGAACAAATATAGCAATGAAAGCATATATGGAATAATAAAGTTTATTTCTCTCATCCCACACTTAATCAATAGCATTGTCCTCAGTGCTAAAATAATAATGCACAAGTAAAAGAGTGAAAGAAGAACTCCCTAAGCCTAATCCTCATTGTCTGTGGGGGAAAAAGAAGCTTTCCCCATCTTAGAGTTGTCTACATCATCATCGGACTCCAAATTAGAGTTGACTCTAGCCTGCTCCTCATCAGTGGCGGCATCATCATCAATGGATTCCTCAAAACCTGGCCCAACTCTGTAGAGAGCTCTCGAATGCTCACTTAATGGTTAGTCCATACTAAGCTGCTGTAGCTGCTCCTCCTTCACTCTGCTCATCCTCAGCTGCAGTATTTGCATGTAACAAGTGACTAAGAATATTATCCATGTGCACATTGTGCCCACTAATAGACAGCATAGGACCATGTATACCCTCTGGCTCCTTTGTCTTAGTCACATCTAGCCCCTTCGAGTCATACCGTGGTCTATAGTCAATCACCTCTTCATCAATCTGCTGCTCCCTCAGAAATCTAGTCAAGAGACTCCCAAAACTAAATCTTTGCCCTTTCTTTACCCTTTTTCTTCTCAATACATCCTTGATTATTACCCCATTATTAACTGGGCTCCCAATTATCAAACCAAACAGAAGAAAAACTCTCTCCCTTGTTACATGAGTCACATGCCTCCAGAGCACCAAACAAGTATAAATAATTTTTAGCCATATTCTAGCCTTTCTTCTCATGTGTGTGTAAGGAAACAACATGTGACAGCCGTACTATTAGTGGCCGACCGACCTTGCAAGAGAATTCAAGCCACTGAGAGTACATCTAATTTCTCTATACGGGGATCTCAAAATAAGGTCTTTGAATGGATGTGGGTCAACATTAAGTGTACCAAGTAATCTATTCAAATAGTAGGCAAAAAATTCACAATTTTCCCTCTAACTTTAACTTGGCTTGACCTCTCCTTCGGCGCCCAATTTGCCAAAAATTCGCTCACCATATTCAAATTACATTCACTCGTATCATTAAACACAAAATCCAACCCAAGAGTATGTTGTCTAGCAATAATATGAGGAAATTCAGAGCCAAGCTATTTCTATCAACGAAAAATTCTTGTGAATATTTTGACTTTTTATGCTCTTTAAACCATTTTTTACCTTCTTACTCCGTGACCTAACAGAGCCCATAACGTCTTGGTGGTTATTGTGTCATTCATGCATGCTCAATTGGTGCCTCTTGAGTTCCCCTTGACCCACTTGTTTCCATGGGTTGAAGAAGCCATACCCTTTTTGTTGTTGACTTTTGGAGCCATTGTTGGTGAAATTTCAAGAAAAATAATGTTCTTTGTGATTTGGGTGAAGAAATTTGGAAGCATTTGTGAGAAAGATGAAGTTTTGGAGAAATATTTTGAGAGAAGTAGGGATGTTCTGGGTAGGTAAGCTGAAAAGTGAGGAGAAAAATTAGGTTTTGCACTTAAAAACACTCTCTTTGGTCAGGTTGACCTGCTTGACCCACGAAATTTTTTGGCTGGAATTGATCCTATGTGTTGCGACACTCCATGCAGGTATTGTTGTGCATCACGCCAGCACATTTGCTGGCAGTGCTGTGCATCGCACCAGCCCATGTGCAGGTAATGTTGTGCATTATGCCAGCCTATGCACTGCTTGATTTTTCGCTCCCATTTTTCTAATTGTCATGCTTAAAAATTCTTTGTGGTTTATGGCTTCAGTCCTGCACACTTGGACAAACACATCAATTAAAAAACATTAAAATACCTTGGGTTGCCTCCCAAGTAGCACTTGATTTAACGTTGTGGAATGACGTAGGTATCTTGATTACTCAGACTTCATAAAGATACCTATTTGGATCATGTTCACATGCAATGACCCTCATTCCGAGGGTTAGGAATGGTATCACTAGGAAAAGGGCCTTTTTGCCTTTGATCTAGTGCTGCTGAGATTTGCCCCACCCGCTGCTCTAACTACTTGATGGAGGTCACATGTCAGTCCACCAGTTGACTCAAGCTTGAAACCTCACCCCTCATCTCTTTGAGTCCTTTTTTCAGTGTAATCAACCTTCTTTATCATTCTACCCATCATGTCCTCCAACCTTGCAGTTCCAGAGTCGTTTGCAACTAGTTCTCTAGCCCTTTGGAGGTACATAGACTCCACGCTTGTCGTTCTTGGAGGCATCTCTGTTCCTCCATTGACCTTAGTCTCTATCTTTAGCCCCAGACCTGTTGTAATTGTTGATCCCATAGCAGTTCTGGCCTTAATTGCCTTCTCCTCGATGCCAAAAGTCGTGGTTAGATCCTTGGGTGGTAGACCAAAACTCCCCCTAATTATTCATAAAGTTAGCCTTCTCTTCCGCGTCAGGGTAGTGATCCTCATACCCGGGTCCTTTATCTTGAGCATTTACCGCATGCACCTTCTGTGTATTCAGTGTGGTTAGGTTCTTAGTAATCAGTTCCAACTAAGTCTTGAGATGGGTCATGTCTTGGTCCTGTTCTTCTTTCTTTTTTCACTACTCCACTATCAAGCCTCTAGAATAGTTTATTCTAGCCGCCTCAGATTCTCTACTGTGCCATGTCCTGTTGGTCTTTGTCATCTTATCCAGTATTTCACTGGCCTCTCCAAAGGTGTGGGCTATCATGGACTCATCTACTATATCATCTGCTACAGCTTTATTTGAGGCGCTTAGTGACTTGTAAAATACTTCCAAAAGGACCTCCTCAGAAAGCTTGTGATTAGGACACTACTTTAACTTTTTCTTGAATCTTAATCATGCCTCATGTAAGGCTTCCCCAGGTAGTTTTCTAAAATTATTAATTTCATCCCTCAACTGAATCATTTGTGAGGGTTGGAAAAACCCTTCCAAGAAAGCTGTAGTTAGCTCTGTTCAAGTAGTAATAGACCTGTCTGGAAGCTCATTCAACCACAGAGTAGCTTCCCCTGCTAGTGAGAACTAAAATAATCATAGTCTAATAGACGTTTGAGAAACCCTGCCAGTCTACAGGCATTGCAGATCATAGTGAAATTTATCATGTTCTAGTTTGAATCTTCGCCAGACAAACCATGGAACAATCCCTTCATGCTCAACAGTTGCATCATCATACTATTCACATCCAACTTAGCATTAGCTGGCAGTGGCGGTGGAACAATGGCTCCCTTGTAACCAACTTCTTCTTGCTCAAACTCTCCCTCGAAAAGCACGTTCTGTACAACGTTAATCCATAATGACGAGGAGGGTTTTATCTGTTCCTCTCTGCCAAGATGGTAGCAAAGTTTGTAGCCTCAGCTCTCCTAGCTGCTTCAGCTAGTCGAGCTTCTTCTGCCAGGTGCTCAACTTCTGTTCTTTGTGCCTCAGTCATATCCTCCTGTAGGAGATTAATCTATGCCACAGGGTTCACCATGCTAACCCATGACAAAAAAAATAAAAACGTAAATCATGAAATAAAGAGTACAACCCAAATTTAAATATCAATTAGCTATTTCAACACTGTATTCCCCGGTAACAGCACTAAAATCTGACCACGCCTAAATTACACCTTTCCATAAAGTATAAAGTGGTCGCTGCCAGATATAGTAACCCAACTAGGTTGGGATCGATCCACAGGGAATAGAAAAGAAATAATATGTTAATGATGAATAAATCAACCTGTAGTTAATATTTCGAAATTGCTAATAAAAAGAAAAAGTAATTCTAACAATGACTGAGTTTTTATCAAATTAATGAGAGAAAACTAAGATTGTGTTTTCCATAATTTCATAATATAGTAGGCTTATTTTATTAGTGATCTATCTTGAGAATTTTGTGTAAGATTGACGATTAAGTACATTTAATATCTCTTGACCTACATAGATGAATTTCACATAAATCTTCTCGGACTTTAGGTGTGTATATTTTGCTCTTTCCATAAGTCATGGGTTAACTATCCTCGATTAGAGTTCAAGTTAATTAGATAAGTATTGGTAGCCTCAAATTTCCATTGTTATTCTTTTTTCCTAACTTAACCTCTTTAGTCAAGAAAACTAAAGATAGATGCATTTTTCAACATTTGCAACTGTTAAAACTCATTAAAACAAAGAGAATATCAGTCCACTCAATTTACCATATAAGAATTACTATTTTATTTTACCTATTTACGGTAATCCATTATGGTTCCCACAATTCTAGCTCAAGAGATTTAGCCACTCATGTTTGAGAAAATAATAACATAAGATTTAGAAGAAATAATAATGAAATACTTACGATAGTATGAAATTATTTAACAAATCTCCCAAGCTAAATGAATCACAAGAACTTGATGAATTCTCCAATAAATATTCGACTAAGTAATTACACAAATTCGTAGAGTATGAACTGTGCAAGACTTAAATGACTCAAAAACACAATATTCGCATTGTTGGACTAGGCTTCGACTTGGTTTCACGCCTAAAGCATATTAATAAGGAGTACATGTAGTAGTAGATTAAGCCTTCATTATTCCTGCTTGGAGTAGGATTGGATTTTGTAGCTTCTGTTCCTACTTGAACTGGGATTGAAATCCTGGCTGCCCAAACACTTCCTACATGCTGCGTTGCTCCATGCGCCAGTTTTACCTGTACGTCGCACAGGCCATAGCACTACTATGCCTGTGCGATGTCATCTTTTATTATACTTGTTTCATCAGCCTATTTTTGATATTTTTGCTTTGTTTAAGCCACAATTAATCCCAAATTCATCACTTTAATTTCTAAAATATATAATCATGTGCGTCAGCTATTTTTCACAAATATCATATAAAACTAAAGAAAACACATATAATTTATTCTCAAAACATCACCAAACGTGTGAAAAATATGAAAAATAAGTGCATAAATATGACCTACATCATTGGTCACAAGGGAATTTAGGCAATTTTCTGCTTTCAGTTTCCCTCAATGTTTGTGGAAGCAAGTTGCAGTAAAATGCTAAAATATTGGCTTGTGTGCTATTATTGTGGTTGTTTGTTGGTGTAACATTTTGGCTGGACAAATTAACTTCAAACAGCGCTATACCTGGTTGTAAACTCAACGAATTAAAGATGCTAAATTTTGGTGGTTGGAGGAAAAAAATCGGCTAAAGAAAACTCGCTGGAAAAGGTTTGTAAGACGCCCCGTCCATCGTTCTTTCAAGCACGATTCTTGAGTTGTAGGTTGCAGGAACCATCAAGTTCCTATTGTGTACTAAGGAAATATGTCCAGTCATATTTAAGCTTTTACTTTCATATTTAATTGAAGCTAAAGTGTTGATATTATATCTAGCCTGAAGAGGCACTTAAGTTGCAATATTTTGTCGATTGTTATCGTAGCGAGACATCAAGTTGGAGACTCCTCAACGTTTATATTGTTAGATGGTATAAAATATTATGTTACACGTATTATGTTGATCATGTTTGAAGTTCTGATTTTTGTGTGGAAATGGGAAGCAAAGCTAAGACGACGACATAAGAACTATGTAAACTAAGAAACAAATGTTAATCTAGTAAGGATAAGTGAGGGTATTAGCACAGAGATTTATTAGCATAGAAACCTATCCTTACATAATATGTTTTAAAGCACTTAAGGCCTAAAAATGATTCAAATATTCCTATTCCTAAAGCTAATGACAAATTAACAGATTATTGAGTTCCGAGCTAAATGAATGTTAATACTAAATATCTAGAATTGGGTCTAAGTACTCTAAAGCATGTTTAAGTATCTTAAGTGATTCCAAGAATACTAAATGAACCTAAGCACTCCAATTTGAGTTTGAATTGAGTCAAAATATTCTAAGTTGAATTCAAGTATTCAAAGTGGAGTCTAAGTATTTCATGTTAATTCTAAAAGTTTGTAAGTGAGGTCCAATGTCATATTCTGCGAGTCTCAAGTTTATGTTAAGCTTTTGAGTCAAGCTATGTTTTATGTCCCCTATTGTCAGATGCTAGGGGTAATGTATTCAGTTGGTCATCCGAGTTAGATCCATTCTCTAAGTCAGTTATACTGCATTATTTAGTTGGTCGTCTAAGTATCCATTTAGCTCATGTTGCATGGTTTGCATATTATTTTCCACACGGCCTCTATAGTCCTAATATCATATGATTAATTGTGTGATGTCACACACCCTCTCTGGTCCAAGTATCAGATGACTGATTGTGCGATGTACTATATATGAAATTCTGGTCCAAGTATCAGGCCGACCCTATAAAGTGCAGGTCCAATTATCAGGAAACTCTTAAAATCCTGGTCCAAGTATCAGGTAGGCATAATTAAATTCTAGTCCAAGTATTAGGTAGCCACCGAGTCGATTCTCATAAACTCCGATCCAAGTACCGAAAGTGTTCACATATGAGTCGATTGATTTATGCCATGCATGAAGTTTGCATATAGGATAGCAAGTTATAAAGTTACAAATTGTCTCTCTCTGCCCTACCTTTGAGTTATTTTTAGTTATTATTTGCCATTGTCTACATTGACATGTTCCAGAGTATCAGGTAATTGTAGTTCCCTTCTCTGGTTTAGTTTATCTTTGGCATTATTTCATTTAGAGCTTCAGTTTTACATACCAGTGCATTTCTTTGTATTGACGTCCTTTCACCTGGGGACCCCTGCAATTATACTGCAGGTGCAGACAGGAGCTCAGATTGACAGTCGCAGTACGAGTCCAGATTCAGTTGAAAGTTGATATGCTTCTTTCTTTTAGGAGCTAAGTATCTGGTTTTAGTTGTACTGATTTTTGTACAGTATGGGTAGGCCGGGGCCCTATCCCATTTATTCTTTTTGCTTATTCTTAGAGGCTTTTGCAGACTAGTTGTATAGTTTCAGTTCAGTATGTGTCCTTGCTAGCCTTTCGCAATTCATTTCAGTTATTATTATAGCCTTGTCGACATTCTATCTTTTCTTATATATGTTGAGACCTGATCAGTCCATTTTTAGGCTATAGTTGGTTGTGACAGGTGGTCCAGTTGGCCTAAGGGTTACAATACAGACGCTATATAGCCAGCTTCTCGATCACTTTGAAATCGAGTGTCAGTCTCGCCATACCTCAGTTTTGGGGCGTCGTAACTAGATACATTGTTTATTGGAGGGCTAGTCCTATCAGCTTGAAATCTAAGAAACAAACCATTTCTTTTTCTTCAGTTGAAGCTGAATATTGATCACTTAGAAAAGTAGTTGGAGAACTGGTTTGGCTTCATAGATTGTTTGAAGAATTAACTATGCCCATCATCAGTCCTTTCCCTGTTTATTGTGATAGTCATCTACATTGTATATTGCTAGGAGTTCTGTATTTCATGAACGGACCAAGCATATCAAAGTTGATTGCCATTTTCTGAAAACCAGGCTCCAAGAAGGACTCATTTCCCTCCACCATATTGGGACTAGTAACCAGTTAATATATATCCTCACCAAGGCACTCACGGGCATCAAACACTCTTCTGCTTTAGACAAGTTAGATGTGCTCACTTCACCTCCAACTTGAGGAGGGGCGAGGGGAGGGGGGGGGGGCATTGAGATATTTATTACTGTTTAATACAAGTTAGTTAGATCACTACAAGTTAGTTAGTTAGTTAGTTGTTAGTAATGTGTTTTTGCTTATATCGGTTATTAAGTAGGTTAGTAGTTGTAGTTGCTTAGTTGATTAATTTGTTTTAGTTGAAGGTGTATAAATTGATAGCTACAGCATTGTACTCTTTACTTTTCACATAATACAAAAACAGAGAATATTCTTCTCTCATCCTCACCCATGGTTCCTCTACTTAGATATCACTATTGAAGGTGAATTTGCATACTTCAAATGCAGTACTTCTATTTTAAATAGGGTTAATGGAGGAAGAATAAATTTAAATCACTTTATAACGTGAAGAACATATATGGATTGATAATATAATGTTAAGGGCATACCTAAATCGATAATATAACGAAAGACGGTATTAAATCTTTTATAACAGTAGAGGAACAAATATAATCCTTTTCCCTCAATTAATTATCCTCTGGACAAAAATTATTTCTCCCTGGAACAAAAAGAAATTAAACAACACTATAATTTTTATTCTCTCCCCGCCTCCCCCCCCCCCCCCCCGAATTTATATATTTTTCGGAAAAATGCATATGTACCCCCTCAATTTATGATCAATTTTTCAGAAGCACACTTTATCTTTATGGAGTCCTATTACCCCCTAACTTTTTTTCCCGTATTTCTTTAATCCTTATGTGCTAATGTGGAGCCACAATCCGGATAAGCTAGTTGCAGTGATATACACGCCCACCATGTGTATATTTCATTTAAATTTTAAAATTTTAAATCTTTTTATTTCGATTTTGTGCCTTCTTTCTTTGTTTTCTTTTTCTAGTATTTTTGTTTATTCTTCTTATTTTCTTTGCCTTTTTTTTATTTGATTTTAAATTTAATTCTTATGTCTTGTATTTAAAATAAGTTAGTTTCGAACATCTATCAAAAATATTTTGAAAATCAAAATACATTAAGTTTATGACGAATATTTTTTTAATAGGATAAGATCAAAAAATTTCATCAAATGAATAATAAGGTATAAAAAAGTGTAAATATTTACATAAGGTCTTCTATAATTATATTTTAATATTAGTATTATTGAAATAAAATTAATATACGTTATATTTTACAGTCTTCGAAAAAAAAGAATACTACATCGTAAGTATTATATTATTTTAGAATACATGCAAATTAATTACAAGTGAAAATAAAATAAATAAATGAAAGCGAAAAAAATTAAAAGTTAAAAGTGAAAGGAGGGAAATAAATATTTCACAAATAAGAAGAAAAATAATAAAAAATATATAAGTTTTAATATTAATAATTATGTGTACTAGTTAATTATAAAATGTCCAATTAAAAAGGGACATGTGTCCATGTTGATTAGGTTTTTAATTTTATTTTTTCCCTCACTTGCTTCCAAGAGAGTTAGCACATTCTCTCTACCTCCTCATCACTAAAAAGTGCGTTTATTACACTTTAAAATAGTTTTGAGAGGAGGTTTAATAAAACCCCGTAAAAATAAAATGTGTTGATGAAAATTCGATTATAGATTAAGGGGATACTTATGCATGATCTCTTTTTTTAAGCTCATTACTGTGATACAATGGCATAGTGAGATTTCGAATAAGTCTTCTTCAACCCATTCACAACAATGAAATTCCGTGAAAACAGATTCAAACTATGTTGTAGATCAAAGTCAAAACATGTTTAAAGATAGATTATTATTATGTCTCAGATTTGTTACTCTTTTATTATTATGTCATAAATTTAATTTCTATTCAATTCAATATCTTTTGTAACGGCGTACCACTAGCAATTAGTTTAGAAGCCTGTGGATAGGATAGTAAGAGCTTAGTTAAAGAGTTAGATAAATTTTAGCCTCTCAAGCTACTTTAGTTTGACTAAAGGTACCATAGCATTTTCATTAGACTCGTGCGGATGCAAAAGTTGACAATTCTATTACGAAGTAAATATCACTTACTGTATTGCCAAGTTAAGTGCCATGTTTTTCTTCCTTGCTTTTAAGAATGGAAAGCAACCAAGTAGCTAATGCGGAAGTAATTCAACAATTGTTAGAGTTTGTTGGGGAGGACGGACTAAGAAGTCATTTCTGCTGTTTGGTTATTGGAAAAAAAATTGAAGAAGAAGAAAATATTTTTCTCATTTATAAATGAATATCGTTTTATTTACGATTATCTGATCAACTCTTATTTCATATTACTTGCTTCAATTAAAACTTAACATAATATCAAAAACTTTGATAAGTGGAAAACCATCTTCGTTTTTTTTTAAAAGAACATCTAATCCTATGAAAAAAGTTTGTGTAAAATATTTTCTTTTGTGCCAAACACTTGTTTATTCAAATTTTCACGGTAACATCATATATTAGTATTAGGTTATAATGAAGAAACTATATATATCATCCGTAATATCCCAAAATTGAAATTTTGTGCCTTAATTATTAAATGTTAATCAACTAACCGTGGCGATGATTTACTACGCAGCCTCTTTCTAGATCAGGAACAATTGTAGCCCCCGCTGCCTACAATTGTTAAGCCTAAATGCTTCACTAGTATGCCTACGTTTTTAATAAACGTTACAACAAACTGAGGTCGTTTGGACACTTACAAATTTGAAATTAAAACTTTATTTGAATATATTTAAATTTTTTAAATCATTTTACAAACATAAATTTTTTATAATTATGAAAATTATTAAAATCTCTTGATTCTTATATACAATCCTATCAAATGAGCACATCATAGTTTATAAATAAGATATAAGAATATTCTAAGATATTATAATTATAAATCACATATCTTCATGTTTCTTTTATAAATAAATATTTGTGATATATATTATTACGAACTTTCAAATACACATAATTATATAAAGATCCATTGATCCAAAAAATCAACAATAATAGTAACTAAATCTTTTTTGATTTAATCCTTTTACATGGTACAGACAATCTATATACATCGAGTATGAGCCTTTTTATATATATAAAATTAAAAATGAAGAGTCTTTTTTTTTTTTGAAGAATTTAAAATTTTTTAAATTATGATTTGAAATTAAATTTGAAATTTTATTTATAACGAATACTACTTTTAAATTAATACTTCAAATTTAAGCTCCAAATTCCATGACCGTCTGTTATCTTGATAGTTTATACAAGGTTAAAAATTGTATAAACTCTCAATTTGTATAAACTAGCAAGATAAGTTTTTCGATTTAAACCTTCCACTTGTACAAATCCTCAAGAACTTGACGAAATTGATGTATAGATTAAACTTTATTAAATAAAAATTTCTTTATAACAAGACGGAATTTTTTTGTCCACATAGACTGTACCAATATTTGGTATAAGCTCTCAATTGTTAGAACACGCACAGCGGAAGCAAGCATGAACAAGATCAACAATCTTACATGAATCACTAGATAACAACGAAGAGTTAGATTACGAAATACTAATCTCTTGAAGCTTTCACACAACGCGTCCAACTCGCTCTCCAGATCTGCAGTCTTCTACTATGTCCTCAATAATCTCCGAGTGGGGAATACTTGTGTAGCAAGTACAGCTTCTCAGAAAAGATCATCTTTTTTCAAGAAGGAATAAGCCCTATTTATAATAACATTTTTAGGTCTTAAAACCCTAATCTCAAAACGTATAGGATTCCTTGTTTCCTTGCACATCTACACGTTTTTTAAGGGTGCAAAACCCAAACATGTACTATTTACCTTTTATGAAGCTGTCCAAAATCTTGTAGGATTTTACTACTTCAAGAAAACAGGTTTCTTCATTTTTCAAGTTCTTTAATTAATGAGGCATAGCAGGAACCACATATTTAATTAGTGAGACTTTCAATTATGGCATTAATTCGAAATAATGAACGAATTAACCTACCATAATAAATCATAGATTATTCCACTAAAAATCCGTAATTTCACTCCTCGGTATAATTTCAATATCAATCATTAAATTCTTATTTAATTTCCCATGTTAAGATTACAGATACCAACTAATCGAATTAAATTTTGGACTGTTTAATTCATTGATCAATTTAATCCTTTATTCAAACGCTTATCTTATTTCATGTGAAGGATACAGAATCCACCTGCAGGGTTTTCACATGAAAACTTATAAGCAATTATAAACGGTTATCATCAATCTCAAGGTTGAGACATGGATTCCATCAACTAACTATCATTTCACAAATATCATTTTTCATGATCCAACCTATCGGGAACATTTTTAACTCGCGAAAGAGTTTCACCCTTTAATAAATCAAACAACAAGCAAATGACATTGATCATAATAGTTATATCAAGATTAAGAGTATAAGTACATTTAATGATCTAGAGAATTTATTTTACTAAGTCAGACAAAAATTATTCTCTATTTGGTTCGTTCAATACCTACAAAATGTACTAGCATAAGAAGTTAGAACAATACCATTCCCATTATCATGATAAATTATATTTAATCTTGTGCTACAATCATACCGATGAATTTGTCCAATTGTCATCTTAGATTGTGAACATATATAAACTTTATACTTATAAGAACCGATGATTTAATCTTATGTGTATAAGCTAAACTCTATACACTAAACCATCTACTATATAGGTAAAGGATACACATGCAAAATCAATCTATTTAAAACAAGGCTTTATTAATCAATCAAATAAAAAGAAAGTCTTACATAAAACTAAAACATAACACTATATTAAACCGCATGGTTAATAGTATATCCTAACAATCTACCACTTAGACTAATAACCATGCACCTACAACTTTAATGGCCATTCCTTCTACATGCTTATCAAAAGTCTTCTGTGATAAAGCTCTTTGTAAATGGGTCCGCCAAATTGTTCTCCGATGCAATTTTCAAAACCTTCACATCTCCTCTCTGAGTTATGTCCCGAATTAACTGATATTTTCTCTCAAGTGTTTGCTTCTTTTGTGACTTCGTCATTCCTTTGAGTTTGCAATCGCACCACTATTATCACAATAAAGTGTAATTGGTGCTTCAATTAAAGGAATCACTCCAAGCTCTTTTAGGAAGTTCCGAAGCCAAACAACCTCCTTAGCCGCCTCAGAGGCAGCTACATACTCGGCTTCCATGGTGGAATCAGAAACACATGATTGTTTGATACTCCTCCAACTTATGGCTCCACCTCCTAAGGTAAACACATATCCTGAGGTAGATTTTCTAGAATCTCTATTAGACTGAAAATCTGAATTTGTATACCCAACGGACACTAGATCACCTGAGTGAAAAACTAGCATATAGTCCCTAGTCCTTTTCAGATACTTAATTATATTCTTAACTGTAGTCCAATGTTCATTTTCAAGATTTTACTGATATCTACTAACCATCCCAACAACAAAGTAGATGTCAAGTCTAGTACATAGTATAGCATACATGAGACTCCCAACAGTAGAAGCATAAGGGATCCACATCATTCTCTCTATCTCATCAATCGTTTTAGGAGACTGATCCTTCGATAGAGAAATTCCATGCTTAAAAGGAAGAAATCCCTTTTAGGAATTTTGCATGCTAAACCAGGTAAGAATTGTATCAATATAAAGCACTTGAGACAAGCCTATTATCCTTTGCTTGCGATCTCGCATGAGCTTGATCCCAAGGATATGAACCGCTTCACCCAAGTCTTTCATATCAAAACGCGAGGACAACCACTCTTTGACTGATTTCAACATGCTCACATTATTTCCTATAAGCAAAATGTCATCCACGTACAGTATCAAAAACGCTACTTTATCTCCCTCCCACTTTTTATATATACATGACTCGTTCTCACATTGATCAAAATCAAAAGTCTTAATCAAATTGTCAAAACAAGTGTTCCATGCCCTAGATGCCTGTTTCAATCCATAAATGGATCTTTTCAGCTTACACAACATGTGCTCATTGCCACTTTCCACGAAACCCTCTAGTTGTGCCATATATATGCACTCATCAAGACTTCCATTAAAAAAATCCATCTTGACATTCATATGTCAGATCTCATAATCATAATGAGCAGCAATGGATAAGAGAATTCTGATGGATTTAAGCATGGCCACCGGCGAAAAGGTTTTCTCATAATCAATTTCTTCCTTTTGAGTAAACCCCTAGCTTTAAAAGTCTGCACTTGTCCATCCACCCCTCTCTTTTTCTTATAGATCCATCTACAGCCAATGGGTTTTACTTCTGCAGGTGGTTGTACAAGATCCCAGACTTGATTGGAGTACATAGACTCCATTTCAGATTTCATAGCGACTATCCATTTTTCAGCATCTATATCTTGTAGTGCTTCGGCGTAACTAAGAGGTTCTGTATTAGGATCTTCAGGGATTCTATCATAATATTCTTCCAAGAGCGCAAACCGATGGGTTTTCTAATAATTCTCCTACTAGATGACTCACTACAAGATCATTAATCTGATCTTGTGGTGGAACCACAACATCACTTTCTGGAACTAAAATCTGGTTTTCATGAACTTCTTCCCCAAGCACAGGCTGCTCGACAAGTGTAGGCTGGTCAACATTGCCCCAACTATCTTGAGGTAGTGAGATGTACGACCTTTGCACTTACACCTCCCGTTGCTTATTGACATGTATCCCACTATGATAATAGAGTGGTATGTCAATACTTGCTTGTAAGATTTTTTTTGAGATACATCATCTGTTATTCCATTGTTCAATTCCCGTAAAGCGAGTTTACTTCTGGGAACATGGTTTATTAAATAGTCCTCTTCCAGAAACATAAAATTTGTTGTAGTAATGACCTTCTTTTCTTTAGGACAATAAAACAAACCACCTTTCATCCCTTTTGGATATCCAACGAAGACAGATACTTCTGTCCTTGATTCCAACTTATCAGTTTTTCCTTTTAGCACGTGGTCTGGACAATCCCATACCCGAATGTGTCTTGGACTAGGCTTTCGTCCAGTCCAAAATTCTATTAGAGTTAAAGGTACTGATTTGGAAGGAACCAAGTTCAATAGATAGCTTGCCATGTCTAATGCATATCCCCAAAAGGAAGAAGGCAAATCCGAGTAACTCAACATTAATCTTACCATTTCCAAAAGAGTTTTGTTTCTTCTCTCTGCCACACCATTTTGTTGTGGTGTTCCTGGAGCAGATAATTGAGATGTAACTCGACAATCTGATAAGTATTTAATGAATTCAACAGAAAGGTATTCACCACCACAATCAGATCGTAATGATTTAATATGTTTATCATGTCACTTTTCCGTTTCTGCCTTAAATTCTTTGAACTTGTCAAAGCACTCAGATTTACGGCACAACAGGTAAAAATATCCATATTTAGAGTAGTCATTTGTGAAGGTCAAAAAATACTCGAAACCACCTCTTGCTTGTATATTCATGGGACCACACAAATCAGAGTGAATTAATTACAACTTATCTTTAGCTCTATTTCCTTTAGAAGGAAAATGTCTCTTCGTCATTTTTCCTTCTAAACAGGATTTACAGGTTGGCAGTGCCTCCACTTTCAATGAACTCAAAGTTCCATCAGAGATCAACCTTGAAATCGTATTTAGATTTATATGACCTAGACGCAAGTGCCATAAGTAAGTTTGACTCAATTCAAAAACACGTTTTATTTTATTTGGCAAATTAATGTTATTTAGTTCCTTTGATTGCAGCAAGTTAGGAGGTGTTTCAAGCATAAATAGATCATGCACTCTAGCAGCAGTATAGATAAAATGCTTCTTAAATTTGATAACAACAGAATTATTACCAAAATATATATTATAACCAGCATCCATCAATTTTGAAACTGAAAGCAAATTCCTTCTAATAGAAGGTACATAGAGAACATCTTTTAAATATAAAACTCTAGAACTACTAAAATAAATACTAATATCTCCTAAAGTTAAGGCCGGTGCTGGTTCGCCATTGGCTTGAAAAATGCAACATTATCACTTAGCCAATGTCTTTCCTGAAACCCCTGCAAAGAAGTGCAGACATGATTAGTGGCTCCCGAATCTACAGCCCATAGCATCGTAGAAACAACCGCTAAACAAGTTTCAACGACATTTAAGTAAAAAGAATTAACCTGTTTGTTCAATTCATCTAGATAGTCAGAACATTGCTTCTTGTGATGGCCAGGTTTCTTGCAATGATAGCACTTGCCTTTCGACTTAGCCACACCATTATTTGCAATTACAGATGCCTTGCGAGGTCTCTTCTTTTTCTGTCCGCCTTTCGGCTTAGAAGAAGAAGGAATTCTCTCAACATTCAATGCCACAAGGAGTTTTCTGTTTGATAATGGACTCAGCTGCTTGCAGCTCATTCAACAGTTTTGCTAGAGATAGATCCATCTTGTTCATGTCATAGTTCAAGCAAAATTGTCGAAAACTATCAGGTAAAGTCTGCAGGATCATCTCAACTTGAGATTCCTTATCAATCTTAGCTCCAAGGATTTCTAGTTCATTAAGAAGACCAATCATTTTAAGAACATGGTCCCTCATGGACAAATCTTCAGCCATCTTAGTGTTCGAAAGGGCTTTAATGGTTGTCTTCTTTGCAGCACCATTATGCTCACCGAACATCTTTTTGAGACTTTCAAGCATATCATAAGCAAATTCCATGGACTGATGTTGATGTTGCAAAACATTCGATATTGAGGCAAGAATGTAACATCACGTCATCTCATTAGCCTTAACCCATTTTTCATAGGCTTTGATTTGGTCCACGATGGCATTCTTAGGTTTTTCAGGACATTCCTCAACCAACACAAAATTATACCCTTCAGCAGTTAGGAGAATATCCAGCTTTCTTTTCCAGTCAACATAATTCGGGCCCTCTAACTTGTTTTCTTTTAAAATAGAGGCGAGAGGATTAAGTGAAGTCATTATTAATCTGGGAGGAAAACAATATCAAATAGATCATTAGGCATGCTACAAGAATATTTAAATTCATGTAAACACATAACACATCAACCATGCATATTGAATAGCTAGATTCGATAGGGAAACTTAACCATTCATGCAAACTATATGAGTTCTGACAGATGTTTACCATATAAATCAAAACAGAACTAACTTAGTTGGAGAGTAAACTACATATTTAAGACAGGTAAATATCCAATAATGTAAATCTTTGTTCCATTGAACCAACATGTAACTCAGTTGGAGAGTTAATATAAGTTTTCAGCAAGAGGAGACAAGCAAAATCAATAATCCCGTAAAGAATCTATCTGATGGGGAAAGAAGACCAATGTCAACATGTAAACTCATTACATTACTGTTAATTACCTATGGAGACAATAAGTATTGAACCCTAACAACACTGGTTGTAAGAAACTAATTTTTTCTCAATTTTTAATTTTTCAGAAAATAGAAAAATGCCCGAAAACCCATCAAAACGACTCCGAATGGCCAAAAAACGATGTTAGTCACAGCATAGCGGTGAGTATTGCTCAGTACCAAATTTCAGATCAATCGAAGTTCGTCAAAATTTGAAAAACTCCAATACCGACCAAAACCGACAGTCGCATGCGCCTCGGCAGGGGCATGCACACGCTTGGGCAGCGCTCATGCATGACTCGGCAGCGCCTGACTCGGAAAATTCTTTTTTTTTGTTTCACAAAACATATCATAAATTGTTTATAAAATAGTTTTTCAAATACAAAAGCCATTAAAACACTCATTTTCATCTATGATACGATTTATGCATTCATGCCAAAAAGACAACACATAAAACAAACTTTTCCATGAATTTTTCAAATTATCTAGGTAGATGTAAGTCGGCTCTGATACCAATTGTTAGAACATGCACAACGGAAGCAAGCATGAACAGGATCAACAATCTTACATGAATCACTAGATAACAACGAAGAGTTAGATTAAGAAATACTAACCTCTTGAAGCTTTCACACAATGCGTCCAACTCGCTCTCCAGATCTGCAGTCTTCTACTATGTCCTCAATAATCTCCGAATGGAGAATACTTGTGTGGGCAAGTACTGCTTCTCAGAAAAGATCATCTTTTTTCAAGAAGGAATAAGCACTATTTATAATAACATTTTTAGGTCTTAAAACCCTAATCCCAAAACGTATAGGATTCCTTGTTTCCTTGCACATCTACACGTTTTTTAAGGGTGTAAAACCCAAACGTGTACTATTTACCTTTTATGAAGCTGTCCAAAATCTTGTAGGATTTTACTACCTCAAGAAAATAGGTTTCTTCATTTTTCAAGTTATTTAATTAATGAGGCATAGCAGGGACCACATATTTAATTAGTGAGGCTTTCAATTATGGTATTAATTCGAAATAATGAATGAATTAACCTAACATAACACAGATTATTCCACTAAAAATCCGTAATTGCACTCCTCGGTATGATTTCAATATCAATCATTAAATTCTTATTTAATTTCCCATGTTAAGATTATAGATATCAACCAATCGAATTAAATTTTGGACTGTTTAATTCATTGATCAATTTAATCCTTCATTCAAACACTTAACTTATTTCATGTGAAGGATACAGAATCCACCTGCAAGGTTTTCACATGAAAACTTATGGGCAATTATAAACAGTTATCATCAATCTCAAGGTTGAGACATGGATTCCATCAACTAACTATCATTTCGCAAATATCGTTTTTCATCATCCAACCTATCGGGAACATTTTTAACTCGCGAAAGAGTTTCACCCTTTGATAGATCAAAACAACAAGCAAATGACATTGATCATAATAGTTATATCAAGGTTAAGAGTATAAGTACATTTAATGATCTAGAGAATTTATTTTACTAAGTCAGAAAAAAATTATTCTCTACTTGGTTCGTTCAATACCTACAAAATGTTGATAATGTACGTTCCATCCCCATGACACTTTTTTCAACATTGAGACATGGAAAGTCGGATGCACCCCCGATAATCCTGGCAGAAAATCTAGTTCATAAGCTACCTCGCTCACATGCCGGAGTATTTCAAGTAGTTCGATGTACCTCGAGGTAATCCTGCCTCGCTTTCCGAACCTCATCACCCCCTTCATAAGAGATATATTAAGCAGCACTTGCTCTCCCTCCATGAACTCCATATCCCTCACCTTCTTATCTGTGTACTGCTTCTGTCTACTTTGAACTACTACTAGACGGTCCTGACTCCCTTCATCATCTAATACTGCCTCTTTGGCTTCTCCCTCCAAAATCTTATCCAGCTTTTCATCTTCGAACTGTATTGCTTTGATTTGCTCTAACAGGGATGACTTAGCCTCCACACTAGCTAATATTCCACTTGTTTCAGTCAACGACAACCTTACCAAACTGTTTGCCAAAGTTTGAACTTCTCTAGCCATCAATCGTTGGGTAGCCTTCAAGAAAGCTAGATTGCCTATGCTCACTAATTTTAGACTCAATATATCTGCCACCAGATTAGCCTTTCCAGGGTGGTACAAGATGGTGACATCATAAACTTTAAGCAGTTCCACCCATCTCTTCTGCTTCAAGCTGAGATCCTTCTGGGAGAACACATACTGCAAGTTGTGATGGTGTGTGAACACCTCACAACGAGCCCCGTATAAATAGTGCCTCTAGATTTTCATAGCGAACACTACCGCTGCTAGCTCCAGGTCATGCGTGGGATAATTCTTCTCGTGCACGTTCAACTGCCTCGAAGCATAAGCAATGACCTATCCTTCCTGTATTAACACAACACCCAACCCAGATTGTGAGGTATCATATAAACAAGAAAGTCTTTACCTTCCACTGGTAACACTAATATAGGTGTTGCAGTTAGCAAAGTCTTGAGTTTTTGAAAACTTGCTTCACATTCCTCTAACCACTAGAAAGGTACATCCTTTTGCGTCAATTTGGTCAGCACTAAAGCAATGGATGTAAAACCCTTCGCGAACTGACGGTAGTAACTGGCCAGCCCCACAAAACTCTGAATTTCTGTCACATTAGTTGGCCTCCCCCAGTTTCTAACCGTCTCCCCCTTATATGGGTCAACTTGGATCCCCTCCTTGGAAACCACATGCCCCAGAAAAGGCACTAATTCCAACCAAAACTTACACTTAGAGAATTTGGCATACAACTGCTCCTCCTTTAGTAATCCCAGCACATTTCTCAACTAATTTTCATGCTCCTGGTTGGTCTTAGAATACACCAAGATATCGTCAATAAACACAATAACAAAGGATTCCAAGTAAGGTTTAAAAGTACCATTCATCAGGCTCATGAACACAGCTGGGGCATTAGTGAGTTTGAATGACATGACCAGAAATTTATAATGCCCATACCTGGTGGGAAAGGTTGTTTTAGGAATATCTTCAACCTGAATTTTCAACTGGTGATCACCAGACCTCAAGTAAATTTTTGAAAACACACGCCCCCTGTAACTGATCAAACAAATCATCTATTAGAGGAAGAGGGTACTTTTTCTTAATAGTCACCTTATTCAACTGATGTTAATCGATGCACATCCGCATAGTACAACCCTTCTTCTTCACAAATAAAATTGGTGCACCCACGGTGACACACTTGGTCTAATAAACCCTTTATTAAGCAACTCCTGCAAATGTTCCTTGAGTTCTCTCAACTCAGCAGGTGCCATTTGATACAGAGGAATAGAAATAGGTCAATTCCCTGGCTCTAAATCTATACAAAAGTCAATGTCGCGGCTCGGTGGCATGGGGGCAGATATGTAGGGAACACCTCTAAAAACTCATGAACAATCGGGTTGACTCTATGGAAGGACCCTCGGATCTCGAAGATGCGCTAGATATGCTGAACAACCCCGTTCTATCAACTTACGGACACGAATATAAGAGATGAGTTTCTTAGGAGTAGGGCTACAATTCCCTTTCAACTCCAACCTAGACAACCTTAGCCCCGATATAGTGATGATCTTAGCATGGAAATCTAGAATGGCATGGTAAGGGAACAACTAGCTCATTCCCAAATTTATATCAAAATCAACCATGTCTAAGATCACTAAGTCTGCCAGAGTGTCAAACCTCATAAAATCAACAATGCAATCACGAACAACCTTATCAGCCAACATAGAATCCCCAACAGGAGTAGACACACGGATAGGAGTATCAAGCACATCATAAACAAGATCCAAACTCAATGCAAAATGAGAAGACACATAAGAAAATGTAGAGCCCAAATCAAACAACGCAATTGCCATTTTATCGACCATGAAGATTATAATTGTAATAACGACATCTGAAGCCTCTGTCTCTGGTCTACCAAGAAAAGCATAGAAATGGGCCTGATTACCCGCCTGAGAACCACCCCGATTGGGTTGTGACACCCCTCTACCTGACTAGGTGTCACCCCTACCCACCTGAGCACGTCCTCTACCCTACTGAGCACCATCTCTAAGGGATAACTACCTCATCCAAACTATGGACGATCCATAGTGAATACACTACCACCTTTCCTGGAAAGGGTCGGAGCTCGAGGAGTTGGGTGAGGAACAATCTGCCTGCCCTGTCCGAAGTTAGGGCACCATCTGCAGATGTGTCTGTACTCACCACACTCATGAAAAACCTTCTCAATAATGGGCCTCTGAGCCAGGATAGAGGAAATAAGGCAAGCTACGAAGTCTGATCGAACAATTTAAGTACCCCCAACTGCACCTGATGGTCGTAGAGCTATCCCTGGTGGATCTCCAGCTGATACCTACATGGAAGACTGAATAGGGCACCTAGAGAAACCTTACGGTGTAGGAGCCTTGGCAAAAGAACTGCTAAAGGAACCCACTCTCTGAGCCTTCTTCTCAGCGTTCCTTGCATATCCCTCTTATCTCACCCCTTCCACGGATATCACATATTGCACTACCTCTCGGAAAGTTTTACCTGAGGAGACCATCTGAAGAGTTGATACTTGGAGACCCACATTCAGGCCTTTAACAAATCGCCAGATCCTCTTCTCCTCCGTGTGCAGTAAGGGTAAAGCATACCTGGATAGGGAATGAAATCGGGTCTCGTATGCTGCAACAGATGAGTTCCCCTATTCAATGGTGGTGAACTCATCCTGTCTCCTATCCATCACTACGGGGATTATACTTCTCCAAGAATGTGGAGTAGAACTGGGTCCAAGTCAATGGTGGTGACCCCGCTGGTCTGCACTCAACAAAAGCTCTCCACCAGAGCTTAACTCCCCCATCAATTGAAAAGTAACAAACTCTACACCAAACTTCTCCACCGCCCCCATCTTGTGGAGCCTCTCATGATAGTCGATAATGAACTCATAGACGTCCTCTGCCTCAGTTCCGTAGAATGTGATAGGCTTCATCTTGGTGAACCTCCAAAATAAGTCATGCTCTTCCATGTCATCACCGGTCCCACTACTAGTCTCGGAAATATGACATCTTTTGATAAGTCATCAATTAAAGGAGCCACAACAGCTGCATGTTGTATCCCCAACTGCTGCCCCGCAGGAGTTGTTGGCGCTGCTCCATTACCTGCAAGGCCACTCAGGAGATTGAGGACCTGAGCCAGAACCTCGAAGGATGCTGGAATGGCAGGAGCTTCCCCCTGAGTCGAAACTTCCACTTCAACAGCCACCTTCTCCTGTATTGCTGGTGGAAGGGGAGATGCAGACCTCTCCTTGACTGGAGAAAGAGCATGAGCCCCTCCTCTAGTAGCAGCAAGCCTCTTTCCATGACCTCTGCCCTTTCTGTTCTGAAAACTGCAGCTGCCACAACTAGTTCGGGTGTTGCGACTCTGTTATCATTTGTGCGTGTTCCCACCATTTGAGAAGGAAAGAAGAAAAGTCGTTAGATACCAATTTGGATATCCAGATACCAATTAGAATCAAGTAATCGCATGAAAGGAAGGAAGAAGGGAGTTTTCCTAAAGTCCTGTAGCCTCTCGAAGATAAGTTACGGACATCTCCGCACCGATCCGCGAGACTCTACTAGACTAGTCTTAGTGCAATAAGATCAACAAAACTAGAGCTCTAATTCCAACTTTGTCATGACCCAAATGGCCATGATTGGCACCCACACTAACCCCCCAGTGGGAAAACCAATGATTTCCAATAAATATCCCAATATTAAACATTCAGAAAGAAATCAGAGGTTATAATAAAAATGAACTAAATTATTAGAAAACGGTAAAATACTCTTACAACCAAAACAAACAAAATTTATCCCAAGACCTGATTGTCATTGCACAAGACATCTGCTCACAACTCTAAGAATGATTAAGCCTAAAGAAGAAATAAAATAAATGTCCGGAAGGGAAGGACATCTTCAACGGGAGAGTGGTACTGGCTCCTTGACCTGCTCACCATTCAAGTAAAATTGTTGCTGCTTCACAAGTGAGGACGGGAGGAACTTTCTGGTTCGAACTCTGCACTAAGAAAAGAAGTGCAAGCATAGGGTTAGTACATAACACAGTACTGGTAGGCATCATCAGCCGACCTTATATAATAACGCTTAAACATAACAACAATGATATAAAACAAGTCTTCAGCTTTTTACAGAAGTACAAAAATCATTTCAAGTACACTAACTCCACCCAGGTGATAGCCCGCCTGCTCACTGGATTGGGCTTTTCACTATAGCAGTCAATTGACCGCTATAGAGATCTCGCCACAACAGAAGAAGTTCTACTGCAGTGGCACTGCCTTAGGCAATAACTCGACTTAGCTGCACCTTTATCAGTTCATGAGTTCATTAGTTCATCAGAGTCAATGATTCATATACTCTACAAATCAATTCACATATCACATAAGTCTAAGCAACAACAAATACAAATCTTTATCACTTACAAACGCAATAAGTAATCACAAGCAAAATCCACTCAACACTTACCAGCATCGTGACCGTGTCACACTTAGAATCAGGTCCATGTCCTTCATTTCAAAATATACAAATAAAATTCATAATTTCCACAACCACTTAGCACATACTACATTCAGTCTTACATACGATTACAAATGTAATAACAAAGTAAACAAATGGTGACATGATGGGCACACGCCTCTGCCTCCCCATAAACACTCAATCCACAAAATTAGTGTACACACATACCAGAGAGTCTTATTTTTTCCCTTCCAATCATAACCTGCAGGGGACTCTAGAAATCCATGTACTGTACGGACGTGATACCTGCTCCCACTCATATGCTCGTCCAGATGCTCCCCTCGGACACAAGCCACTCATTAATATCGCTCGTCTGGATGCTCCCCTCAGGCACGAGCCACTCATCTCAGGATGCTTTTACCATTCAAATTATTTTCATCATGGAATGTAACAAGTTACAACCCGCATATACACACACACAGACACACACACACACACACAAAAACATATATATATATATATATATTTCAACACATAGGAGTGTACTTTCCTCTTCATTATTTGCACAAGTACGATTCATTGATTCACATTATAGCTTCTTAATAGAGTTTCACTTCACAATTCCACGAAATTTTCATAACAGTTCATAATCATCTCATATTAACATGATCTCCACTATTTATTCAAATAAATAATTTCATATCAAATAATGTCCAAAGATCAACCATATACCATTATCACACATGCGTACAAGTCATTATACAGGGTCTAACCCTCTAACTATAACCTACCTCGATATTCAAAGATAGCAATTTAGCTACTCTATGGGAGCCTTGCCCTTCCTCAAAGTTTTGGAACATTCAAAATCTACACAATACAGAGTAATTCATTATTTACTCTTCAATTATGGTCTAATTAGATCAAACCTTCCCTTTTTAGGGCACTTCAATAGTAAAACCCTTCCTATCAACCTAGTTCTAGGTCTGCATCCTTATTTAACTTATAATAGTTAGCAAGAAAGTTCTGGGGAAACGATTATCACACATAACCCTTTAATCTAATCTTCCCATTACTCCCCATGATCCAACCCTAGTTTATCAACCTAGGGTTTCTAAGCATAGAATTTCACTATTAAAAGGTCCCCTAAGCTTTCTACAATTGACAATAACCATTAAAGGGGCAAGGGATCAAGAAACTCACCTTAGGGTATCAATTCTCTACTCTGGCGAAAAGCCTGCCTTCAGACCTCGCTCTCACACATTTTGAAAATCATGGAAAATAACCCCAGAATTCCTATTTAAAATGCACTTCTGATTCCCGTCATTTGTTGTAGCAGTTGCATTTTCGCTGCAGCAGACCCGCTACTGTGGCTAGAGAAATGTTGCGACGGTTCCACATTTATTTCTCAAATTCATCACGGCGGGACTCCGACCTTAGCATAGTCTCGCTGCAGCGGTCCCCCGAGCCAGTAGCTACTCAAATTCGGTCAATCTTACACTTAGGATATTTCACAGCATATTCTATCCCTTCCTTAGCCTGTTTTCAGTGTTCTAGATCCCTAATCATCCCATAATGATGTTTGGGTCATTACAATAACTCTCGAGTTCGTCCGAGTAAAATTATGTCACTATTGATACTTCAAGCTGGGGGTATAGATTGAGTAAATTTAACCGATCATATCAAGTGAATTTTTAAATATAAATATAAGGTTTGAATCAAATTTATTGGGTTCTTTCTAACATATAAACTGAATTGTAACTCCTGCCTTATTGATATATCTATATCAATTACTAGTGTATAACAGATCATTTCAATGAAGGTGCCATAATAGAAAAGGTCTTCGATTTTCAATAAGTTTTACTAGAGAAGAAAAAAAGCTATACATAGTGTTCAAGGGGCAATTAGTAGTATGGAGACAGGTGGTACATATATGCCTAGATTTAAGAAAGAATAAAGTTAGAAAATAAACTAAATATTTGATAGAAAAAAATTATGGTACACTAACTAATTACTATGTGAGACTATATGGGGAAAAAATAAATCTAGACTGGGCTGCAATGAGTGGCAACATAAAAAAGCGAGGGAACATCTAAGGTAGTCATGAGAGTCAAAGAGACTGTCTGGGGGATGCCACAAAAAGCCTCGAATGATCGCCCAAATAAAACTTCCACATGACAGTGCATTTGATAGAGATTTTACCCGGGGAAGACCACCTTATAACTAGAAGTAATCATAATAATCTTTGGGAATTCAATAATCAATCGCGAGTCGCACTCCTATCTTCTCCAGTCAACTTCAAGCAAGGCGTCAGAGCATAACATGTGCTAGAAGATAGCCTTTTTAGTGCCAAAAGTACCAATGTTTCTTATTGATGCTACGATTTAGTTTTGGTGGCCTATAAAATAATACTTTGCAAAGAATAAAAGATATCCGAAAAACTATATTAGAACTTTGATATTGTTTTCATATTATTCTCCCGTTTGGGTTTCCATGTAAGAGGTCTTGAAACCTTCTTTCCACTTGTATCATTTCTTTCTTTTTAGAATATTACATTCCTGTATTGGACCACAACCTTGGAGTTTTTTCTCAAAGAGAATGAACCCAACCGGTCTTAACCTATTTTTCTTGAACTCCTTTTGACAAATTTATTATTAATGAAAATGATAATTTTTTCAGTAAACAATTTGATGTCATCTATAGGGATAGAAAATTGTGGCTTTATTCTAATTTGTTGCTCTAGCTTGCTAGACCATCAAGATCTATCAACTTGAAAGATACAACCATATTTGGGACTTAATATAGCATACTTCATTCGACACCCAATGCGACGTTCCTCCACTTATAAATTTTTTGTTAACTAGAAGAATATATAGTCATGTAATAGCCAAAACACCCTCAAGGATAAGGGCTAGCCCAAAGGCGAGGGTGAGGACGAGAAAGAGAATAAGAGCAAGAATGGAACCTTAATCCATATTTCACCCTAAAATCTATTTGTTGGTCGTGTATTGAGGAAGAACCCTATTTCCCCTATTTCCATAGTACCTAACCTGAACAAGCCTGGGGACTATCGAAAATATTAGAAGCCTCTCAAAAGATAAGCTACGGGGATCAAGTTGAGGCCTCATGCCTAAGGGCTGGGGGAAATGCTTGGGAAGAAGATGAAGGTGGGAGCAAACTACTTCCCGCATCACAGATGTCCAAAAAATTTCAAGCCTCACCTATCGAAGTATCTAGAGGTCAGCCGGACTAATCACAACCCTGCTAGGTACTTGGTGAAATCATACAACACTCTCAAACAGCGCCACAGGCTCTTCCAAAAACCGCATGCACTCAAAGTAAAAGTTAACCTGTACCAACTCACTATCCTTCCAAATTTGCATCGATTACCTAGAACATTGTCGCTAGGGTAACCTAAGCACAGAGCTCAAGGATGAAAGACTATGCTTGAGGAATGATTCTATTTATAGAAATCCATAATGGATTGCTAGTATGCCAAAAGGTGGATCGATTCTTAGACATAGTAAAGATCGAGCTACATACCCGAACTGATGGGACTGTTGTTGTTTGCACTCAGAAAACATTGAGTTCAAATGCTGAAGAGTTTAAAGCAGCAGATGAAAGAGTAAGAGACAAAAGAGGCATACTGAGAGTATCAGTTGTTTATCACAATCATGACACCGAAAGTTCTTTTTACTAGTCGTAGACTTAATAACTTCACTTAGGCTACTTACAACAGATGATGAAGGCAACACTCAATTATGAGGACATAGGGATCAAGAGGTAAGAAAGCCCTTACTGAGACCCCTCAACCAAGCAAAGTTGGTTACAACATAAACAAAGCACACTACATTGAGGCCCCCTTACCAAACTTGGACTAGAAGAAAAGAGAACCAAGGAAGGCTTCAGATACCTAAACACTAGAACTAACGCCGTGAACCAGGATCGATCAAGTAAAAGTGCAACCCTATGGCCATTGCCCTTCTTAATATACTAGGGTTGTTTCCCCTCTTAATACACAAGGGCTTCTTCACGCAACTATAAAGAAAATAAATCCCATGCATTTTTCTATCATTTTTCTTTGCTCAAGTCTCCAAACATAAATGCATAAGTTTCACTTAAACTATACTGAAATAGTCTCCAAACCAAAAATTTTTAAATGCTATTTTCAAACGAAAGAAGTCTTTATACTCAAATCATAAAAACTGCTGCCATAACCATGCATTCTCTAAACTAAATCATAAAAGCTACCTCCATAATGATAAAGTCCCCAGACTCGAATCTTTAGGTTTATAAAAAAGAGCCTAGTGCCTAAAGTGAGGTTGAGACCTCGACCTCATAAGAAATAAATAAAATAAAGGTCCCTCCTTTAAGAAGAACTGAATGAAATCCCCGATTCTTTCTTATGATCATTCTAAGGTTATCCTTGATCACAACACTTGATTGAAGGTCATGTACCAAAATGCAATCAAGGAATCGGGTGGTATAAAGGATAGAAAAACCCTAAAAACAAGCTAAAAACTTCTTATCTAGGAGTATTTCGCTGATCACTCAATACAGAATATAGTTTTGAGGAAAGATCACGATGGTTGATCCTTTATGTAGAAATGGTCTCTTAAAACCAGATGCACTATCCCTAGTTGTTCAGTAAGGAACACAGTTTATAAAAGGATCATGGTAGTTGATTCTTATGGCTAAAGAGTTCTACTACAAATATCAAATGATTACCCTGATCAGTCGTGAAAAGCGAATATGGCTTAGAATAGGGTTGAGACGGCTAACCTTTCACTGTGAAGTATTCCCATATTGGACGGGACTTGACATGACATCCCCGGACACTCTAATGAATGAAGGGAACTATCCATGATTGTAGGGGCAGACAAAAATTCAAATACACTCGAGTCAAGCTGTAAAACTCCAGGAGGAATCCACCGGAAAAATAGTCCACACAAAAAAATAGCAAGGTTATATGTGCAGTGAACCATGCTCCTAATGACGCGAAGGAAGTAAAAATCAACACCACACATACTGAAACACCCTGCGAAGGGGGTCAACATCATTAGCCATGAGCAACCAAGTGATACCAAGGAGGAGGCTCTAGGTGTAAGAAAGCTAAATGATAAGCATCGAGTCAATTGAATAAACAAGAAAATTATGCAGAAGTGAAAATATGAATATTAAAGACAAGAATTTAAAGATAGATGAAATTTGTGAATAAAATTTCCAAAATTTCTTGATGGAGTGCTAAGAACCTTAATTGATCTTAGTATTCAAAATTAGTAGATCAGGGCTAATTTTGATACTAATAAAGTCAATTCAACAACTTAGAATAATAGGTGATCTAGACCCCTAATTTGAAGAAATTAGAGACAATAATTAATATAAGACTAATTACCTTCTTTAATTTATGAATAACAACTAAAGATATCAAGTTAAAAAAAATTAATCTTACCTCTTAAAGAATCGCTCTTCTAAGGTTGTAAGGTAAATCTAAGTAGCCACACATAAAGGGTAAAGAAGAGAAACTTTCAATTAATAATAATCTTGTCTTAAAAAAATAACAAAATCCATCCCCATATATAGGAAAAACTATCTCATGTAGCATGGGATTCAAATTCTACTTTTATGAAAATAATAATTAATAAATCCAACTAGAAAAATTTTAAACTAGGAAAACATGTAAAATATTGCCAAACTTCCTTATTAACTAAATAAGAAAAAGTTGCCAAATATATAACAAAAAGCACATCTATAATATAAGGTTTGGTCATGAGTTTCAGTCCCCTTGGGCTTAAATTGTTTGACACTTTTGGCCATACAAATCAGGTCTCTTTTGGCCTAGTTTGGACTTTCATGTGACATGCAACATCAACTCTTTTGGGCTCTTTTTCTATGATAAGAATCTTCTTCATTTTTTATTAAAACCGTCAATATTTAATAGATGTATACCATCGTAGATGCTATCATTCCGCTCTTCTTGAAAATAATTCATCCCCAATTTTAAATCTCGCAAAATCAAGAAGACATGGATTAGTAAACGACATCCACTAATCAAAAGCAATAATGCTATAAACAAAACAAGATAGTGACCATATGTCCAATTAATCCAGTTAAACCCTGCATGTATAAATACACCCTTATAAAGCATGCAGACATATCATCCCAATAGAAATTTTTTCTACTTATATAAGCACAATAAGAATCACGTCTAGATGACATTAAGGAATGATAAGTGCCTCTCCAATTTAGTTCTATCAATAAAATACTCCAATGGACATGGCAAAGACAATACTAGATCCCTAATACATGCATCAAATTGAACATTCTTATGATATAACCAAGCATCCTCAATTATTCCTCCTAAAGATTCTTTATCATACACACAATTTACATAAACACCTGAGTTTTCAAAAATGATAGAAGAATCTTTAAACTCGAACTCATTCGCAATCCTCCTCCCAGAAATATTATGCAAATCTATCTTCCTAACAAAAGAATCTCTATACCTCAAATAAATATCATGTCAATCCTCAAACGAATCTAACTCTAGTATTAACAAAGATCTTTTGTCATAAACTAACATGAATTCATCAACATTAGAATAGGAATAAGTAAAGAATTAAACACTAAAAGTAGTGGCAAATAGTTCACTTTCCTTTTTCTACTTGTAGCCTCAAATTCTATTGATCACAGTTTTTCATCCTTCTACCAACAAGTAGTGGTGAGTCAAAAGTCAATGAATCACAACCACTCTCTGAATGACTCAAACCTTCTCTAAAATCATGAGTCTCATTAAAAAATATAGGTGAATAATAAAAGTCATGTACATTCTCATCAAATAATGATGGAGTGTCATGATTAGAGTCTTCAACAACATCCACTTGCTCCATGGGACATGCTATTTTCACCATTTTAGGATTAAGTTTATCCAATGATTGTTCTTCAATGCAAACTTTTCCATGAGTACTTGTAATGACCTGAATTTCATTACAAGGGGAAATCGACTTAAAACACTCTAAAGGGGATAGACAATTATCAAAAAAGTGTTACGGAGTAAGCTAGTAAAAAGTGATGGTTTTGGGGGGAGCTACTAGTTTTGGGGGACCGCTGCAGCTGTAGAATTTTCGCTACAGTGAGATCATGAAATGGTCGAAGTCCATCGTAGCGGACCGGGGAAATAACCATCGAATCCACAGTAGCGGGTCCACTGCGGCGGAAAGATGATAGCTACAGCGGATGATGGAAATCAGAAAGTGAGTTTAAGTGGAGTTTTTGGGTTATACCCTATTATTTCCAAAGCACGAAACCTCAAGGATTGAAGGAGATCCCCCCCCCCCACCCTAGAGTAGTAGAATTTTCTTCTAAAAGTAAGATTCTTGAATTTCTACCACTATGATTGATTATGTAAACACCTATATCAAGGAGAACCTTTAATGGTGATTTTCTAGCAAAGAAACCCTAGGTTGATAGATTAGGGTTGGATCATGGGGATCTAATGGAGGTTTTGATTTTGAGTTTAATAGGAAGCAATGATCATTCCCCAAGGTATTGCTCTTATGGTATATCTCAGTATCGAGGATGAGACCAAAGAGTTGTATATGTTTATAAACTCTCCTAGGGGCTGGGTACTACCTGGAGTGGCCATTTATGATACTATGCAATTTGTGCGACCAGATGTCCATACAGTTGTTAAATAGCATGGTTCATGTGGAAAATCAGACCCAGAAAAAGGTGGAATTGGGGTTTACTCTTAAATTTTCCTTTAAAAAAAGGTGAGTTTGGGTTGTCCAAGTTCATTTTGGGGGTGATAGGGTACTAAATCATGTTATATTTCTTATTTTTAGACTTTAAACATTCGGAGGCATTGAGAAAGCGCAAAGCTCGAGCAGGGTAATTGTTATTTGGACCTTGCCAAACCGAGGTAGGTTATGGTATAGAGGAGTTAGACTTTACATAATGACTTGTATGTTTGTGAATGATAGTATGTTTCTTGGGTCTTTGGACATTATTTGTTGTGATGATTGCCCTATTAAAATTTGATCATTGAAATAAATTTGATATGTTGTTGCCACTGAACCAACGTGGCATTGTGTTGAACTGTTAATTGTTTTCTTTTGTATTGCTATTGAATGAATGATGAATTGGTTGATTATAGGAGTGGGAGAGGTAGATTGTGATATCTTAAATGTCATGATGATGAACTCGGCTATGTGATAATTACCGTGAAAATGAATAGGGATAATGAGAATGTCCTAAGATGAGAGGCTCGTGCCCGAGGGGAGTATCCCGGCGAACATTATTGTTTGAGTGGCTCGTGTTTGAGGGGAGCATACGGACGAGTGTATGAGTGGGAGCGGGTACCAAACCTGTACAGTACATATATTTCTAGAGTCCCCTGTAGGTCATGGCTGAAAGGGAAAAAATAAGACCCTCTAGCATATGTGTACATCGAGGTTAGTCTTGGAGTGTTGTAGTGATATGACGGAGGCGTGTGCCCTGCATATCTCTACTTGATCTGTTGTTATATTCTATGATGCCCTGTTAGAATGTTAGAATTTGTAATGAATAAGTGTTACTTGGCTAAGCTAAGATTGGATCTTGTGTTTTTATTTGAACGTGATAAAGTTTCAAGTCTTGACATTAATAGAGTCAAATGGAAACTAGAATGGGTTTGTGCCATCATTGTATTGAATTACTCTATATTGCATGTGGTTTTGCAGCATTTCATATGCCAGATGTAGTAACCTTTATGTTTATGAATGAATGAGATGATATGTGATGTTGCGGATAGTGGTGAAATGATTAAGTGCAACTAAATTGAGCTACTCCCCTGGGTAATACCGCTGCAGCATGACCTATTCCTCTATAGGGAGACCACTACAGTGAAGAGCCTAATCGAGTGAGAAGCCCGGTTGCACTTGAGTTGAGTTAAATTTCTTAGAATGAGTAATGTGTATTTCAATGGTGTTATAGATTGGTTTCATGTTGTTTTTTTCATTCTTATTATTATTTAAGGTCGGTTGATGACGCCTACTAGTACTGTGTTCCATACTAATGCTACTCCTGCACTTCTTTTTTAGTGTAGAATGGGATGTTCTACTCCTCCGTCGAAGATGTCTCTCTTATGGACACTTGTAATTTTACTTCTTTTTGGTTATAAACATTCTTAGACTTTTGTTAGACATCTGAAGTGTAATGACAAACGGATTCTGGATATTGTAGTCAGATTTTGTTGGTTTTCTTTCGGTTGAATTAGCCAATTTTAATTGAATCCTCATGTCTTATTTAATTTTAAGGTTATTATTTTCTTTGAATGTTTGTTTTCGGGGAAATTATTGAGAATCATTGGTTCGCCCATTTGTGGGTTAGGGTGGGTTCCAATCACAGTCATTTGAGTCGTGAATAAATTGGTATCTGAGCTTTAGGTTCCTCAATCTCATTGCACTAAGATGGGTCTAGTAGATTCTCGCAGATCGATCCGGAGACGTCCGTAACTTATCTTCGAGAGGCTGCAAAACTTTAAGAAAACTCCCTTCTTCTTTTGTCTCATGCGGTTACTTAATTCCAATTAGTATCTGGTGATCCAAATTAGTATCTAACAACTCTTCCTTGTTTCTCTCACAGATGATGAGAACACGTGTAGATAGGAATAGAGAAGCAGCACCTGAGCCAGCAGCAACCACAGTTAGTGGTAGAAGACAGGGCCGAGGACTTGGACAAAGTCCTGCCACTATCAGAGGAGGGGCCCACAGTCCTACTCAAATATAAGAGAGGTCAGCATCACCAGTACCTCCCATAGTTCAAGAAATGGTGGTTGTAGAGGTGGAAGTTCCAACACAAGGAGAGGATCCTGTTGCTCTAGCATCCTTCAAGGTTCTAGCTCAGGTTATTAACCTTCTAAGTGGGCTCGTGGGCAATGGGGCAGTGTTAGCGACTCTCGAAGGATAACAATCGGGAATACAACATGCAACTGTTGTGGCTCCTTGCATTGATGACATGTCTAAGGTGGTTATGTTTTTTAGGCCAGTGGTTAGGCTTGTGATGAAAGGGTAGAAGCATGACTTATTCTGGAGGTTCACCAAGATACAGCCTGGAGGACGCCTATGAGTTTATTATAGATTGTCACAAGAAGCTCCAGATGATGAGGGCGGTGGAGAGATACAGCATGGAGTTTGTCACCTTTCAGTTGATGGGTGATGCTAAGCTCTGGTGGAGGGATTTTGTGGAGTGCTGTCTAGAAGGATCATCATTATTGACCTGGACCCAGTTTTACTCCACATTTCTAGAGAAGTATATACCCTGTACCTTGAGAAATAGGAGGCAGGATGAGTTTACCACCATCGAGCAGGGAAGCTCTTCTATTGCAACCTACGAGGCCCAATTCCATTCACTATCGAGGTATGCTCTACCCTTACTGCCCACCGAGAAAGAGAGGATCAGGCGGTTTATTAAAGGCATGAATGTGGTCTCCAGTTATCAGCCCTTCAGATGGTCTCCTCTGTTAAGACCTTCCTGGAGGTAGTGGAGTATGTGAAGAATATAGAGGGAGTGAAATAGGAAGGGTACGCAAAGAATCCCGAGAATAAGGCTCGGAGGGTGGGTTCCTACAGTTGCTCTACTGCTAGGACTCTAGTACCACAGGGGTTCTCTGGGCTCCCTATTCAGTTAGTCATACAGGTGTCAGCCGGAGGTCTGCTAGGGACAGCTCCGTGGCCATCAGATGTAGTTAGGGGTATTCATCCTGTTTGCTCAGACTTTGGGGCTTGCCCTATTTCTTCTGTTTCAGCTCAGAGGCCAGTGATCGAGAAGGTATGCCATAAGTGTGGGGAGTATGGTCACATTCACAGATGGTTTCCTAGGTTTGGCCAGGGCGGACAGATCATTTTGCACCCAGCTCCTCTAGCTACAGCCCCTATCGGAAAAAGAGGCATTGCATTCAGTTGGGATGCTCCACAGCTTGGGCGAGGTAGTCAGCCAGCCATCAGAGGTGGTATTCATCCAAGTAGAGGAGGTGCTTAGATGGGTAAGGGCGGCACCCAGTCCGACAGAGGGTTGATGTAGCCCAAACGGGGTGGGTCTCAAGCAGGTAACTAGGCTCACTTTTATGCTTTTCCTGGTAGGCCCGAAGCAAAGGATTCAGATGGTGTTATTACAAGTACGATCTTTGTGTCCAACAAAAAAGCTATGGCTTTGTTGTTTGATCCGGTTTCTACTTTTTCCTATGTGTTTGCTTATTTTGCTTTGGGATTGGGTCTTTCTTGTGATGTACTTGATACTCCTATCCATGTGTCTATTCCTGTTGGGGATTTTATGGTGGTTGATAGGATTTGCTAGAATTGTATTGTTGACTTTATGGGGTTTGACACTTTCGAAGATTTAGCGATCTTGGACATGGTGAATTTTGATGTGATTCTGGGAATGAGCTAGTTATCTCATTACCATGCTATTCTGGATTGCCATGCTAAGACCGTTACTATATCGGGCCCAGGGTCATCCAGGTTGGAGTGGAAAAGGAATTATAATCCTGCTCCTAAGAAAGTCAACTCTTGTATTCGTGCCCGTAAATTGATAGAGTAGGGGTGTTCAACATATCTAGCTCATATTCGGGATACCAGTTTCGAGGGTTCTTCATAGAGTCTATCCTGGTCATTTGTGAGTTCTTAGAGGTGTTGCTTGCAAATCTATCTGGCATGCCATCGGATGGTGAGATTGATTTCTACATAGATTTAGAGCCAGGGACTCAACTCATTTCTATTCTGCCGTACCAAATGGCACTAGCTGAGTTGGGTGAACTCAAGGAGCAGTTGCAAGAACTGCTTAGTAAGGGGTTTATTAGGCCGAGTGTCTCTCTGTGGGATTCCCTAGTCTTGTTTTTGAAAAAAAGAAGGATGGTAGTATGCGGATGTACATCGATTACGGTCAGTTGAACAAGGTAACTATTCAAAACAAGTACCCTCTCCCTCGGATAGATGATTTGTTTAATCAGTTACAGGTGCAGCAGTGTTCTCAAACATTGACTTGAGGTTAGGTTATCACCAGCTGAAGATTCGGGCTGAGGATATTCCTAAAACAACCTTTCAGACTAGGTAGGGGCATTATGAGTTTTTGGTCATGTCCTTCGGACTCACTAATGCCCCAGCTGCCTTCATGTGCTTGATGAATAGTATCTTTAAACCTTATCTAAATTCTTTCATTATTGTTTTTATTGATGATATCTTGGTGTACTCTAAGACCAAGCAGGAGCATGACAATTATTTGAGAATCGTGTTGGGGTTGCTGAAGGAGAAGCAGTTGAATGTCAAATTCACTAAGTGTGAGTTTTGGTTGGACGACTAAGTCTTTTATGGGACATGTGATCTCCAAAGAGGGAATCAAAGTTGATCCATAAAAGGTGGAGGCGGTCAGAAACTAGGCTAGGCCCACTACCTTGACAGAGATTCGGAGCTTCGTAGGGCTAGCCAGCTACTACTGTCGTTTTGTAAAGGGGTTTGCATCCGTTGATTCAGTGCTGACAAGGTTGACTCAAAAGGATGTACCTTTTTAGTGATCCGATGAATGTGAAGAGAGTTTTAAGAAGCTCAAGAACCTGCTCACCACGGCACCTATCCTGGCATTATTGGTGGAAGGTAAAGATTGTGTTGTTTATTGTGATGCCTCACAGTCTAGGTTAGGTGTTGTGTCAATGCAGGAAGAGGAATTTCATTTCTTATTCCTTGAGACAGTTGAAGGTGCACGAAAAGAATTACCCCACACATGACCTGGAGCTAGCAGCAGTGGTGTTCACCCTAAAAATCTGGAGGCACTACCTATACGAGGCTCATTGCGAGATATTCACAGACCATCGCAGCCCGCAATATGTGTTTTCTCAGAAGATCTCAATTTGAGGTAGAGGAGGTAGATGGAACTACTCAAGGATTATGACGTTACCATTTTGTATCATCCAGGGAAGGCTAATATAGTGACAGATGCATTGAGTTGGAAAGTAGTAAGCATGGGCAGTCTAGCTTACCTGGAAGCTACTTGATGACTGATGGCCAGAGAAGTCCAGACACTGGCAAATGGTTTGATAAGACTTTCTTTGATAGAAATAGGTGGCATACTAGCTAGCGTGGAGGCTAAGTCATCACTCCTAGAGGAAATAAAGGCCAGACAGTTTAAGGATAAGAAGTTAGGTAAGATCCAAGATAAGGTTCTGTGGGAAGAAGCTAAGTAAGCAGTTTATATGGAAAAGAGGTTCTGAGAATAAAGGGACACGTGTGTGTTCCACGAGTTGGTGAGCTAATTAATACCTTCTAGAAGAAGCTCACAACTCAAGGTACTCCATCCATCCTGGGGCTACCAAAATGTACCATTACTTGAAGCGGCATTATTGGTGGGACAGAATGAACAGGGACATTGTTGACTATGTCTCCTAGTGTTTGAACTATCAGCAAGTGAAGTATGAGCACCCAAAGCCTGGGGAGTATTTCATAGGATGCCTATCCCCTAGTAGAAATGGGAGAGAATAGGGACGGACTTCATTGTTGATCTTCCAAAGACATTGGAGAAGTTTGACTCCATTTGGGTCATTATTGACAGATTGACCAAGTCTGCTCACTTCTTGCCTGTCCAAGTGACTTAAAATACCGAGAGGCTAGCCAAGATTTATGTGAAAGAAGCCATTCGACTGCATGGCGTGCCGGTTTTGATTGTGTTAGAAAGGGGAACTTAAATTCAGCTCCCATTTTTGGAGGACCTTGTAGGCGGAGCTAGGCACGAGGTTGGATTTGAGAACAGCCTTCCACCCTCAAATGGACGGGTAGTCAAAACAGACCATCTACGTATTAGAGGACATGCTCTGGGCCTGTGTGATAGATTTTAGAGGCCAGTGGGATGAATTCTTACCCTTGGCGGAGTTTTATTACGACAACAGTTATTATTGAAGCATTGGCATGGCACCATTTGAAGCTCTGTACGAGAGGAAATGTAGGTCTCCAATTGGGTGGTTTATGCATTTGAGGTGAGACACTGGGGAATAGATTTTTTGAAGGAATCCTTGAAAATATTTTGGGTAATCCAAAAATGCCTGGTGGTTGCCCAGAGTAGACAAAAATAGTATGGTGATAGGAAAGTGAAAGACATTGATTTCATGGAGGGAGAGCGAGTCTTGCTCAAGGTATCCCCCATGAAGGGGGTAATGAGGTTCGGTAAGTAGGGCAAGCTTAGCTTGAGGTACATTGGACTTTTTGAAATCCTCTGATGTGTGGGTAAAATAGCTTATGAGCTAGCATTGTCGCCAGGGCTGTGAGGGGTACATCCAACCTTTCAAGTTTCCATATTGAAGAAGTACCATGGGGATAGATCATGCATTATTAATTAGGACTCGGTGTTGCTGGATGAGAACTTGTCCTATGAGGAGGAGCCAGTGGTGATATTAGATAGGGAGGTCCGCAAGCTGAGATCAAAACAGATTGCAACGGTAAAGATCTAGTGGAAAAATATTCCCATAGAGAACTCCACTTGGGAGACTGAGGCCAACATGCGGACCAAATGCCCTCAGTTGTTTATGGAATCTGGTACGTTCTCTTCTTTTCTTTTGTAGACCATTCGGGGATGAATGGTATTTTAATTGGTATATGATGTAAAGACCCGAACGTCAGTATGAGGGAAAATGGACTTAGAACACTCTAACGGGATAAACAATGGTTAGAAAAGTATTATGAAGTGAGCTAGTGAAAATTGATGATTTTCTTGGGGGAGCTACTGGTTTTAGGGGACTACTGCAGCGGTAGAATTTTTGCTACAGTAAGACCATGGTAACGATCAGAGTTCGCAGTAACAGACTGAGAAATAAACCATTGGATCTGATGTAGCGGCTTCCTGACTATCATAGCAGGTTCGCTGCAGCGGAAAGGTTATTGCTGCATTGGACGATGGAAATCAGAAAGTGGGTTAAGTGGGTTTCTGGGGTTATACCTCATTATTTTCACCTCAAGCACTAAAGGAGATTTTTCCCTTCAGATCAGTAGAATTTTCTTGTCAAGGTTAGATTCTTTAATTTCTACCACTATGATTGATTATGTAAACACCTAGAAGTCAAGGAGAACTTTTAATGATGATTTTCTAGCAAAGAAACCCTAGGTTGATAGACTAGGGATGGATCATAAAGAACTAATGGGGTTTTGATTCTAAGTTGAACGGGGAGAAATGATCATTCCCTAAGGTTTCATTGTTAAAGAGCATGGTTCTTGTGGAAAATCAGACCTAGAAATAGGTGGAATTGGGTTTACTCTTAAAATTTCCTTAAAAAAGGTGAGTTTGGGATGTCCAAGATCATTGTGGGGGTGATAGGGTACTAAATCGTGTTATATATTTCTTATTTTTAGACTTTGAATGTTCGAAGGCATTAAGGAAGGGCAAGGCTCGAGTAGAGTAATTGCTATTTAGACCCTTCCAAACCGAGGTAGGTTGTGGTTTAGAGGAGTTAGATTTTACATAATGACCTATATATTTGTGAATGATAATGTATTTCTTGGGTCTTCGTACATTATTTACGGTGATGATTGCCTTGTTAAAATTTAATCGTTGAAATGAATTTGATATGTTGTTGCCACCAAACCGACGTGGAATTGTGTTGAACTATTAATTGTGTTCTTTTGTATTGCTATTGAATGAAGGATTAACCCATTGGTTATATGAGTGGGAGAGGTATAATGTGATCTCCTAAATGTCATGATGATGAACATGGCTATGCGATAATTAACCGTGAGAATGAATAGGGATCATGAGAATGTTCTAAGCTGAGAGGCTCATGCCCGAGAGGAGCATCCTTGGAGAGCATTACTGTTTGACTGGCTTGTGTCCGAGGGGAGCATCCAGACGAGCGTTTGAGTGGGAGAGAATACCACGTCGGTGCAGTACATGAATTTCTGGAGTCCCCTGTATGTCAAGACTGGAAGGAAAGAAATAAGATCCTCTAGCATGTGTGTACATCGAGGTTACTATTGGAGTGTTGTAGTGATATAATGGAGGCGTGTGCCCAAGATATCTCTACTTGATTTGTTGTTCTATTCTATGATGCCTTGTAAGAATATTAGAATTAGTGATAATGCTCGAACTCACACTGCTAATAAAGTATGAAGCAGACGTTGGCAATAAAGAACCCAACAAAGGTTGGGGTCGAACCCACAGGGAATATGGTAAGAACTAGACTAATGCAGGTATTAAAGCTTTTAGGTATGTTATCTCCAAAAGGGGGGGTTTATTGAAAATTGTTATAAAACAAGATTTAAAATCGATTGTTGTTTATCAAGATTTACGATTAACTAGGGTAAGTGTTCCCCATGGATTCATAACTACTTCGGGTTTACAGTCGTGATATATTCCAATGGTTACTTATAAAACTGATAACTAGAGTTCATCAAAACGACTGGTTCTTCCCTATTGGATAACTATGCTTAATTACCAGATTAGGTCTCATGAGCGATTTCAATTTAACCGTTATCTGTTTGTTCCAAATAAACTATGTTGCAACCGCAGCTCAAGTTATACAATGACCCATAAAGATTAAGAATTTGTTATAATTCTCTTTTTCTCATCTCTACTTCTCTAGGTTCAAGAAAGTAAAGAATCCGGGAAAGTCCTAACATTGCGCTTCGTTAAGAAACATTAAAGATGAAGAGAACACAATACAAGTGATTAGGATTGGTTTTGAATCACTTTGTGTAATCCTAGTTCGTTAATCCACCAAGGTTCCCACAGCCCTAGTTGTGGAGGTTTTAGCTTCTCATGATTGTAATATTGTGATTATCATTCATTGACAAATACATAATTAAATACTTACAATAATGATTGAAAGAAAACCTGCTTTGAATATTGCAAGAATTGATGTTGAATAATCCAAGAACAAAGAAGAAATTCAAGAAAGAAATCTCCGAGACTTGAATTAATATTCACAAGAACTTATACCTAATTGCATCTAATTACTTCTCTGCATTTCTCTGTACTGAAAATAACCTAAAAAGTACTTATACAAATAATTGGAACCTTCTCCTAATTAAACAAGGAAACTACAAAAAACTGTCGCCGCCTTCACCTATGACACGTAACAAGATTGTACGGGTCTTACCTTGAATCATACATTGGCTGGCTTCTGTAGAATCTGGCTAAGTGTTGAGATATGGTCCAACTCGTACCAAGTACCTACGAGTCATACAATCTTCCCATGGATTTATCTTCCAATTACTGGCATCGTCTGTTGGCTTCCACGTATGACATGATACGACTCGTATCTTCATTCCATGATTCATAACTCCTACTTGTACCTTGAGTTCTACCAGTCATCTATTATTCTGATCTTTTCCACATTTCCTTAGTACGTGTATTAGGTAGGTTTCACAACCCGTGAGTGCCACCCATACCAGGATACTTGGTCTGTGCAATTTTTTCTGAAACTTTTCACGACTATCATGGTACGACTCGTACCATGAGTTGTAACTTGACTTTTCTTCACAATTTTCTCCTGGACCTTTCCACGATTCTAAGTACGGCTCGTACTAAGATCCGTACTGAGCCTCTTTTTTGTATTTTTCTCCATCTTTTACACAATTCAGCTCCAATACCTATTTTCTCTGAAAATAAAGTAAAAGCACCTCATATCCATATAAACACACCTAAGTCCATGCTATTTCCCCAGTTTTAAACATCGAAAGTGTTGTAAACTCACATCACATCAACACCTCAATTTAAAATATTTGCATGTCCTCAGGCAAAGAAAATGAAAACTAAAAATGAAACTTAACTAGAAAGTAAACCTAGAATACCTACAGCCAACACAACAAAATTTGCACTATGAGCCATAATCAGCTATTGACACTTTTTCTATTGAAACTAAGTTATCTATGCACACATGTAATCACAATTAATGACATACAGGGATCAAGATATGGCATCCAACTATCAGCAGAGAAGCGAGCTATCACCAATGTTATTCACATAGATAATTGGTATAATGCAACACAAATCAGGTACCCTCACAACAAAAGAAGTCCCCAAAACTCACAAATATATAACATAATGAACTTGGGAGTAAACAAATGGGACTCCCACTCTCTCAAAGAAGTTCCAAATACTGCACATCGGATACTATAGGCTTGCCATTATTTTCTCTGCTTCAGGTCTTCGAACAGCTAAACTAGATCACTATATGACTTTGTTCGGCTTGTAATGTAGTCTTTGGGCTGGGGATGGTAATATGGGATTTTAGTAACTAAACCCTCATTTGCACTACATACTTGTGGCTCCACTTTACACTTTTCACCCTACTTTCCACTTTTTCAATTTTTTCCTCCCTTTTCTCCTTTTTTATGCAATATATAGGTATGGTGTGTTTTTAACTATTTCATTCCTTTTTTTTCTCTTGTATTTTCTTTTCAATTTTTCTTTTCTTTTTTAGGTTTTTTTTCTTGTCACACCATACATCATTTTTAACCCTTTTTCCTTTATTTTCCTTTTTCACCTCCCCACAGTCTATGCACCCCTACTATAGCCACCTTCAACTTAGGTATTTTTCTTGGATTGAGGTTTACAATGTCCAAAGAGGTACTAGGGCCAAAACAGGTTCATTATAAAAAAAAATGGGTAAGGTTAAAGGTTAATCAAAGAAAAAGGGTCAATATAAGGCTCAAAATCGGGATCAAGAGATTAATCACTATTTGGTAAGGTCATTTAGGCTAAAGTGACTGATTAATCAATAACAGCCTATGATCATCTCCTAACCAACTATCCTAAAGCCTATGCAAAGACCAACCGGGCAAGTTCTAGATCCTAAATGCAGTATTGAACTGGATATACAACTTCACCTCACTCATGGTATCGATTTGCATTGAATCTACCTATCCAGTTCATGCACGACTAAACTACAAATACTCATGCTCATAATTTAAACGCCATACAAAGATCCACAAAGGTCATGCAATTGCAATTTAGCTACACAACTAACATAAAAAATTTTAACAAGGTCAATATTTTCAAAAAACATCAATCTAGTGCATTTATTGGCTACAAAGTAATTCTAAGCAACTTCTAATTAAACAAAACAATCTAAACATGCCGGTTTTCTTAGATATCATGGCCGAGAAAAAAGAAACACAATAAGAAAAACCCTCGTACGAATCAAAAATCCCAAAATACAAGTATAACCTCCCTTTTGAAAAACATGCTTCGTCCCCGAAGCATAAACTATATAAGCACAAGGGACAGGGACATACTTGTGGCTATTCAAACTTCACCTTCCATGGGTTGCCTCCCATGCAGTGCCTAATTTAACATCGTGACACAACGTAACTTCCATGATCATTCAGGCGTCATCAAGGTACACTACTTCAATTCCTACTGATCTCTTCAATGTATCCTAGATACAGTTTTATCCTTTGCCCATTCACCTTAAATATCTTACCATCTTTATTTTCAAGCTCCACTGCACCATATGGGGACATATTCATCACTCTATATGGTCCCATCCACCTAGATTTCAATTTACCAGGATTTCAGACGGAGCCTTGAATTAAACAATAAGACTAAATCACCAGTGGTGAACTCCCTCTTTGCAATCTTCCCGTCATGATAGATCTTCATTCTTTTTTTATAAATGGCCTCACTCTCATAAGCTTGAAGATGGAACTCATTTAACTCGCTGAGCTGGTTTAGTCTCAACTTGGCTGTTTCATTCCATCTAAGTTCAGCTTTTTCAGAGCCCATAATGCTTTATGCTCTAACTCTACCGACATATGACATGACTTGCCATAGACTAGTTGATATGGACATGAGCCAATGGAAGTCTTATAAGCTATTCGATATGCCCACAGCGCATCATCGAGCTTCCTAGACCAATCTGTCCAATTGGTATTTACCGTTTGGGCCAAAATCGTCTTTATCTCACTGTTAGACACTTGTACCTGCCCACTTGATTGAGGATGGCAAGGTGTTTCCACCTTATGCTGCACACCATATTTTTCCAGAAGAGTTCTAAAGAGGTGGTTACAAAAGTGTAATCCACCATTACTGATGATTGCTCGGGAGTACCAAACTAGCGAATATGTGCTTCCGCAGAAATGCTGTGACACTTTTTCCTTCATTGTTAGGAAGTACAATAGCCTCCACCCATTTGGAGACATAGTCCACAACACCAAGATGTATTGCATCCCGTATGAGCTAACAAATGGACCCATAAAGTCAATACCCATACATCGAATAACTCTACTTTCAGGATGGGGGTCAATGGAAGCTCATGCTTACGAGTAATTCCACCTTGTCGTTGGCACAAATCACAAGACTTGGCATAATCATAAGCATCTTAGTGGATAGAGGCCCAGCAGCACCCGCACTGCAGAATTTTGTGCGCAGTTTGGATACCACTATGATGACCCCCAACTGGGGATGAGTGGTAAGCCTCCAGAATGTTCAATATTTCTACCTCTGGCACATACCTCCGAATCAACCCATCTTCACAAATGTGGAAAAAGTGTGGTTCATACCAATGGTATCTCCAGGCATCAAACAAGAACTTCTTCCTTTGTTAGGCATCATATCTACTGGAATCATGTTGCTAACCAAATAATTTACATAGTCAGTGAACCAAGGGATCAACTCTTGAGATGCAGCCAATACCTGTTCATCTAGGAAAGCATCATTGATATCAATCTCATCTTTTGCTCTAGCCTCAGATTCTAGTCTGGACAACTTGATTTCCTATTCCTTTCTAATCTTTTACCTCAAATTCAAATTCTCAGAGCAAAAACACCCATTTGATCAACCTAGGTTTACCATCCTTTTTAGACATCAAATACCTCAAGGAAACATGGTATGTATGGACTATTACCTTAGTTTCAAGCAAGTATGCCCGAAATTTTTCAAATGCAAAGGCCACTGCTAGCAGCTCATGTTCAGTGACTGTTTAGTTCTTTTGAGTTGTATTAAGTATTTTTCTAGCATAATAGATAGTGTGAGTTTTAAGTGTTTTACTGGCATAATAGATAGGCTGAAAAATCTTCACTCTCCGTTGGCCCAAGACAACACCAAGGGCCACCCAACTAACATCACACATTACCTCAAATGGGAGAGACCAATCTGGAGCTATAATAATAGGAGCAGTGGTGAGTTTCTCCTTCAGGTATGCAAAGGCCTTCAGACATGCCTCATCAAATATGAACTTCACCTCCTTCTCGAGTAGTTTGCATTGTAGTTTTGCAATCTTTGAAAAGTCTTTGATGAACCTCCTATAGAATCCTGCATGCCCTAAAAAGCTTATGACCCCTTTTACGAAAGTAGGAAGCGGCAACCCAGCTATTACTTTAATTTTAACCTTGTCCACCTTTATCCCCTTTCCAGAGATTTTGTGACGCAACATTATTCCTTCTTTGACCATGAAATGACATTTCTCCCGATTTAAGACCAGATTAGTTCCTTCATATCTGTTCCGCATTTTGCCCAAATGCTTGAGATAGGATCCAAATAATTCGCCCATAATTGAGACCACAATGAGAAGTTATCCATAAATACCTCGATGGTATGCTCTATAATATCTGAGAATATCGATATGATACAGCGTTGGAATATGGTTGGTACATCACACAACCCAAAGGGCATTCTCCAAAAAGCAAATGTTCCATATGGGAAAGTGAAGGTGGTCTTCTCTTTGTCTTCCGGGGCTATTGAGATCTGATTGTACCCCGAATAACCATCAAAAAAATAGTACTAGCCTCTACCTGCCAACCTGTCAAGTATCTGATCCATGAATAGTATTGGAAAATGGTCCTTCTAGGTCCAGTGGTTGAGCTTTTAGTAATCCATGCATAAACGCCAATCTATGACTGGTCTTGTCGGTATCAGCTGATTTTTCTCATTGGGTACCACTTTTATTCCACCATTCTTTGGCACACATTGTACCGGACTTACTTGCTATCCGCAATGGGGTAAACTACATCAACTTCTAGCCACTTGATAATCTCCTTCTTTACTACTTCTTGCATCGGTGGATTCAGTCATCGTTGATGCTCTATACGTGGTACACAATTCGGCTTGAGATGGATTTTGTGGGTGCATATGCCTAGAGGAATCCCAATGATATCTGTTATGGTCCACTCGATTGCCTTTTTGTGCTTCTTCAATATTTTGACCAAAGCTTCTACTTTCTAGTCTGTCAAGTCGGCTGCAATAATTACTGGAAAAGTATTATTTCTCCCAAGAATGTATATTTTAGGTGGGGAGATAATGCCTTAAGTTCTAGGACTAGTGGTGCCTCCACTAATGGTTTTGCTGGAGGAGTACACGATTCTTTAAGTCAAGGTCTAACTTCTTTGATCTGAAGTTATACAACCCCCTTCCTTCTAGAAAATTTACCAATTCCTTGTACCCCGTTACTCCATCTCCCTTATAATTCATCAAGACGACTGCTAGTGTATCAATATTCATCATCTCTCCCATGGACACCAGCAACCTCTTGTCTTCTATCTGAGTGCTCACAAAGGTGGTTCTTGAGGTGAGGCTTCCTTGATGTAACCTGAATGAATCATAGAAGAAAAATAAAACATAAATGGGGAAATAGCAAGTAAAAGTTAAACACAAGCAATTAATCTATTCTTATGTCATATTTCTCGGCAACGGTGCCACTCTTTGATAACGCTCAAACTCATACTACTGACAATGTATGAAGCAGTTGTTGATAATAAAGAACCCCACAAAGGTTGGGGTCAAAACCATAGGAAATATGGTAAGAACTAGACTAATACAGGTATTAAAGCTTTTATCTCCAAAAAGGGGGGTTTATTGAAAACAGTTATAAAACAAGATTTAAAATCTGTTGTTGTTTATCAATATTTGTATTTAACTAGGGTAAGTGTTACCCATGGGTTCATAACTACTTCAGGTTTACACTCGTAATTAATCCCAATGTTTACTTGTAGAACTAATAACTAGGGTTCATCAAAACAACAGGTTCATCCCTATTAGATAACTATACTCAATTACTGGATTAGGTCTCATGAGCGATTTCAATTTAACCATTATCTATTTATTCCACATTAACTATCTTGCGACTACAGCTCAAGTTATACAATGACCCTTAAAGATTAAGGCTTTGTTGTAATTCTCTTTTCCTAATCTCTACTTCTCTAGGTTCAACCAAGTAAAGAATTCAGGCAAGTCCTAACATTGCGCTTTTTTAAGAAACATTTAAAGATGAAGAGAATATAATACAAGTGTTTAGCATTGGTTTCCAATCACTTCATGTAATTCTAGTTCGTTAATCCACCATGGTTCCCACAATCCTAGTTGTAGAGGATTTATCCTCTCATGATTATAAGATTGTAATTAACATTCATAGATAAACACATAATTAAATACTTACAATGATGATTGAAAGAAAACCTGCTTTGAGTGTTGCAAGAATTGATGTTGAATAATTCAAGAACAAAGAAGAAATTCAAGAAAGAAATCTCCAAGACTTAAATTAAAATTCACAACAACTTATCCCTAATTGCATCTAATTACTTCTCTGCGCTTCTCTGTACTAAAAATAACCTAAAAAGTATTTATACAAACAATTGTAACCTTCTTCTAAATAAATAGGGAAACTACCAAAAACTGTCATCGCCTTCACCTTTGACCCGCAACAAGATTGTATGGGTCGTACCTTGACTCGTACATTGGCTGGCTTCTATAAAATCTGGCTAAGTGTTGAGATTTGGTACGACTCATACCAAGTACCTACGAGTCGTACAATCTTCCTATGGATTTATCTTGCAATTGTTGGAATCTTCTATTGACTCCCACGAATGACATGGTATGACTCGTAACTTCATTCCACGATCCATAACTCCTTCTTGTACCTTGAGTTCTACCAGTCATCCAATCTTCTGGTCTTTTCCACGGTTCCTTGGTATGGATCTTAGCATGGTTTCACCACCCGCGAGTTCCACCTATACCAGGATACTTTGCTTATGCAATTTCTTCTAGAACTTTTCACGACTGCCATAGGTACCGCTCGTACCAGGATGGTATGGCTCGTACCATGAGCCATAACTTGACTATTCTTCATAATTTGCTCCTGTACCTTTCCACGATTCTCAATATGGATTATACCAGGATGGTACGGTCATACTGAGATCCGTTCTAAGCCTCTTTTCTATATTGTTCTCCATCTTTTGTACAATTCAGCTCCAATACCTATTTTCCTTGAAAATAAAGTAAAAGCACCTCATATCCATATAAATACACCTAAGTTCATGCTATTTTCCCATTTTTAAGTATCAAAAGTGTTGTAAACTCACAACACATCATTTTGTAATCAATAAGTATTACTTGGCTGAGCTGAGATTGTGATCTTGTGTTGTTATCTGAACGTGGGAAAGTTGTAAGTCTTGATGTTGATAGTGTCAAATGGGAACTACAATGGGCATGTGTCATCGTTGTTATGAATTATTCTATATTTCATGTGGTTATGTAGCATCTCATGTGTCGGATGTAGTTATGTTTCTGGATGAATGAGATGATATGTGATGTTGCGAATAGTTGGTGAAATAATTAAGTGCAGCTAAGTCGAGCTACTGCCCAGGGCAGTACCGTTGCAGCATGACCTATTCCATTATAGCGAGACCGTGACCAAAGAGCCTAATTTAGTGAGCAGCTCGGTTGCACCTCAGTACAGTTGAATTTCCTAGAATGAGAAATATGTATTTGAATGGTATTCTAGACTGGTTTCATGTTGTTGTTTTCATTCTTATATGTTATTATGTAAAGTCGGTAATATTGCCTACCAGTACTATGTTTCATACTGACGCTACTCCTGCACTTTTTTTTGAATGCAGAAACTGACCTAGGACGTTCATTACAACCTCACCTTTAGAGCGGTGATCGAATACTGAAAGGTGAACAACGCAGAATGGGCTATTCTACTCCTCCTTCGAAGATGTCTCTCTTCCAGATACTTGCAGTTTTACTTCTTTTTGGTTATAAATGTTCTTAGGCTTTTTTTAGATGTCTAAGTGCAATGACAATCGGATTCTGAGAATTGTAGTCAGATTTTGTTGGTTTTCTTTTGGTTGACTTAGCCAATTTTAATTGAATCCTGATGTCTTATTTAATTTTTAGGTTATTATTTTTTGTGAAATGTTTGTTTTCAGGGAAATTACTGAGAATTGTTAGTTCGCCCACTGGGGGGGTTAAGGTGGGTACGACCATTTGGGTCGTGACAGTACCTACAACAGAACCAGAACAACTAGATGATGTAGGAATATTAGAATTAGAATAAGAAATATTCTCACTCACTCCCTTGGTTTTCTCTCTCCAGTTCATGACCATCCCTTTTCATTTTATTATCATGGTCATCTCTCTTTTCTTTTCTCTTGATCTCACTTTTTTCTCACTTGACATCCCATTCTCTTCGCACAACACATCCTTTCCTTTTTCCTCTCTGGAATATCAACATGCACTCCTTTCTTCCTCCTAATCTTTTCTCTCTCATCCTCATATATCATTTCCCTAATTGTTTTTATATCCTCATAAATTTATGATGAGTTAGATATGTGAGAGAAAATCTCTCCGTATTCATATTGAGAGAGTATTTATTCTTTTCTATGTTGTATGAAGATCCATTATTAGTGTTACACCCCGTAAGTTCAAATATTTAGTCGGCTTATTCATACGTTGGTTGAGAGTTTTAGAGTGCCGTATGTACGAGGAAAGGGCCCGGGGAAAGGCCGAACGAGTGCAACGTCAGGATTTCACGGGAGGAGGCCGAACCAAGTTTCCCAGAGGGGCAACGTGGAATGGAGCAACCCCCTCCGCGTTACCCAACGTGGCACGCTCGTAAATTGGCGCGTTGAGGTCTGTGCCACGTTGCCTTGTCCACCGCCTCAAGTATATATAAGTCTCCTTGTTTGATTTTAAGTTATTTTCAGATATTACTCGACCAGCAGAGAAAAGGTACTAAGGAACCAAGTAAATCTTTTCCTTTTACACTACAAAACGCCGTCCAAATCCGAATTAACTTTGGGTATCAAAGTATAAGGCTGCAGGGAGCATTGCTACGGAGTTAGTTTCATGAAAATCGCCCGACGAATTGTCGTCCCGCCGAGCCAAAATTGTTGGAATTGCTCCAAAATTGTGTCAATATGATCACAAGCTTAAAGTAAGCGTTTCTTCCTTTGGGGTTTCTGAGAAATTATGAGTTTTCGATCGTATTTCGTTAAATTAAAATATAACTAATATAATTATATGAAATTATCGTTTTATTGAATTTAGTATTGAAACTAGCTATTTTCTTCTAGTAATACCATTGCAGTTGAGAAGGATAGTTGTATACGAGCCGATACTCACTAGTTGATCAGTGAACGACAGTCGAGGTATGTAAGGCTTAAGTCTCAGCAAGTATCCTTGTCGTACAGCGTTACGACTTATGTTCTCGAATAGAAATAACGATTTCAGATGCCGCAGACAGTTGCTACCATTAGACTGTAAGTCGATATGTTGTAATTAGTTGTTAGTGATATATATAGAGCCCAGGTATGTCGTGATTAACTGCTATTAGTATATTACGGTTACATAAGTTCTGGTTAGCTGCTAGAAAACATATACAGATCCACCGCAGGATCCCTCGTTGAAAGGGAGCAGGTTAAGTGCGATTCGCGCTAGGAGCGTCATAAAAACTCTTCTATTTTCCAGTTCATTGGGTTGATAGACTTATATATTGTTTCCAGGCCTAGACTTTAGGAGCTCGTGAGAGTTATCGAGCCTGAACTAGTTGGTTGAACAAGTATATGTGCAATTAGGCGGTTTAACTACCAGTTTGGCGCCTGTATTGTCAATAAAGCATTCCTCGGGGCCATTGGTGCATTTCTACGCCCCAGGGCCAGCAACCTAGATAGGAGAGCCATGCCTTAGAAATAACTGCCCAGAGTTGTCTAGTGAGGTAGTAACAGCCTGCTACCTAGTTAGGTTTAGTCATTAGTATTACCAGTGGTCGTCAGTCCCAGTAGCATTCATTCTACAGACCACTAGAAAGCTAGTCCAGTCACCCAGGTCAAATAAACCCATGGATACCCTAAGAAAGGGGACTTTATCAGCAGTTGGAGGCTGGACCAGCGCACCAGTCAGCCCTCATAAAGTATTCAGGTACAGGTCGCCAAGAGTGGCTAAGTTTATATGAACTTGTCTATAAGGTTAAGAATCACCCAGAACAGTAATATAAGACCCGATTAGACCAAGATGAGGTATAAGGCGCTAGTAAGTACCATGTTAGTACAATGCTTCCCACAGGCTAAGGACGTCAGTAAACTTCCCATGGGGGATTCGGGGTCGACCGCTCGAATGCAGGTTCGGCCAGTACCAGCCCTACAGTTATCCCAGGCGGGGGAGTTGAATAGTTAGTCATTCACGACCCCGCAGTTGCTTATGAGTTAGAGTCGTCCGAGTAGGACATTCAGGGTTATGTTGGACCACTCCAGATCTCGCCCTATTCAGTCCAGACTATTAGAGATCATGATCACTATCAGGATCCCGTGATCAGATACAGGTGCATGGCGTGCCTGCTAGCAGTTTTACAGATTATCCTAGGGGGCGAGCAGCAGTGGCGTTAGACCTAGAAAGCCAGTTATGCCTTTCGAGTGGCTAGATTGAGATATTAGTACAACCTCTGGGTTCGGGGTTGCCCTTACTTAGGAGCCTTCCATGACCAACCCCAGGGTTATTAGCTGTGTCGGCGCCTGCCAGGGACGAGATGACGTCGCTCTAGAAAGAGCGGCATGCCATATACGAGGGACGAAGATGGTGTCTCAGGTCCTCATAGAGTCCATTCCATGGCTGGACTATTATATATATGTTGTATCGGCACCACACCCCCGACAAGCCTGGTGCCCAGGGTGCAGATATCAGGAGTCCACTAGACTCAGACACAGCTACAGTAAGGAGTCGAGCGGGCTCAGTTCAAGACCTAGGGGACTGGCAGGACGGCTATAGTTACTAGTATGACCCGTTATGACCTTGATAGGGGTATATAGATTGAAGTGCACTCACCAAGTCTTATGGGGGGCCCAGGTGGGTTATTCTGTGTTGATTGTACCTTCCGGCTTATGGGGGCCAAGTAAGGTTCTTGTTTGTATTCTTGTATGCTAGTTATAGTTTGTAAATACATAGCTATACAGTCTTAACTTACGTACATGTAAGTGTTGGTTAGATGCAGATTATGAATCAACAGGCCTACAGGTTAATCTCTCTACCTCTCCTTTCTACTTACTTCTAGTATTTCATAGCTTATATTTAGCTCATCTATTGCCTTACATATTCGGTACATATTGTACTGATGCCCTCCCTTGGGTGCTGCATTACTTGCCTGCAGATTTAGTCAGACAGGGTTCAGGATCTTCAGTAGCAGTTGCTCAGAGTTCACCGTCGGGCCAGTTCCTTTCATTCGGAGTTGCCAGGTTGTACAGAGTTCTATCTTTCAGTTGTGCAGTATCATGGGGTAGGTCGGGGCCCTGTCCCCACCATTATTTATATTCTTAAAGGCTTGCAGACTAAAATCATCAGTCAGTTAGTTGAATGTTGGCCGTGTGGAGCTTTAATTAGTTATGTTTCATATGTTGGCCGTGTGGGGCCTAGGATAGCAGATTGTTTCCGTTTCAGTTGTAACTAGATATCATGGCGGTCTTGTCAGCCTGCATAGGACTCCTTGTTATAGTTTGTTGTTTGTTAACTGTGTTCATTTACAAGTGGCTATAAGGGCTTGTCGGTCGGGGGCTGTGTTTACAGCTGAGATATAGCTCGTTGTTTTCTTGAGTCAAGTTGTAGGCGTGCACCACACGTGCATAATCCTAGCTAGGTCAGTTAGATTCCAGTGTGGCACTAGGTGCCAGTCATGCCTCCCAAGGTGGGGCGTGACAAACTTGATATCAGAGCGGTTCGTATCCTAGGGAGTCTGTAAGCCGTGTCTAGTAGATTCTTGCTTATAAATGTGTTGTGCACCACATTTTATAGGCAGGAGGCTGCAAGGCATGATAGTATGGTTACTCTTCCTTCTTCTCATATTGTGCTATAGAGCAAGGTTGTGTAAGGTTGAGTCCCTAGGCTTCCCTTGTTATGTCTGTCTAGAGTAATGTTCGATATAAGACAGACACCAGCCAGTTGCAAGATAACTATAGTGGCAGCAGGAGGTATCATTGAGGCGCCACAGTTGGGAGACAGTCAGCCTAAGGACAGGAGCAGACACCTTTGATCTTTCTAATACTCTCCGGCGGTACCAGGAACCTCTCAATGTGATAACTCTACCAGCACCGTCCCCAGTTTCTTTTTATAATCTCAGAGTAGGATGTCAGGAGTATAGCGAATATATGTGTCGACTTATTTAGTAGATATACAAGATATGGCCAGGGCAACAGTTAACAATAGATTAACTGAAGGATACAGAAAAGAGAGGGAATCGTGGGATTCTTACCTCCAACCCTCCGAATGTTGCACAATTCCATACTTCAGTCTCATTGTGGTAAGAAAAGGCTAATCCCGCCTCCTAGTTTTGTTTCTAGTATAGCAAGGGACGCAAGAATTAAGGTGATGTTGCCCAGAGTAAATGGCAAATGAAGGTTGGAATTGCTTACTCCATGAAGTGTTAGGAAGTAGTGGGGACCCCTAATGTTTAAGAAAATTGTCTAGACCTTCACGGTAATAAGTCAGGAAAGCAGGTAAGACTACCAGATTACTCGAAGTGTGTGTAAGAGTCCATCAGTAATAAACCCCCAGTAACAATAAAGTTCTAGTCAAAAAAAGACTGAATCCACTGTTGTATGCTAATGACGGCAGGATATGCCTGCAAGATAATGGTTATGGTCCTAGCTTGTGATATCGAAAGACAGGGAGGTTGTATGAATAAAATGGGCCCGACTGCAAGTTAGAAGAGATATAGGTCGAGACCTGGCCGGTAACATTATTGACAATATAAGGCAGAAACCATGAACCCCAGAGTTCAATTTAATGAAAGTAAGGGGAAACATGTGAATACCTAACCTTGGGGGAAACCAGAATCACCTTCAGGTAGATTGAATATAGAATCACCACCGATTGTTGAGAACTAAGCATCGGGCTAACAGTTAAGAGATTGTAAGGTTGTAGCCTAGAATATGGCGGTATACCCGCCAAAGGAGAAGGTACGGGAGTGCCGACACGGAGACTTTAACCTAGTGCAACTTGGAATCGAGGCCCAGCAGAGAGTTATTGGCCCTCAAGATAACAGCGAGTAGGTTCATAAGGCCCAGATGTCGACCTCACGTTCCAAGGGTGGCAGAACTTCAAATAGCAGACCATAGACAAGGCGCATGTGTCCGTTGGTCCTAGAATTTAACAAAAATGCAATGAGATGGTATGAAAAGACAGAATATATCATTGAATCATAGCAGCGAAGCTCCACTGACAAGCGAGGAAAGGTGAAACAGCAGGAACTGAGCGGTCCAATATAGGAGATGATCGCGTCTAAGGGAATGGGAAGTAATTAATATGAATACAGTCACAAGGTTATCTCACATCTCATACCAGGTGTAGCTTGACCTCATTTGAGTCAGTGTAGAAAGACCAATGAGTTCAATTTTGTGCCTCACTAGATGAAGTTATGTCGTGACTAAGACTCATGCCAAGTTAAATATCTCAGAAGTAGATGGAGTTTGTGGAGCCCCAATGTTTGATAAACTCCGACAGAGAGACGCAATCTACGACTAAATTTTAGGAAAAGGGTGTTAGAACATACAGTGACATATGTCAACTTAAGCACGGTTCTTCGTACCCAAACAGGTGGCTAAGTAGAATATACAACTCAGACTCTCGAGGTCCATTATAAATGGAAGTGGAAGCCTTCTGGATGATAACTTCAGGTAGGTAGAGTAAACCTAGGCATGTTAAAATGGACAGCAGGGAAAAGTTAAACTTATTAAGAAAAGGGTACTGATACCGCAGGGTCATCAAAAGTTTCACCCTAACACGCAACACAAACAGTTAAGGATTAGAGCAGTGGTTGAGTACCCCCAGAAGCTTTGTTGATAAAGGATACTATGAGAACTAGGGAAAAGACAAGTTTAGCCTTAGATTCATTGATTATATTGTATCTTCTTGGAGGCGACCAAAGAGGCGCATGGGCCAAAATTACCTCCGGAACTGAAAATGGTCCATTCAAGCTCTTGCACGCTAATGTTGTAACATACCTACAAGAGGCCTATAGAGAGGTTCCACTTGCCATACTAGGTTCGAAGATTGAGAATTTAAAGGTGTCGTCTCAGTTAAAGTCTTATGGCGGAATGAGAATAAAGAAGAAATGACTTGGAAGCATGACATGAAAACCAGATATCCTCATTTGTTCCAAGTTTAACTCAGCTTATGCAGTTAAAAGTATATTATCTATTTAGTCATTATTTTGTAATGGTGTTATGTATATATAGGTGGTGTAGTTGACTTTAGCTTGATGTGGAATAGTTGTTATAGTATTGTGTGCAGTACCTGTATTGGGCCTTTCTGTGTTTCAGGATTTTCAGATAGTCTGTATTAAAGGGGAAACTCTTCCAAAAATTTTCTAGGATAAGTAGTTACAAGAGTTAAGATTCCTGTAAGCTGAAGTCAACATTCGAGGACGAATGTTCGTAAGGGGGGGGATGTTACACTCCGTAATTTCTAATGTTTAGTCGGCCTATTCGTACGATGGTTGAGAGTTTTAGAGTGCCATACGTATGAAGAAAGGGCCCAGGGAAAGGCCGAACGAGTGCAAAGTCGGGGTTTCACAGGAGGAGGCCGAACCAAGTTGCCCAGAGGGGCAATGTGGCACGGAGCAGCCCCGTCCGGGTTACCCAACCTGGAACGCCCGTAAATTGGTGCGTTGAGGTCCGTGCCACGTTGCCTTGTCCAACGCCTCAAGTATATATAAGTCTCATTGTTTGATTTTAAGTTATTTTCAGATATTACTCGACCAGCAGAGAAAAGATACGATGGAACCAAGTAAATCTTTCCCTTTTACGTTACGAAACGCAGTCCAAATTCGAATTAACTTCGGGTATCAAAGTATAAGGCTGCAGGGAGCATTGCTACAGAGTTAGTTTCATGAAATTCGCCCGACGAATCGTCGTCTCGCCGAGCCAAAATTGTTGGAATTGCTCCAAAATTGTGTCAATATGATCACAGACTTAAACTAAGCGTTTCTTCCTTCTGGGCTTCCGAGAAATTATGGGTCTTCGGTCGTATTTCATTAAGTTGAAATATAACTAATATAATTATATAAAATTATCGTTTTATTGAATTTAGTATTGAAACTAGCTATTTTCTTCTAGTAATACCATAGCAGTTGAGAAGGACAGTTGTATACTAGCTGATACTCACTAGTTGTTCAGTGAACGACAGTCGAGGTATATAAGGCTTAACTCTCGGCAAGTATCCTTGTCGTACAGCGTTACGACTTATGTTCTCGAATAGAAATAACGATTTCAAATGCCGTAGATAGTTGCTACCATTAGACTATAAGTCGATATGTTGTAATTAGCTGTTAGTGATATATATAGAGCTCAGGTATGTCGTGATTAACTGCTATTAGTAGATTATGGCTACACAAGTTCTGGTTAGCTGCTAGAAAATGTATACAGATCGCACCGCAGGATCCCTCATCGAAAGGGAGCAGGTTAAGTGCGATTCGCGCTAGGAGCGTCATAAAAACTCTTCTATTATCCAGTTCATTGGGTTGGTAAATTTATAGGTTATTTCTAGGCCTAGACTTTAGGAGCTTGTGAGAGTTATCGGGCCTGAACCAGTTGGTTGAACAAGTATGGGCACAGTTAGGCGGTTTAACTACCAGTTTGGCGCCTGTATTGTCAGTAAAGCATTCCTCGGGGCCATTGGCGCATTCATGTGCCCCAGGGCCAGCAACCTAGATAGGAGAGCCATGCCTTAGAAATAGCAGCCTAGAGTTTTCTAGAAAGCTCGTGACAGCCTGTTACCTACTTAGGTTTAGTCATTAGTATTACCAGTGATCGTCAGTCCAAGTTGACTTAGCATTCATTCTACAGACCACTAGAAAGCTAGTCCAGTCACCCAGTTCAAATAGACCCGTGGATACCGTGAGAAAGGGGACCTTATCAGCAGTAAGAGACTGGACCAGTGCACCAGTCAGCCCTCATAAGGTATTCAGGTATAGGTCGCCAGGAGTGGCTAAGTTTATATGGACTTGTCTATAAGGTTAAGAATCACCCAGAACAGTAATATAAGACCCGATTAAACCAACATGAAGTCTATGGCGCTAGTAAGTACCATGTTAGTACAGTGCTTCCCACAGGTTAAGGACATCAATAAACTTCCCATGGGGGATTAGGGGTCAACCGCTTGAATGCAGGTTCAGCCAGTACCATCCCTACAGTTATCCCAGGCAGGGGAGTTGAATAGTTAGTCATTCACGACCCCGCAGTTTCTTATGAGTTAGAGTCATCCGAGGACATTCAGGGTTATGTTGGACCACTCCAAATCTCGCCCTATTCAGTCCAGACTATTAGAGATCATGATCACTATCAGGATCCCCTGATCAGATACAGGTGCATGGCGTGCCTGCTAGCAGTTTTACAGATTATCCTAGGGGGCGAGCAGTAGTGGCGTTAGACCCAGAAGGCCAGTTATGCCTTTCGAGTGGCTAGATTGAGATATTAGTACAGCCTCTGGGTTCGGGATTTCCATTACTTAGGATCCTTCCATGACCAACCCCAGGGTTATTAGCTGTGTCGACGCCCGCCAAGGGCGAGATGACGTCGCTCCAGAAAGAGCAGCATGCCGTCCGCGAGGGACGAAGATGGGGTCCTAGGTCCTCATAGAGTGCATTCCATGGCTGGACTATTATATATACTTCGTATCAGCACCACACACCCGACGAGCCTGGTGCCCGGGGTGCATTTATAAGGAGTCCACTAGACTTAGACACAGCTACAGTCAGGAGCCGAGCGGGATCAGTTGCAAACCCAAGGGACTAGCAGGATGGCTATAGTTACCAGTATGACCCATTATTACCTTGATAGGGTATATAGATTGAAGTGCACTCACCAGGGCTTATGGCGGGTCCCAGGTGGGTTATTTTGTGTTGATTGTACCTATCGACTTCTGGGGGCCAAGTAAGGTTCTTGTTTGTATTCTTGTATGCTAGTTATAGTTTGTAAATACGTAGCTATACAGTCTTAACTTACGTATATGTAAGTGTTGGTTAGATGCATATTACGAATCAATAGGCCTACAGGTTAATCTCTCTGCCTCTCCTTTCTACTTACTTCTAGTATTTCATAGCTTATATTCATCTCATCTATTGCCTTACATATTCGGTACATATTATACTGACACCCTCCCCTGGGTGCTGCATTACTTGCCTACAGGTTTAGTTAGACAGGGTTCAGGATCTTCAGTAGCAGTTTCTCGGATTTCACCGTTGGGCCAATTCCTTTCATTTAGAGCTGCCAGGTTGTAGAGAGTTCTATCTTTTAGTTGTACAGTATCTTGGGGTAGGCCGGGGCCCTGTCCCGACCATTATTTATATTCTTAAAGGCTTGCTGACTACAGTCATCAGTCAGTTAGTTGAATGTTGGCCGTGTGGGGCCTTAATCAGTTATGTTTTGTATGTTGGCCATGTGGGGCCTAGGATAGCAGATTGTTTCCATTTCAGTTATAACTAGATATCATGGCGGCCTTGTCGGGTCACATAGGACTCCTTGTTATAGCATGTTGTTGGTTAGCTGTGTTCATTTACAGGTGGCTATAAGGCCTTGTCGGTCGGGGGCTGTGTTTACAGCCGAGATATAGCCCGTTGGTTTTTTGAGTCGAGTTGCAGGCATGCACCAAACGTGCATAATCCTAGCTAGGCCAGTAAGATTCCAGTATGACACTAGGTGTCGGTCATGCCTCCCGAGGTGGGGCGTGACAATTAGCATACCATGGTTTCCCTAATAAGAGATGATAATTATACATGAGAACAACATCACACCAAATCTTGCCCTCATAACTTCCATTAATGAACGACAATAACACCTTTTTATCTACCTTTACTCCTTTCCACATGTAGGGTGAAATAAACCCAGTACAAGGTAAGTTCAATCTCTCAATCATATAAGTGCTAATTAAGTTATAGCTAGATTCTTTGTCAATTCTCATGGCACATAGTTTAGACAACATTTTAACTCTAGTTGGAAAATAGCTCTACCTTGGTCTTGCTCATCCTCATCAAGTTGAACATTCCTTCAGTTTGTCCTCCTTCGCTCAACAAGGCTGGCATCTAACGCATCAAGTCGGATAGTAATCATTCTAAGCACCTCGGCTAAGTTGTTGTCATTTTGAGTTTTCATCTTCAGTATTTCCTTACAAGTTCTAGACATCTCAAGAAAATATCAAAGAAACAAGTATCTCTCAAATTGGGTTTTTTTCTTCTCTATTGATCTCACCTTCTCTTGTCTTTTTTCTACTTAAATTACTATAGTTGGCTGGATCCTTTAGGATTTATATATAAACCGTACTTATAACAACCCTTTAGAAGTAAGATATAGAAGGAAAAAGAATTTACCAACATCCAGACGAATTGGGTTTGATAAACAAGAAAAAAGGCCAATTTGTGTAGCAAGAAATATTTTTTTTTCAAGTTTCCCCCTATTTTTGATTTTTTTTCCTCTCTGACGTAGGAAATCAAGAATAAAAAAATTGAAGTTTCTTGAATAACCTTAATCCTCAAGCAATTGAATTTTCTCTTCTTCTTCTTTTTTTTTTAATTTTCTTTATTTTTTGGGTTATGTAGCTTTCTTTTTTAAGTTGCTATAATAAACAAAATAATTTTTAATGTTTTCTTTTTTTTTCTTTTTGGCTCAAGAACCTCCTAAAATTATCAAGAACGGAATCTTGATAAGAACTGCTCCGATACCACTTAATAAGAATTGGGTGTTGAATAAACAAAAAAAATTATGCGTAAGCAAAGATACGAAGAATAAAGACAAGAAATTAAAGATAGAAGAAATTTGTGAATAAAATCCTCAAATTTCAAGATGAAGTGCTAAGACCCTAATTTGATCTTAATATTAAAAATTAGCGGATTAGGACTAATTATTATACTAATAGAGTCAATTCAAGAACTTAGACCAAAAGGTGATCCAGAGCCCTATTCGAAGAAATTAGATACAATAATTAGTACAAGACTAATTACCTTTTTTAATCAAGTTAAAGAATTAATCTTACCTCTTAGAGAATTGTTCTTGTAGGGTTGTAAGATAAATATCAAGTAGCCATACACATAGGTGTAAAAAAGAGAAATTCTCAATTAATAATAATGTTTTCTTAAGAAGATAACAAAATTCATCCCTATATATAGGGAAAAACTACCCCAAGTAGCATGGGATTCGAAACATGTAAAATATTACCAAAATTTCTTCCTAACTAAATAAGTAAAAAGTTGCCAAATATAAAACCAAAAAAAGAAAAACACAGCCCTAATATACGGACTGGGCGTGAGTTTCATTCCCCTTGGGCTTGAATTATTTGACACTTTTGGCCATGCAAATCAGGTCTCTTTTAGCCTAATTTGGGCTTCCATGTGGCATGCAACATTAATTCTTTTGGACTCTTTTTCCATGATAAGTATCTTTTTGATTTTTCATAAAAATTCGTTGATCTTTAATGGGTGTATACCACTGTGGATGCTATCACTAAATATGGGTCGACAACCGAGCATAAAATGCCCATAAAAAAATAAACTTTGAAGAAGCCTTAAAAATATTGATTTTGCACTACTAAAAAATTATTATTTTTCCGCTGATTTTTCAGTGAAAATTGTTAAGTGACTATTCCCACTGATTATCAATGAGAAAAGAAAAATAATAATAGTGTTTTCACATGAAAAAATCATGGAATTTCCCATTATTTCAGTGGAAAACTGTTTCCCACCACGTATTTTCCCAGTGAATAAGTTCGGTGGGAAATGAGCGAGAAAATCATGTCTTATAATATAAATTTTTTATTTTATAATGAAAAAATCTCCATTTCTAATAGACCGGGGAAAGAATCCTTTTTAACATATAGCATTCGGAGTCTCTAGATTCTGAATTTTACAATGAATGAATGTAAAACACGTCATTACAGAGAGCAAGAAAGATAGAAGTTTCTATTTTAAAAACCAATTTCATTTCAGTCACATGTCAATTGACTTTCGTTATGCCACCTCCAGCTTGTGTGTATGAAATTGACAGCTACCTTATTTTTAATTTTTTGGCACTTAAATGATAATGGGCTCCTCTTTCATAAGCTAATATTTATTTACCCTGTATACTTACATGGGTAACTAATTAAAATGGGGGTATTAGTGTGAAAATATAGTATTATTGAATAATTAAAAATATATTTTATGTGGCAATTTTAACTTTTATATTAATTAATATCAGTGAAGGTATAAATATGTGAATACAAATGTATCATCATTAATAATTTACATTCTTTTTAAATGAATGACCACATTGTACAATAATAGAATCAGAGTAGTCAGAGTTAGAGTTGTATAAATTCTCATGCATTGGGATTTGTTACGGAGGGTAGGACACTTTTTGGTGATATGAAAAAGTCTCACCACCGTTCCGTATGGCCAAATTTTTATTTTTATTTTGTTAAAATCGCACATGTTATCCTGAAATACTAGCGAAAATACAACATATCATTCCTTCACGAATAACTTTTTACTGCTATTTCTGAAAAACCATTCCAATTTCCAAATAAAACATTCTTGATTCAATCAAGTCGTGATGAATTGTTTAAGTTTGTTTCCTTTACACTACACCCTTCATATCTTACTAAGATCATATATAAAAATGCGGCCAAAAACAAAATATACTGCTCATATATTAATAAAAAATTTAAATTAATTAATTAAATACATGTTGTTATTTTTTTAAAAGTATTTAATATCTTTTAAAATAAATAAATTTTGATGATTCGATAAAATCGACCAAGATGATGATATTTTTTTTTAGCTAACGCAGTTTATTGAGCGCTTATAAATAGATAGAGCAGCATGCATTTTTCCTCCGCAGCACACCCTTCATATCTTGCCACCGTACGTCTTTTTGCTTCTCCAATAGCAATGGACGCACAAACCAACCAACTTTCTTCCAAATTAAGACTTGGATGCCGTTTCCTAACCTCTCATGCACCTTACATAATTATTGTTCCCACTCTTGCTTCTTTGGGATTTCACCTTTTAACCATTACTACCTTAGAAGACATGAAGAACCATATTATTCCCATGCTGAAATCATCGTCGATTCTTATTGTTTTCTTGGTCGTACTCTACTTCAGGGGTCATCCAAGAGACATTTACTTGATCGATTTTGCATGTTACAAGCCAGATGAGGCGGATATGATGAGCAAACAAGAACTCTTCAACATAATGTTGTCAAATTTCGACGACAAAGAGAGTTTAAATTTACAAAAGAAAGTCCTGGAGAAAAGTGGTTATAGCGACAAGACGTATATTCCAAAGAGCATTAGAATGCTCCCTACAAAGTTATTGACCTTTAACGAATCGAGGAAGGAAATAGAAAAAGTCATGTTCGGAGCCATAGACGATCTACTGGCGAAAACAAAAGTGAAGGCTCGTGAAATTGGGATAGTAATAGTGAACATTGGCATGTATAACCCAACACCTTCTCTCTCCTCCATGATTGTCAACCATTACAAACTTGGAGTCAATGTACTCACTTATAATATTAGTGGCATGGGTTGCAGTGCTGGACTCATTTCTATAGACCTTGCAAACCGGATTATGCAGGTTAGTCAAAACCCGTCTCTTCTCCATCATTCCTTTTCTTTTAAAGAAGAAAATCATTGAATAGCTAAATAATTATAAGACAAAATACCTAAATATGACCATCATGTGTTTTATTTAAACCCTCCCTATACTATCAGTAGTTTTATTTATCCTCTCGAACTTATCTATTTGATAGTTTTTAACCTCCTAGATGTTGCCTTTTAGGCATATGAGGATTAAAAATTTTAAAAATCAGCTCTCAACTTTGTAGTTTTTAAGATGAAATGACTATTTATTTCAATTGTGTATTATCTTTTCAGGCCTGAATCAATTAAAATAACTTTGACTACCGTCATTTTTATTCACATAAAAAATGATTTAACCCAAATAATGAAGTTGCAATTGTCTAATTTTTTATTTCTTATTTAGATGAAATAATTATTTTTTTTCAATATAAATTTAGAAGGAGAAAAAACTTGATTAGAGCTCCTTTATTTTTAGTGAAATAGAAAATTTAGCAGAATAATAAAGTTTCAACTGTATAATATCTTATTTTTAGATGAAATCACTATCACGCCCAAATTATACCTTGCAATGAAGTGTAAAGCAGTCATTATCAAATATAGTAACCCAATTAGGTTGGGGTTGATCCTATAGGGAATAGATCAAAACTAATTTTTTAATAATGATTAAATCAACCGGTAGTCAATATTTCGGAAGGTGGGTTGCAATAAAAGAAATAGTAATTTGTTGTTATTAAAATTATAAGAAGAAACTAGGATTGTGTTCCCCGTGATTTCATAATATAGTAGGCTTATTTTATTAGTGATATATCTTGGTGAATTTTATGTAAGATTGACGATTAAGTTCATCTAACGTCCCTCGACCTTCATGGATGAATTTCACTCTAAATTTTCTCGGACTTTAGGTGTTCCTGTTTTGCCCTCGTCATATATCTTAGATTAACTATCCTCGATTAGAGGTCAAGTTAATTACATGAGGGTTGGTAGACTCAAATTACCACTTTTATTCTTTTTTCCTAACTTCAACTTCTTTGGTCGAGCAAGCTGATGATATAGGTATGTGCCAATGTTTGCAACCACTAAAACTAATTAAAAAGAAGAGAATAACAATCCATTCAATTCACCATTCAAGAATCACAATTTATTTGCCTACTTCCATTTATCCATCATGATTCCCACAACTCTAACTAAAGAAATTAGCCGCTCATGTTTGAAGAAATAATCACATAAGATTTATAAGAAGTCGTGATGAAACACTTACGACAATATGAATTTGTTTGACAAATATTGAAAGATAAATAGGATTATAAAAACTTGATGTTTTTCTCCAACAATTATATGAAATAATGTTTTTCACACTTATAATAATTTAACGCGTGAATAATAGTCAATAATTAAGTGATTTCTCTCAAAAACATCCTAAGAGGGGTATAAATAGTAATAGAATAAATCTGCATATATTCCTATTTGGACTGAAATTGGACTTTGCAACTTTTACTTCGGACACAGGGGTCTATGTCGTGCCCTTCATCGTGCCATCTGGGCCTCACGTCACGCCATTCCGTTCACTGATGCTGCTCCGCATCACGTAGATTATGCACTGATGTGCCTATGCGACGCCGACCTTAGTTTTTGTTGTGACACTTGTCTCATTCGAGTTTGGCTTGGCAAGACTTGTCATTTTAAGCACCAAATAAGTCAAAACCCGTCACTTTTATTCCTACAAATATCTAATCATGTGTGTTAGCTCTTTCTCACAAATATCATATAAAATCAAAGCAATCACACTGCATTGTTCTCAAAATATAACTAAGTATGGGAAAAACCTGGCAAATAAGTGCGTAAATACACCCAAAATCACTACCCCATACTTAAACTATTATTCGTCCTCAAACAAGCTACTATTTCCCGACTCAAGTTTTAACCACAAATTCATCCTACGAACAGGTCTACTTACACTCAGGTTCATTAGACAATTCAATCAAACCTCTAAAAATCCACTCAATATGCATTTAAGATCAACATTGAAAGGTCACAGATCAAAATCACTTAGCTTCTAGAACTAACTCAACAAGATATATTTGGGCCAACATGAACATATACAATTTAGCAATCAAAGATATACTTAAATCTCACCATTATGTGCCCCTCACTATTTGGATAGATGCCCTTTTACTCACATGATATATAACAATTTTGACTTGGGCATAAATAGAACAATATCACGCACTCTCCCAAAGAACTCAATATACATGCAAAAGACAATCCATAGGCTTTCTCTTTGCGTAAATACTCCACTAATATAAAACATCAAATTTAAGATTAATTAGGACTTAAGATGATTGTAATGTTGGCTAAGAGACGGGTAGGAACTATGTGGCCAATATAGTGACTAACCTCCCTAAACACTTTTAATACTTCACAACTCTTTTTGTTTAGAACATTCTTTAATCTCCTTATTTTACTCCTTATACCTCTCTTTTGTTTTCACTTTGCAACTTAGGTGACTAATAGGAAATTTTTGACATTATGATCATTCACAATTTTTTTTTATTCATTTATTTTTTAAATTTTTTCTCTTTTTCTTTCCCCACTAACCTCATCCTCTTTGTTTTGCATTTTCCACACTTTTCTTTTTTTTTTTACTAATTTTCACACTTTAGCTTTTTTCCTTTTTCTTCTCCACTTGTGCTCCATTTATGCAAAATTTTTAATTAAGTGCTCTAGGAGTCATTTGAATCAAACAAAGATTAATAAAATAAAAGGGATTAAGCTTGCAATATGGTTATCAAAAGAATAGACTAAGTCTCAAAATGACTAACTAGGATAATTACATCAAGGTAGGTAAAATCGGATACAAATAGGCTACCAAAGAAATGCCTATACCGCTTCCTAGATTCAATATTCTTATTTCGCGTAGCACACATACTGTGCAAGTTATAGGCATCAAATTGACAGCATAGAGTATACAAAAATATCTCATACACACAATGGCATAAATGATTTGATAATGACAATAAAGATTACATAAACATATATATCCATATTGAATGTCTCACATTATTAGGCCCAATTTTTCAAGCATAGGAGTGAAGTTTCAAAAGTCTAAGTATTTCTACTTTTTCATATTTCTTAGTGAATTATGCAAAATCTCAATGATATCCTAAGTGAAGCACCTAGCATTCATAAGGTTTCAAGTTCTTGCTCTCATAAAAGTGACTAATTTTTTCTTAAGATGGTCGTCATCCATCCATCATCGGAAAAGGTCATGACTATCACTAGAAAAAATCTAAACACTCTAATTGATTCTAAGATACTATCCACTGAAAAAGTACAGAAAATAAAAATCAGGGGAACCCAAACAAAACAAAAAACCTTACAAAAACTACTAAAAGCTAGCAGGTCTTAAGTCATACATCTCAAAAAAAATCTATAACCACTATGAATAAATTTAGCAATGAAGGCACACATGGAATAAGAAACTTCACTTCTCCCACAACACACATAATCAATAGCATTGTCATTAGAGCTAAAACAATAAAGCACAAGTAAGAAAGATGAAAAATGAACACCCTGGGTCTAGTCCTCGTCGTCTGTGGAGGCAAAAGAAGCTTCCCCCATCTCTGAGTCCTTTTCATCATCACTATCAGACTCCAAATCAGAGTTAACTTGAGCCTGATCATCATCTGTTGCATCGTCATCATCAAAGGACTCCTCAAACTCTAGCCCAACTCTATAGAGAGCTCTAGAATGCTCGCTCAATGGATAGTCAATGTTCTCAGCTGCTACAGATGCTCCTCCATCACCCTCCTCATCCTTAGCTGAAGCATTTGTATGCTATATAAGTGACTCAAAACATTATCAACGTGTGCATTGCGCTCACTGATAGATAGCACAAGACCGTGCAGACCCTTGGACTCTTTTGTCTTTATCACATCTATCCCCTTTGGTTCATACCTCGGCCTATAATTGACCTCCTCTTATAAAACATACTGCACTCTCAGAAATTGGGTAAAGAGACCCACAAAACTAAATCTCTGCCCTTTCTTCACCGTTGCTCACCTCAAGACATTCCTAACAACCACTCAAAAATTTATCGGACTCCTAGTCATCAAAGAAAACACTAGATAAACTCTCTCCCTAGTCACATGTGTCACATGCTTTTCAGGAACCAATCATCCACAAATAATTTTTAACCACATTCTTGCCTCCCTGTTCATGTGGGCATATGGAGAAGTCATGTGATAACCGAACTGCTGATGTCGGGTCCATCTTGCCACCAATCTAGGGCTACTAAGAGTAGGTTGGATTTCTTTATATGGAGACCTCAAGATAAGGTCTTTCATTGGTTATGGGTCAACATCTGGAGTACCAAGCAATCTATTCAAAGTAGTGGGCATGAAATTCATAATTTGCCCTTTTATTTCTATTTGATTATTCCTCTCCTTCGGCTCCCAATTGGCTAAAAACTCCCTCACCAAATTTAAATTACACTCTTCAAGGTCATTAAACACAAAATTCAATCCAAGAGTATGTATCCTTTCAATCATGTGAGGAAATTTGAAAGCTAGACCATCTCTATGAGTGCATTATTCATGAGAATATTTAGACTCTTTATGCTCTTTAAACCACTTTTTACCTTCTTTCTTCATGACCCAATGGATTCCAAATAGCCATGGTGGTTGTTGTGGCGTACTAGAATCCTGCCTCTTGACCCATCCTTTCTCTCTTAGTACCTTGGTTTGAAGAAGCTACTCCTTTCCCCTTTGCTGGATTTTGGAGTCATTTTTGGTGACATTTAAGAAAAATGAAGTCTTTTGTGATTTGGGCGAAGAAATTTTGAAAGATTTTGGGAGGAAAAAAAGTTTTGGAGAGAATTTTGAGAGATTATAGGGGGTGTGTGGCGCAAAACTATGAAGAAAAGTGAGAAAAAAATCTAGATTTTGCAATTTAAAACATCCCATGGGTCAGGTCAACCTGCATTTTCTAAGATTTTGGGAGAAAGAAATGTTTTGGAGAGAATTTTGAGAGATTATAGGGGTGTGTGGCGCAAAGCTATGAAGAAAAGTGAGGAAAAATCTAGGTTTTGCAATTTAAAACACCCCATGGGTCAGGTCAACTCGCGTTTTCCCACCTTTTCGCTCTTGGTATCCCCATCCCCATTGCAGACCTCTTTGTGGAGGTCTAGATTCACGTCACAGAGACTCTGCTCCACTTCGTGAACCTCCTTGTAGGGTAGTGTCTCCATGTCGGCGATACCTAATGTGTCATTTGCCCTTTACATCCTGTTTTCAATACCGTATGCTAAAGAATTCTTTCGAGTTTTATGACTTAATTCCTGTGCACTTGAACTAACAAATAAAATCTAGAAAATTAAAAATAAAAATTAAATTACCTTGGTTGCCTCCCAAGAAGTACTTGATTTAATATTGCAGTACGACGCGGGTATCTTGATTATTCAAACTTCATCAAGGTACCTGATCTTACTCGGGTGGACTCCTCATCCATAGCACTAATCATAAATATGACCCTCAAGTCTTTTGGTGTTTTTGAATTTTGGAAAACATTGAACATGAATTCCTTACCATTTAATCGGAGCTTGACCTCACCCTATTCCACCTCAACCAATGCCCTGTAGCGGCTAAGGATGGATTCCCTAATATGATGGGGACATCAAAGTCGACTTCACAATCTAGAATGACAAAGTCTACCAGAAAGATAAAATCATTCACTTTTACAAGGACACCAGTTAACATGCCTACAAGTATCTTCATTGTGCGGCCGGTCATAAGTAGCCACATTGATGTCCATTTGAGTGCTCCCAGACCCATCAGCTTAAATATTGTGAATGACATCAAATTTATACTCGCACCTAAGTCACACAGAGCCTGTTTAAAACTAAAGGACCCCACTGTACATGGAATAGTGAAATCCCCAATATCCTCTTTTTTCATAGTTGGGAGTGTGTGACTAAGGCGCTACAATGGTGCTATATTTCTTCAAAGCTTATCGCCTTTTTTCTTGTCATGAGATCTTTCATTCACTTTTCATCAACAGAAATTTTCTCAAGAACCTCAATTAAGGAAATGTTTACTGAAAGCCGCTTTAGAAGGGCCATAAATTTTTGCAACTTACTCTCTTTTGCCTTCTTCTTACTCTGCTGAGGGACTTATCTTTTTAGGTCTATCGACTCTTTCTCTATTGCAGTACCCCTGTCTATGGTGGGCTCCTCATCTAGCACAATATCTCTCCTGGTTAGTGATGGTCATGCAATCACCCTCATTCCGAGGGTTTAGAACTATATTGCTCGACAGGGTCCCTTTCTGTCTCTAATTAAGTGATGCAGAGACTTGCCCCATATGATGCTCCAACTGCTTAATGAATATAGAATGTGAATCCACTAGCTGACTCAAACTCAATAATTCTTCGCGCGTCTCTTTGATTTCCACTTCGGTAAAGTCAAGCTTTTTCAGCATCTTGCTCATCATATTTTCCATCCTCGCACTGCTGTAGTCATTCACAACTGGCTCTCTATCCTTATGTGGCACATATGCTCCATTCCTATCATTTTTCTGATCATCTCGATTCTGCCAATTTTCTTTGCCTCTATCTCTAAATCCAGACCTATCGTAATTATTATTGCCATAGTAGTTTCGGCCTTAATTTTCTTGGCCTTGACTGCAATATTCTTTGTTAGACCCTTGGATGTTGGCCCAGAAATCCCCCTGATTGTTGGCAAAATTAGCCTTCTCTTCCATATCTGGGTAGTAATCGTCATACTTGGGTCCCTATTCTTGAGCATTTACTGCATGCACCTTTTGTGAGTTCATTAGTGTCAGGTGCTTGGTGATTAGTTCTAATTAGGTTTGAGAGGTCCCATATCCTGATCCCATTTTTCTTATTTCTTCCACTACTATGCTGTCATGCCTTTAGAATAATATATTGCAATAGCCTCAGATTCTCAAGTCTGTCATGTCCTGTTTCTTTTCATCATCTTATTCAGCATTTCACTAGCCTCTGCAAAAGTATGAACCATCATAGATCCCTATGTTATCCTGTTTGCTATAGCTTAATTGGTGGCACTAAGTGACTTGTGAAACACCTCCAGCAGAACTTCCCCCGGAAGCTTATGATTAAGGGACTGCTTCAGCTTCTTTTTAAATCTCATCCATGCCTCATGTAAGCTACCCTGGTAACTTTCTGAAATTATTGATCTCATCCCTCAACTGAATTGTCACGACCCAAGCTGGGATTTCGAATTGAGACACGGGACCTAGAACCACGAATGACTCCAATCTAATCCATGGCGTCTGCATAGCAACTTGAGAGCATAAATTAAAGCAGAAACTTAAAAGTTAAACATAAATACATGGAAGTTTGAATATCATAAAACGTAAACAAAAGCGTTAATGTCAAAATACTGAGTCAAAAGTTAAAGATACTAATCTATGTCTGAAAAGCCTCTACAGTCTGATGAGATACTGGGACAAGCCCCCAGCTAACTCCAAGTCTAAAACTAAACTAACAAAATAACATGACAAAAAAGAATGTCCTCGGTAGATGAGGACTCACCAACATAGAGCTAAGCTGAATTGATAGGGAGCAACACTAACGGCGCGACTGAGTCTGATCGCTCGATCCTATATCATATAATGAAATATCATAGGATATGCGGTCAGTACTTAGAATGTACTGAGTATGCGAGGTGAGTAAAAATATGCTATTTTATTTAAAATATATAGAGAGTTCATGAGAGTAAGGACAACATGCTAAACATCATATTCTTGAAGTAATCATAATCATGAGCTATTCATCATAAGCTAAACATAAAGACCCAAGGTTTAGAAACAGAAATCATGCAATGTACCATACTTGAAAAATTATACGTGAAAACTCATAAACTAATAAATGGTCAAATATGCTATAAATAATATCATAATATATGTACATAAATAACTAAAAACATGAGGAACAATGGGACAATTCATCATAACCGAGGGCTAGTTCATTAGTTCATAATTTATAACTAACTCAAATAGTTTTTATTTTTTTACTCAACTTCAGAAAAAATAAAAAAAATAAATAAAAAGAGGGGCGAAGTGCTACAAAAAGAACTCTGTTTGATTTTCCACCATCATGATAGAGTTTACATAATGCCCCAACTATCTTGCTCAAGTGGGTAAAGTTGTCCGAATCTTTGCCAGGCAAGGGACGATGACATAGCGTGATCAATAAAGAGACCCCGTAGAGTTAACATGAGTATAATCCTACGTTGACACGTATTTCTGAGGCCTGGATTCCCGAAACCCCCAATGTACTCGATGCTAGATACTACTCACAAAAACATGCACATGGTTCATAGAGTAATCATGAAACATACTTGAAATACATGGGCTAGTAAATATTATAAGATATATTAACATGCTTAAAATACGTGAACTAACCATGAAAGAGGCCCGTGAGTCGGTCATAAACATAAATATGATATTCGTAAAAAACTATGCATACTTGAGAGAGTCATCATACTTAAAATTCATAAATTCATGATGGGTTCTTGTAAATATCATACATCATGATTATAATACATAACTTAAAACTTGAGAGTTAATAACATAAGAAAATCATGGGATTTCAGTAGTAGGGAATTTAACCCTAGAAGTTTATAATCATGCTTGATAGTAATGTCATGAAAGACTTGATTGGAATACAAAACCCTAATCATGGAATCATCAGTTCGATCAAGATAGCTAAACCCATAGGAGAATGCTACTTAACGTGGCCTTCAAACACCCTAGGACACACCTTAACCTTTGATTTGACACCAAGTTTGTCATTACCCGAGCTGAGACCTCGATCGAGACACGAGACCTAGAACAATGAATGGCTCCAAGCTAATCCATGGCATATGCATAGCAACTCGAGAGCATAAATTAAAGCGGAAGCTTAAAACTTAAACATGAATATGCAGACGTCTGAATAAAATAAAATGTAAATAAAAGTGTTAACATCAAAACACTGAGTCAAAAGTTGAACATACTATATGTCTGAAAAACCTCTACTATCTGATGAGATGCTGGGACAAGCCCCCGGCTAACTCCAAGTCTGAAACTAAACTGAAAAAATAACATGACCAGAAAAGAATGTCCTTGGAAGATGAGGATTCACCAACACAAAGCCAAGTTAAACTGATAGGGAGCAGGACTAATGACGGGTTAAGTCTAATTGCCCGACCCTGTATCATGAAACGATATAGCACAGGATATCCAGTCAGTACTTTGAATGTACTAAGTATGCGAGATGAGTAAAAATATGCTATTTAAAATACATAAAGAATTCATGAGAGTAAGGACAACATGCTAAACATCATATTCTTGAAGTAATCATAATCATGAGCTATTCATCATAAGCTGAACATAATAACCCAAGGTTTAGAAATAAAAAATCATGTAGCATACCATACTTGAAATCATATATGAAAACTCACAAACTGGTCAATGGGTCAAATGTGTTATAAAATATAATACCATAATATATGTACCTAAGTAACTGAAAACATGAGGAACAATGGGAGGATACATCATAACTGACACCATCATGATAGAGCTTACATGATGCCCCAACTATCTTGCTCAAGTGGGCAGATCCACCAAGCTTGCCAGGAAAGGGATGATGACATGGCGTGATCACTAAAGAGACCTTGTAGGGTTAACATGAGTATAATCCTACGTTTGCACGTTGAGGCCTAGGTTTTTGAAACTCCCGACCTACTCGGTGCTAGATACTACTCCCAAAACATGCATATGGCTCATAGAGTAATCATGAAACATACTTGAAATATATGGGCTGGTTAAAATCGTAAGATACATGAACATGCTTGAAATATGTGAACTAGCCATGAAAGAGGCCCGTGAATCGGCCATAAACATAAATATGATATTTGTAAAAGCTATGCATACTTGATAGAGTTATCATACTTGAAATTCATAAATTTATGATGGGTTCTTGTAAAAATCATACATCATGATCATAATACATAATATAAAACTTGAGAGTTAATATCATAAGATAATCATGGGATTTCAAGAGAAGGGAATTTAACCCTAGAAGTTCATAATCATGCTTGATAGTAATTTCATAGATGACTTTATTGGATTACAAAACCCTAATTATGGAATTATCAATTCAATCAAGATAGCTAAACCCATAGAATTATCATGGAGGAATTCAACAATACCCAATAAAGGCCTAGAAATTCAAAAATTAGGGCATGAGAAATGGGAGATCATGATTTCAATTGGAGAAGGCGTATGAGGGTAGACAATCCTCTCATTGATAAATTCCATATACCTTGATTTACTAATTCTTGACTTAGCTTGAAACCCAATGAGAATTGGAGAGGATGAGAGTGATTAACCCTAGATTGCCCTTGCTAGTCTTGAGAGGTTTTTTATCTTGAATTTAGAGTACTGAGAGTAGAATAAAGTTTCTAGGATGAATATCCCCCTTAAAACACCCTTTTTCTATCTTAAAACGATGTAGTTTAGGACTTAGGAGTTTAGAAATTATAAAAATTCCCTTAATGATTCGTCTAGAAAATGGACACTTTCAGTTACAATGACCCATCCAATGAGTCATTCTAGGATACGATGGCTCATTGGATCATTTGCCGTTTCCCGGGGCATCTCTGGTACTCGGTTGATTCCCTCACCAACGATCAACAGGATGGGTCGTTATATGAAACGACGACCCGTCACTTCTTTTGTTGTCATCACTACCTCGCCTCCTTACTTCTAAACTTCAGCAATGGATCCCCACAACGGATCGTTACTCGGCCCGACGGGTTTTGCACCTGCCCATTGTCTCTGAACCATCTCCGACCCTTTAGTAGACTCCACTCAACAACTGCTTACAATGACTCATTGGATCCTCCAATGAGTCATTGCTAGGCTCGTTGTTACTGGGAGGGGATTAATTGAAGGCTTATAATGAGGCATACCACGAGTCATTGTTTTCCACAACGGCTCATCCCTTGAGTCATTCAGTGACCTGGTGTAATTTCCCCTATTTTCTCTAATTCAACCCATAAATCTGATCTTACGGAATTTTGAGGTGTTAAATAAATGACCCGTGAAGGTGGAAAAAACCTCTCTAAGAAATCTATATTCAGTTCTGCCTAGGTGATGATAGACTCATCTAGAAGCTCGTTCAACCACAGAGTAGCTTTCCTTGTCAGTGAGAAAGAAAATAACCTGAGTCTAATAGCTTCACTTTGTAACCTCTGGCAGTCTGCATGCATTACAGGTTTTACTGAAATTGATCAAATGATGGTTTGGATCTTCACCGAACAAACTATTGAACAACCCCTTCATGCTCAATTATTGCATCATTGTACTCATAACATCGAATCTAGCATTAGTTGGTAATGAAGTTAGGACAATGGCTCCAGTAACCAACTTCTTTCTGCTCATACTCCCCCTCAAGAAGCACACCCCGTACAACATTATATCCACGGGGACGAGGGGGGTTTAGTCTGTCCCGTTCTACCAAAGTAGCAGCAGCTCTCCTAGCTACGTCAGCTAGTTGAGCTTCTTTCGCTAGTCGTGCAGCTTCGGCCCGCCATACATCTGTTAACTCTTTCTCCAAAGGGATGTTAAGCTATGCCACTGGGTTTGTCATGCTAACCCATGAAAAATAAAAAAAATAAGAACAAGCAAAAAATGTAAATCACAAAATAAAGACTACAAGAAGGATTTAAACACCAATTAACTATTTATGAACCATATTTTTCTGGCAACGACGCTAAAATTTGATCACACCCAAATTACACCTCGCTATTAAGTATAAAGAGGTCGTTGTCAAATATAGTAACCAAAACTAGGTTAGGGTCGATCCCACGGGGAATAGATCAAAAATAATCTGTTGATGATGATTAAATCAACTGGTAGTCAATATATCAAAAGGGGGTTTGCAATAAAAGAAAAAGTAATTTTAAACAATGAGTTTGTTGTTATCAAATTTATGAGAAGAAACTAGAACTGTATTCCCCATAATTTATAATATAGTAGGCTTATTTATTTGTGATTTATCCTGGTGAATTTTGTGTAAGACCGACAATTAAGTTCATCTAATGACTCTTGACCTACATTTATGAATTTCAATCTAAATCCTCTCGGACTTTAGGCGTTTCTATTTTGTCTCGTCATATGTCTTGGATTAACTATCCTCAGTTAGAGCTCAAGTTAATTAGATGAGGGTTGGTAGCCTCACATTACCTCTATTATTTTCTTTTCCAAACTTCAACTTCTTTGGTCGAGCAGGTTGATGATACAGACACGCTTCAACGTTTGCACTCACTAAAACTAATTTAAACAATGAGAAAAATAATCTACTCAATTCACCATTCAAGAATTACTATTTTATTTGCCTACTTTCATTAATCCATCATGGTTCCCACAACCCTAGCTAAAGTAATTAGCGGCTCATATTTGAAGAAGCAATCATATAAGATTTATAAAAAGTCATGATGAAATACTTACAATAATATGAAATTGTTTGGCAAATCTTGAAAGCTAAATAGAATTACAAGAACTTGATATTTTTCCTCCAATAATTATATGGAATAATATTATTCACACTTACAATAATTTAACTCGTGAATAATAGTCAATAATTGTGGTTTCTCTCAAAAACATCCAAAGAGGGATATATATAATAGTAGAATAAATCTACATCTATTCTTACTTTGACTGGAATTAGAATTTGCAGCTTTTACTTCGGACACAGGGGTCCGTCGTGCCATCCCTTGCGATGATGTTGCTCTGTGTTGGGCAGGTCAGTGTATTGATGTGCCTGCGCAATACCAACCTTTGTTTTTGTTGTGACACTTGTCCTTTGTGACTTCGGCTTGGTAATACTTGTCCTTTTGAGTCCTAAATAATTCCAAACTCGTCACTTTTATCACTGCAAACATCTAATCATGTTTGTTAGCTTTTTTTTCACAAATATCATATAAAACCAAAGCATTCACACAGTATTTATTCTCAAAACATAGCTAAGTATGTGCAAATATGGCAAATAAATGCGTAAATTCGCCAACATCAAACTATGCATTTCAACATTGTATATTTTTGGGCAAAATCTTTTCTTTTTTAGAAAAAGATTGTAATATCATTATTTTTAGCAAAATAATTTTTTTTTTTGCCTAAAAACCAAAGTTCTAGCAAGGATTTTTTCTTTTTTTTACTAATTGACTTGAAAAATAATAACCTAATAAATTATAAATTATCAAAGTAAACTAAAAAGATTATTTTTAAAAAATGACACGTGGATAAAAAGTCTACATAGTAGGAGAGTGTGGGAGTGGTATCTCATTCTCTTAGGATGAGATGGTGCGGGGAGGTAAAGGGTACCAAATAGCTAAGTTTGGGAGGGGGGCGGGGGGGAGGCAATTAAGACTATTGATAGTTTTGGGTGGATTTGAAGAAAATGCGCCAAGTATAAGGAAATCTTTAGTTACTCTGCTTAATTAGTAATTCCTAACATATAAGGGAACCTATAGCAAATAATAAAGGTATTCGAGCCGTGAAATTAACCATTAAAATTTATATTAGGATAGATTCCTTGATCATAGTCTCTTTGTGTGTGGCTCTTCTCCGAACTTTAGATAAATGTAAAATATTTTGTTCATCGAACTAACTACAATTATTTGATAAATTTATTTACTACTACTATTGATGTTTTCTAGTAGATAGCTAGAGGCTTTTCGTGTAGGGTACTAGACCCATATATAATTTCGATATTCTCCTCCGTCCTTGTTTCTTTCTTTTTCTTTTTTTTTTTTCCAAAAAAAGTGATTGAATAGTTGTATGATATACTTTCTCTATTTCAATTTATGTAACACACTTTTTTAGTTGGTTTAAAAAATACATATGTTTATATTTAGTAATAATTAATTTTAAAATGACTATTTCACCTTTAATGAGATGATTTATAGTCACACAAATATCTATCACTTATTTTAAACCATACGTTTGAAATATCTTCCTACATTTCTTAATTTTCATGTCCAGTCAAATTACATCAAATAAATTGTAATGGAAAAAGTAATTAGTAGTGAATTCCTAAAATATAAGGGAAACCTAGAGAATGGCAATTTTTTTCGAGCCGCAGAATTAACTATTAAAATTTGAGTCAGGGTAAATTGGCTCAATTACACCCGCTTTGTGTGTGTGGCCCTTTTTAAGGCGTGAATACGAAATATGTTTAGTGTACCAAGCGTGACCATTATTGTTTCCTAAATATATTTATTACTACTATTGCAGTTTTCTAGTAGATAGAGGCTTTTCATGTAGGGTACGTAGACCCATATATAAATTCTTAACAAAAAATGCATCTATAAATGGTGCTTGATCTAACTACATGGATCTTTCAAAAATAAAATCTTATTACAAAAAAAAGCATAAGCAAGTCAGTACCTAAACCGAATAACATGATATAACAATTATAAAAATTCTTTGCAATGTTATTATATACAATTTAAATCCTTTTATGAATTACCAAACAGACACAAGAAGGGGCGTATGCATTGGTGGTTAGCACAGAAAGCATCAATTCTGGTTACTATCTCGGAAAGGATCGACCAAAAGCTCATCACAAACTGTCTTTTTCGTATGGGTGCTGCTGCCATTCTCCTCTCGAACCGCTTCTCGGACTGTCGATGTTCCAAATATAAACTCAAGCACGTTGTGCGTACACATAAAGGAGCCGAAGACAGAGCTTTCAAAAGTGTAAATCAAGAACAAGATGAAGATGGGAATATTGGCGTATCACTATCAAAAGGCCTCATGGTCGTAGCTGGGGAGACTCTCAAATCCAATATAACCACTCTAGGGCCGTTGGTCCTTCCTATGTCCGAGCAATTTTTATATTTTGCATCCTTCGTCGCTAGGAAAATCATCAAAATGAAGAATGTCAAGCCATATATCCCGGACTTCAAGCTGGCATTCGAGCATTTCTTCATTCATGCAGGAGGAAGAGCAGTGTTAGATGAGATGGAGAAGAATCTTGGGCTAACGGAATGGCATATGGAGCCGTCGAGAATGACACTTTACAGGTTTGGAAACACATCGAGTAGCTCATTATGGTATGAGTTGGCATACTCTGAGGCCAAAGGGAGGATAAAGAAGGGAGACAGAGCATAGCAAATAGGTTTCGGATCAGGTTTCAAGTGCAACAGTGTTGTTTGGCATGCTTTGAAGACTATTAATCCTGCTATGGATAAAAATCTCTGGACTGATGAGATTCACAACTTTCCCGTTAATGTCCCCGCAGTCATGCCTCTTTCTGCTTGAATATTTACTTGCTCATTGCGTTGGTTCTTCTGCCTAATTTATTGTCTTATACGGTGTTACAGAGATATTAATAATGTATGAATTAGTTATAAAGGTATTACACCTTTTATCTTTTCATAAAATAATACATAGATTTTCTTAAATATTACACATGTATTAGTTGTGCAGATCTCTAAATTGCAAATTAAACACCATATTAATTTTATACATGAATAACTTATCTCCTAACTAACTACCAAGCATAGTGTTACTTAGCCCGGATTTAAAGCCCTTTACTTATAGAATTATGCTTGTAATCGTTCACAAATCCATCTTCGTTATGCTACTAACTCTCAGTTTGGGGCTAGTGTTCAGTCTTGGTTGGTTCCACCTCTTTGTTGGGTGATGACACCAGTAGTTGAGGAGCACAGATGACCATTTCTGATTATTTTATTTTATCATTTATTCTTTTTTTTTATTTCACTCTGATCTATGTCTTATTTTCTCTTCATCATATATTATACTTTCTTCATCTCAATTTATGTGTTACTTTTCTTAGTCGGTCTAAAAAGAATGATATATTTCTACATTTAGTAATAATTTAATTTTAAACTTCTTTTAATCTTAAAAAAATGACTTATAGTCACACAAATATTTATGACTTATTTTAGATTATAAATTTCAAAATTTTTTATTTCCTTTTTAAATTATGTATCCACTCAAACACCATCCTATAAATTGAAAGGAATGGAGTATGTTCTTCCTTCTAGTTCATACTGGATATCTGTACCTCATATTTCTTGTTTTCTGCTTTTATATGTCCAAATAGAAACTACAGATACAGCTTCTCTTCCTCATAACTTCTTATGTAATCATTTTTTTGCAACTAAATATTGTGTTAATCACTAGTAAAACAGTTACAAAGCATCATAGTTGGTTATACACATCAAAACTATCTAATTTCAATTAATAGAGCACTTGATTCGGGACACATACTAGAACAAAAATTCAGCATGACAGAACTAATCCTGGGGTTTCTCACAAACAGTTTTTCTAACAATAACAGTAACAAAAACAGGTTGAAAACCGATGGATAAAAAATGTGGTAACTTTGAATTAGATCCGAATATTTACTATGAGATTAGATAATATTATTACTAGGTCACACATTCTCTTTGATGAAATACTATCATTATTTTCAATTTATACTCCTCAATTACAATTTTGCACTTTAAAACACGATAGAGTACCTCGATTTTGGCTAGAAAAAGATTAAAAATCAAGGTACTCACCGATTTTCTTAAAAAATAAAATAATTTTTTTGCAAAAAAATTAACGAGTTTCTTAAAGTCAGTTGATTTTCTTTTAAAAAATATTAGAAAAAGAATATTGAAAAACTAGTGGAGTCTATTCATTTTTTTTCATCGATTTTTAATATTGTTTTAGTAGTGTAACTTCCCAATCACGAATGAGCTTTTTAAAGGTCCTCATGTTCCTTCTATCCATAGGCAGTAGATAAATTATTTGTATAACATCTTGAAGATCTGAGCTTTTTGAGATTTCCCTTTTGATCCCTTTGATGATTCCTGTAGGTGTTGATCTCACGTAGTACCTATCATAGGTTGACATTACTTCCAAATTTAAAGTTTGCCCCTCTAAACATTGAGCTTAATTCAGCTCAATCATACATATTGATGAAGCATAAAACTTCATGAATCGATTATTGAGATCTATGAAAAAGTGAAAAAGATATTTTTATTCACAAAAATACATTGTTATATTGTTTTATTTATAAGCTGAAGAAAAAACAACTGTCACTATCTTAATACCAAAAATTCCCTTAAAAACACAATTAATGACTAAACTACCTTTCAAAATGTCAATACCCCTCTCGAGCTGGAGGGTGGAAAATGACAAGCACTCCAAGCTTGCCTAGAATGAAGTTGTGTAGAACAACCTCAAGCCCTTTGATGAAAATGTCTACTAACTGAGAAGAATTGAGAATGAGGTTGGGCAGTATAATATAGTCTTTTATTTTCTCTCATACTAAATGATAACCTATCTCGATATACTTGGTCCTCTCATGACATAGGATTAGATGCTATCTGTATGACAACTTTGTTGTCAAAATACAAAAGTATTGGGGTAAAAACAGGAAATCCCAATTTTAACAGTAGACTTGAAATTCATGTCATCTCATTTACTATAGTAGTTATGCTCATATATTCTGATTCTGTTGAGCTTCTGCTAGTAGTTGGCCGCTTCTTAGTTTTTCAGAAAATTAAGGAATCACCTACTTCACTACATAGCCAGCGATAAATCTTCTAGTGTTGGGACAAGCTGCTCAATCTGAATCACAAGTTAATGCTGAGAACCATGAGGGAAGAATAAAACAAGACTTGGACTTCCTTTGATGTATCTAAGGACCCTTAAGGCTGCTTCCATGTGAAACTATTTTGGTATTTGTATAAACTAACTCAAGACTTGGACAAGAAAGCAAATTCTAGCCTAGTAATTATGAGGTAAATCAACTTACAAATCAACTTTTGATAGCTGGTAATATCTTCCAATATTGTGTCTCTAATACTCCCCACATAAGAATCATACTCTATTGTGGTCATTCGCCAACTTCAAGTAAGATTTTAAAGGTGTAGGAGTTGGCTTGGGACCTCCAGGTCCTACCTCTGAAAGCAACTCCAGGGAATATTTTTTCTAGTTCAAAAGAATACCTTTTGCTGATCTGAGAATCTCTATCCCAAAATATATCTCAAGCCACCTAAGTCCTTAACTTTAAAATTGCTACGGAGAGTGGATTTAGCTTATTGTATCAGGTTTGAATTATTTCTTGTAATTAACAAGTCATCCACATAATTGAGAATCACCACTATAGTTGATCCTTGCTGCTTAGTAAAAAATTGACTGATCATATACACTCTGCTTGAATCCTGCTGCAACTAATGCATCAACAAGTTTAATATTTCACTTCCTGGGTCTTGTTTCAAGACATACAAAGATTTAAGTAACATGCAGACCATATTAACCCATGTCCATGGAAATCTTGAAGTACATCCATATAGTCTTCTTCAAACAAATCACTTTGTAAGAAGACATTGTTCATATCCATTTGTAATAATGTCTAGTCATGTGAAGACACAAATCTGATAATGGTCCTAAAAGTGACCATCTTTGCTACTGGACGAAAAAATATTATGATAGTCAAGTCCCTCCTTTTGATTATATCCTTTTGCCACTAGTCTTTCCCTGAATCGTTCTATTTGACCATCTGCTTTGTACATGATTTTGTAAATCTATTTTGACCCTTTGGGTTGTTCTTCTGCTGGCAAATCTACTACTTTACATGTGGTTTTATCCTCCAATACGGTGAAATCTTGTTTCATGGATCTTATCCATATGTTTTTTAAGGAGCTTCCTTGAATGTTTTTGGTTCTACATTGGCTAAGAAGATTTCCAGATAAGATTGGTATATTGTTGAAATTCCTGAGCAGGAAAGGAAGTCTGAGATAGGATAAAAAGAGTGTCATGTTAACTTCTTAGTGGTCACATAGACCTACGTCCAACTAGGAGGTTTGATAGCTCTATTAGATTTCCTCACAGGTAGTATTTCACTTAGCATTCTCACAAGTGAGATTATAGTGGAATCATCAAGAATTGCTTCTTCAATAGGATCAGGATCATGGGTAACCTCCTCAATACAAGAGTCTACTTTAGAAGATAACATGAATATTCTTCTTAATATTGTAGTCTGCTTCAACATCAACTCCCACTTCTAGCACATAATTACCTTGGTTAGGATTATGTGACACTATTATAGGCATGATGTCTTTATTATTCATATTGGAGGGTCCATAAATATTTTTCTATAAAACTCACCTTCTTACTGATTAAGAAAATTCTAGAGTACAAATCATATAACTTATAACCCTTTTGAGTCTCTGGATATCCAAGAAAAATAATTTCCCTTGCTCGTGGATCAAATTTGTCTCATCTAGGCAGTAAACTAGCAAAGAACAAACAATCAAAAACATCAAGATGGTCAAAGATAGGATGCTTCTCATATAGCTTCTCATAAGGTGATTTTCTAAGAAATCAGGTGTGAGAAGGTTATTTATCACATATATTGTTGTTTTCACACAATCACCCTAATACTTATTTGGCACACAACTTTGGAACTTTTATGCTCTAGTTACCTCAGGTATGTGTCTATGATTTCTCTCCAAATTTTTATTTTGTTGTGAAGTATATGGATAGTTACTTTGATTAATAATCCCCAATGATGAAAACAATTCAATATATTTAGAATTAAAACATTTCTTTCCATTACCTGGCCTCAAAATCTTAACAAAAGCATCAAACTAATTCTTCATTCTAAACCAAAAAGTCTTTCAGCATAATATTCACCTCACACTTGGATTGTATCAAGCAAACTCAAGTATATCTACCAATATCATTCACTGTAATAACAAAATAAAACTTGTTGTCATAAGTGAGCACCTTAAAGAGACCCCAAACATTCACATGTGCTAATTGAAATATACTGCTACTTTTACTTATACTAGTAGGAAATTTAAGTCTGCTTTTCTTGGCCAATGGATAGACATGTCACGACCCAAACATAGGTCTGGATCTAGACACGGAATCCAGAATCATGAATGGCTCCAAGTCTATCCATGGCATGAACATGATAACTAAAGATCACATTTAAGCAAAACTGGTAACTGAATTTTGAAATAGTGGAAGTCTGAATAACAAAACATCTAGCCAAAGGTAGAACCATGAAAGGAGTGATCACACAGGGGTCGAGGCAGATCAGGGGCCTCCAGTACATGTGTGGGTCCAAGCCGCACGTATGCCCTACCAGGGAGGCAAGATTCAGAGGCATCGCCTGATGTTGTGACAGGTATGTTAACTATCTGTTCACACCCTGCTTATGTGTTAATTGATCCAGGGTCTACTTTGTCCTACATTACTCCATTTGTGGCACGGAAGTTTAGTATTGTACCAGAATCATTACGGCAACCCTTTCTGGTATCTACGCCCGTCGGTGACTCTATCACAGCTAGCCAAATCTACCGCGGGTGTACAGTAGAGATTGTTGACCGTCAGACCACAGTAGATCTGGTCGAGTTAGAAATGATAGACTTCGATGCCATAATGGGTATGGACTGGTTAGTGCCATGCTTTGCCAATGTTGAATGTTGGACCAAGACGGTCCGATTCCACTTCCCAGGAGAAGCAGTACGGGAGTGGAAGGGTAGCACCGCTACGCCAAAAGGTAGGTTTATTTCCTACCTTCAGGCGAGAAAGTTGATATCTAAGGGGTGCAATTACCATCTTGTCAGAGTTCAGGATGTCCAAGCAGAATCTCCGACACTCCAGTCTGTTCCAGTGGTAAATGAATTCCCATATGTATTTCCTGATGAGTTACCTGGTCTTCCCCCAGAAAGGGAAATAGACTTCACTATTGACTTGCTACCAGGCACTCAGCCAATATCAATACCTCCTTATCGTATGGCTCCTGCAGAACTCAGAGAATTAAAGGAGCAGTTGAAAGACCTGTTAGTTAAAGGTTTTATTAGGCCGAGAACTTCCCCGTGGGGTGCGCCAGTCTTGTTTGTGAGAAAGAAAGATGGCTCGCTCCGAATGTGCATAGATTATCGGCAGCTAAACAAAGTTACAGTAAAGAACAAGTATCCGCTTCCCAGAATTGATGACTTATTTGATCAGCTACAGGGAGCCAGATACTTTTCTAAGATTGACTTGCGGTCCGGATATCACCAGGTCCGAGTACGTGAGAGGGACATCCCCAAGACAGCATTCAGGACCCGATATGGACATTTTGAATTTCTGGTTATGTCCTTCGGGCTAACAAATGCCCCAGCAGTCTTTATGGATCTGATGAACAGTATTTTCAGACCCTTCCTGGACTTGTTTGTGATAGTATTCATTGATGATATTCTGGTGTATTCTCGCTCTGAAGCAGATCACCGGACTCATTTGCGAACAGTGCTCCAGATTCTCAGGGACCGCCAGTTGTATGCTAAGTTTTCGAAGTGCGAATTCTGGCTTAACTCAGTGGCCTTTTTAGGGCATATTATCTCAGACGCTGGTATACAGGTAGATAAGCAGAAGATAGAAGCAGTTAAGTCATGGCCTAGGCCTACCACCCCGACTGAAGTTCGTAGTTTTCTGGGGTTAGCAGGGTATTATCGGAGATTCGTTGAGGGATTCTCAACCATTGCAGCACCTTTAACAAAATTGACACAGAAAGCAGCAAAGTTTCAGTGGACGGAGGCATGTGAGCAGAGTTTCCAGGAACTGAAAGATAGATTGACCTCCGCTCCCGTATTAGCACTGCCGGAAGGCACGGAAGGTTATTCAGTCTATTGCGACGCGTCAGGTGTCGGATTGGGCTGTGTATTGATGCAGCATGGTAGAGTAATTGCATATGCTTCCAGGCAGCTGAAAAAGCATGAAAGGAATTACCCCACCCATGACTTAGAGTTGGCCGCAGTAATTCATGCCTTGAAGATGTGGAGGTATTATCTGTATGGAGTCCATGTTGACATTTATACAGATCATAAGATCTTACAGTACATTTTCACCCAGAGGGAGTTGAATCTGCGGCAACGCCGCTGGTTAGAGTTGTTGAAAGACTATGATGTGAATATTCTATACCACCCCGGGAAAGCTAATGTTGTAGCAGATGCCCTGAGTCGTAAGTCAATGGGGAGTTTGGCGTATTTGCGACCTGAGAAACAGAAATTAGCTAAAGAAATTCATCAGTTAGCTGGCCTAGCCGTTCAAGTAATAGAAACAGAAAATAATGGACCAGTAATTCAGAATTCTGCAGTGTCATCGTTAGTTACAGAGGTAAAAGAACGGCAGTATGAGGATCCCGATTTAGTCCAGCTCAGAGATAGAGTTCAGAAGGGTAAGGAGCCAGATTTTCAGATAACCGAGGATGGTGTGCTACATTGTAAGGGCCGCCTTTGTGTCCCGAATGTCGCAAGACTTCGTGGGCAGATCATGCATGAGGTACACTACGCTCGCTATTCCCTTCACCCAGGGGCGACGAAAATGTACCACGACATAAGAGACATCTACTGGTGGCCAGGTATGAAAACAGAGATAGCTGAATTTGTATCTAGATGTGCTAATTGTCAGCAGGTGAAAGCAGAACACCAGAAACCGGGTGGTTTGACTCAGGAGATAATAATACCTATGTGGAAATGGGAAGTAATAAACATGGATTTTGTAACAGGGTTACCCCGTACTAGACACAGAAATGATTCCATTTGGGTAATAGTTGACAGGCTGACAAAATTAGCTCATTTCCTGCCAGTAAGGGCTACCTTCTCAGCTGAGGATTATGCCGAATTGTATATCAGAGAAATAGTTAGGTTGCATGGCGTGCCGGTATCTATCATTTCAGACAGGGGAGCACAGTTTACAGCTAGATTCTGGCAATCGTTTCAGAAAGGTTTGGGAACGCAAATTAATTTGAGCACAGCATTCCATTCTCAAACAGATGGGCAGGCCGAACGTACAATTCAGACGCTCGAAGATATGTTACGAGTGTGTGTGTTAGATTTTGGGGGTAGCTGGGATGAACATCTTTCGTTAATTGAATTTGCTTATAATAACAGCTACCATTCAGCTATTCAGATGGCGCCTTTCGAGGCATTATACGGGCGAAAATGTAGATCGCTGGTGGGCTGGTTTGATATAGGAGAATCAGCATTAGTTGGCCCAGACATTATTCGGCAGTCCGAAGAAAAGATAAAGCTTATCCGGGAACGTTTACTGACCGCTCAGAGCCGCCAGAAATCATACGCAGATAGGCGGCGCAGAAATCTAGAATTTTCGGTAAACGATTGGGTATATCTGAAAGTGTCCCCGATGAAAGGGGTAATGAGGTTTGGCAAGAAGGGCAAGCTTAGCCCAAGATTCATTGGGCCGTATCAGGTTTGGCGAAGAATAGGCCGCGTGGCATACGAGTTGAACTTGCCTCCAGAGTTAGCGTCGGTTCACCCAGTATTCCACGTTTCCATGTTAAGAAAGTTCGTAGGGGACCCTTCTACAGTAGTTCCAGTCCAGGATGTACAGGTCACAGAGGAGTTAGCCTATGAAGAGGTTCCCGTAGCCATCTTAGACAGACAGATTCGCAGGCTGAGAACTAAAGATGTTGCATCTGTCAAGGTATTGTGGCGTAACAGAAATCAGGAAGAAATGACGTGGGAGGCTGAAGAAGACATGAAAATCAGATATCCTCACTTATTTCAGGCCTAGTCAGACGACAGGTATGTCCGTATCATTATTTACACAGTACTTTATGGTATGTATGTTGTAAATGATAAAGAAAGGAGTGATATTTAGTTGTCCAGTGGATTGTAGAATATTGTGTGCAGTGCCTGTGTTGGACTTTTTCTGCGTTTCAGGTCTTTGCGATAGTCCATATTACAGGGGAAACTCTGCCAAAATTTTTCCAGAAACTAGAATAAGCAGTCCTCTAGATAGCAGTATACATTCGAGGACGAATGTTCCTAAGGGGGGAGAATGTTATACCCCGTAGAATTCCCGGCACTTAGATGACCTATTCGCACGTTGGTTAAACGTATTTGAAAGCCATACGTGCTAGGGAAAGGCCCGGGAAAAGATCGGATGAGAAACCTGTCGAACCATCGCGGGAGGAGCCGAGGCAGAGCCCCTCCGCGATGGCAGCGTGTCACGGAGGTGAGGCCTCCGCGATGGCTCCGTGACACGTTGCCCGTGTCCAGGCCCAAGTATATAAAGCCTCCACTTCAGTCCAAATCAGATTATACTTAAAAAAAATTTCCAGAACACGCTGTGACCAGAGAGAAACGAAGGAAAATTGAATATTTTCATCCGATTACGCTGCCAAACGCTGTCCAAACCCAAATTAATCCTAGATACCAAGGTATTTAGCAGCAGAGAGCATTTCTATGGAGTTAGTTTTGCGAAAAACGGCCGACGAATCGGCGAGCCGCCGAACTAAAGTAAGTAGAATTGCTCTAAATTAATGTCTATGTGTTCCTAGCTGAGAAGTGAATAATTCTCCCTTCTGGGCCGCTGGAAAATAGCGAGTTTTTGACCGTCTTTCGATAAGCCTAAGTTTAGGCTATAAATTAAATCGAAAGTAACGTCGCTCTTTACAATAATGTTGTATTTAGTATTGATTGACGTATTTATGAATGCAGTTGGGAGAAAATAGTTGAAGTACCGGCCGAGCCTCGTCCGACGGACGAATAGTCGAAGATAAGGTATGTAAAGTTAGTTTTCTTCGGCAAGTTAAGTAATATCAGTATAGCGTAATAAATTACGGACCAGTAGAATGTTCAGAAGTCGAGTATTGCGTTATTATGAATGGTGGTACGATGTGAGAAACATTGAGTTGTAATGTGTATGAAACCTAACGGTATGAAATAGATTCTAACGCAAGCGTTAGAGATTACCCAGTATATTCAGTGTATGATGTAATATGCCATGTTAAGATATTGTTGTGTTCAGCTGAAACCCCGTGAAGTAGTACAGTATCCGTAAAGCACTTCAGAAATAGAATAGCAGACTAAAATGAAGTTCAGAAAGCATGTCAGGATTAGTAAATCCTGTTACTATAGAAAGTTAGTATACAGCGTAGTCTAGCAGAAAGATTATATTCGTACATACATATATAGTACTTCCAGCCTCAGCATGTATTAAGTATGTACTTATTTCTATCATTAGTCCAGCATATAGTGTATACAGAGACTTAGTAAACAACAGAATTTTCAGCAGAAACATTACCTTATAGCATTTGCTCAGTACAGCCCGGCAGGAGACTATGTTCATATTTATACATCTTTACCTGCCTCAGCACGTATTAAATACGTACAGATTGCTATCAGTAGCCCAGCATGTAATATATATGATACTTTATCCCTATTAGCCTCAGCATGTGAGATACCCAGACAGTATTACCAGTTGAGACCGTTGTATTGTTTGGGGTTGGATTACCTAGCATCCATGACCGCCCAGGGTTAATAGCTGTATCGACTCGTCCGCCAGAGGATGAGGATACATCACTCCACGGAGTGGCATGCCGTCCCGCCAAGGGACGAAGATGGGATGCCAGTTTTTTTTCCCCATATTTGTGCCTTGATCGACCCTTACACACCCCAGTCGAGCGGATACGCCCGGGTGCAGATTCAGGAGTCCTCCGGACTCAGATGCAGTTATAGTCAGGGGCTCAGCGAGCCCAAGTGCATACCTAGGGGACCGGCAGGATGCTTACAGCCAGTGTAGGAGATGGGTTGACCGGGGTAGGGGTATAGATTCTGTGTTGATTGTACCTCCCGGCTTTTGGGGGCCGGGTAAGGTTGTGTATGCCATGTTATGTTATGTATGTTATGCTATATTACAGTAGATACGAGTATATTAGTAGTAGAATGATACGTCTCCAGGTATGATTCCTACTCCCTTCAGTATGTTTAAGAACAGGTACGATCTACACCATCAGACAGTTATCTACTCCTTCTTATTTCAGTTTTGACAGTTATGTTATTGATTGGCAGATATCCCTTCAGTTCTTACAGATTCAGTTAGCTCTTACTATTCAGAATTTTTAGTTATATTACTTGTATTCAGCTGTACTCAGTTTGCTTTACATACTCAGTACCAGCGGTACTGACGCCCAGTGGGGCGCTGCATTACTTGCCTGCAGGTACCCATAGCCGAGCAGGCGATACCACGTGATCCTCATCAGCGGTTGAGTATTCAGCTCCTGTCATCTGGAGACTGAATTTCTAGAGGTGTAGTTCAGTTTCTTTTGTTATACAGTATGGGTAGGTCGGGGCCCTGTCCCGATCATTTCTATTATCTTTCCTAGAGGCTTGCAGTCTGTTTATATTCCCTGTGGTCAGATGAGCCGGTCGTGAGAGGCCGTGCAATTGTATAGTTGCCTTTACTACTTCTTTCTGTTTTGATAGCCGTGTGGGGCCATAGTTTACCAGTAGTGGTGACCTTGCCGGTCACGTAGCTTTTCAGTATGTTATGCTTGAGTTTGCAGATAACTAGACAGCATGGTGGCCTTGTCGGCCCGCATAGGTTCCCCTGAATTATTCTGAATTTCTGGTCAGCTGTAATACAGGTACAGAAGGCTATAGGCCAATGGGCTGGGGGCTGTATTTACAGCCGCTATATAGCCCTTTGTTTCCAGAAATTTGAGCTAGAGCCAGCCAGGCGCCAGATGCGCCCAGGCTTAACAGTTCAGCAGGTCAGGTCTTAGTAGGGCACCAGGTGCCAGTCATACCCCCCAAGGTGGGGCGTGACAAGATTCTTGTTTTGATTATGTTTTATATTATGCATGTTTTAAATGATTTTAGTTACTTAAGCAGTTTTACTTACCTTGCATACTCGGTACATTTCACATACTGACCATATACTCTATGTTGTATCATTTTATGATACAGGCTTCGATCTTCAAACTCAGCCCCGCCACTAGCCAGCTTTCAGAGTTAGGATTCAGCCTCTATAGGTGAGTCCTCATCTCCCGAGGACCATTTGCTATCAGATATATTTATACTTTTAGTTTTCAAATTTAGAGAGCTAGTTGGGGTCTTATCGCATCAACTCATCAGACTTAGAGGCTTTTCAAATAATAGATTTTATCCAGCTTCAGACTCATGTTGTATATTTGGATTATATGTTATGCATAGACTTCCTCCATGTTTATTATGTTGTCTTCCGCTTTATCAAATTAAGTTAGATGTATGTTCAAGCCATGGGTCGACTTGGAATCTCTCGGGGCTCCTTGCCTCGTGTCTCGATCCGGGCCTATGTTAGGATCGTGACAAACATGGTATCAGAGCAATAGGTTTGGAGTCTCCTAGTGTGTCTGAAAGCCGCATTAAATAGTATTTTTTTCATGGGTGTGAAGCGCGCCACACTTATGACAAAGAGGCGACAAGACATTTAGGAAATGTTCCCTTCTTTTATGACTCTATCTCATGCCATGAGTTCGCCTCAATCCATTCCTCTAACTCGAGCTATACGTGTGTGTAGAAACATGTCTTCTCAGAACAACAATGGGAGTCAGCCAGCCCTACCAACCCCCATGGGTCCTATGTTGGGGCAGGTTACGGATGAAGAAGTCGGTGCCATAGTCTGAGTGTTGATATAGGCCATTATCACCCACCCTAACCAGCAAGCTATCGCATCTGTGAACGCTACCTGAGAGGCAACAGCTACTAAGGTACAAGAACTCGTCAAGAGGAGCCCGTCTAAGTGTGGTGATTCAGATTTTCATGAAGAGCATAAGGGGGAAAATAGGAGGAGCAAAAGGCCCAGGACCAATAACTTGGAAGTTCCCAGCAAGGTCGAGTAGTGGGAGTCGCTCTCAACCCCATCAGAGGTCACTAGCTCAAGCTCGGGGATACAAGTCCTGGGTGAGGGAGATTACTTACCCACTTTGCGGATGGTGTGGAAAGAACTATCTAGGAAAGAGCATGGTGGGTTCAGATGTATGCTTCTATTGTGGTCATTCCAAACATAAACACAGGAATTTTCCTACAGCCAAGAGAGATGGACAAAGAGGTCGTGCCCCGATCACCCCTCCTGCAGTGCTATCTAGCCAATCAGTATGCCTGAAATGTGGTAGAACACATGCAGGATGGTTTTTGGGCATGTTCAAGCACTTATTACGAATGTGGGGGCGCCAGACACATGCGCAGGAATTGCCCATCGACCAAACAGGGCAAGGGAGAGCTGATGCGTCAATCACCGGATCAGCAACTCCAGCAAATCGCCCATCCCAACAGTGCAGGTTACAAAGAATGAGTGGAAGTCAACCTTAAATTTAGCCCCAGGTATGGCATAAGCCTTCCCAGCAAACCTACCATGATTGCTAGTTCCGAGAACTACTGTATGAGGTAAAAGATCCCTTTGTATATTTTAATATGAGATTTATTTCGTGGAAGGTAGGGAAGTTTTAAGTGAAGGGCCAAGTGAGGTCTTGAGTTTTCTAGTAGGGAAGTTCTATAAATAGTATCTAGGGGTAGTCCATCCCTTCCCCTTTAGATGTTCCCTTATGTGTCGCTCAATGCTACGCTCAACTCATGCTTATGTTCAGAACCATAAGATGATAGGCAACCCCATTAGTAAACGATACCTATATTACCCATTCAACTTCATTTCATGACCCTCGTTACGTATGTCAACTCATGTCTCTTAGCACACTCAGCTCTATGAACTCAGACCCTAAGGTTTGCCCTATCGGCTCATAAGATCGTGCTATAACAGGTATATGCCCAGCTTAGATTTTTTTTAAAATGATCTGTACTCATGATTCCCTTACTCTAAACCCTATAGATGTTCCCTATGATGGAGATGATGGTCAACATGGATGTGCTCAAGTAACTCCCTATCCCTTCCTTAGGTGTCGGGTATGTAGAAGTCCAAAAAATATAGTTATTAGTCGAGCGGGGAAGTGCAACAACCCATATGGTCATTGTGATTGTGGATCCATTTCCCTGAGTTGAACCCATATCTTCATTTTTTTATTCATGACTTATGGAGGTGGATGACACCATTCCCGAGATGATCCAATGAGGATTGGGTGAGATTTTCAATTTTGGAAGGTTTGTCATTTGAGAGGTTTGACCAGAGTCAACATTTTAGGTGAACGAGCTCGAATTTGGGTTCTGAAAGCTCTATTGGTCTCAGATGGTGATCATGATTTAGTTGGGTAGTTTGCATGGATCCTGAGGTGATTCGTGAGTGACTTGAACCTTTGGTTGAAATTATGAGCTTTGAGGAGGCTAAGTGTGACCATGGTCAACTTGCGATTAAACAATCTTATATTGGTAATCTGATGAATCCAACCGGTCTGGAATAGGTTTCATGATTGGATGGCATATTTGGGTTGTGACCAGAGGATTTTGGATGAGTTTCAGGTGGATTTGAACGTTTTGCATATCTTTCATGATCTTAAGCATAAAAGATGAAAAACTCAGAGGTTCGGGACTTCAAAATTCTTAGCATTAATTGTAGGAGTTTGCTTAGTTGACTCGACCAATGGCGAAGTTATAGTTCAGAACGGATTAGAATCGTCCTTGGTGACTGATGTAAAAGCTAGATAGATGAGGACCCAATTTTGGTAAAGTTAAAGGAGGCCGTTCAGAATCAGAAGGTAGAGGTCTTCTCTAAAGGGGGAGATGGTGTGCTTCAATATCAGGGTCACTTGTGTGTCCTGGACGTTGATGATTTGAGAAATTGGATGTTGCATGAGGCTCACGATTCCAGATATTCGATACACCCAGGTGCCACCAAGATGTACTGTGACCTACGGGAGGTTTATTGGCTGAATGGCATGAAGAAGGACATCGCGAAATTTATGGCTAAGTGTCCGAATTGTCAGCAAGTGAAGGTTCAGCATCAGATATCGGGAGGTGTGCTTTAGGATATCGGTATTCCTACTTAGAAGTGGGAAGGAATCAATATAGACTTCATCACAGGGTTGCCTCGCACTCGTCGGCAATATGACTCTATTTGGGTGATTGTGGATAGGTTGACCAAAGTTGCTCACTTTTTACCAGTCAAGACCACTAATTCAGCGGAATATTATGCTAAACTATACATCTGAGAGCTAGTTCGGTTGCCTGGAGTGCCCTTGTCCATCATATTAGACAAAGGTACTCAGTTTTAGAGGTCGTTTCAAAAGGACTGGGTACTTAGGTTAATCTCAGTACAGCATTTCACCCGCAAATGAATGGTCAAATGGAACAGATGATTCAGACTCTCGAGGACATGTTGAGAGCATGTGGGATTGACTTCAAGGGTAGTTGGGATGACCATTTGCCTCTGATTGAGTTTGCATACAATAACAGCCACCATTCCAGCATTCAGATGGCTCCATTTGAGGCTCTCTATGGATGGTGGTGTAGATCACCTATTGGGTTGTTTGAAGTCGGTGAAGCAACGATGATAGGACCAAATTCAATCCATGAGGCCATGGAGAAAGTTTAGCTCATACGGACAGGTTGAAAACAGCTCAAAGTCGCCAAAAGTCCTATGCTGATGTGAGAAGGAGAGAACTTGAGTTCGAAATGGATGATTGGGTGTTTTTGAATGTGTCTCCCATGAAGGGAATGATGAGGTTTGGTAAAAAAGGAAAACTCAGCCTCGTTATGTTGGCCCTTACCAGATTGTCAAACGGATCGGCAAGGTGGCATATGAATTGGAGTTTTCCTTAGAATTAGCTTCTATTCATCCTGTTTTTCATGTATTTCTCTTAAAGAAGTGTTTGGGTGATCCAGCTCTAGTTATCCCGGTGGAAAGTGTCGGTGTGAAAGACAACCTTAGTTACAAGGAGGTTCTAGTGGAAATACTGGATCAGCAGGTTCGAAGGCTAAGAAACAAGAAAGTAGCTTCAGTTAAAGTTTTATGGAGGAATCAACATGTGGAGGGAGCTATGTGGGAAGCCGAGGCAGATATGATGGCCAGATACCCACATTTATTCCTTACCAGCTCAGCTCCAGCTTGAGGTATCAGTTTTTGCCCTAAAACTTTATTCAGTTTTGTGTTCAGTTCATGTGCCCCAGTTTCTTTCGTGTATATGGATGTATGTATGATTCATGAATTCAGTTCAGACATGTAGTTTAAATTGGAGTTAGTCATTCCGTCAGTTTTCAGCTTGTATGATCAGTAATTGAGTATGATGATTGCATTTCTCTGTTTTTTGTATGTTTTCCCACATTCGAGGATGAATGTTCCCAAGGGGGAGATATTGTAAACCCCAAAAGTGCCAAGACTAAACCCGGGATTAAAAAAAATGGAAAGTAGCAGAAATCCAAAAAATATTCTCAAAACAGATCATGGTACGAATTGTTGGTACCACCAACGACCCGTATGATGTGTCCGTGGTGAGGTACTACCGATTTGGAGTTAGAAGTAATGAGTCTAGAGATGACCCATTGTCTAATACAATGAGTCATTGGATGGGGTCATTGTGAGACTGGTCCTTGGTCAAGGAGGAAGTAACGAGTCATAGCATGACCCGTTGCAGGTAATAACGGGCCATGGTCAGCAGCCGTTTAAAGGGATCCCCAGGTTAAGGCAGTGGTGACTACAACTGGAAGCAACATGTCGTTTGAGCTAGCAACGACTCGTCCTGTCCGGTCGTTGTAGGAGATCAAAGACCTAAAGTCAGGGTGTAGCAACAGGAGGTAACAACAGACCGTAGGAGCTAACAATAGATCGTACTGACGTCCGTTGTCATTGGCAGTTCAGTTTTTCCAAGATTTTCATTAAGGGTATTCTCATAATTTCTAAGACCTATGGTCCTAAACTATGATGTTTTAGGATCGAAATAGGCAGTTTTATGAGGGGTAAGTTCATTCTAAGCTCATTCACATTCATGCATGCAAGTTGAGCACTTAGAAGGTGACCAAGCTTAGGTTTTCTACAAGTTTTTCTTCAAATCTTCATTGGGCAATCAGAAAAGTGGTAGAATCAGATCCTATCAAGTATGTAGGTTATGAATAGGTGAATTCATTCACACTCATGCCCAATCTCTCTCTATTTCATGAAAATCCATATATTGATTCTATGGGGTTTTAACTCAATGCATGAAATTCCTAATTTTCTACATGGGTATGATCTAAGTATGTTTCTATTATTGAATTATGATTCATGGGCAAGTTTTACATTGTTTTCAATTATAATCTTGTTTTCAAGCTTTACATATTAAAATGCCCATTTATGAGAAGTTCATGAAAGTTGAGATTTATGATGAATGTTCAAGTATGATGAGATATTATTGATGAAAAGCATGTTTTTAAGTTACCCATGTTTATGATTATGTTTTCAAGTGAATTAAGTTCTTTCAAGCATGATTAAAGTATTGGGCAATGCCCATATGTTCAAGTATGATTTATGATTTCACGAATTAGCTTACCACATGGTTTTGGAGTTAAGATTCCCACTTTTGTTCATCTTGTGGTATGTTTTGAGCTAAAGCTCCTCACGTATGATTTTAGATTTAATATTTATATAATTATTCAGCTTCCTCAATAAACGATGGTCAACTTCGTTGAAAAATAATGGAGAGCATATGCATTCTTTTGAGAGTAGTGTCTAGCACCGAGTAGGCTAAGGGTTGGTCAACCCTATGCCTCAGAACTATGCGCCTACGTAGATTTACATATCATATATACTTTGGAACCTCCCTTGTAAACTATCCCCTGCCTCGAATAGGCCTCAAGCTTGATAACGATATCATGGTGTCGTCCTTAGCATGGCAAGGCTTTGGACGGCTCTACCCACTTGAGTGTGATAGTTGGGACCACATAAACTCTATCGTGGTAATGGCGGTTAAATGATGAGTCTCCCATTTATCCTCATGTTTCAGTGATGCATGTTTATGATTCATGATATATATATATATGTGTGTGTGTGTGTGTGTGTGTGTGTGTGTGTGTGTTCGTGTGTGTGTGTGTGTGTGTGTTCTAAAGTAGATTTGACTCAATGTTCAGTTTTACTTATGATTATTAGATTTTAGCTTTGGGTCATTCAATTCAGTTATGATGTTATGTTATGATCCAGATCATGATTTCATAAAATAACATGTGAGTTCTACTCTCAGATTCTTGTTTTGATTATGTTTTATATTATGCATGTTTTAAATGATTTTACTTACTTAAGCGGTTTTACTTACCTTGCATACTCGGTACATTCCACGTACTGACCGCTCTATGTTGTATCGTTTTATGATACAAGTTCCGATCTTCAGACTCAGCTCCGCCACTAGCCAGCTTTCAGAGTTAGGATTCAGCCTCTATTGGTGAGTCCTCATCTCCCGAGTACCATTTTCTATCAGATATATTTTTACTTTCAGCTTTCAGATTTAGAGAGTTAGTTGGGGTCTTGTCCCATCAACTCATCAGACTGAGAGGCTTTTCAAACAATAGATTGTATCTAGCGTCAGACTCGTTTTGTATTTTGGGATTATATCTTATGCTTAGACTTTCGCTATATTTTTATGCTAAGTCTTCTGCTTTATCTAATTGAGTTAGATATATGTTCCATGCCATGGATCTACTTGGAATCTCTTGGGGCTCCTTGTCCCATATCTCAATCTGGGCCTATGTTCCGGTCGTGACATTTTGTGTAGACTGATCATGGTGAGACTGCTAGAGAGAATGGTATATTTTATACTTTGATTAGTGAAAGTAGTAGGTCTGCACATAATCAAAGTATCTTTCAACATGAGAGAGTGCATGAAATGGTCAATGATGCCATTGGGATACAATATGGGATGGAACCCGAATGGTATTTTGAAGAAACTCCTAATAAAGAAGCAATGCGCTTCTACCAACAACTATAAGAGGCTAGTCATCCACTATGTGTAGGGAGTCCGCATTCTAAGTTGTCTGTTGCAGTTAGACTAATCAATATCAAATCAGATTAGAGTGTTCTTCAAGCTTCTATGGACTCTAAGGTTGGTCTTTTGGGGGAACTAGTTAACCCTGAGTTGAACATACCTAAGAATTTCTAACAGGCAAAGAAATTGGTTTCCAGGTTAGGATTGTCATACAATAGAATTCATTATTGTGAAAATGATAGCATTTTGTTCTATAAGAATGATGGGGATCTAGAAAATTGTATGTTTTGTGGACATGCTCATTTTAGAAGAACTCCTGGTGGGAAGATAGTTCCAGTTAAGGCGATGCATTATTTACCTCTTATACCTCAATTATAGAGGTTGTACGAATCGATGAGTTCTGCTCCTCATATAAGATGGCACCGTGAGAATATAAGGGTTCCTAATGTTATGTCTCATCTATCAAATGGAGAAGCTTAAAAATATTTTGATATAACATATCCTAATTTTGCTAGTGAACCAAGAAATATTATATTAGGCTTATGTGCAAATGGTTTCACATCATTCTCTGTTTCTGCTGCACCCTACTCTTGTTGGCCTGTACTCCTTACTCCGTATAATCCTTCACCTGAAATGTGTATGACAAATCCCTACATATTTCTAAGTTATATTATCCCCGGTCCCCGTTATCCAAAAAGTTTAATTGATGTTTATCTACAACCTTTGATGGATAAGTTAAAGTAATTATGGTCTGAAGATGTAGTGACTTATGACATATCAACTAAGTAGCATTTCCTTTTGTGTGCTTGTTTAATATGGGCTATAAATGATTTTTCGGCGTATGGGATGCTGTCTAGTTGGATGACTGCTAGAAATGCCCATATCGCAGGTAAAATAATAAAGTATTCACATTAACATATGATCATAAAAATTTATGATTTGATTGTCACCGTCGGTTCTTGCCAATGGATCATGAGTTTAGAAGAATGAAACATGATTTCCGAAAGAATAAGATTGAAAATAATCTGCCACCTCCATTATTATCAGGAAATGAAATTTGAGAGAGATCTTGTCCCTTGCCAAAGGTTACAGAAGCTATACCTCTAGACTTTCTGGATATGGTGTTCGACATAATTGGACAAAATAGAGCATATTTTGGGAGTTGCCATACCAGAAGGACAACCTTCTATGACACAATCTTGATGTGATGCACATTTAAAAAAATTATTTTGATAATTTATTCAACACCATGATGGATGTTCAAGGTAAGACAAAAGATAATCCAAAGGCTAGAATGGACTTAAAAGAATACTGTAGAAGAACGAAACTATGGATGCAAGAAACACATAAGAATAAACTATTAAAGCCCAAGGCGAGCTTTTCATTCACATTGGATGAAAAATGTGAGATTTATGAGTGGGTTAAGAATTTGAGGATGCTTGAGGGTTATTCTTCAAATTTCGGGAAGCGTGCAGATATGAATGAAGGGAAGTTGTGTGGTATGAAAAGTCATGATTGTCATATTTTTATGAAAACTTTAATTTCTATTGCATTTAACAGGCTACCTAATAGGATATAGAAGCCAATTACAGAGGTAAGTTTATTCTTCAAAGATTTGTGTAGTAACACTTTGTGGGAGGATACTTAAAAAGGATGGATCAGAATATTCCTGTAGTTACTACTAAGTTGGAAAAGATCTTCCCGTGCAGATTCTTTGATGTGATGGAATATTTATCGATTCAACTCGTACATGAGGCACGCCTTGGAGGCCCAGTTCAATACAGATGTATGTATCTATTCGAAATGTACTGAAAATGTGACTTTGTACACAATGAATTTCTTTTCTTAAGTTAGTTTTTATAATTACTAACATCAAGATTTTTATACAGAACTATTGTCAAGTGCAAAAGAACTGTTAACTAGAGGTTTAAGATTAAAAGATCTATTTGTGAAGATTATCTTGCAAGGAAAATTGCTCATTTTTGTTCTTAGTATTTTGAGAAGCAAGTGTCAAGTTTGAGAATAGGCCGACCCGCAATGACGACGGTGATATTGATCCCAGCCACCCACCGATTTTAATTTTAATCAACCAGGTTGAGGTTCTAAAAATGAACCAGGCAAAATTTGAGTAGTATAGAAATGCAATCTATTCTGACACATGTTTTGCTTAATTTCCCCGAGACAACTATATCCTAAGCAAGTTCTAAATGATGTTATTGAATAATATCATTTAAATACTATGGGTTAAACTAACAAAAAATCTCAATTTATTGAACAATTACTTTATAAGACAGTGGGGTAATAATGTCATATATATGAGGTTCTCTGATTGGCCGATAGACTATGTAAGTATCAATATCATGATAATGATATAAGTACAACATAATCATTTACTTAAAAAAAAATTTAAACACTATGTAGCTTCATGATGAAAATAACACTATTAAAAAATTGTAAATTGTAAGTGATATTGCACACGAGCCTGAAAGTCAAATTCAGTTGATAAATAAATATTGTGTCAATGGTTTCAAGTTTCAAATAGAAGAAACTTCTAAGGATAAGAAAATCAATAGTAGTGGAGTGTGCGGTAACGGCGATGTAGACGGTAATGGCCAAACTGTTGATTATTATGGTGTGATACAAGAGATAATGGAAGTTAAGTATGCTGCATGGCTGAGAAAAAAGGTAGTACTATTTCGGTATAAGTGGTTTAATGTATCGCCACAAAGGTACTAGGGTGAATCAACAACATAATATAACTGAAGTTAAGCACACCAGGCAGTATGATCGTCATGGTCCTTTTATCATTGCACAAAATTCTAAGCAGATGTATTATGCTCTATATCCTCTACATAGAGACGAGGCTAATTGGTGGGTAGTTATAAAGACTAAGTCCATGGGTCCGATAGAGATTGATAATGTGTTGGATGTGGCGTACCAAAATTATTTAGCAGTTGTTCATCAAATTATGGATGCTGAGTTAGAACAAAGTTTAGAACATCCTGAATATATATTAGAAGAAGTTTATGATGATGAGGTAATAATTGAAAGTGCAAATGTTGAGGATGAATCAGATAATGAAACTGAACCAAGTGATGGATAAGAATCAAATGATGATCATAAAACAAGTGAGAAGGAAGAATGGGAGAACAATGAAAATGAAACAAGCAAAGAGGAAGAATGAGAGAATAATGATTAGCAAGTAACTTAATTCTTTTAAGTAATTATTATGTTTAATATTTGTATTACTTTTTTAATTATATATTCTAATGTAAACTTATATGCAGATGTTGTCAGGTGATGTCAATCGAGGTCATAGTATTAGGGTAGTAAATCGAGTAAGAGTAGTAGGAAAACACATAGGAGACCACCAAATTTTAGTGCTACTTCGGGTGGTCTTTCAGCTACTCCACATACACATTCCTCTCTACATTTGTCCTATATCTCCTATGGCACTGGGCATCTAGCACATTCTTCTATGCCTCTATTTCCTACTACTTCTCACACTTTCATGCCTAGCATTCATCCACCACGGGAAAACTCGGCATATTCATGGTTCAGTACTCCTTCCCCAAGTAGATCATCTCCTTGTATGTCCATCTTGTGACTCAGAGAGCAGCTCTGAGTCTGACTCATAAGGTAATTTTAGTACTCCACCCTTGACCCAGTCATATAAAGCACTAGTACCAACACCGACACCAGCAGATGGAGAACCACGTCCAGGAGATACAGATAGTCTTGATAGACTGGTGATCGTGCATGATGAATCTGGCTAAGTTTGGTTTTGTTTTTTATTTAAATTATATTTATGACTTGACATGTTTATTATCATTTTTACAGGTTCCATCTAGGAAAAGAGAGAGAAAATTCTCTAAGGGAGAGCATTCGGAGGCTTTATGATCGACTTTATCCGAGTTGAAGTAAAATACCACATCGGGTACGATAGGGCATGTTTAATCAATTTAAGATATACAAATTAATTATAATTTGATAAAATTCTTCTTTGACCTGTGATTATTATATATCATCTAACATTATTGATTATTGATTACAGACATTATGTACTTGCCTTCCTCGGCAATATAAGACAATAGCCATGAACATCAAGAGGAAGGGCAGTTTTAGGATGTTGGAATGGTTTTGGGATGCCAGATTAAAGAACAAGAGGTCTAAGTGTATGCTACCTCATATTTTTTAGGAGCTTATGAAATATTGTAGCATGCCTGAATTTAAGGCAAAGTGTGAACAGGCGAAGAAGACCAGGAGTGAAAGGGAAAGATGGCTCATTGCACACTGGGGGTGCAAAGAGTCAAGGGACGATAACTAGAGAATTGGTAAGTAATTATTATATTTCATACTTATATAAATTTGATAAAGTTTTATATATTGTTTAACTTTGATCACATTTTGTTTGCAGGCTAAAAAATTGGATCGTAACCCGACTCAGAACGAGCTATTTCAGGCTACCCACGTAAAGAAGAAGAAGAACGAGTTGGATTCGAACACATGGGCCGAGCAAAGAGATGATCAAGCCTATGTAAGTTCGTACATCTTATATGTGTGTGTGTGTGTGTATAAAGAGAGAGAGAGTAATATGTTAAGTTGAATTTGACAACCATATTTTACTTACCTTTCTTTTTAATTATGTATATGGATTAACAGAGGCTCTTGTCTGAGTACAGCCAGACTCAAGAAATCCAATGTGGGCCGACACAGCCTCCACCAGATGTCGCTACTCAGATTTGAACTGAAAAAATGGCTGGAAGGAGGCAGAAGGGGAGAGTATACAGCCTAGGATCTAGGAACCCAATTTGACGAATTCAGCCCGAACTAAAAGGTATTGGCTCTTCTAACCAGGCCAAGGCGGTTGATGGTGTTTAGATCGCTGCTATGTTGCAGAAGATCGAACACCTTACACGTGCCATGGCAGATGCTGAGGCAAGATGCATTGTAGAGAGAAAGACAATGTATCATATCTTCGAGGCTCTCGAGGCACAAGTGAATAGCCTCCTTGCTAGTGAAGTGCATAGATGACATGCCTGTTCTCCTCCATTCTCAGATGACGATGAGGTTTCGACAGATAATAAATGTCAAAGAGACACCTTAGTTGTTGGGATTATTGAACATTGAGAATAAATTTTTTATAAACATTTTGATATTTTTAAACTTTGTTGACTTTGTTAATAATTTTGGTGGATATTTAGTGTTGTTTTTTATGTTTTTATTCGATAATTACTATGTTATTGATGTTGTTGATTTAAAAATGTTTTGGTAGCAATTAGTGCTAGATAGTAGTTGTAATTGAATTGAATTTTAATTTGGCAGGTGGAAATGAAGAAATTACAAGTTACTGTTGTTGATGTATTTTCAGAAAATCGATAGATAGTGTAGGTAAGTCTGTTGGTTTTCTGCAAAATACAAACCCAGAAAATTGATGGACAAACAATATTGTTCATTGGTGTGTTCTTAGTTATGTAGAACATACTGACAGACACTGTCAGTATGTTTAAAATTTTTTATTAAAAAACAGAGATAAATAATTGAAAAAAATCAACGGTACCCATCGGTAAAAAAAAAATTCCGTCGGGTGGCATTTAAAAAATCCATCAAATTAATATTTATTGAACCGACGGACGTCCGCAGGTAATAACCGACATTGTCTGTCAATTTTCTTTTCTGATGAGACAAATTTCGACGATCCTTTGTCCGTCGGTTTGTCTTTGGTTCTGACCAAAAAAGTCGATATTGTCCATCGAAATTGGCCCTCAATTTTTGGCCAGCTTTTTGTAGTGAAGGGAAAACATATAGAAAGAAAGCAAGGGAGAAAAAGAGAGGGAACAAAAAGAGAAAAATAGGGATTTTTATCCCAAAACATCAAGTTAAAATTTGTAATATTTTATATGAGTTTATTTTATGATTATGGTTAAAATTTTTGGTAGAAATATGGAGAAATTATGAGAAAATTAAAAAGTTTTAGGCCTAGGGTTTTTAGAGTAAGCATTCTTGATTTGGAGATCGAATGATGACCTGTATTATCTGAAATTTGATGTGTAAGTTTATTTTATTATGGGTAAGTATAATTTGAAAAAAAAATCAGATTCGGCTTAGGAGCTCGGGGTGAATTTTTGAGCCGAAAATAAATATAGCAATATAGTGTCACTGGACCTATATTCTTATGGATATTACATATTTGAATAGATTTTGGTCGTTCTAAAGCATCATGGAAGGGCGAGTTTGTAATTTGACACTTGGATTTCGATTTGAGGAAAGTAGAGATTTTTTAAGTTTTTGATGTGTTAGTTTTGATACATTACATAAATTTAAGGGTAATGAGTAATAAGAAAATTCGGTATAAATGAGATGATGGGCATTTACGAGGGTATCAGTGTCATGATATGAGTAAATTTACACGAAATTAATGTAAATAGATAGTATTCCACGACTTATGATTTGATTGATTTACTAAGACTTATGCACTATGTAATACTTGATTGTGACTTGATCATCCTTGTTTGTAGGGTCAATTGATGAACTTGTGTTATATATTTATGTCTATATATTCTTACCACTCTTGTTGTTGCATGATGTTATTAGTTAATAGTGCCCACTAAGTTATTTCATTGAAATTCATATTCTTGTGATACAGATGAAAAATAGTTTCAGCGTATGTTATTGCTGATAGAAAATGGTTCTGGTATGTTTTATTGCCAATAAAAGATAGCTTCGGCATGTGTTATGGCAGATGGAAAATGATTTCAGTGTGTGTTATCACCGATAGAAAATGATTTTGGCATGTTTTATAACCGATAAAAAATGATTCTAGCGCATGTTATTGTCAATGAAAAATGGTTCCAACACATGTTATTGTTGACAAAAAATAATTCAGGTTGGCATATGGACCTCGCGACTCCCTCATGGTCCCAACTGTCCGATCGAGGAAACGATTGTTTACAGGCTCTTGGTCAATGCATTGCATTGCATTATATTTTATCTTCATTGCATTACATATTGAGTTAAGTGTTGAGACGGTCGTGATATTGATTTGACTCAGTACATTTGAGGCACATTATGATATTATCAATGGTCTGGCTGATGTAGTGACTATATTAGGCATATTGTGATATCATTGGTGGTGTAGCTGATTTCATATAATATGTGTCGTATTTGCTTTATTGTGTTGATAATAAATTTGTAACTATAGTTGTAGTGAATTGTTATCATTATAGTATATTTATAATTATTGCAAAGAAATTGTTAGAATTATATCTTGTCATCACTTCTAAAAGGATCAGTTATCAAAGCTTGTTGGATACACGTATTTCCTATACTCACTCTATAGTTGCTGCACTTTTTTGCATGCAGAGACTGGAGTAGGTACTAGCGGTACTTAAGTTGCTTATCATTCGAGATTTATTGTGGTTAAAGTTCTGGATGAGCTGTTTTCTCTTCGGCAACACTGAATTCTAGAGACTCACTATTTATTCTCGTCTTTTTTTTAGACAGTGGCTTTAGTTTTTCGGACTTGTTTGTTACTCATAGATGTTATTGTACTAGTGTCACAAAGTCTTGAGGTTGTATTTTTTGGTTTTAACTCATTTATTCTGCACTATTAAGAGTTATTTACTTATTTTATATTATTATCGCATTATTTAAATTGTTAATTAGTCAATAAAGGAACGAAATTCGCCTACAGAGATGGTGGGTACCCTCATGGCATAATGAGATTTTGGATCATGATACTACTCTTATCAACAACTTTAGCAATTCAGTATAGAATATCCAAGAATCTTACAAATTGAGGTAGGCTTCTCAAACTTTTTTAATGCTCAGGATGAAACAACCTTAGCAGAACAAGACATTGTTGCTCAGGAAGCACCTGCAACCACCACTCAGAATCATCACATGATTAACAAACTCAAAGACAAGTCACTCCCTTTTACTCATACCTCATTGGATTGTATAAAAACATATGTTAAAGAACTGAAGTCATTGAAAGAAACTCTTAGTTCTCCTCACTGTCTCACAACAATGCAAGAACAATTAAAATCTTTACATCAGAATAAGACTTGGGGACCTTAGTCCCTAGAACTTCTAAGATGAAAGTACTAGGGTCTAAGTAGGTGTTTAAGTCTAAATAAAATCAAATAGATCAATTAAGAGGCACAAATAAAAAGTAGTTGCTAAAGGATATTCATAACTTGAAGGAATATTGATTTTGAAGAAACCTTCACTACAATCATAAGAGTCATCTTCTATTTTTGTTATCATACATAACCTATTAGACAACTAGATATTAAGAATGCTTTTTTTTTTATGAACATCTATAAGAAGAAGTTCCCATGAGCCAGCCACCAAGTTTTATTGATTCATATTTGTTCCTTAAAGAAGACCTTTTATGGACTTAAGCAAGTTCCCATAACTTGGTAAGAGAGATTTACCCTATTTTTGCTTCACCTGGGATTCAAATTCAGCAGGGCAGACTCTTTCTTATTTACTCTTCATATTTCAAAAAGGAACTATACTAGTTTTGTTATATGTAGATGATATAATTATGGCATGGAGTAACTCAAGGAAGATAGGGGAAGTAGTGAAGAAATTAGGAGATAAGTTTGTTATGAAAGATCTTGGACCATTCAATTACTTCTTGGGTATTGAAGTGGTAGGAGGAATTTATTTACCGCAAAGTAAATATGCAAATGATCTACTAAAAAGGTGGACATGAAAAATGTAAAGGCATTATATAGTTCATTAGCTCAAAAACATGGTCTACAAGAAGCTATTGGCAGTACAGTTGATCCCTCTGTCTACAGAAGCATATTATGGTAAGCTTATAGTATCTCACACTCACCAGATCAAACATTACTCATGTTGTAAACCTTGCAAGTCAATTTATGCATCATTCAAATAATGTGCATCTTCAAGTTGTTAGAAGAATATTGACGTATGTCAAGGGAACCATTGATCATGGTCTAAGAATCTTATTATAGTCCTTCCTCGGGTTGTATGGCTTCTTTGATAGAGATTGGGCAAGATGTGCTCTAACAAGAAAGTCTACTACTGGATCTAGTATATATCTTGGTGCAAATTGTATGTCCTGATCATCAAAGAAGCAAAACACTATTTCCAAATCAAGTGTTAAAGTTGAGTATAGGGCACTGGCAGCAACTGCAGCTAAACTCACATTGATAAGTTACATTCTACAAGATATTAGAGTATATGTCAAGGTTGCTCCTACTCAATTCTATGACAACTTGAGTGCCCCGTAAATGATCATAAATCCAGTGATGCATGCTAGAACTAAATGCGTAGAAGTAGATTATCACTTTGCCAGGGAAAAGGTAGCTCAAGGACAACTTGTTACTTAATTTATTAGGTCAAAGGATAAGTCGGCAGACAATCATACCAAATCTCTTTGTAAGTATCTGTTCAAGTTTTTTCAAGACAAGCTAGGTGTAATATACTCACCTCCAACTAGTTTGAGGAAAAGTGTTAAAGATAAGGATCAAAGTAATAGTCTTGATAAGGACTCTATTACCTAGTCTAAATGTACTATGATTGAGACACTTGTACAAGCTAGCTAAGAGAGTTTTACTATGTTTTGTATAGGTATATTATAGGACCAAAACTCCTGTATAAGTAGACAGGCTCATGTATCGTTTATACAATCAATATATAGTACTCGACTTGCTCCTTAGTATTTAATTTCTCATCAGTTATACAGAAATTAATTAGTTGTGGAGGGTTTAGTTATTTCATTTTCTATCCCGCATAAAATCATGTATAAATTGACTCATAACTTATACATGTTTTATTTATGTGAAGTTATAAAATGACGATCAACACCGTATATGATATGCATTGAGAATGAGGGCCCTCCTAAGGACTTGTTTTCAGCTCCTTACTTACAGATAAGAGTCAAAATTCAAACAATATGCTGAATGTTATATAAAACAACTAATTAAAAAATTATCAAAACATGATATTGGCTATGATTGTTTTATAATACATGTATAGATCTCTATTAACGAGCAACCAAACAATTTCATAGTTAAATGTTATAATCACTATATTATGATTCACCGCATAACTATCCTTGCATTATTATTTACCGCACGATTAAACAAATCATGTAATATAATTCCTGCATAATTAGTAGTTTAACCAAGTAACCCCTTAAAGATTGTCAATAGTTTTAAAAGTATTCATCTTAGTTGGTAGGTGAGATTAGAAATTGATCTGGAGTTCTTGCTGTACAATATTTGAATTGTTTTTAAAGTGTCGTGATAATATTTGCCAATATGAACACCTCTTAATGCATCTCAAATGATGGCAATGGTAATAATGGATTTGCTTTCGATGAAGCAGTTGCATTATAAAAATAGAGCGTCCATGCCTAATTAGTGCCTCCCCCACTATGGTATTTTTGTGGACTTCAACGTGTCAGCATTAGCTAGAGGACATGTTCAATATAAAGACCCATGGATCGAGGGGCAACAACAACAAGCATTATAGGAACAAAAATTACTTGCAGCTATAATGAAGTACTTGTTGAGTGTTGTAGGATTTGTTGTGCTACTGGGAATCACAGGTGCTAATGGAGCCGGTGAATGCGGGAGAAATTCTCCGGATATGGAAGCCATGATGCTGCTTCCTTGTGCGGAAGCAGCATCAGATGAGAATGTATCCGTTTCAAGAAGTTGTTGTTCACAGGTACAGAAATTGGGACAGAATCCGAAATGTCTCTGTGCTGTTATGCTCTCAAATACTGCTAAGAACGCTGGAGCCAACCCTGAAATCGCTGTAACCATCCCCAAGCGCTGCAACCTCGCCAATCGTCCCATCGGCTATAAGTGTGGACGTATGTCATTTTTATATTATTTTTCTCTATTTCAATTTATATAACATTCTTTTTTTTAAAGTTAATCAAAAAAAGAAGCATATTTCTATATTTAGAATTTAATAACAATTTAACTTCAATTTTTTCATTTTACCTTTAATGAGATTATTTATAGCACACAAATACCTATAACTTATTTTAGACCACAAATTTCAAAAATTGTCATTTTTTTTCAAAGAGTGAAGAATGAAAAACACATTTGAAGTATCTTTTTTCGACCTTCATACCTGAACTATGTGCAGGTTTCCTACATGAACTATCACTAAATGTTTATTGAGACACATCTCAATTATCAATTATTCATTTTCTCTACTTGAACAAAGGTGATATTTCAAGTTGGAAAAGTGAATAACTTATAGTTGAGGTGTATGTTGATAAAATTTGGTGATAATTTAGGTAGGAAACTCACGTACCTAATAATTCAAATATGAAACTCAAAAAATTGTGATACCTCAAGTGTGTTTTTATCACTAACTCATTTTTAAAACTACATATACTCGATCAAACATTTTCACATAGATTCAAACACATAGAGCATGTGTTCTTAATACTCATAATTTCTATTCTTATCTCTCATAGTTCCTCAATATACTAAAACCTGATCCTTGTCCTGTTTTGCAGCTTACACGCTGCCTTGAAGAATAAAGAATACTCGATGTGTTACTTGGATTGATGTTATGTACTAAATTACGTTTGGCGGCACTGCTGTTTGCTTCAGTTAATTTGGCTTAACTTATAATCAGATTGTCATGTACGATTTCTGATTAGTATAATAATATCTGGTGTTCTCTCTTCAATCTTGTTAATTTCTGTAAACTGAAAGCCTTCTGAACTGTCTATCTTAAGCTTGGATATATGGCACACCATTAATCATTTTGAGTAACATTGTAGTATATTTAGACTAACTTACTAGAGGCCAAATACTTACTCGTATTCCACTATTTACATCAAATAAAATAATTTAACTTTTAACCTTAGCACCGGAGACGGACCTACCTGTAGTTATGGAATATGTTAATCTCGGATAAATTTGCATATACTGATATACATATCTTCAAAAACAATAACATAATTTTCTCTGTGTCAATTTATATTATACATTTTCCTTTTAAGTCAATCGCAAAAAGAATGACATATTTTTATATTTATTAGTTAGTAATAATTTAACTTTAAAATATCAATTTCACCCTTAGTAAGATAATATATAGCATCATAAATATCTATAACTTATTTTAAATCAAAAATTTCAAAAAACTTCTCATATTTCTTTAATTTCATACCTAATAAAAATATATATTAAACAAGTCAACCAAAAAAAAAACCACAAACAAAAGGGTGTTGGCGGCACTAGCTGAAGTTGTTGCTTTGCTTAGTTGTGCCCCGCCGTTTTTAAATACTCTGTCCACCTTTTACTTTTTCTATTTCATTTTCATTATTATTATAAAATTTAATATTTATTAAAAAAAATTAATAAAAATAATAATTTAATTAATATAATCCTATTAATTAATTAATAAATATTAATTTCAACATAATTAATTTCAATATAACTAATCTTGACTTTGTAAATAAATAAATATGACACTGCCATTTTCGATTAAAAGTGTGTATATATATAAAACTAATCTTTTAACATAACTTCTCCTCAAAGCAAATGACCCATGGCCATAAGTCTTTATCCACTAAGGTTGTCATATTCAGTACCAAACACATCATTTTAAAAAGGAGTAAGACGTTTACATTGATAGAAGAATATAATTTTGCCTGTGTATTGGCTAAATGACCCCTCCACCTGGATTCATGAAAGCCCTATAATTAAAAGGGGAAAAAAGCACCATAATATCTTTTCTTGTCATGAAAACCTATACGAGTACTGTTAAAGACTTGAACCTTCACCATTAATCAGTTTTCACCTCCCACGTCAATCCCTACATATTAACATTAATTTGACACCTATACCAATGTAAATTAGAGGTGAAAAGAATTCTTCCAAACTAAATCCTAACTCATTTTGTATATTTGACATATTACTCAAGTACTTAACCAAACCAGAGAGATAAAAGCTCTGTACCAGTCAAAAATAGTAAGAGTTTCAAAAATAAAAATATGTCCGTAAGTCGAGCCATGTCGGACCCCTAAAAGTGGGCTCTGTGGATTTAAAACGGGCTCACTTTTAGGGGTCGTGTGTAGGGGAGTGGTGTCCGGACCAGCTCTCTTACCTAATTGTGCTTTGTTTGGGTTTTGGTAGGTTGGGCGGGGCTTTGGGCCTATTAATTTTTTATGAATTATTTGCAAAAGATATCTTTATTTTAAAATGATTTTTAATTTTTGCCCCTTAAATTAATAATTTTTAATTTTTATCCTTCAATATTTTAAATAATTAAAAAAATGATCAAAACTACACTTAAGAGCCCAAAAAAAAAATTTGCTACTTATGTCCGCTCAAGATGATCCATGTCTTCTAGTAAAAAATAAAATAGTAATAAACCAAAAGTGAGTACTTTTATATACATACATACATACATACATATATATATATATGTCTCAAGGAAAAAGAAATTATGTCTCAAGGGAAAAAAAATTAATGTCGAGGCACAACTTATGTCCAAAGACATGAGTTTAGTGACACAAGTTATGCCTCGAGGAAAAAGAAAGTATGCCTTAAGAAAAAAGAAATTATGCCTCAAAAAAAATTATGCGTCAAAAAAAAATGCCTCAAGACACAACTTATGTCCCAAGGCATGAGTTTAGTAACACAAGTTATCTTCACGAAAAAAAGAAACTATGCCTTAAGAAAAAAGAAATTATGCCTCAAGAAAAAAAGTTATGCCCAAAATAAAAATTATACCTCATGAAAAAAAAATTATGTCTCAAGAAAAAAAATTATGCCTCAAGCCACAACTTATGTCCCAAGACATGAGCTTAATAACACAAATTACGCCTCAAGAAAAAAAAGAAATTATGCCTCAAGAAAAAAAATTATGCCTCAAGGAATAAAAATTATACCCAAAAAAAGAAATTATGCCTCAAAAAATAAAATTATGCCTCAAGGCACAACTTATGTCCCAAGACATGAGCTTAGTAACACAAGTTATGCCTAAAGGAAAAAGAAATTATGTCTTATGCCTCAAGAAAAAAGAAATTATCAAGAAAAAAAAAATTATGCCTCAAACAAAAAGAAATTATGTCTTATGCCTCAAGAAAAAAAATTATGCCTCAAAAAAAAATTTATGCCTCAAAGAAAAGAAGTTATGCCTCAAGACACAACTTATGTCCCGAGCATGAGCTTAATAACACAAGATATGCCCCAAGATATAAGGTATTGCACAAGTTATGCATCAAGAAAAAAAAGTATACCTCAAGAAAAAAATTATGACTCAGAAAAAAATTATGCCTCAAGAAAAGAAGAAATTATGCCTCAAAGAAAAAGAAACTATGCCTCAAGAAAAAAATTATACCTTATGCCTCAAGGAAAAAGAAATTATTCCTCATGAAGAAAGAGAATTATACCTCAAGGTAAAACTTATGTTTAACGGCACAAGTTATGCCTCAAGGAAAAAAAAATTATGCCTCAAGAAAAAAATATACCACAAGAAAAAAATTATATCTAAAGGAAAAAGAAATTATACCACAAGAAAAAAAAATTGTGCCTCAAGGCACAACTTTTTTATTGAGAGGCATGAACTGAATTGAAAAAGATGAGAAAATTAATGAGAAGATAAGGATAATATTGTCCATAAACTATCAGTTAATAAACATTAACGGCAAAACCTAAAAGGTACATGTATAGAGGTAAAAATTAAAGACCACTGCATTTCAGTGGCATTCCATGCAAAAACTTCATTTTTATTGAGAAAATTACATGATATGGCATATATATGTTAGAAAAATTATATAATATATTAATATTAGACTTTTAATAACATGTTCTATTACTACTTTGCTTTAACTTAAATAAAAAATAAATTACAAAACTACCAATATGTAGGATAGGGTAGTTATCACTATTGTCCATGTAATTCTTAATTACCCCTTATTTATAACACAGATAATTATGAAAATTATTTATTCGATTAAAATTTTTCTTCCTTTTTGTTAGCATAGATATCTGCAAATTAGGGGTGATAATTTTTCATATCTTTATTTTTAAAATTTAACTGTGTGATTATTCTCTCCCCTAAATAATTTACATATGTGGTACAAATAAGGGATAATTAAGAATTCTATAGATAATATTGGTAACTACCATATATTCACGTATCTACAAATTAGTAGTAATAATTTTATATACCCATTTTTTAAATTTAACCGTGTGATTCGTTTCTCTCCTGAACTAATTTATTTCCTTCCACAATACTCATCTCAATATAACCAAAACTCTTGATATAGATTACGATTAAATTTTTGGTTTTTAAGTTGTTAACTGTTATTTTGGTTAATCTGAAATGTTTAGTTCCTTTTCCTCAAAAATCATTTATTTTATTGCGTATTCTATGAATTCGTATTTCCTTGTTGGTTTAATGGTTGATAATTTGTTTACATATTGGTATATCTTATTTGTTAAAATATTATTTTTGAGTTGTTTATGTCATATGTGATAACTTATTATAGTTTGGATTTATGATTTATTTAGAAGTTAGTATTAAATATTTTTATAAACTGGTCTTTTCATGTAACCACTAACATTTTTTTGGGGGGGTGGGGGGTGGGGGTGGGGAGGGGGGTGGGGGATTTATATAATGTAATATTGTTTTCAAGATTAGTGGTTCAAATATTTGTAAAATGGTTAGAAATTAAAAACACATTATTATTTTAAAAATAATTTCTATTTTATGAAGCCATATTTTGTTTATTGATTTATTTGTTGACAAGTTGTTTACATATTGGTATAGATTATGGTTAAAATTTTGATTTTTAAGTTGTTAACTGTCATTTTTTTATTTGATTTACAGTTGACTTTATAAATGTTTAGAAATTGATTTTAAATATTTTTATATATGCTCTTTTAATTATTTTTATCTTATGTTGATATGTTGGTATTTTTTTTTTGGTTTATATAATGTCGGTTTATGTTGATAAATTATTTAATTTTTGATCTGTTGATTTATTGGTAGCTAAGTTGTATACATATTGGTTATAACTAAATCATATTATTATATAAGTGAGAAGCCCCTAAGTTGAAAGTTGGATTACCATTTTTCCCCTCCACTAAATTAAAATTTAATTAATACATAATTAAATATTAATATTTTATCATACAATATTTATATATTTATTAACATATAAGTAGGAAGACAAAAAGTAAAAAGTTAAAATAAAAAATAAATAAATAAATAATAATAATAATAATAATAATAATAATAATAATAATAATAATAATAATAATTAATAAACAACTAAATAAATAAATAAATAAATAACAATCATATTTATTATATAAGTGGGAAGACTCTAAGTATAAAGTTGAATTACTAAAATGTCCTTAAAATTATTGAAACGACATTTTTGCCCTTTAAAAAACACTATTTCAATTAGTAAATACAGTGCATAATTTTAAGAATAATAAAAACAACTGCAAATAAACTTCTTCTTATACTGATAATTACATCCTAATAAAAATCAATTAAAAAAATTTAAATTGAATAAGTTTTTACTAACCTTTGGTGTTCTCTGCAAAAATGCACTTAAGCGTGAGGAATGTATTTTTTATGCAATTATGAGATATTACTTAATGCAACTACATTAAAATGCAGCCATTCATGTTGTAATCGATAGACTAATTATTCTTATTGAAAATAAGTCAGTTACCTTCATTAATTTTCTCATCAGTTGAAGAAAATCATCAGTTACAAAATAAATTTATTAGTGAGTAATCTTATTTATTGAAGAAACCATCACTAACCAATTCAATTCTAATCAAAGATTTTCTTATATATATAAGTAGAGTTTAAAATCAATTGAAATTATCTGCTTTTCATATGAACTTTAAAAATTTTAGCTAACTTATTTATTTACCTCGGGTAACGTATAGATCTACTCTTTAATGTAAGTTTATTTACTTTTTTCTTTTTTCATATTTTTTATGAATATTCATGAAATTTCATATTTTTGTTCATGTGAATTTCGGCTAGGAAATACCTTATATAATATTTAGCATGAAATATTATTCTTTTTTCGATAATCATATACCAGTAACAAATAATACATTAGGTTTTTTGACAGTTTATTGTACTCTTTCTTTGTGAAAAGTAATTTTGTTTGGATATTAAAAAACTATCGAGGATTATTTTTATTTCGATATTTCAGATATTCACCGAATCTACTCATTGCATGTGATAATTCAATAACATCATATAATATGTAGGCGTAGTGTTCAAATGTATTTTGTGTATGAAATAGTTGTATTTCTTATATATGCAGGTTGACAAGATTATAAATGAAACTTGCAAGACGTTGGATACTAACTGTAAAAGGTGATTAAGAGAGAAATTAAAAAAAAAACTACTAATAAAGTTGTTTAGCAGTATAAAATAGAAGAAAATCCAGTTAAATTGCTTAGAACATGAGCCTCTTGTACTTCTTATACCTTGAAACTCTATCTTCTAAATTGTAACTCTTAGAAAACTAGATAATAGAAGAAAATATGATAGAGAAATCTATGTGAAAGAATACTGAAATAATGCCTTATAATATTTTTTTTGTTGTAGGAGTCCTTTGCTTTTTCTGTTACTATTTTTTATAACTTAAATAAATTCTTTCAGCATTATTTATATTATTTTTTAAAAAGTTAGTTTTTATTAATAAAAGAAACACGTACGATGTATATAAATTATATTTATTAAAGTAATAGCTATTGTAGCCATTTTTCAAATTTAATAGGATTCAAATAATAGCCTGACTTATCTTTTTCTGCATTTATCATGCCAAATGATCAATGATCATGGAGTATTTGTGAATTGTGGATGTACACAGTTACATTTACATCTCTGAAGGTGCAGAATAATGAGCAAAAGGTGAAAATTTATTATAATTAAATAGTTTTGATATTAAAGCAAGGGTAAATTTATAGTTTAAAGAAAGCATGCGAACTCATGGTTTTTTTTAAAATTATATATTTTATGTCTATATTTTTTAAAATTAATATAATATTATTTACGTGTACTCATGCTAGAAGATGGCTAAATAGTGCATATGATTAGATGTTGAGTTATTTACTTGAAGGATTAGGGATCAACTCATACTTACTTATATTTTTCACTTCCATTTTGTTAGTTGGTACACCATATTTTAAAATTTTTAAATTCACGCCTGCATTAAAATAGTGTATAAAATCATCAATGTATGTATATTATAATGTTTTGGTTAAATTCAAATATTACTTCAAGATAATTAATAAAAAATAAAATCAAAATAACAGCTTATAATATGCTTGTAATATATATCACTCTATTATCTTCTACATTATTTTAAAAGTGTTATCTTACAAATGTTAAAGTTAAATTATTAAAATTTAGCCATTAAAAATTAAGTGACTATTTGTTCTCCACCTATAAAAAAATGTCTTTTATTAAATAATATTGAAATATATTTTCGAATATAATTAGAAATACAAAAAGACCATCAGTTTTTAAGAACACGTATATTAATTAAGACAATTATGTTAGTATTTTACTGTACTAACTAATTGTTGAAGTTAAGAATACGTATGAAAAGAGGCTTAAGGCAATTATTATTTATTAAAGAATAAAAAATTATAGAATTTGAAGAGTCGTTAACTCATTAAATATGGGCTACCTTCCAACTAATTTACTTGTCATATTTTCTTTGCACGTTTCTTAAAAAAAATATTACTTAAAAAAATAATTTGACTAAATTATCCTTATTTATTTTTTGATTTTAGTTTAATACTACTTTTTTTTAACCACATTAATACCTCTCCATATTTATTAAGTAAGGATAATGATGAAAAAATAATTAAATTACATCTTGATTTTTTTAAATGAAAACTAGAATGAACTAACTATTATTAGTAAGCATGACAACTAAAATAGACCGGAGAAAGTATATGAAAGAGAAGCCCAAATAACATTAATCAGGAATAAGATAAAGGCAAAAACTGATTTATTTTTAATTCAAGGACACTTTTTGATTTCACGATCTTTCATCTTTGTTTTCTTTATTTTATCCTTTTCTTTTTTTCCTTATAGAAAAATTTGTAACAAATAAAAATAATTGAAGATGAAGAAACATCTAGAATTTGATGGATCATGGATGATGGATAATGAATGATGAATGTTAGAATCAAAATTAGAATAATTGTCAGATTCAACTTTTATCACCTTCAAATATCACATGTGATGAAGACCAACATATTCATTGGTGGCGATAACAAAGATTCATAAACTATGGGAGGGAAGGGGTCGGTTTCTCTAATAAATCGATATTAAAATTGCACTAATCGATTTGTTCTATAGTGTATTATGATAACAATATTTTTAAATGGAAAGATAAGATATATAATTTAACATATAAGTATTTTACGACCAAATGTGATATTATTTGTCTTTTTTGATACAATATAAATTTGGGTTAAACTGAAATACTTTATAATATGTATACAATTTAGATAATAAATTATTATTTTTTCTATGCGCTAAGTAATGACTAATTCTAAGTATACACGTGTAAAACACGTGTCCAGAACTAGTTATCTACTAAAAGTGAAAAAACTTTTATCTTAAAAGTTGGATTACCATTTTGCCTCTGTAGTAAACTAAAATATAATAAAATATCTACTTAAAGATAATATTTTACCATCAAATATCTAATATGTATAAATAAAAAGAAATGAATAAAGTCATTTATTAAATCGAGTAAATGAGGAGAATTATTTCACCTGTCAGTAATTATTGTAAGTTAAACTTTTATATTTTTTTAATTATTTTTTCATATACTACTTTTTCACCTTCCAATTGTTTGATCTTCTAAGCTTCTATTAGTTACAACAATATTTATACACAATCCTCTAATGAAGGTATGTACCATTAAACAAACTCAATATGAAAAATATATGTATTTGTGTCATGATCATACTCTACACTTATTAATAGTTGGTAATATGAAGTTGTTGCATTCTTTCTTCTTCTTTTTGATAGTTTTTTAAATATTTTCTGATTTATCTTCTTGTTCTGTTGTTATTGGCATTTTGGGTTTGTATCAAATGTCCAGAAACTTGATAGAAGCATCATCAAACCTGCAGATTAAATTTACTCTTGGCGCATAGATTATATTTATGCCCATCATGGTAACTTGTATTTTATATAATTTTTGCACTTTTCGGCATAAATGTTGAAATTTTTTTATTTTCATTTTATTTAGGTGATATTGTCACGCTTTATACTTAATCATCATCAATGCATGATTAGTAAACTAAGGTAAAAACGTCAGTTCAATCATTTTGAATTTATATTTATCGCAACTCTATATTTAATTATTTAAAGTGGATATACACGTGCGAAGCACGTGTCCAGAAACTAATATTTATAAAATAGAACAAAAGAATATTAATTGGCTCATTTTAAATGAGCTATGTGATCGCGCTGAATAACTAAAAACGCACTGTTATGATAGTAAGTATCAACAGTAAAGAAGCCTTTGCGCGACTGCGCAGAAAAAAATTGAAATTGCGCATTAATAAAAATATGATTTCTGATTCTTTTTTCTTGTTGAGAAAGAAAAGAGGTTGTGAAGTTTGGTTAGGAATTAATTATGGTGTAAATTAGATATATATCTGTCAAAAAAATAATAAACAAATACAACGGTTATTTTTTTCTTTTTTCTTAGTATAAATATCTACAAATTAGGAGTAATAATTTTTCATAATTGTGCTTTATTTTTTTAACCAAATCTGGTAGTCAAGGTAAATATTTTTTTTGATATACTTGAAAACATGAAACTATTGGTATTTCTTGTAATTATTTCTCTATAGTTGCATATTTATATTTTTTACCCATATGTTATGTATTTACCATTAGTAGAAAATTTTTTAAAAAATTACATTTTATAAAAAATAATTACAATTTGTAGCATTTCTTTCCTCTCTCTCTCTAAATCTCTCTCACCTCCCTCCTCTTTCTCCCTCTCTCTCTCTCTCTCTCTCGCCTCCCTCATCTTTCTTCCTCTCTCTCGCTCGCTTCTCTCCGTCCTCCTTCTCGTTGTCTTCCTCTCCTTCTCTCTCTCTCTGTATCTATTTCTTTTTTTCCTTTTTCTCTCTTTGCGTCTCTCTTTCATTATATATTGATACATAATAAAATTGATACATACTGATAAGTATAAAAAAAATAGATGCATATTCAAAGAATACAAGTAGAATGAAAGAATACAAGTGATACAAGGTGAATGAAAAGAAGTGATACAAGAGTGAATGAATACAAGTGATACAAGAGTGAACGAATTCAAGCTCAATTAGAGCTTATGGTTGTTTTCTTGTATACATGCAAGTTATATTCATCGATACAATCTGTATGAATCGATACAATAAGTATTCGTTGATTTTTGTATCATTATATATATATAGACTGTATTCGTTGATGCAACCTAAATGCCCACATGAATATAATTAGAATGAATGGATGGAAGTGATATAAGAGCAAATGAATATAAGTGATACAAGAATAAAAAAATACAAGTTCAATCAGATACAACAAGTATTCATCGATATAGCTAATGCACCTATGAATATAATCAGAATATAATTATTTGATACTCTCCAAGAAAATATAAAAAAAATACAGAGAGAAAGATACAATTAAAATACAGTATACAAAGAGGGAGAGAGAGAGAGAGAGAGAGAGAGATAGAGAAATAGAGAAAGAGAAAGAGAGAGAGAGAGAAAGGGAGGAGCGAGAGAGGCAGAGAGAAAAAAGAGCAAGAGCAAGAGAGAAAGAGAGAAAGAGAGAAAGAGGGAGAGAGAGAGAGAAAAAGAGAAAGAGAGGGGGGAGGGTGGCGAGAGAGATTCTGGAGAAAGACGAGAGAGATTTTCTTTTGCCATAAAAATTATTACGATAAATTATAATTATGCAAACTATAGCTACTAATGGTAATTAATTTTCAAATGGATGCTATTTATGAAATTTTTCCTTTTTATTTTTCTTAATTACTAAAGTTAACATTGGCATAATCTACAGAAAGCCATTTCAATATTCATCTACTCTATTTTTCTACATAAAAATTTATAGATAGAAAGATTAAAATCTTGTATCAATTTGGGAAAAATTATATATTGAATGAGAAAACTTTACTTTTGTTGACATTATAAACTTCAATTAATAATATTATAAATGAATACAAATTTAAAAAGAAACTGGAACCTGGTACGAAAGCACCCGCCTTTGCTAACATTATAAATTCAAAATATACAAACATGTTTTTTCTAATATCATAAACTTAAAGAGAAATTTCAAGGTTCAAATTCTAATTAAGAACGAGCTTTTGTTTTATCTTTCGAACTTTTGACCTAATCTCTGACTTCTAAATTTTTATTTGAGCTGGATTCACTGTAATTTCTCCTTTTGGATACCTAAGTTTTAAGTGCCTACGAAAATGACCCGCACTCCCTTTATCATTTCCAGCCTTATGCTTAAGTGTGTCATTACAAGGTGTACTTTGAACTCTATATGCAATTATTTGCTCAAAAAAGAATCATATTAAATTTATTTTGATAGATTTTGAGAAGCTAGGAGGAGAAGGATTATCCATTATATAAATAAAAATATGGTAGGTGAGGGGCGGGGTAGAAAATCAGAGAAATTATAATATAAGAGGTATCAAAATAGAAGAAAGATAAGAAGTATTTATGTAAAGTGTAATTTCATAAATCAGGGGGTTAAAAGTAAATTTTAAGGGGTAATGGTGTATTCGGTATTGCTTTTGGACATGTGGCCAAATAGACATTGGTCAACGACTATATTTAGTAGGAATTCAAAAAAAAAAAATAATAACCAGGTTGATGCACTGTGGGTTATAACTTGGGCTGCAATCTGGGCCAATCTACATGTCGAAGACCTCATCCAATCCCCCCTCCCCCCTCCCCCCCCCAAGGTTTATGTGGATCGTGTCGATTTAGATATTTTTCATGTTGGAAAGGGATGACCATCCATTAACAGGTTTAAATGAGACATTCGTATGAATGCCTTTATTTTGGGATGGTCTTTAATTTTTGCCATTCGATTTGGTGGTTTTAAATTTTTTGCGCTTTAACAACTTAAGTAATAAAAAATAACCGATAATATCTCTAACAGAAACAATTGAGAAAAAAAATTCGCAAGACACAAATTATGTCTTATAAGACATAAGTTTTGTTTCAAAATGTTATGCCCCAAGTTATGCCTTATAAGACATAAATTCATTCTCAGAACCCACTAAGTTGTGCCTTTTAGTTTTCTAAACTTTTGTCAGATAAACAAAAAGTAATATAACTTATGCTCGTGAATTAAATGCCACACAATTTATGCCGAATCTAAAATTTTGCTTTGAAAAATAAGGTCATAATCAAGGGTACTTTTCCCCATAAATTGTCTTAAATGAGAAGCGGAAAAAAAATTAAAGACCAAATTGAGGAGTAAAAATTAAAGATCATCCCAAAATAGGGACAATCCGTGTAAACACTTGGGCTTATATTTTATACATATGTAAACATTTTAAACATGAGACTTGTCAAAAATATTGTGTCGTGGTAAGCTACTACTTTGACAACAATTTTGATTCTACTAGAATACAAATCATTTTTAATCGACTGCTCCCAAATTTCTATGCATGGGGGCAAAATCAACCAATTTTGCCTTCAAGCCTAGTTCTCATATGTTTTAAGAAAATTTTTTTTACTTGCTTCTTACAAGACAATAAAGAATAACTCAAGATTAGGAGGAAAAAATATACTTTCACTAACAAAATTTATTTTCAATTCCTATTTCAGGTCAAGATTGCCATGAGGAAAAGATTTAGCAAAATTGAGCACAACTAGAATTGGAAGGAGCTATGTTCTAAGATAGAAAATTACAAGCCAAAAATCACAAGCACAATGGTGAACTGGAAGAAGCCGACAGGGGATGCTGTTAAAATTTAAATCATGATGAATCGATGAAGAACACATTAGGGTTTGAGAGAAGATTCTAGAAAAGGAAAAGAGGAGAGATGATGTATTTTGAAAAAGAGAAAATGAATAATGTATTCTTTACAATAAATCTGCCCGCCTCTATCAAAGTTGAATTAAGTATAAAAATAATCCCAATCAATCTAAGTAAATCCTAAAGCATATTCACAATAACCCATCTCAAGTTGGAGAGTGATATAATGCCCAACTTGCACAAATGAATATGATGAACAACTTCTGTTAAGGTCTTGATGAACATATCGACCAATTGGATGGCACTAGAAGTGTAAGAGGGGATAATTATCCATCCAACAACTTGCTCTGAATAAAATGACAGTCCAACTCTATGTGCTTGGTCCTTTTATGGAAGATCAAATTCCTGGCAATGTGGATAGCGGACTGCTTGTCAGAGAAGAGAGGAACAAAAACAAAAGTAGGAAGACAAAAATTGACAAGTAACCTGGAAATCCAAGTGAATTCTGAAACAACTTTGCTCATGGACCTGTATTCAGCTTCAATAGAGGAAAGAGAGTCCACAGGCTACTTCTTACATTTCCATCTAACCAGACGGCCACCCAAAAGATGCAAAACCCAGTAATTGACCTCCTGCTATCAGGAAAAGCCCCAATCATTGTTAGAGAACACACTGAGGGAAAGATAAAGAATTATTAAAGAAAATGGCAAGCTTAAATGTTCTTTTAAAATATCAAAGCAAGTGCAAAGCAGTCTTCATATGGAAAACACAAGGAATTTGCATAAATTGACTCAAGTGTTGAACTACAAAATATATATTAGGTCTAGTATGGGTGAGGAAATTAAGCATTCCAACTAGGTACCTATAGTCCTCAAGATTAGGCAAAAAATCACCAATACCAGTATCTAACTTTTCATGCATTTCAAGAGGACAAACAACAAGAGAGTAGTCTGTAGCATGAAAATCAACCAACATATCATGCAGAAACTTCTTTTGATGAAGTTATTCAAAGTTCCTATAATCAATGTGAACCACCTCAATACCTAAGAAATTATTCAAAGTCCCTAGACCCTTGATCTTGAATTGAGCATGAAGGAAGTTCTTAAGAGGAACTATTTTAACCTAATCAGTGCCAATGAAAATAATGTCATCCACATACACCATCAACAACTCCATAAAAGTATCAAATATTTTGGAAAAGAGGGAATAATCAATGAAAGAGTAGGAGTAACCTCTAGAAAAGAGATTCAAATGGTTTGACATACCACTGTCTAGATGCCTGACTCAACCCATAAATGAATTTATTCAACTTGCAGACCAATTAAGAACAGGATGAAGGAACAGAGAGGCCAGAGGTAATGTTCATAAAAACCTGTTCATCATAACCTCCATGCAAGAAACATTATTCACATCCAACTGGTATAAAGGTTATTGTTTCTTCATAGCAATAGCCGCTAAGGTTTTAACAATGGTCAGCTCGACAACAAGTGAGAAGATTTCATGAAAATATACACCTTTAACTTGGGTATCATCCCTCACAACTAGTCTAGCCTCGTATCTTTCTAAGAATCCAACTGCCCTATATTTGACTTTGTACACCCACTTGCAACCAACGATCTTCTTTCGAGGAGGGAGCTCAAAAACACCTCAAGTATAATTAAGAGTCAAGGCATCAAACTATCCTTATAGTATCCTGCCATTTAGGAACAACTATTGCCTGAGAGTAAGTGTGAGGCTCAAATACATGATGTTGTCTAGAAAGAGAAGGAATAGACCTAGGGTCACAAAAGGTAGAATGACAAACACAACTATGGAGATAGCTAGGTCTGATGGGAACTTTGGAGGATATTCTAGAAGCAGGTGAGAAAAAGGATGGATAGGGAAGACAGGGAAACCAACAGGATCAGGAAAGGAAGGTGTAGTAGAGGAAGAAGTAAAAGGTGACTAGCGTTCATGGGAAACATGTAAGCTAGGAGAGGGTGGAGACACAAGGTCATCAAAGTAGGTAGAAGAAGAAAGAATGGCTTAAGAGAGGAAGGAGTAGAGTTATTGACAAAGGGAAAGATGTGTTCATGAAATACAACACCTCTTGATACAAAGGTCAGTCTAGATTCCAGATCATACAATTTGTATCCTATCTTTGAGAAAAAGATATCCCAAAAAACACAAGGAATAGCTTTAGGCTGAAATTTGTCCATGTGAGGTTTAGGTATGGTACAATAACAGAGACAACCAAAGGCTCTAAGATAAGAATAAATGGGTTATTTGAGATAAATAACCTTATATGAGCTTTTATCCTTCAACAAACTGGAGGAAAATCTACTAATAAGATAGATAACAGTGAGGAGGCAGTCTCTCTAGAACATAATAGGGAGGCCACAATGAAAAAGAAAAGCCCTAGCTATTTTCACAAAATATCTGTTCTTTCTCTTTACCACTCCATTATGTTGTGAAGTATGCGGACAGGTAGTTTGATGCAAAATACCTCTTCTAAAAAAGAAGTGAGAACCAGTTGAACTGGAACTCAACTCAAAAGCATTGTCACTTCTCACAGTTTGCACTCTACATTGAAATTGTGTTTTAGTCATGGCAATGAAAGCCTTAAGAAGATCAAAAGCATTGCTCTTGGAACCCATTAAGTGAGTCAACTAGCCTTGAAAAAATTATCAATAATACTTAGAAAATATTTGGATCCATTAGAGGTAGGAAAATGATAAGGACCCCAAGTGTTAGTGTGTATAAGCTAGAAAGGTCGGGAGGATTGGATGATGTTATCAGGAAAAGAAAATCTAGTTTGTCATGCCAAAGGACAAATAAAAAAAGGAAAAGATTATTTATGAGATAGCTAACCAAGTGCAGAAGTAGTTTCATTCTAGAAAATGAATATGACCAATTGTATAATGCCAATCACATCTAGTTTATGGAATTCAGGTAAAATAACATCAAAAGGAATAGTCATAGGTGCAGCTTTACAATTATCGACAATAGAATAAATGTGCATCTGTTTCCTATTGAGAGAGCTACAGACAAAAGGTAAAACATGATGGGAAAGAAGAATAAGAAGAAGAAGAAGTTGTAGTAGTAGTATAAGGAAGCAACAACTTGTAGAGTCCTTGATCCAATCTACCTAAAACTAGTAGCATCTTCAAGTAAGGGCCTTGTATAACACAAAAAGATTTGGGTAAACAGGACAAACCCATCAAGTTGCATCAGTAATTTGTGAACCAAGATCAGATCATACGGGAAACTAGGCATATAAAGGACATGGTAAATAGTAAGGTCGGGAAACAGGGTTAAAGAACCAACAATATTTACTTTGACTTTATAACCATTAGGTAGGAAAACAAGACAAGGAAAAGGAAAAAGTTGAATATTAAAAAGTAACTCCTTATGGGAGGTCATGTAACCAGTAGCCCAAAAGTCTATTATCTAAATGAAATTATCTACTTTAGACAATATTCATGATTTGATTGGCTTACCAGCAAAATTAGCAAAAGCAGAGAGGTATGGCTTCCCAAAAGAATTAAAAGTTAGCTGACCAAACTAGAGTATCATTTGTAGTTGCGCAGACTGTTCCAGTAATCAAAGGAGCATTAGTGGACATCATGGAGGTAGAATACTGAGGTGCCTCAACACAACCTAAGCAGCAGTGTTCTTAGGAGCAGTATTTTTTGTAAACTTAAATTTTGAGGGAAACTTATGAAGTCTATGACATTTCTCAGTTGTTTGACCAGATCTCTCACAGTACTTGCATGTGAGACCCAATTTGGAAGAGTCAAAATTAACTTTGGATTGATAGGTCTACTTGGACACACCAGCATGAAAGAAAGTACATGTCGATGAAAATTGTGAAGTGGAAAATATTTGTCTCTGCTTCTCATCAGACTGTAGCATACCTTATGCACTGTTGACAGATGGAAGAAGCTTGAGCAATAGGATACTACTCCTGATTTATACATAAGTATCATTCGAGTCGATTAGGAATTGATACACCTTTTAAATGTCCTCATCCTTTTGGTATTTAGACCTAGCTCCACATATACAGGTTCTAATCCTACTAACAAATATGGTAGCAATCTCATCCCGGAGGTGCTTGATCTTGTTAAAATAAGAAGCTATATCTAGAAAACCTTGAGAAATATGAGCTAGATATTTCTTAAGCTCAAATACCATAGTGGCATCTTATAATACCCCGAAAGTCCCTAAAATCATATTCGAGACTTAGAACGAAAAAAACTTGTAGCAAATGGCACTAGGACATTGTACGACCCTTAGGACGGGTTTTTGGAAGGACATACGGTTCGTTGGTTGACCCGTCTACCAAAGGTTCAAGAAACTATCAAAATCTGCCCAGAACCAAAAGTGGATTGGACGACCCATTGTTAGATTGTAATGGTTGTCTATTTTGGTCGTCAGAGCAGGCTCAGAGGAGGATTCAAAATAGAAACAAGAAACTACGAGTGGACCAATGAAGCATTGGAAGAACCAATGGTCTGCTAGAAGGGTTGTTAGTTCTACCAATTGAAATTTTTATGCGACAATCAGGAGTATATTAGTAAAATCCTATGCTTATAACTCCTAATGATGTCATTTTAGGACTCCCAAGGGATGAATTAAAGGGATTTTCCTAGGCTAATCCCTCATTCTACTGCAAAACATTTGTAAGTTATCTTCTCTAGAACTAGGGTTCCTCACCAAGGTGTAGCAAGCTTCAAGTTCTTTTCAAGGGATTTTTTGACCAGGTGTGTGGGACTTCAACAAGGGTTTTCTTTCACCCTTGTGTCCCAATTTATGTCCAAAACTCTAGAAAATATGATTTCCTATAAATTTATGTCTTAGGATTTCAATTCTACATATGAATAATGTTAGCCATGTCTTTCAAGTTTTTTATGATCAATAGCTATGTATGTTCATGATTCCCCTCTCAAATTCAAGATTTATGTCCATGATATGATATTAGCATGGTATCTAAGACTCATCCTATCATGACCCAACTAAATAGGTTGTGCGGGCACCTATTCGACTCTATTCGATAGGAGAACCCCTTTTTCCCTAGATAACAACCGTATTAATAAAACATAGTCATTTCATCACCCATAAGTCAAAATCTTTCCTTATTTATATTATTTCTTGTAACTCAGCCAAGATAAACATAAATGAACCTCTCAACTAACACAACTCTCCCAAAGATATAGTCTAGAAAGGTACAAAAGCTCTACAACTGAGTACTGACAAATAAAAGACACAACTCCATCTGCGGAAGAATGCAGAAGTCGTCTTTGAATGACTGCCACTCCAAGAAGAACTTCAACCTGCCACAACCTAACCAAAAAGGCATAGTAATAATAGTATCAGTACACCACATGTACTGGTAGGCATCATCGGCTGACTACAATTAGTTTACATAACAGAAAAATAATTAATAGCATTGACGCAATTAAAACTAATTCTTATGTTTCTATTGCTCTGAACTCACCACTTTTATAAATTACCATAACCAATTAAATCATGCAATATTACCAATACAACTACTAATTTCTCAATCTGGGCGCAATATTAGCCTACCATTCTGTCATCTTTAATTCCACGCGCAGGTGAGCCTGCTATAGCGGTCCCCCTACCGCGGCGATATGTCCGCAGCAACATTATTCACTAAATAGTAACCCAGAAACTCAATCGTCTCAATTTCCTTATTACATCTTTCATTCATTAAGTGTTTCTAGCCAAATTTATCTAACAATTCATCATCACAGAAATTTCTCACGAGGTTTCTAATGTATTATAGTTGGTTCACACTTTTATGATAATCATTCCCTCTCGTATAACACATAAACAATAAGTGCGGCGTATTTCAACATGCATGCACATATATCACATCACTTATCTCAAGGATATCATTAAACAAGTATCATATATCATGCAAATCATACATCATATCTTAATTCAGAAAATCAACCACGCACATGTACCTGTCGTTCATACCGTACTTATAACTCACTTCATGCCTGACCCCAAAATTTTAATTATAAATTTTACACCTCATTCCGATCTCACATCACGATGTGCATCCTTTGGATTACACAAGTATATCGTCACTTTCCTGGTACCATCACCACCAATAAATATAGGTGTCATGCCTTACCAAAATCAATCTAAACTCAATCATACCAACGATAATGTGCCGGGCATACGCCTTCCTCACATCATTATACACACATGCCAGAGGGTCTTACTTTTTTTATTCCGGTCATGACCTGCAGGGGACTCTAGAAATTCATGTACTATACACCCGGTCGTATGAGTCCTTTATCATACCCGTCAGTGTTTCATTTCATACATCCATCCGTATGGTAATTTAACCATACCTATCAATGCACTCTTTCATAACGCTCGTCCGGATGCTTACCTCGGGCACAAGCCACTCATATCCATAGACCTCAATTAGGATCCAATCACATTGATCCAATACCGTATAGAGTAACTCCTCCTGGCCCCAGGCCCTACCTCTCTCATCAATATTACTCCATCCTTCCTTTCAATATTACATAACATCTCAGTTCACTAGTACCGTTCATCAAGAACCACATTCACACCCTTGAAACACGCTCATCACAATATCATATCCACAGGTTCATTCACAAAAAAATATAGATAATAACACTTACAGTTTTGTAGCCGAAATTTATACAAAATTGAGAAATTAACATATGGGTTATAATACCATTACCAATCTCCATACGCATAGAAAGACTTACATATCGCAAACTTGAAAACCACATATACATTTTCTACTTTCCATCTTCCATTTTATATTTTAAGAGGTTAAATACTAATTATACCCTGTAGATCATGAAGAGACGCGACCTGACCCGGTCAGTAGATTGATCTCCACTATAGCGATCTCATTGCAGTGTTACTACTCTTGCTGCAATGGTACTGTGTTAGCAGTACTCCGACCAGTTCTCTTCCAGTCTCTTCTTACAGATCTTTTCACCATGGACATCTTGATTCACCATCGTTAGTACATCTCTCCATAAAATATCATCGTATCAGACCTCGTATCACAATAACATATCACAGCCATCCGCCCTCATCGTTAACATCAAGTTAACACCAATTCACGTGAGTTTAATAAATTCAAGACATAACTTATGATCAAACAAGAAATTCATTATAAATTTTATTATCTATGATTCATCAGCATATTACCATTTATTCTCCTACAAGTTCATAAATCAGATTTCTAATCTCCTAATTCAGGATCTTCAACACAAGCTATGTGGTTCTCGTAAACCACCCAAGTCACGTAGAAATCACAGTTATCTTGCTCATTTTATTCAATAAAATAAGTTTTATTAAAATATGTGACTCACATGCATCACTCAAATTCACTCCCCTAATCTTGTGGCGAAGTCGTTATATCTATACTAATTCTCTCCTTCAATTCCTCACAGGTGAGACACACGATTTCACGTTCCCACCTCTTTGTTCTTAGGGTTAATTTATAACTACGTGTGAAACACATTAATCACATGCACGTATATGTTTAGCTAATCCTAGTCTATCACAAAAGTGGGTAAGCCATAGCCTATCTGGGCGCCAAGCTCTCGTCAAGTCGTTTTCCAGTCGCGTTTTCCCCTTGATTTCTTGAGTTCTTGTGAAGTCTCCTAGCTATGGAGGATAATTCTCTCCCCCTAACTCCTTCTCTTGTTTCAAAAAGTCTATTCTCTATTTTTGGGCGTCTTTATTCACCCCTTGCAAGGGCTAGGTTTTTAAATCCAAACTAGGACAGGATTTTGCACTTTCTGCTTCGCATTTGTCCGCTGCAGCGTGATCCTTGCCGCTGCAGCGATTCCGCTGTGGTGGGCCACGATCAGCTACGACAGTCGAACACTTGGCCCACCTATTTTTGTCTCGATCTTTTCAGAGCATATTTTTCGAAACTTTACCCCCAGATGTCACCTTAATACAAAATTTTTAATTCTTCCTCGGACTTGGGAAAGGTGGTTGCTATAATGAGCGAACGGATCATTACATCTTCCTCGGACTTGGGCAAGGTGGTTGTTATAATGAGCGAACAAATCATTACATCAGATACCAATTAAACATTTGTTCATCCTCGAACGATCTTTCTAAGTGGAAGGGATTCTCTAGCTATATGTCTGTCGTGCTTGGCTCTTCTAGCCCTTGGATAGAAAGGTGTATTCGAAGTTATTAATTGACCCACTCCAGCGTTGTAGCCATGTAGTGTTTTCTAAATTGGTTGGGGTCTCAGGTGGAATTCAAACTGTCATTGCTTGATAGTCGTCCGTTGCTGCGACTACTACTCCCATTGCAACGGACCTCTGGGTTAGTTATAGGGTAGAATCAAATGGTTTTTGTTCATTCCTCACATTTCCACCCTCTCACTCACTTGAATTCTCTCAACTACTCTGGTAGAAATTCGGCATTTATCAGGTAATTCTCCCTTATTGTGATTCTAGGCTTCATTTGCTTTCTTTTCTTCATGATTTCATGTATACTAGCATTGTTTTCTAGTATTTATTGAAGTAGGAAGCGTAGGGTTTTTCCTCTTGATTGTTAGGGCATATTTCCAAAGCATACTCATAATTCTTGTGTTCTCAAGTATTTCCCTTTGTTCTTTGCGTGATTCTGGTTGGTTTCATGCAGTTGTGGGGGTTGAAAATTGGGGGGGGGGGTTTGAGTAGGATGATTGGTTGAGTTCTTTTTCGCCTTTCGGGCTTTTCGAGCCCTATTGATGTAAGAATTGGTTGATATGACAAGGTTAAGTCGATCCCTTTTGCTCGATCTTTAGTTAATTTGGTAGATTATGGAGGTTGAAATTTCAAAATATGATGGGCTGCGAAGTTCTGGAGAAGACAATACCCGCTGCAGCAGACCTTTTATCACTGTGGCGGTATTGTCCCAGCGGTCAAGCCTCTGCTGAAGCGGACCCGCTACAGCGGACGTGTGACCACTGCAGTGGTCCGTGGGACAGTGTCTAGGATTCAAAAATAGTGTCTGTTTTTCTTTCTCCTTATCCCACTTGTTCACTTCTAACCTTGTTCGTCATCATGGCTTCTCAAGCAGTAGTGTCTGTACTAGTGAGTATATCTGGTTCGTCCATGATTAGTGCTAGTTTCGCTACAATGAACAGGCCACAAAGGACTTGCTGCATGAGAGGGGCTTCATAATGCAGGAGCTGGAGGAGAAGGCTCCAATGTTCTACGCCCTTCTTCAGGGATTAGGGTGGGGCCCACTAGTGGAGGACCTGAGCAAGGCTAATGAGGCCTGGGTGAGGGAGTTCTATGCTAATATCCCCACTGTTTCTTGGAGTGGGGATGAGCCAGTGGCCTATGTCCAGGGCAGACAGATTATCCTAGCTGCTACGGCCATCAATGATGCGTTGGGTCTGCCCAACCCACCAGAGTCTGAGCTAAAGGACCGGGATGTGCCCAGGAACGGGCAGTGGTTGGTGGATACTCTAGTGGTGGAGGAGTGGAGGCTACTACTAATTGGGGGACTACTCGAACATCCAGAGCACTCACTTCACTATGGAGGCTAGGAGGTGGCTCCATTTGGTGTCCTAGAGGATCCGTCCGTCTTCCAATATCACGAACATGACCTATCATCGGGCGCAGTGGTGGATGCGGTTCTGAGTGGGATAAGGGTCAATGTAGGGGCCCAAATCATTGAGGAGTGGAGGTATTTTCACACAAAGACTATCACTGGCCTGCTATTTCCTTCCCTTATCACCCGGCTATGCAAGCGGGCCCAAGCACACTAGGAGTCCCGAGATGTCATCATGGACTGTGATAGGCCCTTTGATCCCTTGAGGTTGTAGGGGGCTCCAAGGAGGGGCATAAAGAAGACAAAGTCTACATCAGCTGAGGGTGATGGCGGAGATGACACTTCTAGACCCTCGGGGCCATTTGAGAGGTTAGAGGACCACATGGCAGATATTCTTGAGATCCTTAGGTGGGTCCTATTCCTCCTTCCCCCCAGAAGGTCTTCTGCCAGCCGACCCTCCACCAGCTGACCCTCCGGTGCAACTGCCGCTTATTCGAGAGAAATGTAGGGGGAAATTGCTGCCCTAGCCCAATCCCATGTTAAGCTCTGGGAGGACTTGAGCCGGAGAGAAGGAGGCGACGTTCTCGGGAAAAGATGATTGTTAGGATGCGGAAAGGGATCAAGAAGATCCTAAAGACCCTAGCTCCCAAGGAAAGGTCTCCGCAAGTGACCCAGCAAGATCTCCCGGAGTTCTCCTTCCTTAGCGGATTTAAGGAGGGAGCAGACAAGGATGCAGGTAGTGGTAGCGACAAGGCCTCCAATTAGATGGGTCGAAGTATCCCCCCCCCCTTTTTTTTTCTTTTATTTAGTTTGTTAGGTAGCCCCAGTTTAGGACTTGTAAGACATACTATTTTCTTTTTTGATCTCTGTTTTTGGATGTTGGTGCTTGTTCCGCCCCACCCCCAGTTTATAGATTCCCTTTTGGCATCTTAAGACTTTGGCCATGTTGGCCCTTTATAATCTATTACTGTGGTTTTACTTATACTTTCATTTGCTCGAATGGTTGGGTTACTTGATACTTGTGGTTGTTATTCAGAATGGGGAGACTTGGACTTCCTGGAAACTGGCATTCTGCCGGGTCATGTCCACTGCAGCGGTGTCTTTTCTATAACAGCGGGTCCGTTGCAGCGGTACTCCTTCCGCTGTAGCGAGTTCGCTGCAGTGAGACAACCTACGCTGCTGTGACACTTACTAAGCAGAGTAACTATACCTAATTCTCCCTCTGGTTAACTCAAGTTAACTCCACCCACTAGTCTTAACACGGATTCCCTCTAATCCCACCTTGACAATCACCAATTAGGCCTGTTGAGATACCAATTGGACACAATTCGGTCGATCGACACAACCAGACAACACAATAGGAAGGAAATAAGTTTGACTTCCTAAATGCTTTATAGATTCCTGAAGATTAGATGTGGACATCTACACACCAATTCGCAAGAGTCTACTCAACATTGCTCTTATACTTGTAGACTAGTAACCTAAACGCTCTGATACCAACATGTCACGACCTAACTGAATAGGTTGTGTGGGCACCTACTCGACTCTATTCGATAGGAGAACCCTTTTTCCCCTAGACAACAACTGTATCAATAAAACATAGTCATTTCATGACTCATAAGTCTAAATCTTTATTTATTTACATTATTTCTTACAACTCAGCCAAGATAAATATAAAATAACCTCCCAACTAACACAGCTCTTCCTAAGATCTAGTCTAGATAGGTACAAGAGTTCTACAACTGAGTACCGATAAATAAAAGATACAACTCCATATGCAGAAGAATGCAGAAGTTGTCGCTGAATGACTGCCACTCCAAGGGGAACTTCAACCTGCCACAACCTACACCAAAAAGGCATAGCAAGAGTAGTATCAATACACCACATGTACTGATAGGCATCATCGGTCGACTACAGTTAGTTCACATAATAGCAAAATAATTAATAACATCGACACAATTAAAACTAATTCCTACGTCTCTGTTGCTCTGAACCATAACCAATTAAATCATGCAATATTACCAATACAACTACTCATTTTTCAATCTGGGCATAATATTAGCCTACCATTCTGTCTCTCCAATTTCACTGCAGTGCGGGTGAGCCCGCTATAGCAGTCCCGCTGCCGCAGCGGTATTCACTAAACAGTAACCTAGAAACTCAGTCCTTTCAATTTCCCTATCACGTCTTTCATTCATTAAGTGTTTCTAGCCAAATTTACCTAATGATTCATCATAATAGAAATTTTCTCACGAGGTTTCTAATGTATTATAGTTCAATCACACAAATATCATTTATGACAGTCATGCCCTCTTGTATAACACATAAACAACAAGTGCAGCGTACATTTAACATGAATGCACATATATCACGTCAATTATCTCAAGGATATCGTTAAACAAGTATCATATATCATGAAAATCATATATTGTATCTTAATTCAAAAAATCTACCACGCACATATACCAGTCGTTTATACCGTACTTATACCTCACTTCATGCCTGACCCCAAAATTTTGATTATAAATTTTACACCTCATTGCGGTCTCACATCACGATGTGCATCCTTTGGATCACACAAGTATATCGTCACTTTTCCGGTACCATCACCACCAATAAACATAGGTGTCATGCCTTACCAAAATCAATCTGAACTTGATCATACCAACGGTAATGTGTCGGGCACATGCCTCCATCACATCACTATACACACATTCCAGAGGGTCTTACTTTTCTATTCCGGTTATGACTTGCAGGGGTCTCTAAAAATTCATGTATTATACACATGGCCATATAAGTCCTTTATCATACCTGTAGGTGTACTCATTTCATACATCCAACCGCATGGTAATTTAACCATACCTGTCAATGCACTCTCTCATAACGCTAGCCTGGATGCTCACCTCGGGCACGAGCCACTCATTTCTAATGACCTCAATCAGTCCAATCACATTGATCCAATACCGTACAGAGTACCTCCTCCCGACCCCAGGCCCTACCTCTCACATCGATATTACACCATCCTTCCTTTCCATATTACATAACATCTCGGTTCACTAGTACCATTTATCAAGAACCAAATTCATACCGTTGAAACACACTCATCACAACATCATAAACATAGGTTCATTCCCATAAAAATGCAGATAACAACATTTACAGTTTTGTAGCTGAAATTCATACACAATTGAGAAATTAACATAATGGGTTATAATATCATTACCGATCTCCATACGCATAGAAAGACTTACATACTACAAACTTGAAAACCACACATTTTATACTTACCATCTTCCATTTTATATTTTAAGATGTTAAATACTAATTATACCTTGTAGATCATGAAGAGTCGCGACTTGACCCGCTCAGTAGATTGAGCTCCTCTGTAACAGTCTCGCTGCAGTGTTACTACTCTTGCTGCAATGGTACTGTGTTAGAAGTATTCCGACCAGTCCTCTTCTAGCCTTTGATTATGGATATTTTCACCATGAACATCATGATCCACCATTGTTAGTACATCTCACCATAAAATCTCATCCTATGGAACTTCGTATCGCAATAACATATCACGACCATCTGCCCTTATCATTAACACTAAGTTAACACCAATTCATGTGAGTTCAATAATTTTAAGACATAACTTATGATCAAACCAGAAATTCATCATAAATTCTATTATCTATGATTCATCAGCATATTACCATTTATTCTCCTACACATTCGTAAATCGAATTTCTAATCTCCTAAGTCAGGATCTTCAGCACAAGCTATGTGGTTCTCGTAAACCACCCAAGTTACATAGTAATCACAGTTATTTTGATTGTTTTAGTCAATCAAATCAATTCTATTAAATACGAGACTCACATGCATCACTCAAATTCACTCCCCTGATCTTCTAGTGAAGTCGTTATATCTATACTAATTCTTTCCTTCAATTACTCAAAGGTGAGACACACAATCTCACATTCCCACCTCTTTATTCTTAGGGTTTACTTAAAACTACGTGTGAAGCGTATCAATCACATGCAAGTATATGTTTAGCTAATCATAGTCTATCACAAAAGTGGGTAATCCATAGCCTACCTGGGTGCCAAGATCTCGTCAAGTCATTTCCCAATCGCGTCTTCCCCTTGATTTCTTCAGTTCTTGTGAAGTGTCCTAGCTATGGAGGATAATTCTCTCCACCAGCTCCTTCTCTTGTTTCAAAAAGTCTATTATGTATTTATAGCCTTCTTTATTCACCTTTTGCAAAGACTAGCTTTTTAAAATCTAAACCAGAACAGGATTCTGCATTTTTTGCTTCGCGTTTGTCCGCTGCAACGTGATCCATGCCACTGTAGCAGTTCCACTGTGGCGGGCCATGAGCCGCTGCGGAGGTCAAACGCCTGACCTACCTGTTTTTGTCTCGGTCCTTTCAAAGCGTATTTTTCTAAACTTTAACCACGGACATCACCTTAATACAAAATTTTCAATTCTTCCTCAGACTCGGGCAGGGTGGTTGCTATAACGAGCGAATAGTTCATTATACAACCATGATTTAGCACTGTTTTTAAAATATGGCCCATTTGGAATATATGATTTTACCATGATTTTAGTACATATGATTTACACTATGATTTTCATGAATTTAGTATTATCAGCATGTTTATGGTTCTTTAGAGTCTCAGGCCTTTTTCTAGTTAGAAAGTAGCCCTGACCAGTCTTAGAACATCAGTTTTGAGCCCTTAGTATTAGAATGTTCATGGTCCTTTAGGATTTTTGGGATCCTTGTTAGATAAAGTGGTTCCGACTAGTCTTTGGACATCAGCTTCAGATTACCAGTTTATATGTATCTTTATGTTTAATTGGGAGTAGTACTTGGCACTGAGTAGGTTGGGGTTTCAGTGCATCTGGGTCTTAGAACTACGTGCCACTGTAAGATAAGGGATTCTCGATAGTAGAGAATGTTTCCCTTAGCCTGAGAAATATGAGATCCTCGCTAGTAAGAGTGTCTCCCTTGCGTCAATGGGCACATGCAAGGGGCATTTTTAGTTGAGATTGTCTCCTTAAGTTCACAAGTGATATCACGCCACCCACGATTCTTACCCTTGGCAAGGTACGAACACCCTTCCAATTAGGGTTAGAAATTGAGCTCCATGAGTCTTATATAGAGTTTGTCAGTTAATTGGCTCTCCCACAGTACAATTTCAAATTCATTTTAGTACAATATGAGTCAGTTATAGTTTTCTATTTATGATTACATATTTAGTTTTTTAGTATATGTACATGAGGCTAAAAACCAATTTATTTGTATTTCATTAAACATTTTCATACTAGCATACCACATCAGTATTCATGCATCTTAGATAGGGTCATTGTACTTTACTTCAATATATGTATCTAGCCATGTTTTATGTACAGTCTTTTCTTAGATTTGTAGCATGTTCTCGATTTCAGTTGTGCTTCCCATATACTTAGTATATTCCAAGTACTGACCACATGTTCTTGTACTATATCATTTTATAATATAGATCCAGGTATTCAGACTCAGTCCCACGGTTAGAAACGTTCCAGACTCTATCAGTTAGTAGTGGTGAGTCCTCATTTTTCGAGGATGGGAGTTATGTTTCTTTATTTCAGTATTATTTTAGTTTCACACTTTGGAGTTAGCTGGGGACTTGTCTCAGTAGCTCATCAGATTTATAGAGGCTTTCAGACAATGTAGTGTAGTTTCAGCTTATGACTCATTATTTTTAACAAACTATGTCCTTATGCACAATGATCAGTTTTTTTCAGTTAGCTTTTGCTCAGTTATGCTTTATAAATTATTGTTATGTTAGAACTATGCTATTCCATGAGTTAGCTTGGAACTATTCATAGTTCTAAGTCCCGTATTACGGCTATGGTGTAGACTCAGGTCGTGACAAACTTAGAATCGGAGCATTAGTTTAGAGTTTTCTAGCGCGTCAAGTAGAGTATTGTTCATGGGTGTGAAACGTGCCACACTTATGAGGAAGAGGCTATAAGGCATTTTTAGAAAATTTTCCTTCTTTAATGATTCTTATCACGTATTGAATGTGAAACTCTAAAAGTTCCTCTTCTAACTCATGTTCTACACATTCGCAGTCAATGCCTCCTAGAAGAGCTAATGGAAGGAGGAACGACAATAGGAATCAACCACCTACACCAGCTCCAGCAGATTTGATGAATGAGTAGGTTACCCATGCAGAGTTTTAGGCTACACTTTCAGGTGTTGGCACTAGTTGTGATGGAACAAGTCAACCACTAGGAAGTTATAACCATGAATCCTAATGGGAATGCAATGGAGATAATGGAGTGAGATTTCATTAGAATGAACTCACTGGAGTTTTATGGGTTGAAGGAGGATGAGGATCCACAAGAGTTCATAGATGAGATTCAGAAAATCACCCAAATTGTCGGTATCTCCAGGAAGGAGAGTGTAGATCTAGCCTCCTATCAACTGAAAGGGGTAGCCCATATATGATTCAGACAGTGGAAGGAAGGCTGTAGGGCAGGCGCAATTTCGGTGAGTTAGAATGAGGTCATAGTAGCCTTCCTAGATAAGTTCTTCCCTCAGGAGTTGAGAGAAGCAAAAATTGCCGAGTTTATTAACCTAAAATAGAATGACATGATAGTCCAAGAGTACACATTAAAATTCACTCAGCTACCCTGATTCACTCCGAAGATGGTCGCCGAACCTAGGGCATGGATGAGCAAGTTCGTCTCAGGAGTTTCAAACTTAGTGGTCAAAGAGTGTAGGACCACCATGCTCATTAATGACATGGACATCTTCCAAATCATGATCCATGCTCAATAGATCGAGGAAGAGAAGTTAAAGGAAAAGGAAAGGGATAACAAGAGGGCTAAGACAAGGACTTGGAGTACTCTCAGTAGAAGATGAGTGGTAGACATCGATCACAGTCCCATCAGAGGTCATTAGTCCCAATACCATCGATAATGAGTGTTTTCTCCAGATTCAAGGTAAGGGATATTATATATCCAGCTTTCAAGAGCTGTGGAAAGAACCACCTAGGAGAGTGCATAGCTGGTTCAGATGCTTGCTTCTGGTGTGGCAAAAGTAGGGCCATAAGCTTAGAGATTGCCCAGTAACTAAATAGGGTGAAGTTAGAGCCTTAGAAACCTCTTCAGTAGCTCTGACATCCTTCCCACCTCAGCCGGACATATCAGTTGGTGTAGGTAGTGGACAATGTCAAGATCACTTCTACGCCCTATCATCATGTTAGGATTGGGAAGCTCACCAGAAATAGTCACAGGTATGTTATGAACTTCTTATATTGATCCTTGTATGTTGTTAGGCCCAGGAGCCAAAGTATAAGGTATAAGATCCCTTTTAACATTCTAGTATGAGATCTATCCTGTGGATGGTATAAAATGGTTATAAGTGTGAAGCCTTAGTGATAGCTTTAGAGGCGAATGGGAAGTCAAGAGTTAGTGATGTTAGCCTAGCCTTAAGAAAGGATCCAAGAGCCTTAGAATGGTGACTTTAAACTAAGGGGGAATTTTATAAGTTGAAGGGCCAAGTCAAGTCTTTAGTGTTCTAGTAGGGCTGTTGCAGAAATAGTATCTATGGGATGTCAATCCATTTCTATTCAAGTGTGTTCCCCTATGTTTCAGTCAACATTATGCTTTGCTCATGCATATGTTTAGATTTCTAGAATGATAGGTAACTGCTTCAAACAGCGATCCCAGTTTTACTCCATGATTCTATAAATCTCAGTTTCGTGTCATGAAACTCATCATATATGTAAACTCATGCCTCCAAATATGCTTAGCTCTATGAACTTAGTCCATAGAATTTGCCTTAATGGCTCAGCAAATCATGCTACCTCATGAATATGTTCAGTTTAGATGTTGTAATCATTTGTGCTTACGATTCCTTTACTCTCACCCCTATGTATGTTCACTCATAATAGAAATGATAGTTGCAATGTATATGTTTAGAATTGACTCCCTATTCATGCCTTAGATGCTCGGTAGGTAGAAGTTTATGAAGTGCAGTTGTTAGTAATGTCAGGGAGTTGGAGGAGCTTTTGGGATAGTATAAGCTACAATGGAATCGTAAGATGAGTTTAGTGATAGGCTTGAATTGTGTGTTGGCATTCGAAAAGTTGGTGTAGTTAGCATGGTGTTCTTATATGAGGAGATGAGATGTTGGGGTGACAAAGTATTGATGGGAATGACAGACTCTAATATAAGAAGGTTCCAGTTGAAACCTTGGTCCGTCAGGTTCATAAGTTGGGAAAACAAGGGAGTTGTCCTCAGTGAAGGTTTTACGGAGGAATTAACTAGTAGAAGTAGCTACTTGGGGAAAACAAATTCAGTTAATTCATACTCTCAGTTAAATCAGATACCATGATAGATAGTCCGATATCAGAGAGCAGTTCGAGATTGATAACTCTATCTTTACCAACTCAATTTCAGTTTGGAGAAATAGTTCCTCCTCAGTATTCTATTTAGTTCCATTTCAGGCTCGTGTCTTTTAGTACTTCTCATGTCTTATCATGCATGCATGATTCATAAATTCAGTTCATCTATGTAATTCATCTCGGAGTCAGAACTCCATCAACATTCAGCCTTAAGTATTCAGTTTCTTGGGATTGCAGCTCTCTCGCTACTCTTCCAGCTTAGTTAGTCTCTATTCGAGGATGAATTTTCCCAAGGGGGAGATAGTGTAACACCCCAAAAGTCTCTAAGATTAGATCTGAGACTTGAAACGGAAAAAACTAGTAGAAAATGGCACCAAACCATTATGCGACCCTCAGGACAGGTCGTTGGAAGGACATACGGGTCGTTGGTTGACCCGTCTGCCAGAGGTTCAGGAAATTGTCAAAATCTACGCACAGCCAATGAGTGAATTGGACGACCCATTGTTATATTGTACTGGTCGTGTGTTTTGGTCATCAGAGCAGGTTCAGAGGAGGATTCAGAGAAAAAACAGGAAATCACGAGTAGACCAATAAACCATTGGAAGAACCAACAGTCCATTGGAAGGGTTGTTGGTTCTGCCAGTAGAACTTTTTATACAACAGTTCATGAGTATTTTAGTAAAACCCTATGCTTCTAAGTCTTGAGTGATCTCATTTTAGGACTCCTAAGAGACAAATTAAAAGGATTTTCCTAGCCTAATCCCTCATTCTACTATAGAACACCTATAAGTCATCTTCTCACTTCTCTTCTCAAGGCTCAAGTATTAGGGTTCCTCTTTAAGTGCAACAAGCTTCAAGTTCTTTTAGGGGATTCTTCAACCAGGTATGTGGGACTTCAACAAGGGTTTTATTTCACCCTTGTGTCCAAATTTATGTCTAGAATCCTTGTGAATTTGATTTCCTATAAATTCATGTCTTAGGGTTTCAATTTTACGTATGAATTCTCTCATGTTAGCCATATGTTTCAAGCTTCTTATGATCAATAGATATGAATATTCATGATTCCCCTCTCAAATTCATGATTTACGTCCATGATGTGATATTATCATGATTTCTAGGACTCAGCTAGCACTGTTTTCGTAAATATGGAATGTTTGAAATATATGATTTTACCATGATTTCGGTACATATGATTTACATTATGATTTGTCTATGATATTCATGAATTTAGTATGATCAGCATGTTTGTGGTTCTTTATACTCTTAAAACTCTTGCTAGTTAGAAAGTAGCCTAACCAGTCTTAGAACATCAGTTTTGAGCCCTTAGTATTAGCATGTTCATAGTCCTTTAGGCTCTCGGGATCCTTGTTAGATAAAGTGGTTCCAACTAGTCTTAGGATATCAGCTTTGGAATATCAATTTATATTTATCCTTATGTTCAGTTGTTCAGTTGGGAGAAGTACTTAGCACCGAGTAGGTCGGGGTTCCAGTGCACCCAGGTCTCAAAACTACGTGCCACCATAGGATGAAGGATTCTTAATAGTAGAGAATGTTTTCCTTATCCCGAGAAATATGGGATCCTCGCTAGTAAGTGTGTCTCCCTCGCCTCACTGGGAACATACAGGGATTGTCGTTAGTTGAGGTTCTCTCCTTGATTTCATGAGTGTCAAGACCCAAATGGCCATGATTGGCACTCACAAAGGGATTGTCGTTAATTGAGGTTCTCTCCTTGATTTCATGAGAGTCAAGACCTAAATGGCCATGATTGGCACTCACACTAACCCTCCCCCTCTTTGAGAGAACCAACGAAATCCTGATACTACCCCCATAATAAAACATTCTTGAAAAAGAAACCAACTATTGTGAAAAGAACAATCTCAAATCATTACACTGCGTGTACATGACATAGTACTGGTAGGCATCATCGGCCTACCTTACATAATAACATATAAGTACAATAATAGAGATATAAAAAGGTCCTCAACTTTAAGCAGAATTACAAGCCATTTTATGAACACTAGTTCCACTCAGGAATCAGTCGGCCTGCTCACTGGATTTGCCTCTCGCTGTAGCGGTCACTTGCTCATTGCAGCGGTCTCGCCGCAACGGAAATGGTTCCACAGCAGCAGCACTGCTTAGGCAGTAAATCGACAGGCTGCTCCGTTCTCAGCACATCCATCACACAGTTTAATAAAATCAATAATTACATTTCATATAACACCATGAATCCAACAATAACCATAGTAAAAAAAAAGCACAATTGCTATTAAGAATTACAAATCCTCAGTTATTATCAGCCAACTACTCAACAATCACACATAGTAACAAAGTCACACTTAGCATTAACGCCACGTTCATTGTTATTAATTTACATCATATCCACAATAAGTTATCACATCCTCATAATACGTTTTACATCCACCCTATAAACATTAACAAAATCACAAAAAATAAGTGAATAACACAAACGAGGGTAACATGAGGGGCACACGCCTCCGCCATCTCCCCTTAACACTCAACCACACGAATCGTGTAAACACATGCTAGTAGGTCTTACTTATGCCCAACCAGTCATGACCTGTAAGGAACTCTAGAAATCTATGTACTGTGCCGGCGTGGCACTAGCTCCCACTCATATGCTCGTCCGGATGCTCTTCTAGGAGACAAGCCACTCAAATATTTTAATCTGCTCGCTAGGATACTCCCCTCGGACACGAGCCATTCGATATTAATATGTTAAATTCTTTTTATTCATCATCCTCATAAAACATGCCAAGTGCATCATTGCATTATGGAAAAAGTTATAATCTACCTCTCAAATAAGCCATCATCAATTAACAATTCTCTCATTAATGGAGTATAATCACTTTACTAAACGTTCAACATAGTTAATTTTATCATCATATACACAATCTTTTAGACAAGTCGTCACAGTTCAATATCACATCATTGTCATGTTCATAGGATAAATTAACAACAATAAACTCACATATTACGTAAACATCCAAAGTCCAATCATATATCAACATTGCACACTATACATGCAATTATATAGGTATATCCCTATAAACTATAACCTACCTCGATTACTCGAAATTATCGGCTTCGCTACTCTGCAGGAGCTTTTCCCTTCCTCAATGTTTCAGATTGCTCGAAATCTACACACATATAATCATTGGTTAATCACTCCTCAAAATAGGCCCTAATTCGATCAAAATCTTCTCTTTTCAGGGAAATTTAATAGAACACCCTACCCTTCCACCTAGCTCTAGGTCCTCATCTTGTCTAACCCATCAACATTAACGAGAGGGACCCTAGGAAGTAGACATTACTCAAATTTTCAGCAATCAACCCTCCCATTGCTTCTCTAAAATCTCATCCCTAGTTCATCAATTTAGGGTTTTCTCTATATAATTGCCGCCATTATAGGTCCACAAGCAATCTAGGATCAACACTAATCGAAGTAGAGGTAAGAGGATTGAGATTCTTACCTTCAGGTAGTAGTTCACTGCTCTAGAGAAATTTTTTGCCCCTTAGCCTTGTGATCACGTTTTTGAGAATAACGGGGTAAAACCCTGTAACTCCCACTTAAAACCCACTTTCTGTCTCCTGTTGTCCACTGCAGCGGACCTACTACAACGACTATAGGGTCGCTGCGGCGGTTCCAGTGGTTACTCCCTCATTTCATTATGATGGGATTCCGACTGCTACCACAGTCTTATTGCAGCGGGAATCCCATCACTGCAGTGGTCCCTCGGACCAGTAGTAAACCAAAAATACACAATTCTGTACTTATTTTATTTCATAACCTCCCTATCTCATCCTTAGCTAGTTTTATGTGTTCTATACCCTTACCATCCTGTAATGACATCCAAGTCATTATATTAGATACCAATTAAAATACCGTTCATCCCCGAATGGTCTATACAAACGTAAGAAGGATACATACCAAATTCTATGAACAACTTGGGGTACTTGACCCGCATATCATCCTCGGTCTCCCAAGTAGCTTGTTCCATCGGACGATCCTTCCACTAGACTTTTACTATCGAAATCTTCTTTAACCTCAACTTCCAAACCTCTCTGGCCAATATTGCTACAGGTACGACCTCATATGATAGATTCTCATTTATAAATACAGAGTCCCACTTGATAATATAAGTTCCATCCCAATGGCACTTTTTTAGCCTGGAAAAATGAAATGTCGGATGCACTCCAGACAAACCTGGCGGCAATGCTAGCTCATAAGCCACTTTCTGTCACACCCCACCTTGGGGGGTATGACGGGCACCTGGTGCCTGCTAGACTCTAGACTGCTAAATGGTCCAGCCTGAGCACATCTGGTGCTTTGGCTGGCGTTGGCTCTATTTCAAGAAAGAAACCGGCTATATAACGGCTGTAAATACAGCCTCCGGCCAACTGGCCTGTAGCCATCTGTACCTGTAACAACAGCTAACCAGAAACAGACTTGTAACAAGGAACCTATGCGGGCCGACAAGGCCACCATGCTGTCTAGTTATCTGTAACTCAACACAAGACTGCTGTAAAACTACGTGACCGGCAAGGTCACCACTATTGTCAAACTAAGGCCCCACACGGCCAACATAAACTGAAATACTAAACAGCTACAACAGACTGCACGACCCCACACGACCGGCTCAAGTAACCATAGGGAATATATACAGACTGCAAGCCTCTACGGATACCGTAAGAATTTAATAGAAATGATCGGGACACGGCCCCGACCTACCCATGCTGCACAACAAAAGAAAAGGAGCTACACCTCTGGGAATCAGACTCCGGATGACAGGAGCTGATGACTCACTGGCTGGCTGGAATCACGAGGGATCGGCTCCTCGTCCGTGAGTACCTGCAGGCAAGCAACGCAGCGCCCCGCTGGGCGTCAGTACCACAGGTACTGAGCATGTAAAGCAAACTGAAATATGCAACTGAAATGATTAGCAACATTAACATGACGTATAAGCAAGAAGAAGCTGAGTCTATCTAGCTGAGGATAACTGGGGAGAGTTTGTTCATTCTGTAACTAACTGAGCGTACCTGATGACGTGTCGTTCTACTGTCTATCAGTATCTAATAACACATATCAATATACATAATAGTACACATAATACCTGACCGACCCCCATAAGCCCGAAGGTGCCAACCAAGCAAGCAATCTATTTACCCCTACCCGGGTCTAAACCAACCAAAAACAAGTCACTCCACTCATCTGATAACTGTGAGCTCCTCCTACCGGCCCCCTTGGGTGCGTAGCTCAGGCCTTGGCCTCTGACAATAAACTGTGTCTGAGTCCGAAGACTTCTGCCTCTGGGCACAGGTGTGCACACAGAGTGGTCTGCCCCTGTAAACAGGGTGTGCTAGTTCTGCGCAGAGTAAACTGAACTACCCCTGCAAGCAGGGTGGTCTGGACCGTATTATCATGGTGGTCGGCCATCATCGTCCTTTAGTCGGACGGCATCGCCCAGCTGGTGGCGGCATCTGAATCTGGTATCGACACAGCTATAACCCAGGGGCGGTGGGGATGCTAAAGGGTGCCCACATGCCACAACAAGTCTCAACATACAAACACATACACAGCAAGCATGCTCAAATGAAAAATACTAATCATATTCTCTTCTTTTGTTTCGAGGCTAATCTGTATTAAATAACTGATGCTATATGCTGTCTTACACTGTTTCTGGCTGCTGGACTTACTGCTACCTGGCCTTTATGTGTCTATCTAATTATATCTGAATATAACTCAATAACATAGTACATGCCATCTATAACTGAATATAGCTCAATGATATAAAATGTACCATCTACTACTGGATACAATCTCAACAGATGAAATACGTATTGCCTAAATATCTATTATTCTGATTATCGCATGATACGTAATAATATACTAGCATGCTTGCTAGAATTTGTACTAAAATCGTTCATGTACGCTGGGTATCTGCTAATAGCGTTTATTCTATTTATTTTCTACCCTGTACTTCTTGGCTTGCCGAAAGAATAACTTTACATACCTAGTTTCTGAGTACCCGACTGACCGATGTGATTTCCGTCGGAACTTCTGCTGTTTCTCCCAACTACATTCATATACACGTTAATTAGAACTAAATACATTAATATTCGGGAGAAATTATCACTTTTGATATATATATTTATCCCAACTTTAACCTTTCGGAAAACGGTCGAAAACTCGTTATTTCTCGATAGTTCAGAAGGGATAAATGCTCACTGCAACGCTAGGAACACATTGGTACTAATTTAAAGCAATTCTATTTACTTTACCTCGGTAGCACGACGTTTCGCCGGCCAAATTTCACGAAACCAACTCCGTAGGATTGCTCTCTGCAGCTTTATACACCTGTACCTAAGCCAGAACGGAGTTTAGACCGCGTTTTGTCACGTAATTGGAAGGAAATATATATATATATTGTCGTGGGTTTGCCTAACAATGGCTACCCTCTGTTTTCTTTGGTTTTTATGGCTGAAAACAGCAAGGGCCGACCTTGCTATTTAATTTAATTTTTTTTTTTGCTTTCTAAATCCCTTAACCAACATGACATTAGGCTATTTATTTATTTAAAATTTACGGGGTGTAACATCCTCCCTCCCTTAAGAACATTCGTCCTCGAATGACATTCTGTCTAGAGGACTTTCTCAACTTACTCAACTTGTTTCTAGAAAAAATTTTGGCAGAGTTCCTTCTGTATTATGGACTATCTCAAAATTCCTGAAAAGCAGAAAAGCCCAATATAGGTACTCTACACGATATAATAACATTCATGTATAAAACTGTCTATAATCAATCGCCTGCTTTCATATATGAAGTATAAGCATTAATAAGGAAAATAGTTCTAACATACCTCCCGTTTGCCTATGCCTAGAATAAGTGGGGATATCTGGCTTTCATGTCCTCCTCAGCTTCCCAGGTCATTTCTTCTCGGTTCCTGTTACGCCACAATACTTTGACAGACGCAATATCTTTAGTTCTCAATCTACGGATCTGTCTGTCTAAGATAGCTACTGGAACCTCCTCATATGCTAACTCTTCGGTGACCTGGACATCCTGAACTGGAACAACTATGGAAGGGTCTCCTACGAACTTCCTCAACATAGATACATGGAATACTGGGTGAATAGATGCTAACTCCGGAGGCAAGTTCAATTCGTATGCAACTCGGCCTATTCTCCGCCGAATCTGATATGGCCCAATGAATCTCGGGCTAAGCTTGCCTTTCTTGCCAAATCTCATCACCCCTTTCATCGGAGACACCTTCAGGTATACCCAGTCATTTACCGCAAATTCTAAATTTCTACGCCGCATATCTGCATACGACTTCTGGCGGCTCTGAGCAGTCAGCAGGCGTTCTCTGATAAGCTTTACCTTCTCCTCTGACTGTTGAATGATGTCTGGCCCAATCAATGTTGATTCCCCCGCTTCAAACCAACCAATCGGCGATCTGCATTTTCGCCCGTATAATGCCTCGAAAGGCGCCATCTGGATGGCTGAATGATAGCTATTATTGTAGGCAAATTCAATCAACGAAAGATGCTCATCCTAGCTACACCCAAAATCTAGCACACACGCTCGTAGCATGTCTTCGAGCGTTTGGATAGTCCGCTCAGCCTGCCCATCTGTCTGGGGGTGGAATGCTGTGCTCAAATTGATCTGCGTTCCCAAGCCCCTCTAGAACGACTGCCAAAATCTAGCTATGAATTGTGCTCCCCTGTCTGAAATAATAGATACCGGCACTCCATGTAGTCTAACTATTTCTCTGATGTATAACTCAGCATAATTCTCGGCTAAGAAGGTAGCCTTCACTGGCAGGAAATGAGCTAATTTTGTCAGCCTGTCAACTATTACCCAAATAGAATCATTTCTGCATCTGGTACGGGGTAATCCTGTTACAAAATCCATATTTATCGCTTCCCATTTCCACATAGGCACAGTTATATCCTGCGTCAGACCGCCCGGTTTCTGGTGCTCCGCTTTCACCTGCTGGCAGTTAGGACATCTAGATACAAATTCAGCTATTTCAGATTTCATACCTGGCCACCAGTAGATGTCTCTGATATCGTGGTACATTTTCGTTGCTCCTGGATGGAGGGAATAACGAGCGTAATGTACCTCATGCATGATCTGCTGGCGAAGCCCTGAAACATTCGGGACACATAGACGGCCCTTACAATGTAGTACTTCATTTTCAGTCACTTGGAAATCTGACTCTTTACCTTTCTGAATTCTATCTCTGAGCTGGACTAAGTCAGGGTCCTCGTACTGCCGTTCTTTTACCTCTGTAACTAGTGATGACTCGGCAGAATTTTGAATTACCGCTCTGTTATTTTCTGTCTCCACTACTCGAACGGCTAAACCAGCTAGTTGATGATTTCCTTGGCTAATTCCCGCTTCTCGGGCCGCAAATACGCCAAACTCCCCATTGACTTACGGCTCAGGGCATCTGCTACTACATTAGCTTTTCCTGGGTGATAGAGAATATTTACATCATAGTCTTTCAACAATTATAACCAGCGACGCTGCCGCAGATTTAACTCCCTCTGTGTGAAAATGTATTGCAGACTTTTATGATCTGTAAAAATGTCTACATGGACGCCATACAGATAATGCCTCCAAATTTTCAGAGCGTGGATCACTGCAGCCAGTTCCAGGTCATGGGTCAGATAGTTCTTTTCGTGTTTCCTCAACTGTCTGGAAGCATAAGCAATCACCTTACCATGTTGCATTAACACACAACCCAGTCCCAAACCTGAAGCGTCGCAATACACCGCATACCCATCTGTTCCCTCTGGCAATACTAGTACTGGGGCGGAGGTCAATCTATCTTTCAATTTTTGAAAACTCTGCTCGCAGGCCTCCGTCCACTGAAATTTCGCTGCTTTCTGTGTTAGCTTTGTCAGAGGTGCTGCTATAGTGGAGAATCCTTCAACAAATCTCTGATAATATCCTGCTAAACCAAAGAAACTGCGGACCTCGGTCGGAGTGGTAGGTCTAGGCCATGTCTTGACCGCCTCTATTTTCTATGTGTCTACCTGTATACCAGCATCTGACACGATATGCCCCAAAAAGGCAACTGAGTTCAGCCAGAACTCACACTTAGAGAACTTGGCGTACAACTGACGTTCTCTAAGGATCTGGAGTACTGGTCATAAATGGTTCTGGTGATCTGTCTCTGAACGAGAATATACCAGAATATCATCGATAAATACTATCACGAACAGATCCAAATACGGTCTGAATATGCTGTTCATCAGGTCCATAAACACTGCGGGAGCATTCGTCAGCCCGAAAGACATAACTAGGAATTCAAAGTGACCATACATGGTCCTAAAAGCAGTCTTTGGAATGTCCCTCTCCCGAACCCGGACCTGGTGGTATCCGGACCTCAGATCTATCTTAGAGAAACATTTGGCCCTCTGCAACTGGTCAAACAAATCATCTATTCTCGGGAGCGGGTATTTGTTTTTAAGCGTTACCTTATTCAGCTGCCGGTAGTCCACACACATACGGAGTGAGCCATCTTTCTTTCTTACAAACAGAACTGGCGCACCCCACGGGGAAGTACTAGGCCTGATAAAACCTTTGTCGAGCAAATCTTTTAACTATTCTTTCAACTCTCTAAGCTCAGCTGGTGCCATGCGATACGGGGGAATGGATATAGGTTGAGTCCCTGGCAACAAGTCAATCACAAAATCTATCTCCCTTTCGGGAGGGATACCAGGCAACTCATCCGGAAATACGTCAGGGAATTCATTGACCATTGGAACAGACTGAAGAGTCGGAGGTTCCACCCGAACGTCCTGGACTCTAACTAGGTGGTAAATACATCCCTTTGCTATTAATTTTCTTACCTTAAGGTAGGAAATAAACCTACCTTTCGGCGTAGGTGTACTCCCTTTCCACTCTCGCACTGCTTCCCCCGGAAAGTGAAATCGGACCGTCTTGGTCCAGCATTCTAAGTTGGCATAGCATGGCACTAACCAGTCCATACCCATAATGGCATCGAAGTCGACCATCTCAAGTTCTATTAAGTCTACTGTGGTCTGGCGATCAGCAACCTCTACCGTACACCCTCGGTAAACTCTTTTAGTTGTAATCGAGTCACCGACCGGTGTAAGCACTGAAAAGGGCTGCTGAAGCAATTCTGGTTTGATACCCAACTTCCGGGCCATAAATGGTGTAATATATGACAAGGTAGACCCTGGATCAATCAATACATAAACAGGATATGAGCAGATAATCAATATACCTGTGACCACGTCGGGAGATGCCTCTGAATCCTGCCTCCCTGGTAATGCATAGGTACGGCTGGGGCCTGCACCTGAGCCAGAGGCTCCTGGTCTACCTCGGCCCCTATTTCCTGAACTTGAGGGTCTGCGCCCTGCTGAGGCTGCTGGAACTCGTGGCCCTGCTGACGCTCTATCCAGATCATCCTGACTACCCTGTCCCCTGGATGGACAATCCCTCATTAAATGCCCTTCCTGTCCGCAGTAATAACACCCTGGGAAGCCTTGCCTGCAGGCTCCAGAATGTAGTCGGTGGCATATAGGACAAGGGGTGGATGCAAATCTACTCTGTTCTACCCTCCGCTACTGAGGTGAGGCTAATGTCCGTGAACTGCTACCTGACTCCGACTGACTCTGGTGAATAAACCTGCCCCTCTGCTGCTGTACCGGTGGTAAAGATCTGGGTGGCCTATCTGAAAACCGTGGTCTCGGCCCCTTAGGAATTTCCCTCTGAATCTCAGCGGGTCTGCTCCTACGGCGCTGCTCTGAAGTCGCCTGTCTGTCACCCCGCTGTCGCTGCCTCAGGCCCTCAATTGTCTGTGCGAAGGCCTGTACCCTGACTATGTCCATGTCCTCTCTCAAAGTAGCTGTCATGCACGTCTCTATGTACTCTGGATTCAGGCCCATAATAAAGCGGTGGACTCTGGACGACATGGTGTCCACAAATGCTGGAGCATAGCGGGCTAAGGAGTCGAATTGTAAGGAATATTCACGGACGCTCCTAGCCCCCTGCTCTAAATGTAAGAACTGGTCCATCCGGGCCTGTCAGACCTCCCGGGGTAAATAATGGTCCAGGAAGGCCTCTGAAAAGCTGGACCAAGTAGGAGGGGCTGCGTCTCTTCCCCGAGACCTCTCCCAACTTTCGTACCACAAAACAGCAATATCCCTTAACCGGAACACTGCTAACTCAACTGATTCTGCTGGGGTTACGTGCATGACTCTAAAGATCCTCTGCATCTGGTCCAAAAAGTCCTGAGGGTCCTCCGCTAAATCCGATCCAGTAAACTGAGGAGGTCCCAACGCCAAGAATTCTCTAACCCTGGAACTACCTGGCCCACCTAGGGATTCTGCTGCTGTAGATGGTGCTGGCTGACGCTGAGCAGCTAGCATCTGAGTCAACATAACCACCGCACTACGTAGCTCCTGATTAGATGAAGTGGGTGCAGGAGTTGTGGGCGGCGGTGCTGCCTCAAATGGTGTCTGGCGAGGCGGAGACTGCTGGGAGGGCCGAGATGATGCCTCCGTATTTCTCTCAGATCGGGCGGAATCTGGCTGTAACTGAGGCATCCTACTGGTTCCTTCGCCCGCTGCTGTATCCAATCTCCTACCTGTAGCTGGGTGCCACTGGTCTGCCATAATATCTGTAAGCAAAGAGGGTGGTGAGTTTCAAAAGTCAACTCTATACTGTACCGCTCTATAGCATGACTGAATAAGAAAGAAGAGTGACAATCCTAACATGCCTCGCAGCCTCCTGCCTATAGTATGTGGTGCACAACACATCCATAGACAAGACTCTACTTAGCACGGCTTGCAGACTCCCTGGGACACGAACTGCTCTGATACCAAGTTTGTCACACCCCACCTTGGGGGGTATGACGGGCACCTGGTGCCTGCTAGACTCTAGACTGCTAAATGGTCCAGCCTGAGCACATCTGGTGCTTTGGCTGGCGTTGGCTCTATTTCAAGAAAGAAACCGGCTATATAACGGCTGTAAATACAGCCTCTGGCCAACTGGCCTGTAGCCATCTGTACCTGTAACAACAGCTAACCAGAAATAGACTTGTAACAAGGAACCTATGCGGGCCGACAAGGCCACCATGCTGTCTAGTTATCTGTAACTCAACACAAGACTGCTGTAAAACTACGTGACCGGCAAGGTCACCACTACTGTCAAACTAAGGCCCCACACGGCCAACATAAACTGAAATAGTAAACAGCTACAGCAGACTGCACGGCCCCACACGACCGGCTCAAGTAACCACAGGGAATATATATAGACTACAAGCCTCTACGGATACCGTAAGAATTTAATAGAAATGATCAGGATAGGGCCCCGACCTACCCATGCTGCACAACAAAAGAAAAGGAGCTACACCTCTGGGAATCATACTCCGGATGACAGGAGCTGATGACTCACTGGCTGGCTGGAATCACGAGGGATCGGCTCCTCGTCCGTGAGTACCTGCAGGCAAGCAATGCAGCGCCCCGCTGGGCTTCAGTACCACAGGTACTGAGCATGTAAAGCAAACTAAAATATGCAACTGAAATGATTAGCAACATTAACATGACGTATAAGCAAGAAGAAGCTGAGTCTATCTAGCTGAGGATAACTGGGGAGAGTTTGTTCATTCTGTAACTAACTGAGCGTACCTGATGACGTGTCGTTCTACTGTCTATCAGTATCTAATAACACATATCAATATACATAATAGTACACATAATACCTGACCGACCCCCATAAGCCCGAAGGTGCCAACCAAGCAAGCAATCTATTTACCCCTACCCGGGTCTAAACCAACCAAAAACAAGTCACTCCACTCATCTGATAACTGTGAGCTCCTCCTACTGGCCCCCTTGGGTGCGTAGCTCAGGCCTTGGCCTCTGACAATAAACTGTGTCTGAGTCCGAAGACTTCTGCCTCTGGGCACAGGTGTGCACACAGAGTGGTCTGCCCCTGTAAACAGGGTGTGCTAGTTCAGCGTAGAGTAAACTGAACTACCCCTGCAAGCAGGGTGGTCTGGACCGTATTATCATGGTGGTCGGCCATCATCGTCCTTTAGTCGGACGACATCGCCCAGCTGGTGGCGGCATCTGAATCTGGTATCGACACAGCTATAACCCAGGGGCGGTGGGGATGCTAAAGGGTGCCCACATGCCACAACAAGTCTCAACATACAAACACATACACAGCAAGCATGCTCAAATGAAAAATACTAATCATATTCTCTTCTTTTGTTTCGAGGCTAATCTGTATTAAATAACTGATGCTATATGCTGTCTTACACTGTTTCTGGCTGCTGGACTTACTGCTACCTGGCCTTTATGTGTCTATCTAATTATATCTGAATATAACTCAATAACATAGTACATGCCATCTATAACTGAATATAGCTCAATGATATAAAATGTACCATCTACTACTGGATACAATCTCAACAGATGAAATACGTATTGCCTAAATATCTATTATTCTGATTATCGCATGATACGTAATAATATACTAGCATGCTTGCTGGAATTTGTACTAAAATCGTTCCTGTACGCTGGGTATCTACTAATAGCGTTTATTCTATTTATTTTCTACCCTGTACTTCCTGGCTTGCTGAAAGAATAACTTTACATACCTGGTTTCTGAGTACCCGACTGACCGATGTGATTTTCGTCGGTACTTCTGCTGTTTCTCCCAACTACATTCATATACACGTCAATTAGAACTAAATACATTAATATTCGGGAGAAATTATCACTTTTGATATATATATTTATCCCAACTTTAACCTTTCGGAAAACGGTCGAAAACTCGTTATTTCTCGATAGTTCAGAAGGGATAAATGCTCACTGCACGCTAGGAACACATTGGTACTAATTTAAAGCAATTCTATTTACTTTACCTCGGTAGCACGACGTTTCGCCTGCCAAATTTCACGAAACCAACTCCGTAGGATTGCTCTCTGCAGCTTTATACACCTGTACCTAAGCCGGAACGGAGTTTAGACCGCGTTTTGTCGCGTAATTGGAAGGAAATATATATATATATTGTCGTGGGTTTGCCTAACAATGGCTACCCTCTATTTTCTTTGGTTTTTATGGCGGAAAACAGCAAGGGCCGACCTTGCTATTTAATTTAATTATTATTATTTTTTTTTTGCTTTCTAAATCCCTTAACCAACATGACATTAGGCTATTTATTTATTTAAGATTTATGGGGTGTAACACTTTCCCCATTTCAAATGGCCCAATATACCTCGGGCTGAGCTTGCCCCACTTTCCAGACCTCATCACCCCCTTCGTAGGGGACATCTTGAGCAGTACTTGCTCCTCTTACGTGAACTCCATGTCCCTGACTTTCTTGTCTGCGTATTGTTTCTGCCTACTCTGATCAGCCATCAGACGGTCCCGAATGATTCAAACCTTTTCCAAGTACTCCTTTAACAAATCCTTCCCCTAAGGTCTCACCTCAAATGCATCAAACCAACCGATTGGAGACCTGCACTTCCTCCCATGCAAGGCTTCAAAAGGTGCCATACTAATGCTAGAGTGGTAGCTATTGTTATAAGCAAAATCTGCCAAAGGTAAGAACCTGTCCCAATGACCCCCAAAGTCTATCACGCATGCCTGGAGCATGTCCTCTAATACTTGAATAGTGCACTCCGTTTGCCTATCTGTTTGAGAATGGAAGCTTGTGCTCAAGTCCAACCTCGTACCCAACTCGGCCTGCAAGGTCCTCCAAAAATGCGAAGTAACCTGAGTTCCCCTATCGATATAATGAAAACAGGAACCCCCTGTAATCAAATAACCTTCTTCACATACAACTTGACTATTTTATCCGTGTTATAAGTCACCTGGACCGGCAAGAAATGAACAGACTTGGTCAACCTATCCACTATGACCCAAATTGAGTCAAACTTCCCAAAGTGTTGGGAAGACCAACCACAAAGACCATAGATAACCTTTCCCATTTCCACTTTGGGATAGGCATTCACTGAAGAACTCCTCTAGGCTTTTGGTGCTCATACTTCACCTGCTGACCATTTAAACACTGAGCCACGTAGTCCACAATGTCTCGCTTCATCCTACCCCACCAATAATGTTGTTTTAGATCGTAGTACATCTTCGTGACTCAGGAGTGAATGGAGTACCTCTAGTTATGAGCTTCTACCAAGATATTTTTATTTATCTCACCAACTCGGGGAACACACACCCGCCCTTTTATTCTCAAGAACCCTTCATCATCTAACATTGCTTCCTTGGCTTCTCCCCGCAGGACTTCATCTCTGATTTTGTCTAGCTTTTCATCTTCAAACTATTTGGTCTTGATTTCCTCCAACAGCAAGGATTTAGCCTCCAGATTGGCCAACACTCCACTGGTTTCAGTCAACGACAATCTTACTAAGTTGTTGCCAAAGTCTGGACTTCCCTGGCCATCGACCATTAAGTAGCCTCCAAGCAAGCCAGGCTGCCCATGCTCACGGTCTTTGTGCTCAACGCGTCTTCCACCATATTAGCCTTTCCTGAGTGATATAAGATGGTGATGTCGTAATCCTTAAGAAACCACATCCATCTCCTCTACCTCAAATTGGAATCCTTCTAGGAGAATACATATTGTAAGCTGCGATGATTCATGAACACCTTACATTGAGCTCCATATAGATAATGCCTATAAATTTTCAGTGCAAACACCACCGCTGCTAACTCTAGATCATGCACGGGGTAATTATTTTCATGCACCTTCAGCTATCTCGAGGCAAACGCAATAACTAGCCCTTCCTGTATCAACACAACATCCAATCCAGACTGTGAGGCATCAAAATACTCAAAAAAATCTTTACCTTCTAGGATAACACCAAAATAGGTGTTGTGTTAAGCAGAGTCTTGAGTTTCTAAAAGCTCAATTCACATTCCTCAAAACACTGGAAAGGCGCATACCTTTGTGTCAACCTGGTCAATGCCGAAGCGATAGAGGCAAATCTCTTTATGAACCGACGGTAGTAACTGGCCAGCCTTACAAAACTCTGAATTTCTGTCACATTAGTTGGCCTTGCCCAGTTCTTGACCGCCTCTACCTTCTGTGGATCAACTCGGATTCCCTCCTTAGAAACCACATGCCCCAAACAGGACACTGATTCTAACCAAAACTCACACTTGGTGAATTTGGCATACAACTACTTCTCCTTCAGCAATCCTAGCACAATCCTTAAATGATTTTCGTGCTCCTTCTTGGTCTTAGAATACACCAAGATATCTTCAATAAACACAATAACAAAGGAATCTAGGTAGGGTTTGAAAATACCGTTCATCAGGCTCATGAACACGGCCGGAGCATTAGTAAGTCCGAATGACATGACCAGAAACTCACAATGCCCATACCTAGTCCGAAAGGCTGTCTTAGGAATATCTTCTGCCCGAATTTTCAACTGGCGATAACCTGACCTTAAATTGATCTTTGAAAATACAGCCGCTCCCCATACCTGGTCAAATAGGTCATCTATCTGAGGAAGAGGGTACTTATTCCGAATAGTTACCTTGTTCAACTGGTAAGGTCATTTCTTCAAATTGCTCTCCATTTCAAAGTTCATAGCCTTCGAGGTAGCTTCATCGATATTACCTACCAAATAAAAGGACATGTATGGGGGCTGCTGCCTGCCCAGTGCCAAAAGGTCAAGGAAGTTGGTTACCTGATGACAGGGTAGCCAGCGATCGAAGCCCAGGTGAACAGCGACCGTAACTATAACGGTCCTAAGGTAGCGAAATTCCTTGTCGGGTAAGTTTCGACCCGCACGAAAGGCGTAACAATTTGGGCACTGTCTCGGAGAGAGGCTCGGTAAAATAGACATGTCCATGAAGATGCGGACTACCTGCACCTGGACAGAAAGACCTTATGAAGCTTCACTGTTCCCTGGGATTGGATTTGGGCCTTTCCTGCGCATCTTAGGTGGAAGGCGAAGAAGGCCTCCTTCGGGGGGGGGGGGGGCGAGCCATCAGTGAGATACCACTCTGGAAGGGCTAGAATTCTAACCTTGTGTCAGGACCTACGGGCCAAGGGACAGTCTCAGGTAGACAGTTTCACTACTAGCTTTTAGTCTTAAGTAGGCAGCGGCGGTCAGGAATGAATGTTATACTAAACTATACGCCATTTCATTAGGACAACACTTGCTTAGTCTTTTTCTAGCTTGATTGTGAAGCATGGTTTGGAAAGGTCAGCTGAAATACGGTATATATCAACATTAAAACCTATTCCTTTGTGGCTGGCCCCAGTGCTTAACGTCAGGTTCCCTCCACATACATATGAAAACTAATCCAACTGTATTAGCTCATCAACTTGCCTTAACGCACCCCCACTATATAATATAGGTGCGTACTTGCATACGGTATCACTTGCCTAACAGCTGCCAAAAGCGGAAGTTTCAATGTTGACGGGCTTATTGTCTCTTTTCTTATCTTAAAAAAAGGGAAAATAAGAGAGGGATCACTCCTCGGGCAGTCACTAACTGTTGCGCCTTCCCTTCTGCTTACACCATTTCTTTGTGAATGCGTAGCTTTGCTCTTTGTTGCGCTACTTCCACTAGCAACCGGCTTCGGATTCTCCTTAAGGCACCGTGTTGAGTACAGATTTGAATAGAAACTCTATTTTGAGGCTCAATGTTGCTGGACTCTACTCCTCTCCCAGGGCTCGCTCCGCTCTATGCCCAAAGCTTCAACTCAATCACTTGGAGAAAGGGATTTGACCTACCAACTGCAGGCTCGGGTGCGAGAACGGTATCCATTGCCTGCTGACCCCTCCCAATAATACGTGTTTCTCAAACACCCGCTTACTACAAGAACGTATAATGATGAGAATCAAAGCAGTCTTGTGAATGCCCAGTTCTCCTGTCTTCTTCGAGTCCTTAATAGAACTCAAAACTAGGTTTCTTCTGTATATAAACTATATCTTTCTCTTCTTCAGAGATTGAATTGAAAGTCGACTGAATGTGATGAAAGGTTATATGCTTAACACATGCAAGTCGAATATAGTATGAAGGCTTTCTCTTCTAAAGGCAGGGGTGAGGACTCCATTGAGGCATTAAGTAAGGAGTTGGAGGAAATCAAGGCGCATCCACTTCGTCATCTCAGTCTCTTTTTGTGCAAAGAGGTAGAAAAGATTCCCCCTTCTAGCCTCGAGTAGTGGACAGTGTATCATTGATAGTGGTGCTATTGATCACTACTCTGGTATGAGTACCATTTTCTCTTCACTTAACCCATCAACATCATTGGGTAAGCTAAAGCTTGCTGATGGCTCTACTACTCCCATTGTTGGGAGTGGTACTGTGAAAGAAAACCATCTCCTCCTTACCCTTGAATTCTATTTTATATGTTCCGTATCTTAATCTCTTGTCTGTGAGCTCCTCTCCTTATAGTCAAGTGGCTTTCACTCCTTAACAAAAAGAGCCTGAACTCCGGTGCCACTTTCGTCTCTGATCGGTGTCTTTTTCAGGACCTGAGTGTTGACACCCAATTTTGACCGACCTGCACCTAAATATGCTGCTTATATATGTATATATTTATCTATTTATTTTACACAAAAATTCGACTTACTTTTGTATTTATAAAATAATTTTTATTATGATATTGTGAAAATTATTTTAAGTTACATATGTATGACTCATATTAATTTTAATTTTTTGATATTAAATAATTATGTCATATATAATATATTTCGTATTAATAGGTGACCTTATTTTGAAATATATTCTTTACTTAATAAACTATTTACCTAATTTTACTAAATTTTATAAATTTATTTGACTAATAATATTACTCGAATTTTTAAATTATTTATGTAAATAATATGATTTTTATAATATTTGATAACTTAATTTTATTTTCTAGTCATTAAATTATTTATAAATATAATAATTTAATTATATGATATTTACATAAATATACTTAAATTTAGAATTTATTTATTAATAATAATATTTATGTGATTTTCTTATAATTTAAACTATTTTGTTATCTATTTATTAGTTATTTTAAAGTGTAGTATATTTATTAATTTAATAGCAGCTAAATTCAATTTCATTCAATTTATTTAAATTATAGCCATTTCTATTCAATTTCATTTCAATTTATTTCAAATCTGGCCACTTTCTATTGAATTTATGTCAATTTTAACCACTTTGATCAAATCTGGCTATTCTTTAAACTCAAAATCAGTCAATTCAATTGATTCTACCCGTTAACCCAATTCGCAACCCGCTTCTACCCATGATCCCACCCGTATTACACCAACCAATCCTAGCCGCTCATCTCACTTGATCCTACGGCCCTAATTAATTCTAATTCTTTTTCCTTATTTAATTATCATATACCCCAAACCCTAAAACACTTCCACACTTCCTCCCCCTCTCTTCCCCTCTTAAGCCAGCCGCCGCCACCTCCCTCCCTTCCTTCTCCCCATCTTTTTCGGCGACACGCCACTGCCCGCAGCCAAATCCACCGGCCACCAGACCACCATTATTTCCTACAAGTTTCGACAGCCGACCCCCCTCTCACCTCTAAAAACAGCCGCACCCAAACATCCCGTCTTCCTCCCTCTTCCCACCGGCGAACCTCCATACCAAACGACCACCACAACTGCCAACAGCTGCAACAACGCCGCCAGCCCTTCCCCCTCACTTCCGCCATAACCTCCATAATTTCCGACAACAGACCCAACCGGATTTCTCTCTTCCTCCATCTCCGGTCATCCCTCTATTTATCCCGGCAAACCATCCCGTAAACCACCGAGAATAGCGCCGCCTTCCGATCGAAATCCGACGCGGCAGCCAACCAGTGACACCACCAGTCCCGACCAATGCCACCGATAATCTTGTTCTTAACTCGAATATAGATCCATATCTGATTTAGTTTTCTGTCATCTATTATTGATTCTTAATTGTTCTTAGTTGTTTGTACTGATAAGGTTCAATTTTCCATCTATGCATGTTAATTGTTTCTTAATTGTTTGTCCTGACAAGGTTAAATTTTTTCATCTATGCATGTTAGATGTTGATTTATGACTCCGCTGACGAAATTCATAGTCTCTATACTGGTGTAATTAATTTTGAATTTTGGTGAAATCGATTAGTCAATATTAGGCCCTAAACAGGTTGATGTCTTATTTTCTTTATTCGAATGTCATCATATGTGAAAGCCCCCTTAATTAATTATGTGATTTGCTAATAAGTCTGGTGCATTGATGGATTCATAGTCTCAGGTGTGGTTTCCTGTTCCATTAGTTTAATTATTCCCTTTTCCGGTTAACATTGTCTCTTAACACGTATTTTTTTTATCTAACATTTTGTTTTTATTCTTTTCTGGCTACTGCTTGATGTTGTTTAAAAAAAAATTCACCTATGAAGGCCTCCAAAGTATTATGAATTTTGGTTCCGTCGGAACTCACTTTTGTTGAATATTCTTATGAATATGAGTTGTTGTTTGATTCTGATCTTACGAAGTCAGTTGTTATTTGATTTTTCTTATGTGTTTATCCGTATATGCGTGTCTTAGTATATTGCCTGTTGTTTAATATTTCAAAAGGAATAGATTTATCTTATTATGAATTCTGTAATATTTGTTTTAATTTCGGACTCCTATTTATCTTTTTCTTTACACTTAATTAGATATAATAATTGAATACATGATAACTTTAAGTTTGAATATTTTGGCATTAATTTCGTCCCTAATTGACTCCATTTATTGCCTAAGGAAAGTAATTTTGTCTTGATTGATCATCTTAAATAATTATTTTCCCTTTTACCTTTAACAGTTGAAACTATATTTGGTATGTATATTTTCTTGCCTTTCTCTAATTATTTGGACAGCTTTAATATATATATTTATGGTAAATTTAGATAGGACATATTTAGTGGATTCATTTATGATTAATGAAGGAAGAATTTGCTCTGATTGATTATTCTTATTATTTCCTTCCATATTATGACTTTTGTGACATATAAGTATGCCCTCTCCTTCTTTCAAGAGGAGGGGGGCGAACAGTGAAAGAAAAAGAGGGACTGCCATACTTAATATTACTCTATTTTTTATACTTTGCTTTCATTTTCGACACGAGCACTGCTCGGGATCCAAGAAATCCTCGTGATCTTGACGTGTCGAATTCAGGTTTCGATCATTGTTGCTTTGCTTTTTGCATTAATTAACCGTTTTGCTTAACAGGTTAGGAGCGAAGAGTCGCTCGGGATACAAAGGACCATGGGTTTATGGATTTGTTTATTTTATTTTAATGTTTGTATTTATTTGTTATTTTATTTTTTTATTATTATTCTGTAATAATTGTAAAAAAAAAACAATGGTAAATAGTGGAAAGGGGTTTGGGGGTGGGGATTGTATGTTTTATCTAATAATCCCGCCTAGAAATCATGCCATTAGGATTTCAATAACCTATGCGGCGTTAGATATCATGTTTATAGGGTTAACATAAACACGATTATTTCACTAGAAATCATGCTTATAGGGACTATAATTAATTAACTTTACGAGTAAATCCGTCTATGGGAACTGTTTGGTACATGCCGGTATGCTCAAATAATTTAAGTATTGATTTATTTATTTTTTTCTGCAAATAGATTTATGATATTTGAATTTGATAATCGTTTAGATATCATGCCTATAGGATTTAATTGTGTATTTGATTTGTACAATCTGAACATTGAAGGTCATGTCTAATTCTTTCATCGTGAACCTCGTTTTCAAAATAATAAATTAAATAGAACGGTTAGCGATTTAAAAAGAAAATGTCTGAATAAAAGGATTTGGACAATTATGGGCTAATAAAATATAATAAGTTATGCTGATTTTGAATCAATTTGTAATTGACTTTCTATCCGACAATTCATGCTTATTTGATCATATATTTAGCGCACTCCTTTTCAAATCACAAACGTAAGTGATAGCTATTAAGAATTGATATTTGGTTAGAAATCATAGGGTTTATTAACATCCATTTAGAAATCATATCCATAGGTTTAAACAAAGAGGCCTATTTGAAACTTTCATATGTTTGTTGTGCTAATTGTTATTTGTTTGACGTTTTTTCTATAGCCTTAGGAATTTTAGACCAAAAATCCAAATATAGTTGTCCAAAGCCTCGTGGACCTTAAGATTGGTGCGGGTAGGCAAATAATAGGACGTTAGTTTCATCACCTAGTGCGTTTAAGTTAATTAATTAACTAGGCGGGTAATCGGGAAATGATAGTTGTGCTCGCTGAATAATACGAGCAATTCAAAAGATTGCAAAGTATTATTTAAGTTGCACAATTGATCCCATTAGGTCAAACTTTTCTAAACGTAGAACTACGTTCGGCCTGATTCCCTTAAGGGATACGTAGGCGCCTCCATAAGGCTTGGCCCCACAATTAAATAAATTATTTATTTGTTTTATTCTAATTTTTGTATTATTTGCCATAATCTTTGCGTAAAATATGTTAAGTTAAAATTATCTTTGAAATCTATTATTTTCTTTTCTCACTCATCTAAATTATTTTTGAAATCTATTATTTGCCATAACCTTTTATGCAAATTGATTTAAAACAAACCTATTTGATCGCTTAGTTAGATCCCCATTTAATGAGTACGGCCGGGAACCACATTTGTGGACCTCGAAAGGTGCCTAACACCTTCCTTTCGAGGTAACTAAAGCCCTTACCCGACTCTGGTAACCTAGCAAATAAAAGCTTAGAACGGTGCCCTAACGCACCTTAATCGTTAGGTGGCGACTCTCTTTTTAGGCCCTTAAGAGAAGTCACATGTCGAATCTCGCTTTTTCCGCGAGGGAAAAATGGGGCGCGACACTGAGGACCGGGGGATCCTTGGGAGTGGACGTGAGGACAAGGGGCTCTACATAACATCCTTGAGACTTCTGGTCTTATGTCCTCCACACAGGCCTTGAATGCTTCTTCTTATAATGAAGTAGAGTTATGGCATCGTAGATTAGGGCATCTTCATGTGTCAAACATGCGAGTCTTAGTTCCTAGTTTATCTGAATCTAGTGTGTCTGAGTTGCAGTCTTATGTATGTAAGAGGGCTAAGCATATTCTAAAGTAATATTCCTATAGTGAGAGTCATTGTAGTGTACTATTTGAGTTAGTTCACTCTGATGTACGGGGGCCTGCCCCTACTCTTTCTTTATCGGGTTATAATGATTTTTTGACTTTTTGAATTTTTTTTCTCGTTTTACTACTGTTTATCTTAAAATATCTAAGGATGAGGTTAGTTTTATCCTTCCTTTGAGATGAATCTTCAAAAGTCTTTATGGTCTGAAGCAGTGTTAACCTAGGTTTACCTGATTAATAGGGATGCTTTCCGTGGTATTGAAAGGGACCTGTACAAGTGTGAAATCCTAATGCTAAAAAATTGTTCTTCTACCTAATTTCTAAATGTATCGAAGTCCTGGGTAGTAAAGAAAAGTGGGATGCTATATTTCCAGGATTGGGATTCGTAAATATGTTAATAGGTTCTTGATCTATATCTTCCATTTTTATGTGTGTGTGTGTGTTATGTCTATGTAACCGGGACCTCTCATGAGAAATTGGATCCTAGAGCTGTGAGATGTGTCTTCACTGGTTATCCGACATCACAAAATGCTTTGATTCCATTACAAAAAGAAAGTCTGTCTCTATGGATGTTACTTGATTTTCAAATCAACCTGATTTTCATGACCCAACCAAGAAAACCTTGAGTCATCAACAAGAAAAACCTGAGTCAAGTGATCAACCATCTTTTATAATCCCTATGTCATCTTCCCATAGAGAAAACAATGCTACTACTCCTCCAGGGGAAGATGCGGTCAAGACCAATTAGTGGAACGTACTGACCTGACGAGGTAAGAGAGGACTAGTAGTCCCTTATGTTCCTCTTGTTAACAACGAGGATCTTTCCCTTGAATTGGGAAATGTTAATATGCCTCAAGATGAAGAGAGTGAAACTAACCCTGAAACTTCTGATCTTGATCTTACGATTGCAGTCAGGAAAGGGGAAAAAGAGCCTGTACCTAACTCCCTTTGAACTACTATATATCCTATCCAAAATTGTCATCCTCCTACAAGGCCTTTATATCCACTTGTAATTCGGTATCCATACCAAAGACTAGAAGGGGAGCCTTGTGTGCCCCTCACTGGAAGAGGGCGATTATTGAGGAGATGAGTGCACTTGAGAAGAATGAGACATGGGAGATTGTTGATTTACCTCCTGGAAAGAAGACTATGGGATCTAAATGTAAATGGGTATACACAGTGAAATTCCAGCCAAGTGGGGAGATTGAGAGATATAAAGCAAGGTTAGTGGCAACAGGATTCACACAAACTAAAGGAATAGACTATGGCGAGACCCTTTCAACAGAGGCAAAGGTCATTTCTATTAGAATCTTACTTTCCTTGGCTACACAGAGATCATGGACATTGTATCAGTTAGATGTGAAAAATGCCTTCTTGCATGGGGACTCACACGAGGAGGTGTATATAGAGATAGCACCTGGATATGGAATGAAAGGGGAGTCACATAAAGTATGCAGATTGAAGAAAGCCCTGTATGGATTGAAGCAATCCCCGAGGGCGTGGTTTGAGAAGTTCAGTAAGGCCATAGTTTAGTTTGGCTACAAAAGGTGTGCTTCTGATCACACACATTTCGTAATAAAGGGTGAGATAGTGAGCCGGATCATAGTAAATGTTTAGAATATTGTGGTCACTGGTAATGATGTTGATGAGATTGCAAGATTAAAGGCTTACCTGAGCCGCACCTTCGACATAAACTTGGCATGCTAAGGTACTTCTTGGAAACAAAGGTTTTCGAGATCTATAAGAAGTAGAGCCATATCTCAAATTATGTCCTTGATTTGATGAAAACAGGGATGTTAGGTTGCAAGGCCGCAATTAGCCCAATATAAGAAAATCATAAGCTTGAAGAAAAGAGAAAAGAACCCTTGGATGATGCAGGCATCAGAGGCTTGTGGGAAAACCTAGATATCTTACTATCACTAGACCTGACAGTACCTATGCTGTGGGGTTGGTAAGCCAGTATATGCATGCTCCTTCTCAAGCACACCTACATGTAGTATACAGAATCTTGAGGTACCTCAAAGGTTATCTTGGCAAAGGTATGATCTATACTAATCATGGCCATGGGAGAGTTGAAATCTATGGTAATGCTGATTGGAGTGGGTCAGTAGAGGACAGGAGATCAACTTCAGGATGAGAAAAGATCGCTGAGAAAGCATCCTGGTGAAGATAAAAGAGTTCGACACCTGACCGAAACAAAACCCGTATTCTTCCTAAACCCCTTACACTTAGCATGATGGATATTGAATAAAGGGACGACCGAGGGGGTACTGATTTGAGGGAAGCATAAAGGAAGATGCCGAAAGGTTATGTTAAAAGAGATGACTATGAGACTAGTGCAAACAATATGTTGAAATAGTAGATTTGGTAGTCCTCTTTCTTTCTCCGGGTATGAACTCCTCCCTTGAGGAACCCTGTTGTGGCAATTCAACCCATAGGGTATAGTTACTATAACTAATAAGAAGCATAGTAAAGTCAGTGTAGAATAATTGAATCTCTTATTAGCTTGTGAAGGAAGGAAGCAAGTGTATCTTTGAAAGCAGCAAGGAGGCATTAGGGGAAACCTAGATTCAAGGTCGGAAGAATCGGAAACAGACTCAAAAACAGAACCCTTTCTCTAGCGGCCTCTTGGCTTCTTTCTTTACAATCAGTTCAGGCCAGTAGCTGCTCCTAGTTTTCGGACAGCTAGAATCCAGCATTCAGGCTGCTTCGCCTAGCAGCACGACGCTTGTATTGCTCTCCCACAACCCCGTTTTCACGGTTTAGGCTGCTCCCATTTTGCTCGTTGCTACTACGGGAATCGTTTTTGCTTTCTTTTCCTCTGGCTACTTAGATGTTTCAGTTCACTAGGTTGTATCTTGCCTTCCCATGGATTTAGCAGCAGTTTGAAAGGTTGCCCTATTCGGGAATCTCTGGATCTATGCTTATTTTCAACTCCCCAAAGCATTTCGTCGATTACTATGCCCTTCCTCATCTCTGGGTGCCTAGGTATCCACCGTAAGCCTTTCCTCGTTTGAACCTCGCCCTTCACTTTAAGGTTATGCCATCCTAAGCACGAAATGAAACTGTTGTGATTTCACTTTTAATGAGGAAAGTGCCAGGCATGGAAGACCTTCTTTAAGAGAGAAAGTTCTTTGCCGAGAGCAATCCACGGCTCTCTCAACCCAAGACAAGAGGTCAAGAGGCAGAGTCCATATGGTTACCACCTAAAGCCGATAGTTTTTTACAACCGTAAAATCGAGGTAGAAATCTCTAGACATTCCCCCAGGCGTAAAAACGGTTATTGACAAAACTTAACGATTAAGCAAGGAAAATAATAAGAATAGAAGAAGTGCCTTGCCTCCTTAAATTCAGCATTTGAACTTGTTGGCTAATCCCTATAAGCTAGAGGGAGACCATGACTGCACGAGCCAGTGGATGCACATCCCCATACTATCATCCTTCTTCTTTACAAATAGAACCAGCGCACCCCATGGCGACACACTCGGTCTAATAAATCCTTTACTGAGTAGCTCCTGCAGCTGCTCCTTAAGTTCTCTCAACTCAACAGGTGCCATTCGGTATGGAGGAATAGAAATGGGTTGGGTTCCTGGTTCCAAGTCTATACAAAAATCTATATCACGGTCCGGCGGCGTACTAGTTAAATCTGCAGGGAACACCTTTAAGAACTCACAAACGACCGGAACCGACTATATGGAAGGACCCTCTAAACTAGTGTCCCGAACATGCGCCAAATACGCTGAACAACCCCTCTCTATCAACTTACAACACGAATATAAGAAATAAGATTCTTAGGAGTAGGGCTACAATTCCCTTTACAATCCAACCTAGATGACTCTGGACCTGATATAGCGACAGTCTTAGCATAGCAATCAAGAATGGCGTGGTAAGGGGACAACTAACTCATTCCCAAGATTATATCAAAATCAACCATGTCTAAGATGACTAGGTAAGATTCTTAGGTGTAGGGCTACAATTCCCTTTCAACTCCAACCTAGATGACTTTGGACCTGATATAGTGACAGTCTTAGCATAGCAATCAAGAATGGCGTGGTAAGGGGACAACCAACTCATTTCCAAGATTATATCAAAATCAACCATGTTTAAGATCACTAGGTAAGATTCTTAGGAGTAGGGCTACAATTCCCTTTCAACTCCAACCTAGATGACTCTGGACCTGATATAGTGACAGTCTTAGCATAGCAATCAAGAATGGCATGGTAAGGGGACAACCAACTGGTTCCCAAGATTATGTCAAAATCAACCATTCCTAAGATCACTAAGTCTGTCAGAGTGTCAAATCCCATGAATTCAACAATGTAGTCACGAACAACCCTATCCACTAACACAAAATCCCCAACAGGAGTGGACACACTGATAGGAGTATTAAGCACATCACACAAAATATCATGACCCAAAGTAAAATAAGTAGACACATACGAAAATATAGAGCCTGGGTTAAACAACGTAATAGCCATTCAATCAGCCACAAATATCATACCTGTGATAACAGTGTCTAAAGCCTCTGCCTCCGGTCTACCGGGAAAGGCATAGAAATGAGCCTGGTTACCAGCTTGAGAACCGCCCTGGTTGGGCTGTGCATCCCTCTACCTGCCTAGTGTCACCCCTACCTACCTGAGCACGTCCTCAGCCCTGCTGAATACCACCTCTAGTAGCTGGCGGACCACCTCATCCCAGCTGCAGACAATCTTGGATGAAATCACTACCTCCTCTTCCAGTAGGGGCCAGAGCTCGAGGAGTCGTATGAGGAACAACCCGACTGCCCTATCTGAACCTAGGGCACCATCTACGAATGTGGCCATACTCTCCACACCTGTGGCAGACCTTCTCAATAACCGATCTTTGAGTTGGAACAGAAGAAATAGGACAAGATCCAAAATCAAAATGAACCATCTGAGTACCCCCAGCTGCACCTGACGATCGTGGAGCTGTCCCTGGTGGACCTCTGACTGACACCTTCATGGAAAACTGAATAGGGTACCCAAAGAAATCCTGAGGTGTCAGAGCCTTCAATAAGAACATCTGAAAGAACTAACTCTCCAAGCCTTCTTCTCGGCATTTCTCGCATAACCCTCCTGCCTCACCTCTTCAACTGACATCACGTACTCTAGCACCTCCTGAAAAGTCTTCACCGAAGAGACCATCTGCAGAGCTGGTACCTGGAGACCTACATTCTGGCCTTTAATAAACCACCTGATCCTCTCCTACTCTATGGGTAATAAGAGTAGAGCACATCTAGAGAAGGAGTGAAATCGGGCCTCGTATGCAGCAACTGATGAGCTCCCCAACTCAATGGAAGTGAACTTATCTTGTCTCCTATCCCTCAAAGTGCAAGGCACATATTTCTCCAGGAATGTGGAGTAGAATTGGGTCCACGTCAACGGCGGGGACCCTACTAGTCTGCACTCCATGAAAGCCCTCCACCAAAGCTTTGCATCACCCATCAGCTGGAAGGTGATAAACTCAAAACTATACCTCTCTACCATTCCCATCTTATGAAGCCATTCATGACAATCTATGATGAACTCATAGGCATCCTCTACCTCTATATCGTAGAAGGTGGGAGGCTTCATCTAGGTAAGTCTCCAAAATAGGTCATGCTCTTCCCCTGTCATCACCAGTCCTGCCACTGGCCTCAGAAACATCACAGCCTCCGATATATCATTAATATGTAGGGTCATAGTAGCTACGTGTTGAATTCCTGACTATTGTCCCACTGGAGTTGCTGGTGCTACCCCGAAGCCCACAAGGCCGCTCAGAAGGTTGAGGACCTGAGCTAGGACCTCTGAGGATATTGGCGAGGCAGGCATTTCTCCATGCTTCGAGACCTCTATGTCAACTGCCACCCACTCCTACGCTGCTGGTGACATGGGAGATAAAGACCTCTCTTGGATTGGAGAGGGAGCATGGGTCCCTCCTCTAGCCGCAGTGGGTATACGACCATGAACTCTTCCCCTTCCTCTACCACGAACTGGGGCCGCCAATGCTGGCTCAAGCGATGCATCTCTATCACCGCTTGCATGTGTTCACACCATTTGAGAAGGAAAGACAAAAAGTTGTTAGATACCAATTTGGATCACCAGACACCAATTGGAATCAAGTAATCGCACGAAGGGAAAGAAGGACTAAGTTTTCCTAAAGTCCTGCAGCCTCTTGAAGATAGTTATAGACATCTCCGCACCGATCCACGAGACTCTACTAGACCCGTCTTAGTGCAACGAGATTAATGAACCTAGGGCTCTGATACCAACTTTGTCACGACCCAAATAGCCGTGATTGACACCCACACTAACCCCCCTAGTAGGTGAATCAATGAATTCCTGAAACTACCCCCATAATCAAACATTCTTGAAAAAAGAAATCAACTATTGTGAAAAGAAAATTTTCAAATCATTACACTACACGTACTAAAACCAAATAAGCAATTCTCCAGAACCTAATTGTCATTGCACCAGACGTCTAATTTATTACTAGCTAAGGAACTAAAACCAAAAATGAAATAAAATGTTCGAGTGTCTGAAAGAAGGACATCTGCAAAAAAGGAGTGATATGCGCCCTTATCTGCTCACCTTCTTGATTCACAAAGGCTACTGGCTCATTGGTAAGGGCGCGAAGAACTATCGGGCTCGAACTGTATACTTAGAAAAGAATGCAGGGTAGGGTCAATACATGACACAGTACTGGTAGGCATCATCGTCCGACCTTACATAATAACATATAAGTACAACAAAAGAGATATAAAAAGGTTCCTCAACTTTAAGTAGAATTACATGCCATTTTATGAACACTAGTTACACTTAGGAATCAGTCCGTCTGCTCACTGGATTAGGCCTTTCGCTATAGCAGTCACTTGTCCGCCGCAACGAAAATGGTCACACTACAGTGGCACTACTTAGGCAGTAGTTCGACAGGCTACTCCCTTCTCAGCTCATCCATCACACAGTTCAATAAAATCAACAATTACATTTCACATAACACCATGTCCATCAGCGACCATAATAACAACAAGCACAATTACTATTAAGAATTACAAATCCTTAGTTATCTCAGCAACAACTACTCAACAACCACACATAGTAACAAAGTTGCACTTAGCATTAACGCCACGTTCATTGTAATCAATTTGCATTGTATCCACAATAAGTTAGCAAATTATCGTAATACGTTTCACATCCACCCCATGAACATAAATGAAATCACAAACAATAAGTGAAAAACACAACCAAGGGTAACATGACGGGAACACGCCTCCGCCATCTTCCCTTAACACTCAACCACATGAATCGTGCACACACATGCTAGTAGGTCTTACTTATGGCCAAACAATCATGGCTTATAGAGGACTCTAGAAATTCATGTATCATGTCGGCGTGGCCCCACTCCCACTCACATGCACGTCCGGATGCTCCTCTAGGACACGAGCTACTCAAATATTTCTGCTTGTTCGGATACTCCCCTCGGGTACGAGCCAATCAACATTAATATGTTAAAATCTTTTCATTCATCATCCTTATAAAACATGTCAAGCGCATCATTGCATCATACAGAAAGTTACAATCTACTTCTCAAATAAGCCATCATCAATTAAATATTCTCTCGTTAATGAAGTATAATCATTTTACTAAACGTTCAGCACAGTTAATTTTATTATCATATACGCAATCTTGTAAACAAGTCGTCACAGTTCAACATCACATCATAGTCACGTTCATAAGATAAATTAAGAACAATACACTCACATATCACGTAAACATCCGAAGATCAATCGTATGTCAACATTAAACACTATACATGCCATTATATAGGTCTATCCCTATAAACTATATCCTACCTCAATTACTCAAAATTATCGGTTACGCTACTCTACATGAGCTTTGTCCTTCCTCAATGCTTCAGATTGATCGAAATCTATGCATGTATAATCATTGGTTAATCACTCCTCAAAATAGGGCCTAATTCGATCAAACCCTTCTCTTTTCAGGGCAACATAATAGAACACTCTACCCTTCCACCTAGTTCGAGGTCCTCACCTTGTCTAACCCATCAACATTAACGAGAGGGACCCTAGGAAGTAGACATTACTCAAAATTTTCAACAATCAACCATCCCATTGCTTCCCTACAATCTCAGCCCTAGTTCAACTTAGGGTTTTCTCTATATAATTTCCACCATTACAAGTCCACAAGCAATCTAGGTTCAACACTAATCAAAGTAGAGTTAGGAGGATTGAGATTCTTATCTTCGAAGAGTAGTTCACTGCTCTGGAGAAATTTTCCTCCCCTTAGCCCTTGTGAATGAGTTTTTGAGAATAATGGGGTAAAACCCCATAACTCCCACATAAAACCCACTTTATACCTCTCGTTGTCTGCTGTAATGGTCACACTTCTGCTGTAGCAGACCCGCTACAATGGCGATAGGGTCGTTGCGGTGATTCCAGCGGTTACTCCCTCATTTTGGCATGGCGGAATTTCAACTGCTACCATGGTCTCGCTGCAGTGGGAATTCCACTACTACAGCGGTCCCTTAGACCATTAGCTTCCCAAAAATACACAATTCTATACTTAGTTTATTTTACAACCTCCCTATCTCATCCTTAGCCAGTTTTCTGTGTTCTATGCCCTTAACCACCCTGTAAAGACGTCCGGGTTGTTACAACGAGTGATATCACGCCAGTCACGATTCTTATCTTTGGCAAGGTATGAACACCCTTCCAACCAGGGTTACAGGTTGGGCTTCATGAGGCGCCCATTTGAGTTTGTTGGTTAATAGGCTCTCCCACAGTACAATTTTAGATTCAGTTTAGTATAGTTTGTTAGTTATAATTTTCAGTTTTTGATTACAAATTTAGTTTTCAGTACAAATACATGACCCTAAAAACCAATTTTACTTGCATTACATTAAATGTTTTCAGACTATCATACCACTTCAGTATTCACACATCTTAGATAGGGTCATTGTACTTTACTTCAGTTTATGTATTTAGCCATGTTTTATGTAGTCTTTTCTCAGATTTATAGCATGTTATAGATTTCAATTGCATTTCCTATATATCCAGTACATTTCAAGTATCGATCGTATGCTCTATGTGCTATATCGTCTTATAATATAGATCCAGATATTTAGAATCAATCCCGTGGTTAGACACGTCTCAAATTTTATCAGCTAGCAGTGGTGAGTTCTCAGCTTCTGACGATGGGAGTTATGTTTCTTTATTTCAGTATTACTTTAGTTTCAGTCTTAGAAGTTAGATAGGGACTTGTCCCAGCACCTCGTTAGATTTATAGAGGCTTTCAGACAATGTAGTGTAGTTTCAGCTTATGACTCAGTGTTTCTAAATAAACTATGTCCTTATGCATAATGATCAGCTATTTTTCAGTTAACTTCTTCTCAGTTATGTTTTATAAGTTGTTGTTATGTTAGAACTATGCTATGCCATGGGCTATCTGGGAGCCATTCGTGGTTCCCGTGTTATGGCCAGGGTGTAGACTTGGATCATGACACATTTGCTTTCCCATATCTTTCTCCAGTTCACCCCAAATATCTTTGGCATATTCAGAATATTCAATAATCCAAGATATATCCTTCGTCATAGAGTTGATTAACTAGGAAATGACCAGGTTGTTACTCCTCTTCCGTTGCCTGGCCAAAGACAAGGTCTTAGAAGACTTTTAGAGGATGCACTTATAAGATCTAGTTTGTTTCTAACAGATAGAGCGACTAAAATAGTTCATTTCCAACTAACATATGAAGTGCCATCAAAGAGCGTGCGAACGAGAGAATTCCTGTAACGACCTGAACTTAGACCCGAATCATAACACGGGATAAAAAACCCCGAGAGGCCCCAAGTTGACCAATGGTATAAGCATATCTAACTTCATGTCACTCAATGTGGAATACTGAACATAAGATATAGCAGAAACGTAAACGTAATATAGCATATCGTAACATTCGGAAGCACTAGACATACACATAAGATGAGTACTACATGCGATCTGAAAGCCTCTATCATGTAAGATGGGTTGATGGGATAACATCTCCAACTAACCTAGCCAAACTAAAACAAATAACATCATACATGTCTAATCATATGGCCCTCGAAATAATTTGAGCCATTATACATAAATCATGAGGAACAGTGGGAGATTCTCGTAACCGACATACTCCATGTGAGCACACGTGGAGCCCGACTTATAACCCTAGTCGAGAGGGTGTTCGTACCTTGCCAAGGGTAGAACCATGAAAGACATGATCACACATGGAAAGGACCATTTGGGACAAGGACAGTCACAAGGGAGGTCCCAACATACTTACTGTGGCACGTAGTTTATAAGATCCAGGGCAGAACCTAGGCCCCGAACCTACTTGGTTTTAAATACTACTCCCAAATCGTATATAGTGCTCATAGTGTAATATGCATGAATTCATGGGCTAGTTAAATCATGATAATCATAAACATACTTGTACATATGTGAACTAGCCATGACATAAGGCCCGTGAGTCTGCCAAAACATAATTCATAAATCATAGGTTTCATCATACTTATAGATCATACATATAACTTGTAAATCATTGAATCATAATGGGTATTTAAATAAATCCATATTTCAAATCATAAATCATTATGGGTTTGTAAATATCAACAATTTAAGTAAAGATCATAACCCGATTCGTCAAAGATTATACATAATCAGGCTTAATTGAGTAGAAATCGAAATCAACAGTTTTATAATCAAAATAGTTGTAAAATCTTATCAAAATTCATAAAATATGATGTAAATCACAATTTAGAATAACCCATTAGAAGATCATTAAAATTCCACAAGATTAGAGTTAAAATCACATGAGATTTTTGATAAATTTTTCACAAATTAATAGAGATTGGGCATGAGTGTGAACAAAAACACCCATTCGTAACTCTACATACCTGGATAAGATCAGATTTCAAAGTTCCTTGAATGCCCAATGGAGAATTGATGAAGAAGAGCTTGAGGATAGGCTTGATCTCTCTTAATTCTTCCTAATTTTGCATGCATAGGAATGACTATGCAAGGGGGACTTAACCTATCTTAACATACCCAGAAAAATACATAAAATGATGTAGTTTAGGGCCCTAGAGCATAGAAATGTCAAAAATACCCTTAATGAAATCACCCTGAAACACTGCATTGGTCACTCCCACGGACGTACCAACGAGTCATTGGAAGATACCACGACTCGTGGTACAATCAGTCGTATACATTGCCCAGTCCTTGATCTTGGATTCATACCACGGCTCGACAGAATGGGTCATCGTACCATCTAACGGGTCATTATATCAGTCATTGATTGCCCCTTGAGGATTCTGAACTTCCCTCACAATGAGTCTCACCACGACTCGTGGTTGCTTTCAATGAGTTGTGGTATCCATCCATTAAGTCCACTAGAATTTAGCAACCCCTAACAACGATTGATGACAATGGGTCGTCACATCTCACTATGAGTCATTGGATGACCCGTTGCTTCCCCAACTACCAAGGTCCAATGCCACCCACAAGTACAAACAATGACTCATTCTTTCTAGCAATGAGTCATTACATCATCCGTTAAATCCACTGCCACCAGCCTTTTACTTACCACGATTGGATCCAACGGGTTGTTGGTTGGACCAACGATCCGTTTGGTCATCTGTCCTGAGCAATTTTTCCCACTTTTCATCCAACTTCCATTTTTTATCCCGGGTCTAATTTTAGGCACTTTCGGGGTATTACAATATCTCCCGCTTAGGAACATTCATCCTCTAATGTTGGAAACAAGCAGAAAAATAAAGACATGCAATCATTACACCTAAATACTGATCATTTAACCAAAAACTAACGGAATGACTATCTCTGCTTCATACCACATAACTAAACTGATTTCACGATTCACATACACATCCATATACATACACGAAACTTGAATACATGAACTGAACATAAAAACTACATAGAGTTATAGGGAAAAATCGATACCTCAAGTCGAAACTAAGCAAATAGGGAATAAATGTGGGTATTTAGCCATCATATCCACTTCGACTTCCCACGTAGCTCCTTCAACATGTTGATTCCTCCATAATACTTTAACTGAAGCTACTCCCTTGTTCCTTAGCTTCCAAACCTGACAATCCAATATTTCCACCGGAACCTCCTCATAACTAAGGTTATCTTTTACAGCAACACTGTCCATGGGGACTATTAGAGCTGGGTCTCCCATCAACATCTGGAACACATAGGCGACCTTGGTACTGAAGCACACCATCTCCCCCTTGGGAGAAAACCTCCACCATCTGACTGCGAACGACTTCCTTCAACTTTACCAAAATTGGATCCTCATCTTGTCTAGCTTTCACATCAGTCACTAAGGATGATTCTGATCCGTTTTGGATAATAACGCCACCATCGATCGAGTAAATAAACCTAACTCCCATCCTTGCGAGACGATGCACATCTTTCACCAACTCCTTCTTTCCTTCATCTACATGGGACACACTCTCCATAGAGAGTCTACTAAGTGCATCCACTACCACATTATCCTTACCCGAATGGTGAAGAATACTCATATCATAGTTTTTGAGTAGCTCTAACCATCTTTGTTGCTGTAGATTGAGATCTTTCTGCGTGAACACATATTATAAGCTCTTGTGGTCCGTAAACACATCCACATGGACCCCATACAAGTAATGCCACCATATCTTCAATGCGAACACCACCGCAGCCAATTCAAGATCATGGGTCGGGTAATTCTTCTCATGGACTTTCAACTGTCTAGAGGCATACACTATCACTTTCCCTCGATGCATCGATACACACCCGAGTACGAATCTTGAAGCATCGCAATACACCATGAACACCATCATAATAAAGAATGAAATATTTCCTAAACATCTCGTAGCCTATTTGTCATAAGTGTGGCGCGCTTCACACACACAAAAATACTCTACTTAACACGGCTTTCAAACATCCTAGGACACTTCAAACCTATTGCTCTAATATCAAGTTTGTCATGACCCGAACATAGACCCGGATCATAACACGGGACAAGGAATCCTAAGAGGCCCCAAGTAAACCCATGACATAAGCATATCTAACTTCATATCACTCAATGCGGAATACTAAACATAAGACATAGCAGAAACATAAACATAATATAATATATCATAACACTCAGAAGCACTAGAAATACACATAAGCTGAATACTATATACGGTCTGAAAGGCTCTATCATGTAAGATGAGTTGACGGGACAACATCCCCAACTAATCCAGCCAAAACTGAAACAAAGAACATCATACATGTGTAGTTATATGGCCTTCGAAACATTAGGACTCACCAATAAAGCTGAAAGCAACTCCGAGATGGACTGAGGATGGAGATGAGCCTTAGATTCGGGTCTTGTATCATGAAACAATACATCATAGAAAGTATGTGGTCAGTACATGGAATGTACCTAGTATGCAAGGTAAGCAACAAGGATATTTAAAATATATAAAAACTCATAAAACATCATAAGCGTAGGACATCATTCTCATATCATAAATATCGTAACATAACATAAGGATCAAGGTTTTCAAAACATTCGTAATACAATCGTAATCATGATCATAAAAGAAAAACCTTGTTGAACATAATTTGAGCCATTATACATAATCATAAACATGCATAAATCATGACGAAAAGTGGGAGATTCTCGTAACTGACATATCCCATATGTGCACACGTGGAGCTCGACTTGTAACCCTCGTCGGGAAGAAACATAAAAGACGTGATCAAATATGAAAAGGGCCATTTGGGCCAGGGACAGTCACAAGGGAGGTCCCAACATACCTACAGTGGCACGTAGTTTATGAGATCCATGGCTGAACCGAGGCCTCAAACCTACTCGGTGTTAAATACTACTCCTAAAATATATATAGTGCTCATAGTGTAATATGCATAAATTTATGGACTATTTAAATCATGATAATCATAAACATACTTGTATATACGTGAACTAGCCATGACATAAGGCCCGTGAGTCAGTCAAAACATAATTCATAAATCATAGGTTTCATGCATACTTATAGATCATACATATAACTTGTAAATTATCGAATCATGATGGGTATTTGAATAAATCCATATTTCAAATCATAAATCATTGGGTTTGTAAATATCAACAATTTAAGTAAAGATCATAACCCAATTCGTCATAGATTATACATAATTAGGCTTAATTTAGTAGAAATCGAAATCAATAGTTTTATAATCAAAATAGTTGTAAAATCTAATAAAAATTCATAAAATATGATGTAAATCACAATTTAGAACAGCCCACTAGAAAATAATTAAAATTCCACAAGATTAGAGTTAAAACCCCATGAGATTTTTGATAAATTTTTCATAAATTAATAGAGATTGGGCATGGGTGTGAATGGAAACACCCATTCATAACTCTACATACCTAGGTAAGATCAAATTTCAAAGTTCCTTGAATGCCGAAGGGAGAATTGATGAAGAAGATCTTAAGGATAGACTTGATCTCTCTTAATTCTTCCTAATTTTGCATGCATAGGAATGACTATGCAAGGGGGACTTAACCTATCTTAACATGCCCAGAAAAATACATAAAATGAAATCACCCTGAAAAACTGCACTGGACACTCCCAAGGATATACCAACGAGTCATTGGAAGATACCACGACTCGTGGGTACTATCCGTTGTATACATTGTCCAGTCCTTGATCTCGGATTCAAATCATAGCTCGACAGGACGGGCCATCGTATCGTCTAACGGGTTGTTATATCAGTCGTTGATTGCCCCCTGAAGATTTTGAACTTCCCTCACAACGAGTCTCACATGACTCGTGGTTTCTTCCAATGAGTCATGGTATTCATCCGTTAAGTCCACGGGAATTTAGCAACCCCCAACAATAACTGGTGACAATGGGTTGTCACATCTCACCACAAGTCATTGGATGACCCGTTACTTCCCCAACTACCAAGGTCTAGTGCCACCCACAAGTACAAACAACGACTCATTGTTTCCAACAACGAGTGGTTACATCACCGTTAAATCCACTACACCAGCCTTTTACTTACCACAATTGGATCCAATGGGTCATTGGTTGGACCAATGATCCGTTGGGTCGTCCGTCCTAAGCAACTTTTCCCAGTTTTCAGCCAACTTTCATTTTTTATCTTGGATCTAATCTTAGGCACTTTCGGGGTATTATAATTTCCCCGCACTAATGAGTCTAAATACGTTTATCATGCCATTTCTTCGTCCATTCTTTATACAACTTGGCGTTATTATAAGCATTCAAACAAAACTCATCTAGCTCGTGAAGCTATAACAACTGTTTCTCCCCAGCCGCCTTCATGTCCACATTCAACATCTGATTAGCCTAGTATGCTCAATGTTCTAACTAACATTTAGATGATGCATGTAGTAATTTTCATGAAATATAGTCCAAGATTGTGGCACAATAGTAGTATTAGAGGAATTCAACATATTCACAACTAATAGCTAGAAGACAAAATCAATTAAGAGATTTAAGTGATGAAACCATATGCAAATAGGCTAAGGGAGAAGAATGAGTGTACTGGATTCTATCGTAAATACGAAGCAAAGAGTTAGGGTAGCGTCGAGGAATTGATAACTCAATAGCAAAAGATCACACTATCAAGACAAATGCCACCAATCCAGAACTATCAAAGATATAATGGAAGAACAAAACATCGATGAACATCAATTGAGGTAAGATCGATTGAGAGTTAGTGCTTAGATTTTATAATATTTGAGCTCTGATACCATGTTAAAACTTATATCATGATTAATCGATGAAGAACACATTAGGGTTTGAGAGAAGATTCTATAGAAGGGGAAGGGACAATAATGTATTTTGAAAAAAGAGAAAACAAATTTTGTATTCTTTATAATAAATCTACTTATATTAAAGCTAAAATAAGTTATAAAATTGGTCAAGCCCAAAACAAATAAATGAAGGTAAGCCCAATCAAGCCCAATTAATCTAAGTGATCCCTGTAGCATATATTCCACCATATGCTTGGAAGCATAACATGGATGAAAGCAATATGATTTCTCAGAGGATCGCCAGAGTTAAAGGAATTGTTAGAAATAGAAATGGAAAAATGATAGTTGCTTTTGTCTATCCTAGTCAATTCTACACTAACAGTTTCAGTTCTCAAGTTGCTTTGATAAAAATTTCTAGTGTTTCCAACAGAACTATATTAAGTTAGATGTGGAACTTAACTCCGTGATCATAGTAGATATGATTACTGACAAAGCTAAACCTTCCTGGAAAATTCAGAACCATGATAGAAGACATACAAAAGAAAACAAAACAAAGGACTACTTCCATGAAGACAACAATTGGCAGATATGCTAGCCAAGCATAATTGCACTCTTCAATGTCTCGAGACCTTCCCAAGGAAGTTCTTCACCCCTTGATGATGAATAGGTTACAAATCTCTATTTTTCGTTGAAGGATAAAAAATACTTTGGATTATGTTACGAGCACATGAATTTTTCACTCTTCTAGACCTTTTCTAGTGTTCGACCTATTTTTGAAGGTTTTGGTTGATATCCCCATTCATATTTGTGTATCTCTTTGATTAATTACATGAATGGTAGGGTCATGCCAAATCCCTTATTATCCTAGAAAGATACCCTTGGTTATTGGATTCAATTAAAGAAAAATTAAAGGGTGAAATGTTTTTTTCATAGGATTAAAGAGTGTGCTAGAGTGCTAATTTCTTTTTCATTCTTAACTAGAGGTTTTGAGTTCGAGCACTGAGTATAAGGACACCTTTAATAGGGAGTGCTTTATTCTCAAAGTGAAACTTTTCAATGTAAATCCTAATTAGTTGAATCACAAAGAAGATACTGAATATCGAGTGAAAAATTAAAAAAATGCTTTTGTATTCCTCTTTTTGTGATTAGATTGAAGGAATCAAATGTCACACATCGTAAGTTTTTTTCCGTCTAGCCGATGTATGCGTGTGCATGTTGAGAGTTTAGAGTATGGCACATGTAGGGGAAGGCTCAAAAGAGGAACGAGTAAGCATGTCAAGCGAGCGAGTGGAAGAAGGCCGGTGGCAGCCTGCACTGGGCACCGCGCCATAGACCTCCCTTCGACGCATAAGGTGACGTGTCGTGCTCGTACCTTGCGGCGACAAGAGGCACGCTGCGAACCCCCTCTGCACCGCCTTCCACCTATATATATGTAAGTTTATGTGTTTTGAGTCATTTTAAAAATTTCCCAAATAGAGAACTATACCTTAGGAGATTACTTCATGAAGTTTTCGTTAGATTGAGGCCAAATTATGCTATCAAATCACGTTTGATAAAAATTCTTCTAGGGTAGTAATTCTCGGGCCTGCAAAGAACGTATCTCCAGAGTTGAATCCTTGAAATTGGATCAGGTTGACAGAGCTCTATGGAGTAGAATCCATAGAAATTATTCCTATTTAAGTCTAACGTTCCTACAAGTGATAAGTAAGTACTTCTACCTTTCCAATCTATAAGTATTCGTAACGTTTTGCTGAATTGGACTCATTTTGACATGTTGTCGTTGTGTTTGTGGGTTATGGATGATGGCCTAATTCCCTTGCTATGAAAGCCCTATTACCTTGATGTAAAAGCTAGAATATGGAGGGATTACGAGTTCTTGATCGAGGTAGGATTGATTAAGCAAAATTTAACAATTAAGGTATGTTAAGGCTAACCTCTTTTGGAAAGTTATTCTCATCGTATAATTAATACAACTTATACCTTTATAGTATCTTCTGATTGTATATATTGTGGTTATTTGCTACGAGATGAATTGAGAATGTAACATAGTATCCCTGATCGGGAAAGATTTTATTCAGTTTTGACTATCGCCAGAAGTGACATAGAGATTCCCTGTTCACTTATTTAGCATCCAAAGAGACTAGTAGCATTTTGCTGCCATACTGAGGCCATATAGACTTGTGGTTAGCTGTTGGGTAGCATAGGACACATCTTGGCAAAATAACTTTCTATTTTGATGCCTAAATATGCAGTAAAGCTCGCATACAGGCTGTTGGCATACTTTGACGCCTACTGGACTAGAATCTTGATAGAATGGCCTTATCTTCGAGTCAATGGCACCAGGGTTGCCTAATGAACTGGGTGGTAGCGTTCTAGGTGAATTACCTACTATCAGTGACCATATAGATTCTTTCGACTTACAGTTGGTCATATCGATCACTCAAGAAACCACCCTAGTTGTCAGAAATCTAATGGACTACATGATATTCTAAGTGGGAATCCTATTAGCTGTTATATATGGGGCTAACGCCTCTGGTTATTCATACAAATGCCTACGTACATGTTGCCTAGAAGGGATAAGTCTAAGAATACCTGCCTACGGGGCTACAAATTGCTCACAGGAGCTATATGCTATCTGGACAGACCAGATTGGCGCTTATGGGACTAGAACCTTAGTATTACAATTTTACTTTTAGGTTAATAATTGTTGTGGCTGCTTGTAAGGCTATTGTGATAGACTGCTTAGAACATATCCAGTTATTAGTAGCCCTATAGTCACCCTAGGCGAGGGAACTATATAGTTGCTAATCTTAGGCTAAAATAGCATGCGGAGTGATGCTTTATACCTTAATGTAGTCTTGTTTATCTAATGTATTTTATACATTTTCATGTAATTTTATATAAATATGAATATATGTGCTAACCAACATGATTAGTCCTTGTTTTGTAGGTTTCAATGATTTGGAGGAACTAATTTATAAGTTGGTGAAAGAAAGGAATGTACTTGGAAGCAATCGACGAAAGTCGGCAAGGCCTAGGCATGGCAAGCGAGCAGATGCGGCAGCAGGCAATGCACCAGCGCGCCAGCAACGTGCCACGACAGGCCATCCCCGTGCCAAAGGAGTGTCAACGCGCTGCTCAAGCAGTGTGACACGCTGCCAACGCGTCAAGAAGGCTGCCTAGGGTCGATTTTGGGTGATTTCCAGAGAGCCTTCGCGTTACCTCCATGTCACGGAGGCAGTGCTCCGTGATACACTACATGACACGGAGCCATCCCATGACAGGCTAAATTGTGCACGTTTCTCATTTATTATAAATAGGTCCCTTAGCTCCTAATTCCACTTTGTCACGATTTTATTCTGGAAAACTACATAGGAGTGAAGGGAGAAGTGGGAGAACTCATCTAGGGTTTGTCAAATTCCCTTCTCATCTACCAAATTCATGTAAGTATGTTAGTTTAGTAGTAGTTAGTTGTAGTTTTACGAACATGAATGGCAAGAACCCTTCCTCTAGGGTTGAAGCCATGAATTATGATTGTGATTTTATGAAATTGTTTTGGAATTAAGTTATTGATTGTTGTTTTCGTCTTGCATTCTGGATTGTTGGTTGTTTTTATGGTTGATCACCATGAAAACATATACGTTAGCTTGGGCAATTGCTTGAGAAAGAATTACCTAGGTCAGGACATGAGAATGTAAGGAGCATGTTTGTATCTCACGATATAAATTCGTGTTAGGATAGAAATATACCTAACACCTTGCTTGGTTGATAAACGGGGGTTATCAAAGACCAACTTAGGATTATCACATCACCACTCAAAGAAGTAGTTGTGAGGCTAAGTTGAGTTAAATGGTTAGACGCATGAAAGTCCCTAATCGTTTCCCTGTAAACCACAACATAATTAATTGCCCGCGAACTAGAAATTAGCATCCTCGCTCACAATGATGCAGTGAGGCTAGTTTGCCTTTTTTAGAGGCTCGAAAGACCATGAACATGCAATTCTAATTATGTGAAATAATAATTGATAGTTCCATGCTTAAACCATTGCAAATTGTAGTATTGCATGATTATCTGGTTTTAACTCTATGTTGCTCCTATAGTAAATTCAGGATATTTCGTTGACCAAAACAAACTTAATTAAATCTCCCTCGAAAACTTCTATAACCAACACTTGAGAAAGTTAAGATCACACTTGAAATGGATAGTTAGAGGAATAGGTCCAGTCCCTGTGGGTTCGACATTCCGGTTCTCAAAAAGAGCCACTATATTACTTGCAAGACCCGTACACTTGCGGGGTGCGAACAAGTTTTTGGCGCCGTTGCCGGGGACTCGGCGAAGTTTTGATAATTTATCTGTTTGTGTGATTTTTAAATTTCCTTAAGTGTTGAAAAACTTGGTCTTAGTCTGTTTATTTGCAGGTGATAGGTTGTCCTGCCGAGCTGGCTAGAAATAGAGAGCTTGTGGAATCGTTGCTTGAACCTGAACGTCAAATCCATTTGCGAAGGAGAGTAGCTCTAGAGAAAAATCTGAAGAGACTTCAAGAAAGGGTACAACAACAACCACCCGCGGGACAAGCACAGTTGTCATCAGAAGCAATGGCAGCAAGACCAGTTCGAGAAGTGGCAATCCCACTAGCGACGAATGTGACCTCTAGCATCCGTAAACCGGAGCCTGGAGGGCACTTTGAGCTTAAACAGAACATGGTGCAGCTGTTATATTCTAGTGGTCAATTCACTGGGATGGCACATGAGGACCCGCAGCAGCACCTACAGAGCTTTTTAGAGATTAGTGACACGTTTGTCCCCACCGGCGTGTCCACAGATTATGTACGACTTACCCTCTTCCCATTTTCATTGTGGGGAGAGGCAAAAAAAGTGGTTGAAGGCTGAGCCACCAAACTCCATAACTTCGTGGAATGACTTGGCTAAGAAGTTCCTTTGCACGCTAAAGGCAATGTCAACTCTTCAGCCCAAGTCTGATGAAGGGCTTCAAATTGAGAAGAAGTTGGAGAAAGAGAGGAACAGAGTGGAGGCTGTTTCCTCTAAAAAGCAAAAGAAAAGGAGATGGTTCTCTAAAGAGAACCCATGTATGAGGATGTCTTGAAAAGGACAGTCCACGTCGTGCCACGACGTAAAATAAGGCGCTGCTTGGGAGGCAACCCAAGGGTACCTCAGGTACAATTCGTAATTTTGATTTGTGTTGCTTTTGTTATTTTCATTTTGTTTGTGTTTTTGGTGGAAAGTTAAGCACAAATGGCGGGAAGTCTGAGTACCAAGACGGTGGAAGCTAAAGAGCATGGAAGAGAAGAAGTGTGGGGTCGAACACCCACCTCTGAAAACTTGAAAGGAAAGCATGCTTTTAGCTTGGCATAGAGGCTCAGGGAGTATTTCTCATACTTTAAATGTTAATTTGATGCTATGAGGACATAGCATGATTTAAGTGTGGGGTGAGAAAAATTTCTAAATTTTTGTGCTTAACAAGTTTTTGGTGAATGTGATGCTTGTGTGAAATTTGGGAGAAATTTGAAAATTTTTTGTGAATTAAGCATGACTTCATCACCCGTTGGTTTTTCTTTTCGGTTCTTTTCCGACGGGGGGGTCTTTGAACTGAAGAATAAAATTTTTCTTTTTCTTTCCTTTGTCTGTATATAGTGTTTTTAGTCATAGTTAGGGACTGTTTCCGACGATGGATGGATGACGACCGTCTTGAGGAAAAATTAGTCGGTAGGTGTTGGGATTTTGAAACCATAACTAATTGGTGCTTGATGTTCTTGTTATGTGCTATACGTGATTGTAAGATGCAAGTATGTTCAGTGTGAAGCATGCAGGTGTATAACTTTGTATGAGACACTTAGGCTCTTGAATTTGACTCAATATGATTGAAGCTTAATTCTGAATTCTTGTGATTAGCTGAGTAAGAGTCTACTGAATGTGTCTTGATTTGAGCATGTGTCATGAGGGTAAGGTTTTTGACTATTCTGTGCTATTGTGGATTGTCTAGAACTTGCCTGGTGTGTTTATAAAACGAAATGAAGGATGTGAATTGTAGGAGATGATTTAGGCATTTCTTTGAATGAACCAAATTTTTATCCCTCATTTTACCTACCTTGAAAAATTAATCCTAGTTAGCCCCTTTGAGCCTTGAGCCTATTCTTTGACGGCTGCAACATTAGCTTAGTCCTTTTCTTTCATGAGACTTGAACTTGATCCAAAACTCCTAAGCGCTTAAGAGAAAAATATGAAAGAGTAAAGGAGTGAGAAGAAGGAAAAGAAAGGAAAAGTAGCAAGTTGTAGAAGTGGAGAAAAGGACAAAGTGCACTTGTGTGAAAATGGTTGATTATTATTAAGGAGTTAGAAAACAAATTAATGAAATTTATTTTATAGAGCTCCTTACTAATAAGCTAAAAGTGCCTAAAAGAAAAGGGGAACAAAAGAGGAAAAAGAAAGCTGGAAGGAGAAAAAGGTGAAGTAAGGGAAGGGAAATTTGTGATGAGGGCATAAGGTATTAAAAGCGCTTGGGAAAGTTAGTCGCTATCATTGGCCAGAATAGTACCTACCTGTCCCTTAGCTTACATTACAACCCATTAAGTCCTACTTGATCTTAAATTCACACATCCTTAAATTAGTGGACTAAAACACTAAGGGCAAGCTTATGGGTCATTACATGATGCATGTGAATTCTTTGTGAGAGTGAGCGTAATTCTATTCATGTAGCCACACATGTTGTGATTTAAAAATTGTTTTTGCGTGTGAAAATGGGTAACTCTCTTTCCGTGAGGGCACATGTCGAATGAAGGATATAATTCATGTTGGATTTCTTAATCAGTTGATTTGCATGAGTTTGCTAAGATTGAGAGTCGATTCTTGAGGGTAAGAAGTCTAAACATAGTTGTACTTTATTTCGATGATCAAATCGTGCATGCCTTATTTTTAGCTTGTTATCTTACGTAATCATTGTAGACGTAGCTTGAATATTTTTTCTAAATGAGTTATGGGTGAGTCTCCATATGCATGAGATTTAAAAGGTTGTTCGAGGACGAACAAGACTTTAAGTGTGGGGTAGGTGATCTTAGGCTAAAATAGCATGCGGAGTGATGCTTTATACCTTAATGTAGTCTTGTTTATCTAATGTATTTAATACATTTTCATGTAATTTTATATAAATGTGAATATATGTGCTAACCAACATGATTAGTCCTTGTTTTGTAGGTTTCAATGATTTGGAGGAACTAATTTATAAGTTGGTGAAAGAAAGGAATATAGTTGGAAGCAATCGGCGAAAGTCGGCAAGGCCTAGGCATGGCAAGTGAGCAGATGCGGCAGTAGGCAGTGCTCCAGCGCGCCAGTAACGTGCCACGGCAGGCCATCCCCGTGCCAACGGAGTGTCAACACGCTTCTCAAGCAGCGTGACACGCTGCCAACGTGTCAAGAAGGCTGCCTAGGGTCGATTTTGGGTGATTTCCAGAGAGCCTTCGCGTTACCTCCGTGTCACGGAGGCAGTGCTCCGCGATACACTCCGTGACACGGAGCCATCCCACGACAGGCTAAATTGTGCACGTTTCTCATTTATTATAAATAGGTCCCTTAGCTCCTAATTCCACTTTGTCACGATTTTATTCTGGAAAACTACCTAGGAGTGAAGGGAGAAGTGGGAGAACTCATCTAGGGTTTGTCAAATTCCCTTCTCATCTACCAAATTCATGTAAGTATGTTAGTTTAGTAGTAGTTAGTTGTAGTTTTACAAACATGAATGGCAAGAACCCTTCCTCTAGGGTTGAAGCCATGAATTATGATTGTGATTTTATGAAATTGTTTTGGAATTAAGTTATTGATTGTTGTTTTCGTCTTGCATTCTGGATTGTTGGTTGTTTTTATGATTGATCACCATGAAAACATATACGTTAGCTTGGGCAATTGCTTGAGAAAGAATTACCTAGGTCAGGACATGATAATGTAAGGAGCATGTTTGTATCTCACGATATAAATTCGTGTTAGGATAGAAATATACCTAACACCTTGCTTGGTTGATAAACGGGGGTTATCAAAGACCAACTTAGGATTATCACATCACCACTCAAAGAAGTAGTTGTGAGGCTAAGTTGAGTTAAATGGTTAGACGCACGAAAGTTCTTAATCGTTTCCCTGTAAACCACAACATAATTAATTGCCCGCGAACTAGAAATTAGCATCCTCGCTCACAATGATGCAGTGAGGCTAGTTTGCCTTTTTTAGAGGCTCGAAAGACCATGAACATGCAATTCTAATTATGTGAAATAATAATTGATAGTTCCATGCTTAAACCATTGCAAATTGTAGTATTGCATGATTATCTGGTTTTAACTCTATGTTGCTCCTAAAGTAAATTCAGGATATTTCGTTGACCAAAACAAACTTAATTAAATCTCCCTTGAAAACTTCTATAACCAACACTTGAGAAAGTTAAGATCACACTTAAAATGGATAGTTAGAGGAATGGGTCCAGTCCCTGTGGGTTCAACATTCCGGTTCTCAAAAAGAGCCACTATTTTACTTGCACGACCCGTACACTTGCGGGCGCGAATAGTGGCTCGCCTATAACCTTGTTGTTCGTTGATGAACTACTATTGTACTAGTATGACCCTTAGAGTATCACTAGGCCACCCTGAACTTCGCCCTTTTTTTTCTAAGGTAGCTAATTTTATAATTGCTTTCATGACTATATGGCTAGCTTTGGACACATAGAATATGCCTGTTAGTTGCTATTCAGGATGCTACAAGAGCAAGTAATTGTTGTTTTACACCTAAGGGGCTGTGTACTCTTACTGAGCGACATGTAGTATATAACTTATCCCTATCAGATGCGATACAAGCTCCTCAAGGAGTGAAAGATAATCATGAAGTGTATATGGAGCTATACTAAACTCATATTGCAGTATAAAGTCGCGAGCGACTATACTGAGGTCCCCAAAGCGATTTGAAGTTTGGTGCCCTTATCAGCTTCCCTTACACTTGAGTTGGCAATACTGACCCTCAGAGGAGCCCATATGGCTCAGATTCAGTTATAGAAACACAGATGACTCAGATATAGTTAGAGAGCCCAGTTGTCTCAGATACAATTAGAGGAGTCCAGACGGCTCAGATACAATTACAAGAGCACAGAAGGATCAGATACAGTTATAGGAGCCTAGACGGCTCAAATACAGTTACAGGAGCTCAGATAGCTTAAACCCAATCACAGGAGCCCAAATGGATCAGATATAGTCTCATAGATCGAGTATTCCGTAGCTACAGCTTTCCTACGGGGCTACATGGAGCAGATAGGAGTATATAGATTGCTTGCACTTGTCATGGCTTATAGGGGCCCAGGTAGGTTTTTGTGTTGCTTGTACCTTCCAGGCTTATGGGGACCAGGTTAGGTTCTTGTTTGTATATTTTCCTACTAGATACAATTTATGGTTGTGACATCATACAGGTTAACTTCTAGCCCTTCCTGCTGACTACTCCGACCTTGAATCAGGTTTCCCCTAATGCCTTCTTGCTTCCTTATCCTAAGGCTGTCACTAAATGAATCTGGTAACTAATGTCGCTTTCAGTTCTTTATCAGCTTTTATTCAGTTATTATTACTGCCTTACATATTCAATACATATTGTATAGACGCCCATGCATGGGGCACTGCATACTTGCTTGCAGTTTTGGACAAATAGGTTTCAAGACCTGCTTAGTAGCTATTCAGATTCCATAGATTGGCCAGCTTCTTTCTTTCGGAGTAAACCAAACATTAGAGGTTTTCATTTCTTTTATTGTATAGTTTTGGGAAGGCCGGGGCCCTGTCTCGACCAATCTATAGAGGCTTGCAGACTACAGTTCTTGTTAGACATGCGTTGTTGGCTGTGTGGGGCCTAATTGTGTTATCTGTTGGCAGCCTTTTCGGCTTATTTATATGTATATGGAAGCCTTCTTTCCTTTTTGATAGCATGGTGGTCTTGTCGACCGCATAGGATAAAGTTATTATTACAACTGTTGGGTTAGCTGTTTTTGCACAGGTTTTGTTACGGCCTTGTCGGCCTGAGGCTATGTTTTGAGCCGAGATGTAGCTAATTGATTTCTTGATTATGTGATACTGGTATGACCTAGAGGTATATGTGTCCAGCCATGTCGGCTCCGAGTCTAGTGTGGCATTAGGTGCCAGTTACGCCTCCCAAGGTGGGGCATCACAAACTTGGTATTACAGCACTGTCGTATCCTAGAGAGTCTGCAAGTTGTGTCTAGTAGAGTCTTGTTTATAAATGTGTTGTGCACCATATTTTATAAGCAGGGAGCTATAAGGCATGATATTATGGTTACCCTTCCTTCTCAGATCATTCTATAGAGTTGAGTTGTATAGGGTTGAGCCTCTAAGCTTATATTGTTATGTCTTTCTAGAGTGATGTCTGATATAAGGTAGACAACAGCCAGCCATGAGCTAGATACAATAGCAGGAGAGGGTACTAGTAGGGTGCCATGATTGGGGATAGCCCAGCCTAAGGGCGAAAGAGAGACATCCCCTCGACCCCCCCCCCCACAAGCATTCTCTAGGACACCAGGAACCTCATAGGGCAATAGATATGCTGACACTACTTCCAGTTCTTCCTACACCTTCAGATCATGATGTCAGGAGTGCAGTATGTATGTTGACTCAGATGATGGCTGCTCAGTGCCAGCCAGTAGTACCAGTTGTTGCTGAGCCTACCGAGGAGTCCAGAAGTTCGAGGGTTCATGAGTTTCTTGCCTTGAGTCCTCCATAGTTTACAGGAACATACTGCAGAGAGGACCCTCAGAACTTCATAGATCAGTTATAGAAGACCTTTAGGGTCATGTATGCTTTATCCATAGAGTCAGTTGAGCTAGTAGTGCGACTATAAGAGATAGAAGTTCTATGATACGAGAGTTGGGAAAGGCCCAAAGACAGAGATGCACCTTCACCCACTTGATAATGCTCAAACCACACCTCTGAGAAGCGGACGTTGTCAATAAAGAACCCAACTAGAGGTTGGGGTCGAACCCACAGGGAATAGGGAAGAACTGGATTATAGCCGGTAATTGAACTTGTGAGGTAGTTACTTTAAAATAGGGGGATTCTAAGAAAATCAATAATAAAAACAAGTATCAAAAATCTGATATTGAGTCAATATTAAAGGATAACTAGGGTTTGTGTTCCCCATGGGTTCATAACTGCTTTGGGTATACACTCGTGATTATCACCAATACTTACTTATAGAACTGATAATTTAGGTTCATTCAAACGACCGACCAATCCATATTGAATGACTATATTCAATCACTCGACCAAGTCTCATGAGCGGTTTCAAACTATCCGCTATCACTATTCCAAATTTAACTATCCTGCGACCACAACTCAAGTTAATACAATGATTATCAAAATCAAGGCTCCGTTGTAATTCTCTTTTCCTAATCTCTATCTCTTCGACCAAGAAAGTAAAGAATTCGGGCAAGTCCTAACATTGCACACTATTAAGAAACGTTTAAGCATGAAGAGAATACAATATAAGTATTTTTTATTGGTTTTAAAATCACTGTGTGTAACCCTAGCTTGTTAATCCACCATGGTTCCCACAACCCTAGCTATGGAGGTTTTAGCCTCTCATAGTTGTAAGATTGTGAATTGCATTCATGATTAAGAAGAAAAATCAATACTTACAATTATGAATGATAAAAACACTTCCTTTAATTACTCAGCAAAATCTTCAAGAACAAGTAGCAAGAACAAGATAAATTCAAGAAAAGGTTGATCACAAGTTGAATCAACTCAATTCTCCTACAAATCTCTTCTCTCCTTGTCTTTTCGTGTCTCTCCTACTTGTCTACAGAAAAATAAAACCTAAAATGTATTTATACCGACAAAAGAATACTTTTCCTAGGCTAACAGGATGAATTTCCATATCTGGTTCTGCAGTCGTCACGAGCCATGTTACGATCCGTAGCATCATCCTATGACTCGTAGCGTCCTATTGTACCTTGCATTGTTGGCTGAATTTTGGCTAAGTGTTGGATCCTGGTATGATTCATACCACCTTCCTACAATCCGTACTGAGCTCCCGTGGTTTGTTTATTAAACTTTGGAATTCTTCTAAAGTTTATCACGACCATCATGGTACAACTCGTACCTTTTCCCATGGGTCGTACATTCTTTCCGTAGCAGGTGTCAGCACCTTATGCAAATTTTCTGGATCTTGTCACGATTTCATCACCACAACTCGTACCAGCTTGGTGTGACTCATACTGAGACTCGTACATTACATCTCTTCAACTTAGCCTTCTATAGGTTTTCACGACCATCAGTACGACTCGTAGGTCCTTCCTATGGCTCGTACTGTGGTTTGCAATCTGAGCATATTTTGCATCTTTCAGGCTTTCTTTCGCAATTTTCTATATCCAACACTAATTTATCCTGCAACCAAAGGAAAAGTGCCTTATATCCACATAAACATACCTAAGTTCATGCTATTTCCTTAGTTTTGAGCGTCGAAAGTGTTGTAAATCCACAACACATCAACACCCTCAACTTAAGACTTTTGCATGTCCTCGGGCAAAGAAAAGAAAAACTAAACACGACGCTCAACTAGAAAATAGACTTAAGATACTATAGCCAATACTCAAACAAACTTGCACTTTCTATACTAACTCTATTGACCCTTTCTCATGGAACAACATCAGCTAATGTATTACAAGCAACCTCAAAACATCATAAACAAGGATCAAAACATGCCATACATCTATCAACAGGCAATCAAGTCATCACCAATGTTTTCCACACGGACCAATGGTAAAAGCAAGCATAATTCATGTACCCTCAGACAAATGAAGTCCCCACTTAGATATGAGATTTCAAATATAATATGGGACTAAACAAGTAAGGCACTCACTCTCACAAAGAAGTTACAAGTATTATGTGTTAGATACCATAGGCTTGCCCTTATTTTCTCTGCTTTAGTTTATCAGATGGTCGGGTTAGGATCACAATAGAACTTGATATGACTTGTAATGTAGGCTCAGGGCTGGACATGGTAAAGATGGGAGATTTTATAATTGACTATCCCTTCCTTGGCACTACATACATTGGCTACACCATTAAACTATTTCACCATTTTATTCTTTCATTCCCTTTTCTTCCCTTTCTCCCCTTTTTATACATATTTGTATGGGTATGGTGAATTTTTAACTTTTTCAGCATTTTCAAATTTCCTTTGGCTTTCTTTTCAAGATTTTCAGCATTTTCCATCTCTTCTTTTCATTATCTCACCACACTCATTCTTTACCATTTCTTTTTTCTTTTCTTTTCTTTTCCTTTCTTCCGTTTCCACCATTTACGCACCCCTATTTTAGCCACCCTCAACTTAAGCATTTTGCTTATATTGAGGTTCACAATATCCAAGAAATGACTAGGTCCAAAATAGGTTCATTTCAAAAGAAATGGATATGGTTAATCGATGAAACAAAGAAACATGGTCTATTAAGGCTCAAACTTGGGATCAAAGGACTCATGCAACTTTGGTAGGGTAATATAGGCTAAAAGTGAGCTAAACAAAAATGTCCTATGATCATATCCTAACCAACCATCATTAGCTTTTACAAAGACCAACTAGGCAAGTTCTAGATCTACAATACAATACCGAACTGAGTACTATACCTCACTCGCACATGGTACATGAACTATTTTCACCTCACCTATCTGGTTTATACATGGCTTAACAAAACTACTCATGTTGACAAACTAAATGACATCAAAATATCCATAGCAATCATGCGTGTTGTCACAAATACATAGCTAATGCATCAAAAAAATTTTAAACAGGGTCAATTTTTTTCAAAAACCAAAACTAGTGCATTTTTATTGACTGAGTACTCCTAAGCTACTTTCTAATTAAACAAAACTCACAAAATAAAAAATAAATAAAAATTCTACACATGCCAGTTCTACTACATAGCATGCGTGAGGGAAAAGAAACACGATAAGAAAAACCCTCAAATGAATAAAAAATCACAAGTACACCCCCTCCCCTTTTTGAAAAGTAAGCTTCGTCCCCGAAGCATCATTTTTAGAACATATTGAAGAGAACATACTTGTGGCGCACTAGGCACTCTTGTCATCCTGCGGAGGTGGTACCTCCGTTGTAGTAGTGGCGCTAGTGGTGGCCGACGCACTCAATTATGTGTCAATTGGGGGAGTGGTCCCCCCCCAGTAGTTGTGGCCGCCTGGACGACCTCTGAAATTGTCAGGACTAAATGTGGATCTCCTGAAGGGTCATGGCCACGGGCAAGCTCAGGCTGAGGTATGGTGGAGCTGCCTGCTCCTCTAGCTCTCTCATGCAGCTCAGACATATGTGTGTCATAAGTCTGCATGCTCTCTGCTCTGGCCCACTTGCGCTCTTTTCTCTCCTTCTTCCTCCTCTTTCTCAAACTTTCCTCGTTAGCATCCTCAGCATCTCTTTTCTTACCTTTATCAATAGTTGTTGTCGGCTCCCAATATGCCGCCAAATTAATGTCCTCGTCAAGATCGACATCTAGGTCCGGAAGAGTAGGGGTTGCTAAAACTGTTGGTTTTCATGATGACAACTCAAATACCTGGCTCCAAAGAGCCCCTAACTCCGCACGAAGACTGTTGGTATCGGTCTGCTCCGCCATCCTCTCATTGAATCGGCACTCAAAACTATCTTGGCGAGCATGTAGCCTGAGTTGTTGCCTCTATCTCTGACTTGACCCATGGTTTTACATTGTCCGTCATAGCCTGAATTTTTTGCTCCGCCAATGTCAATCGTTTTGCTAGCTTTTGGAGGAAGTCCTGTGGTACCAAAGTATACCCTGCTGGTGTCTGAGTCTGCATGCTGGGCAGTGGTGCAGCTGAGGTGCTAGGAGCTGACTCTGAATGACTGGCATCTGTAGTCGGTGTCTCGCTCTGCTCTTGTGTAATAGGGACATTCACCTATGCGTCCCCTGCTGGCTGGGCTGCTGCGATAGCTGTGCGAATCCTAGATCTGCTTACCAGGTTTATCTCATCCAGGATAAGACCTATGTCTGCAATCCTTTGTCCTCCAATCAACTGCTCGTCACCTCGTGGAACTTCTGCCTCCATACATAATCTGAACACAAGACTTGGGAATGGGATAGTAGTTCTTACTTCCACCACTCGATCTCGTATCTCATCTGCTATGATCCTCAGAATATTTATGGGGTAACAAGACATGAGGCATGCCACCAAAGTTTCTCTGCCAGCACTCAGTGTGTTGTCATTGACCATAGGTGCTAACCGATGGTGCACTAGTGTCCAGCAGGCTTTTTCTATGAAGTTCAGTGAGTTCTTGGTCACCTGCTTTCCACCTGTAACTCATTCGGCTTTATCCTTGTTCTCAGCAATCACCCCTGCTAGCCATTGCAGCTGCCTCTAACGCTCCACCATAGCTAGGGATCTAATCTGCTTCATTGCCTCCACCCTGTAATCGTACCCTGGCATCGTCCTGGTAGGCACAAACTGTGGTCCGTACAACATTCGAGTGATGGTCTGCTTAGATATATCCACCTCTTTACCTTGGACCATGACACTCTCCAGACAAGGCTGATCTTTTACCTTTTGCCCTTCTTTTGCCTTCACCTCCATGGTGGCCAAGTAGTTAGCATAAAAATCCCAGACTATCTATTTTATATACTGTGTTGGAGTCTTGGCCATCTACTCAAAACCATAGAAGCTAAAAATCCACTTCATCTCCTCAACTTCATTCAGCGTGGTTGTGAGGATCCTCGGCTCTTCTTGGATGCTCCTCTGAGGCTTGTTCTTAGCAGTGAGAGAGATGCCTTGCTTATAGATTTCTTTGGCACCTGGCACTCTCCACCGAATTGTTCGGCTTGCTCTCAGTGGGGTCTGCTCTTATGCAACCTCAAGAGCCTCCTCCATTGACTCTTCACTGCCACTTTCTTCTTTAATTTAGGTCTCCCCTGACCCTTCTTCAGCATTGGCGTCACTTACTGACTTTTGTTGTTCTTCTCTAACTCCCTCCTCAGACTGGGGAGCTTGAGTGGATGTGGCAATGGTTGCTTCAGCTTGGGCCTTTGTTTTTGCCCTAGTGGTTCTGGTTCCATCGGTGTCTGAGGTGTCTACTTGATACTCCTCAATTGAACCACTAGGTGAGTCTCCTGCCTTGTCAGACTCCGAGTCAGTTGGTTCATTAATCAGTCTCCTTCGGGCTTTTGCTTTGTATGCCCTGCGTTTGTATGTCATTGTACCTGTAGAGCAAGAAGTTAGCATTCCATTTTTGAAAAAAAAGAATTAGATAGGAGATATTCTAAATTTCATCACGGGTCATCACTACAGGTTGTACCATGAAGATACCACTCGTGAGAAGTCCCAGAGTTACAACATTTTTTAGTATGAATCGCAGCTACGACTCATACCGTAAAGGTATGATCTGTACTAGGAGTCGTCTGATGAAGTCTTGCACTGCTATTTTTCTGAATTTTTCCATGACTCAAGGTACGACCTGTAGGTCAATTCTACGAGTCATAGGAAGGACATTTTTCTGCGACCATGTTCAGTTTGGTGGTACGAGTTATCAGTACGACTCGGAGGGGCAACCTATGGTCCGTACTATGCCTCATACCACTTCAAAATTTTCTTTTCTCAATTTGCAAGCATTCTTTTTCAATTTTCAGGGTACTCAGATTTCCCCCCAGGTCTAGGCACATCATCGACTCAATTTAACCCCAGCCCAATCCTCCCCTTTTTGACCTACTACCCGTAACTCATAAGTTTCAAAACCTCAGTTCATCAAGAATTTAGCATTTCTTTAGTCGAAGAAGCACATTATACAACACCCTGATCATTGTCTATTTTCAAAATGAGGTTTCGAGCCTAGTGACTCGCTCACAGGGGTTTTGACACCATCAATCTCAATATGTGACTTTTAGCAATTTTTAATATAACACACTTACTTGATTGGTGCTTCATCAATTATAAATGACCGTCTAGGGTTTACAGACTTTGGGTCGAGCAAGAATTTGGATTGAGTCTTTCGGTGATTTTGAGTTACGGGTAGGGGAAGTGGGTTTTAGTTGTGTTTTTGAGTGCTTGAGCGTGGGAGAGGGTGTTTATGGAGTTCAAATAGGTAAGGGTAGATTTTTTAAAAAATATTGGGCCGATTCAGGTAAGATTGCCAATTTTAACCCGTCACGACTCGTACCACGAGTCGTAGGAAGTACCTACGGCTCGTCCCTTGGACTCGTATGCAACCCTGTTGAAGAAAACTTACTTGGTGACCTATGAATAAATCCTACGACTCGTACCATCAAGGTACGGTCCATAGGGTGAATTGTAGGTCAGATCTTGGGATTATTTTTTCTAAACCTCACCATGATTGCTGCTACGGCTCGTAGGATCTCATCACGGGTCGTACTGAGAGCCATAGCAGCTGATGTTTTAGCCTTCTGTTTTTAATTTTCCCTGCATACTGAGCACACATTAGTTCAATAACTTGGGTTGTCTCCCAAGAAGCGCTTGATTTAACGTCGCAGCATGACCTAGGTAGCCTGGTTACTCAGACTTCACCAGTCTACCACTTGGGTTGCCTCGCAAGAAGCGCCTGATCTAACATCGTGGCACGATGCAAATCTCTTGACTACTCATGATTCGTCAAGTGATTCATACTTATCCTCCATTTCTGAGATCACGCTAAATTCCTTGGGTTGCTTCATTGTCTTGCAGATGTTGAATGTGACCTCTTCTTGATTCTGCCTAAACTTCAACAAGCCAACTTCCACATCTACTAGAGCCCTTTCGATCGAAAGGAATGGCCGCTCCAAAATGATGGGGACCTCATAATCAACCTCGCAATCCAAAATCACGAAGTTTGCTGGGAATATAAATTTATCTACCTTGACAAGCACATTGATCAGGATGCCCACCAGCTTCTTAACTACTCTGTCGGCCATCAATAGTTGCATGTTGGTTGGTGTGGGGGCTCCCAATCCTAATTTCTTGAACACAGCCAAGGGAATCAAATTAATTCTAGCTCCCAAATCAGAGAGTGCCCTTGCAAACTCGACATTGCCAATTATACATGGTATCGTGAAGGCACCTGGGTCTTCCTTTTTCTGTGTTAAGACCCTTATAGCTATGGCACTGTAGTGATGCACATTATCAACAAGCTCATAGTTCACAGATCTCTTCTTCGTCACCAGGTCCTTCATAAACATTGCATATCCTGGCATCTGCTCTAACGCTTCAACCAATGGTATGTTCACAGACAGTTGCTTAAGCATTGAAAGAAATTTCTGGAACTTACCATTCTCCACCTTCTTCTTCATCCTTTGGGGAAATGGTGGTGGTGGTCGTGGGATAGCTTTATGAACTTGTGTTTCTCCTTGATCCATGTCAGGTTGCTTCTCACCTATCGGGGCCTCTTGAAACTCACCAGTCTCTCTCTCAGCACTTGTATCATCATCCTCCATTATGCTCTCTTTGTTCTGCTCAACTTCAACTAGAAATGGGGGGTCAACTGTGGTTTTACCACTCCTAGTCATCACCTCCATACAATGTGCGTCGTTCTTTGGATTTTGGACAGTGTTGCTAGGTAGCGTACCCTTTTGTCTACGGTTCATTGATGCTGACAGTTTCTCAAGTTGATGTTCAATCTTCTTGATGGCGGTAGCATGAGTTTCCACTTTCTGACCCATACTTGACAAGTCACCTCGGATCTCCTTCAGCTGATCACATTAGGAGGCACATAGAATCCGGGCCATCATTTTTCCTCCAATCTCCTTCGCGCTCATGACTTCAGCTCCTATTTCTGAACTCGTTTCTATTATAGATGTCTCTATACTGGTTCCAACCTTGATTTCCAGAACCTTGGCGCCAATTGTCTTGTCCAGACGCTTGGGCGTTGGTTTGAAAATCTGCCACCTGGCTATCCAAGAAGTTGGCCTCCTCCTCAGAATCAGAGTGATCGGCTCCTTGCTCCCTTCCTTGAGTACCCACTACATTGACCTGTTTGGCTCCGGCTCCCATAATATGCTTTTCCAGTAAATCCAATGATGTGCACATATGAGCTAACTCCTGGTCGCGCTCTTCTTATTTTCTTCGTTGGTCTGCAGTCAAACCAATAGCATATGTGTCTACCACTGCATCAACCTCCCTTGTATGCCAGGCCATGTTTGTCTTAGTCACCCTATCAAGAATGGTGGAAGCTTGTTCCCAGGTGTGACTCGTTAATGCTCCTCCAACCACTGTGTCTGCTATAGATTTGGTGCTATTGTTCAAAGACTTGTAAAAAAATTTCCAACCTGGGATTTTGTGGTTAGGGAACTTTGTCAACTTCTTTTTTAATCTCAACCAAGTTTCATAAAGTGCCTCAGCCTTAATCTGTCGAAAATTATAGATCTCATCCTTTAGCTGCAACATCCTGGATAGGGGAAAGAATCTCTCCAAAAACGCCTGTTTGTGCTCTCTCCAGTTGGTTATAGAGTCGTTGGGCAACTCTGATAACCACAAAGTAGCTTCCCCTGATAGAGAAGAAGGGAAGAGTCTGAACCGTATTGCATCCTGGCTTACTCTGGGCAACCTGTACGCCTTGCATACTCCTACAAAGTTCATTAAGTGCAGGTTGGTGTCATATGCTGTGTGGCCACTGAACACCCCTTGCATGTTTAACAATTGAATCATGCTACTCATAATGTCGAATTTGGCCCCAGCGAGCAGTGGTGGTGGCACAATTTCTCCAGTCGACCCGACTTCGTCAATGTCTGGGTCATCAACATCATCAAAGAACTGAGGGGAAAATCTATGAGCTTGTTGCCCCGCCCCTGTCGACCAGCATTTACTACCTCTTCTCTTTCATCTTCCGCGTGCTGTAGCTCAGCTTACCTAGCTTCTTCAGTTATGCAAGCTTCTCTTTGCTCGTGGTTCTCCATTCTATGCAGTTCTCTTTCGATTTTTGGATTTAGTGGAACAAGGGGATCTCGTCTACTATAAGTGCTTGGCATTCACTGGAGAACAGCTTGTGTGTATCAAAAAACACAAAAATAAACGTAATTAAGGAAATAACTACCAAAAAGTCAAATACAAGCTAATAACCTAGTCTCAGTTGTATTCCCCGGTAATGGCGCCACTTTTTGATAATGATCAAACCACACCTCTTACTGAAGTGAGAAGCAGGCGTTGTCAATAAAGAACCCAACTAGAGGTTGGGGTCGAACCCACAGGGAATAGGGAGAACTGGATTATAGCCGGTAATTGAACATGTGAGGTAGTTACTTCAAAATAGGGGGATTCTAAGAAAATCAATAATAAAAACAAGTATCAAAAATCTGATTAAACTCTATAGCTTTCTAGGGCCATATTGTGTCAGATACAGGTATTCAGGTTGACTTGCAAAAGACAAAGACTGAAATACTTGGCCTAAACACATGACTCCAATAGAAGTTCACAGCTTTCTAGGGTTAGATGGGTATTACAGAAGGTTTGTGGAAGAATTTTCTTCCTTATCAACGCCATTGATGAAGCTGACTTAGAAAGCAACTAAGTTCCAGTGGACTGAGGCTTGTGAGCAGAGTTTCTAGGGGCTAAAAAAAAAGATTAACATATGCACCATTATTAGCCTTGCCATAGGGTTCAGAGGACTATGTTGTATACTGTGACGCGTTAGGCGTTGGATTAGGATGTGTGCTGATGCGGCACGATAAGGTGATTGCCTATGCTTCGATGTAGCTAAGGAAGCATGAGAAGAACTACCCTACCCATGATTTAGAATTAGTTGTAGTTTTTCATGCTCTGAAAATTTGGAGGAATTATTTATATGGTATTCATGTAGATATCTTTACTGAGCACAAGAGCATCCAGTATATTTTTAAGCAGAAAGAGTTGAACTTGTGAAAACGCTGTTGTCTTGAGTTGCTGAAGGACTATGACGTAGATATCTTATATCATCTAGGGAAGGCTAACATTGTAGCCAATGCCCTTAGTCGCAGATCCATGGGGAGCCTATCGTATTTGAGGCTAGAAAAGAGAGAATTGGCTCGAGAGCTGCACCAGTTGGCCAGTCTAGGAGTCAGATTGATGGACTCAGTTAATAGTGGGATTGTTATCCAGCATACTATAGTGTCATCTCTAGTTGTGGAGGTGAAAGAGTGACAGTACGAAGACCCTCTCCTAGAACAACTCAGAGGCAAGGCTCAGCAGTAGGAGTCTTTGGCCTTTGAGATAACAAGGGACAGAGTCTTGAGATTCAGAGGCCGACTCTACATTTCACGTATGATAGGGCTTCGCTAGCATATTATGCAAAGGTACATTATTCCTATTAATCGCTTCATGGGGTTCGACAAAAATGTACCATGATATAAAAGAGATCTATCGGTGGCACAGGATAAAGAAATATATTGCTAATTTTATAGCACAATATCCCAATTGCCAACAGGTAAAAGCTTAACATCAGAAACCCAGCAGGCTGACTCAGGGGATAGTCGTGCCTATGTGGAAATGGAAAGCAGTCAATATAGGTTTTGTTACAAATTTACTGCGTACCAGGAGAATATTTGACTCCATTTGGGTCATTATGGATACGCTGACAAAATCGGCTCATTTCTTGCCAGTCACGACTACGTTTTTAGCTAAAGATTATGTTGAGTTTTACATTAAAGAGATAGTTCGACTGCATAGTGTCCCGATGTCTCTCATCTCTGACAGAGGGGCATAGTTCCCAGTTAGATTTTGGAAGTCATTTCAGAAAGTTTTGGGGATGTGGGTTAACTTGAGTACAACTTTTCATCCCCAGACAAATGGCCAAACAAAGTGCACGATTCAAATGCTCGAAGATATAATGCGAGCGTGTGTGCTAGAGTTCAAAGGAAGTTGGGATGATCACCTACCTCTTATTGAGTTTGCATATAATAACAGTTACCATTCTACCATCAGGAATGCACCTTATGAGGCTTTATATAGGTGGAAATACAGGTCCCCACAGGATGGTTTGAAGTAGGCAAGTCAGAGTTGCTTGGACCTGACATGATACATTAGTTAGAAGAGAAAGTTAAGATCATCAGAGAGTGTTTACTAATAGGCAAGAGTCGTTAGAAGTCCTATTATGATGTACTGCATAGAGACTTAGAGTTTTGTGTTGATGACTAGGAATTCCTGGAAGTTTCTCCTATGAAGGGATTTATGTGATTGGCAAGAAGGGCAAGCTTAGTTGAGATCCATCAAGCCATAACAGGTCCTCTGGAAGATAGGCCAAGTGGCCTATGAGTTAGAATTGCATTCAGGGCTAGAATCTATTCTTCCAGTCTTTCAAGTATCAATGCTACGAAAGTTCATAAGAGACCCTTCTCGGGTTGTCCTAGTTGAGGATGTTTAAGTCACAGAAGAGCTGTCCTACGAGGAGACTCCAATAGCTATACTAGATCAACAGGTCCATAGAATGAGGATCAAAGATGTATCCTCTGTTAAAGTTTTATAGGGGAACAAAAATTTAGAAGAGATGACTTGGAAAGTTGAGGACGATGTGAGGTCTAGATATCCTCACTTGTTCTAAACCCTATGATGATAGTACGCAGACTTAGAAAGTTACACTTGAGGTGAGATAGTTCTCAGGTGTTGTATTGTTACTTTTGTTACTATTTTTGTTGGTTGTTGACTTATGTGTTGTGGAGCTATGTTATATGTTGTGGAGCTACTATTGTTGTTATATGTTGTTACTATTGTTGTTGGTTGCTCACTTACGTGTTGTGGAGCTATGTTAAGCGTCCTATGAGATGCCTATATTGGACTTTTCTACGTTTTAGGTTTTTGGATAATCCATATTACAGGGGAGACTCTACTAAAATTTTGGGGCAAAGCCTAAGAATTGAGTCTCTTGAGATTAAATTACATTCGAGGATGAATGTACCTACGGAGAATGATGTTACACCTCGTAAGTTTTTTTTCATCTAGCAGACATGTGTGTGCATATGTTGAGAGTTTGGAGCACAACATATAATGGGAAACGCTCGAAGGAGGAATGAGTAAGCGTGTCGAGGGAGCAGGTGGAAGGAGGCTGGGGGCAAGAGGCACTAAGTGCGTGTTGAGAGCTACGGCTTAGGCGATGACTTCACGAATTTTTTGTCGAATTGAGGCCAAAATACACTATCAAATCATATTTGATTACAAATTATTCTTGGGTAGTGATTCCCGGGCCTACGAAGCACGTATTTGTAGAGTTGAATCTTTGAAATTGACTCGGGTTGATGGAGTTCTATAGAGTAGAAGCTATAGAAATCATTCCTGTTTAAGTCTAACGTGCCTACAAGTGATAAGTAAGTAACTTCTACCTTTCCAATCTATAGGAATTCATAAAGTTTTGCCGAATTGGAGTCATTTTGACATATTGTCATTGTGTTTGTGGGTTATGGCTGCTGGCCTAATTCCTGAACTACGAAAGCCCTATTCCCTTGGCGTAAAATCCATAATATGAAGGGATTACGAGTTCTTGACCAAAGCAGGATTGATTAAGTAGAATTTGACAATTAAGGTATGTTAACGCTAACCTTTTTCGGCAAGTTATTCTCGTCGTATAGTTAATATGACTTGTACCTTTATAGAAGCTTTTGATTGTATATATTGTGGTTAGCTTCTACGAGATGAATTGAGATTGTAACATAGTATCCCTTTTCGGGAAAGATTATATTCAGTTTAACTATCGCCAGAAGTGACATAGAGATTCCCTATTCATTTATTTACCATCATGATAGACTAGTAGCGTTTCTCTGTCGTACTGAGGCCATAGAGGCTTGTGGTTAGGTGTTGGGAAGCATAGACCGCAGCTTGGCGATATAACTTTCTATTTTGATTCCTATATATGCAATAAAGCTTGCCTACCAACTGTTGGCGTACTTTGACACCTATAGGACTAGAATCTAGATAGAGTGGCCTTATCTTCGAGTCAATGGCATCAGGGTTGCCTAATGAACTGGGTGATAGCCTTATAGGTGAACTACCTACTATCAGTGACCGTATAGCTTCTTTCGACTTATAATTGGTCTTATCGGTCTCTCAGGAAACCACCCTAGTTGTCAGAAGTCTGATGGACTACGTGAATCCTAAGTGGGAATCCTATCAGCAATTATATGTGGGGCTAATGCCTCTGACTATTCATATAGATGCCCATGTACATGTTTCCTAGAAGGGTTAAGTCTAAGTATACCTACCTACAGGACTACAGATTGCTCACAGGAGCTATATGCTATTTGGACAGACCACATTGGCGCTTGTGAGACTAGAACCTTATTATTACAGTTTTACCTTCGGGTTAATAGTTGTTGTGGCTACCTGTAAGGCTATTATGGTAGACTGCTTAGAATCATATCTAGTTATTAGTAGCCCTGTAGTCATCCTAGGTGAGGGAACCATATAGTTGCTCTCCTACAACCTTGTTGTTCACTCATGAACTACCATTGTACTAGTATGATCCTCAGAATCACCAGGTCACCCAGAACCTCGCTTATTTTTTTCTAAGCCATCTGATTTTATAATTGTTTTCATGACTATATAGCTATCCGTGGACACATAGAATATGCCTGTTAGCTACCATTCAGGATGCTACAAGAGCAAGTAACAGTTGTGTTAGGCCTAAGGGGATATGTACACTTACTGAGCGACATGTAGTATATAAGTTAGGCCAATCAGATGCTATATAGGCTGCTCAAGGAGCGAAGGATAATCATGAAGTACCTACAGGGCTATACTGAACCCATAGGGCAATATGAAGTCGCGAGCGACTATACTAAGGCCCGCAGAGCCATTTGAAGTTTGGTGCCCTTACCAGCTTCCCTTACGCCTGAGTTGGCATTACTGACCTCAGAGGAGCCTATATGGCTCAGATATAGTTACAGGAGCCAGAGTGCTCAGATACAATTATAGGAGCCCAGAGGGCTCATATACAGTTAAAGGAGTCCAAATGGCTTAGATACAGTTACAGGAGACCAGATGGCTCAAATATAGTTACAAGAACCCAAATGGCTTAGATATAGTTACAGGAGCCCAGAAGGCTCAAATATAGTTACAGGAGCCCAAATGGCTCAGATATAGTTACAGGAGCCCAAATGGCTCACATGTAGTTATAGGAGTCCAGAAGGCTCAAATACAGTTACAGGAGCCCAGATGGCTCAGATACAGTTATAGGAGCCCAGACGGCTCAGATATAGTTACAGGAGCCTAGATGGTTTTGACCCAGTCAAAGGAGCCTAAAAGGCTCGGATACAGTCTTAGAGATCGATTATGTCATAGCTACAGCTTGCCTACGGGGCTATAGTGAGGTAGATAGGAGTATATAAATTGCTTGCAGTTGTCGGGGTTTATGGAGGCCTAGGTAGGTTATTCTGTGTTGCTTGTACCTTCTAGGCCTATGAGGGCTAAGTTAGGTTCTTGTTTGTATATTTTCCTGCTAGATACAACTTATGAATGTGAGATTATACATGTTAATTTCTGGCCCTTACTGCTGATTACTTTCATTCCTTTATCAGCTTTTATTCAGTTATTATTACTACCTTACATATTCGGTACATATTGTACTGACGCCAACGCATGGGGCACTGCATACTTGCCTGTAAGTTCAGACAGACACGTTTTGAGACCTCCTTAGTAGTTGTTTTGATTCAGCAGATTGGCCAGCTCCTTTCCTCCAGAGTTGCTAGATATTAGAGGTTTGCTGTCTTATGTTGTATAGTTTTGGGTAGATCGGAGCCCTGTCCCAACTGATATCTTGCTCTATAGAGGCTTGCAGACTATAGTTCTTGTTAGACATGCATTGTTGGCCGTGTGGGGCCTAGTTTTTTATCAGTTGGCATCCATGTTGGCTTGTATATATGCATATGTGTTCCTGCTTTACTTTTTCTATGATATAAATAGCATGGTGATCTTATTGGTCCACATAGAATGAAGTTATTATTGCAACTATTGGGTTAGCTATTTTTGCGAAGGTTTATGTTATGGGCCTTGTGTTATACCCCGAGAGCCCAAAGAATAGACCCGGGAGTTGAAATAGAGAAAAGTTGAAAATTTGGCATCATGCATAGTAACGAGTCATGAGGAGACTCGTTAGAGAGGCCCACGGTAGTGATGTGACTCGTGGGGGAGGCCCATTGACTTAATGAGGGAACTAAAAGAAATGAGTCCCCACGGGCATGACCACGACTTGTGGTTAGGCCTCACGAGTCGTTGGGTCAGCCGTGGGGGAGAGGAATTAAGAAAAGGAAAGAATAAGGGGAAGTGGACTTAACGGAAGGACCCCAAAAGTCGTGGTCAGTCCCCACGATTCATGGCATGAGTCATGAGCAAGCATTGAATTTATTTTTTTAAGGCAAGGCAGTGTACATCACGGATGGTAACCACAAGTTGTGGTCACTAGTAACGGCTCGTGAGGTTGCCTGTGATGAGTCCAGAAGATCAAAAGAGCACTGTACTTAACAGACGACTCCAAGAGTCGTGACCCTGATCAATGAGTCGTTAGGTCACCCGTTAGGGCCACCTGGCAGTTATTTTCTGTGAATTTAGTAAGGGCTTTTCCGTAATTCCTAAGATCCTAAGGCCTAAACTACGATGTTTTGGGTTATGAATAGTTTCTTTCAAATGGGTTAAGTTCATTTTAGACATTATTCATCCATGCATGCAAATTAGAAGAGATTTGAGAGGGTGATCAACATAGTGATCTTCAATTTCCTTCAATTACCTTTCGGGCATTCAAAGAAGAGTAAGAATCAGCTACCAACAGGTATATAGGGTTATAAATGGGTGATTCCTTTCACACTCACGCCCAATCCCTTTTTAAAGTATGAAATACCTATGTCTAATCTATGGGGTTCTAACTCAAATGCATGAATTTTCTATTTCTGCACATGGGCATGATTTGATTATGATTCTGTTATTGAATTATGAAGCATGGGCAATTTTTATAATGTTTTCGATTTAAAATCATGTTTCTAGCTTTATGAATTTAAAAGCCCATTGATGATATGTTCATGAAAAGTGAGATTTTTTATGAATATGTGATGATGATGGGATATTATGAAGAAAAACAGGTTTTAAAGCTACCTATGTTTATAATGAAGTTTTCGATATGAATTTAGTATTATTGAGTATGATAAAGCTTTGGGCAATGCCCACATGTTAAATATGAATGGCGATGTTTCTGAAATAAGCTTACCACATTATTTTGGAGCGAAATCTCCCAAGTATATTTTCAGCTTGTGGTATGTTTTGAGTTTGAGCCTTTTCATATGTATAGCTTACCACATGGTTTTGGAGCGAATTCTCCCAATCATATTTTCAGCTTGTGGTATGTCTTGAGCTAAAGCTTCTTATATGCATGATTTCATATTTGAGACGTATTGATTTTGATCTTCGTCAATAGATGATGTTGAGCTTCGTTATAAAACGATGTAGAGCATATGCATGTTTTTGGGAGTAGTGTCTAGCACCGAGTAGCCTAAGGGTCGATGAACCTATGCCTCAGAACTACGCGCCAACGTAGGTTTATACTATTATATATGACTTGGGACCTCCTTTGTGAGCTTCCCTTGCCGGAATGGGCCTTCAGCTTCATATTGATATCATGGTATCGTCCCTATACTTGGAAAGGCTTTGGACGGCTCTACCCACTTGAGTGTGATTGTTGGGACCATGTAAGCTCTATCATGGTTTGTCGGTTAAAAGACGAGTCTCCCATTGTTCCTCATGATTTTAGATATGCATACTTTATTACTCATGAGATTGTTATACCTTTATGCATGCTCAAAAGCAGGTTTGACTCGTTGTTCATCTTTACTTATAAATGTCATAATTTAGCTTTGAGTCAATTGATTCAGTTATGATATTATGAAGTTATATCATGTTATGTTGTGAAGAGATCACAATTTCAGAAAGAATGCATGTAAGCCCTACTCTTAGATTCCTAATGTTCTTGTTTTACTTAATGCTTTGTCTTTAAATGATTTTAATTACTTTGGCGGTTTTACTTACCTTGCATACTTGGTATATTTCACATACTGACCGCATGCTTTCTATGATGTATCATTTCATGATACAGGACCTGGCTCTCAGCTTCAGCCCCGCTCGTAGATTGTCTGTCAAAGTTAGCATTCATATTGTGGGTGAGTCCTCATCTCGTGAGGACTAGATTGCTCTGACTTCTTTGTGTATTTCAGTTTCAGTTTTTTGAGCTAGTTGGGGTATTTTCCCATTAGCTCGTCATATGTAGAGGTTATTCGACATATGTATGTACTCAGCTTTAGATTATGTTTTTTTGATGTTACGTTTAAGTTTAGATTTTCCGTTATATTTATGTTGTCAATTATTTGGTTTCGTGAATAATTTAGATGTATGCTTATGCCATGGGTCGACTTGGGGCCTCTCGGGGTTCTTGTCCCGTGTTATTATCCGGGCCTCCATTTGGGTCATGACAAACTTGGTATCAGAGCCATAGGTTTGAAGTATCCTAGGGTGTCTGAAAGCCACATTGAGTAGAGTCTTTTTCATGGGTGTAAAGTGTGCCACACTTATGACGAAGAGGCAATGAGATGTTTAGGAAGTCTTCTCTTCTTTCATGATCTATGTCGTGCGATGAAAAGTCTTTCTATCCTTCTATTTGTGCTATTCGCGATTGTGGAATCATGGATCCTCGAATGATGAATGGAAGAAGGAATGGAAATGGTGAAGTCCATGAGGATGGCAATGGACATGGGTATCAGCAAGCCCCACCAGTTCAGGAGACCCAGGTACCGGAGCCAACTGCCCATGCTGAGTTTCGGGCCTCTATCCAGATGCTTGCGTAGGCCTTGACTGCTCAGGTCAATCAGCAGGTTGTTACACCTATTCCGCAAAATGGCAACGTAGCAGCGGTTCGAGGTAGAGACTTCTTGAGGATGAACCCGCCGGAGTTCCTCAGGTCAAGGGTAGAAAAGGACCTGATCTTGGGCAGATTTATATGCCCAAGTGATACTCAAAAGTATCATTTTCGCCTTGTTTATCTAGCAATGTGTATACATTTTCATGTAATAGGTAATAAAATGTGAATTTATACTAACCAACATGATTAGCATTGTTTTGTAGGTAAAATGTGATTTCGGGAAGCTAAAATGCATGTTGGATGATATCGGAGTTGGACTTGGATGCGAGCAAGGGAAAAGGAATTGGACTGCACAAATTAAAGGGGCTCCGCGATGGAGCCGTGTCACGCTGCCATCGTGGAGGCATTCTGCTTGGAGGGTGAAAATTCATCAATTTCCAGTGAAGGTTCGCGACAGCTCCGTGGCACGGTGGCTAGCCTCCGCGTTGCACGCCGTGCCACGTTGGTGCTATATTCCCGGACCCCCAAATTCCAGTGAGGGTCCGCGTCCACGGCGTGTCACGGAGGCTGTGCTCCGCGATGCACTCCGTGACACGTTGCTTGTTATTCCGGGAAAAATTCCCACTAGTATAAATAGAACACTTAGGTTCATTTTTCATAAGGCAGACTTGGTGGAGCAAGGACGTGGGTTACAGGCAATTGAGGGACGAAAAGTTCAGGGTTTTTTCTCTCTTTCTTTCTTCTTTAACTCAATTGTTTGTATGATTAACACTTGTTTTAGGATGATTAATCCACAAATGAGTGGCTAATTCTCTTCCTTGTTGAGGTTATGAACACTTGTGATGAATTTTGATTATTAATTATATGATTTTTCATCTTCTTCTTCCATGTTGTTCTATTAATTCTTGTTCTTACTGCATTGGTGTGTGGCCTACATTAATGTACATCTAAAAAGTCCGATTTCACTCGATAGAGCACGAAATTGGAAAGTTGTGAATTAATAGGATATTGTTCTTTACTTGATTTGGGAAAATTGAGTTTTGATGTGCTTTCCTAATAGAAATATACTTGAAAGCCGTATTAGTCAATTTAGGAACCGGAATTGTATTGCTAGGTCATGAATTGCATTTGATCACAGAAATGTAGACGGATGGTTTATGATTCTTAAGTGAGATTAAATACGAGAGTTTTAATCTCTTGGCTAATGTTCTTGGCTAGCAACTGGAAGAAAAGATTAACCAATTTCTGATGATAATCAGTTTCATTACATGTTCTATATCCTCGGCATGCTCTTATTCATAGTCCAAATTCAAAGTAGATAATTGTTTGTAGTTTAGCATAAAATTTCTAAAATAAATTATTCACTTTTTGGTTACGTTGTTGTCAGCATATTTAGAAGTTAAATATAGTATAGTATACTTAAGCAAACTTCACTTATCCGAGTCTCTGAGGGATCGATACTTGGCTTACTAAAGCCACTTACTACTTGTTCGACCACGTGCACTTGCGTGTCGGTTTAGATACCTAACGAACCACCGAACAAGTTTTTGGCGCCGTTGCCTGGGACTTGGCAATTGGTGAAATTGTGTTAAGTGTCAATTTACTGTATTTCTATTTTCTTTTCTTAAGTGCTGACAACTTGGTCTTAGCCTGTATTTTGCAGACTTAATTGTTGTGAACACTGGCAAGAGACAAAGAGCTGGTGGAATCTTATCTAGAGCCTGAACGTATATTTCATAGTAAACGGAGAGAAGCTCTACAAAGGAAGTTGCAGTTGCTCAGACAGACTATTATGGAGCAACAAAATCCACCGGTAGTAAGGGCAGTGTTAGTACCCGAAGAAGTAGCAGCAAGGCCGGTTCGTGAGGTGGCAATCCCACATGCCAACAATGTTACATCCAGTATCCGCAAACCAGAGCCTGGAGGGAGATTTGAACTCAAGCAAAATATGGTGCAATTGTTGCACACAAGTGGGCAATTTACCGGTCTCCCTCATGAAGAACCACAACAGCATCTCCAAAACTTTTTGGAGATAAGTGACACTTATATACCCGCTGGAGTGTCACCTGATTATGTTCGGCTTACATTATTTCCGTTCTCATTACTCGGAGAAGCCAAGAGGTGGTTGAAAGTTGAGCCACCAAATTCTATTTCAACGTGGGATGATCTTGCACGAAAGTTTTTGATAAGGTTTTTTCCCTCTGGTAAAACAGCCAGACTTAGAAGTCAAATTCTAAATTTCAAACAGAGGGAGGGAGAAACTTTATATCAAGCCTGGGAAAGATTTAAATCCATGTTGCGGGACTGTCCTCATCATCATCAGTCCAATGAGGTGTTGGTGCACACATTTATTGAGGGTTTGGAACCCCATACCAAAATTTTGCTAGATTCAGCAGCTGGAGGGCAAGCGCTGGAAAAGACTTATGAGGAGCTGTACACCTTGCTAAACCGGATTTCACAGGGAAATCCAGAATGGAATGCTGATTCATCACGAGGTGGAACAAGGAAAGCAGCAGGAGTGCTTGAAGTGGATGGATTTACAGCTATCGCTGCACAGATAGTTGCCTTGCAAAATCAATTGAACAACCACTTCAGCAACATGACTTTGAACCAGTCGTCAGCTCTAGTTAATGCAGTTCAGCAACTATGGTGTGATGTGTGTGGAAGCAGTGAGCACTCAACTGAGTGCTGTGGAGCAAATCCTGATTCGGTAAACTTTGTGGGTAATGCACAAAGAAATCACCAGCAGTATGGTAGTGGCTACAATTCAAATTGGAGGAATCATCCAAATTTTTCATGGGGTAGCAACAGCCATCAAGGCCAAAGTTCGGGTCAGGGTATGCAAAGGAATCAAGGAGGGCAGCAGAACTACCAATCTCAATTCAGAAATAACAATGCACATCCTCCACCACCATCACCCAGCATTGAGGAGATGTTCAAGACCATGATCGCTAACCAAGCGCAATTGCAGGCTGACTATGTTAAATTGGCAGCCGAAGTGAAAAATAACCAGTTAGCGACCAAGGCTCTTGAGTATTAATTTGGGCAATTAACTTACCTCTTGTTGATGTCTTGCAGGGAGTGCCTAAATATGCCAAATACATAAAGGACATCGTGGCCAATAAAAGTCGTTTGACTAAGTATGCTATGGTGGCTTTAACAGAAGAGTGCACTTCCTGGATCCAAAAAAGACTGCCCACAAAGCTAAAAGACCCTGGAAGTTTTACTATCCAGCTTACTATTGGGTAGAGCATCCGAGCTCGTGGATTGTGTGACCTGGGAGCAAGTATAAATCTGATGCCATCTTCGGTATTCAGAAAGTTGGGTCTAGGGAGTCCTAGACCTACAACCGTAATCTTGCAGTTAGCGGATCGATCCTTAGCTAGGACGGATGGCATTGTTGAGGATGTTCTAGTGCAAGTTGGCTTCCTAATTTTTCCGGTAGATTTTATTGTTCTAGATTTTGAACCAGACGCGGAAGTCCCATTTATTTTGGGACGACCCTTCTTGGAAACCGGGAAAGTATTAATTGACGTAGCTGCGGCCCAACTGACAATGCGAGCACACGACAAGGTAGAGGTGTTCGATGTGTATAAAGCACCCAAGATCCCGATGGTGCATGAAGAACTCTCGGTGATTAGTGTAATTGATCATGGTAATGCTAAGCAGATGAAGCATTCCCGAGAGTTAATGGGAAGACCACCGGATAGGTGTAAGAACTACTGGGGGGAGGACAGAGATCGTGAGAAATCGTCCATCACCCTAGCGGACAATTGAGCTTAAATGACGTCGAGCCGAGACGGTAAACCAGGCGCTGCACGGGAGGCAACCCGTGAAAAAAAAATTCTTTCATTTTGTAAAGTGTAAATAGATTTTTCTTTTTCTTTTACTTGATTTATTACAAAATTTTTCGTTTTAGTTAGTATTATTATTTTTTAGTTAGGTGAAATCCATTATTCTAACCAATTTTATTTAGTGAGATGATTTTCAGGTCAAGCGGAGAAAAATGTGCACGGAATCATGAAGGAAAAGGCGAGGTATGAAAAATTAATAAAATGTAGAAGACAGTGAGCTGGGGCGATAGCTCCGTGTCACGGAGGAGGACCTCCGCGTTGCCCTCCGTGACACGTTGACGTGTAATCCGAAAATTTTAAAATTTCCGGTATGCTGTCGCGATGGCTTCGTGTCACGGAGGCAGTGCACCGCGATGCACTCCATGACACGTTGTCGTGTATATCGCGACGGGTCACACCGGGTTGCCGGGTGACCCGCGTGTTTTCTACATTTTAAACCCCGATTTCTCCCCTTTTTTCCCTCATTTTCGATCTCCTCCGCGACCAAACGTCCCAAAACCCCTCTCCATCAACGTGCCACGGCTTAAGGCAACGAATTACCAAGTTTTCTTCGCTTCTTCAATGTTAAGGTATGTTTTCCGATTCTCTCTCAAGTTTTTGTTGATTTGATTCGAAATTAAGCATGGGAGGTGAGATAAATCGCCCTAAGTCGAAATTAAGCATGAATTCGAGTTGTTTGTTGATTGATAAAAGTTCGGAATGTTGTAATGATTGTGTGAACTTGTCGATTGCATGAATTATTCGAATTTGATGGAAGAAATCAATTCTAGGGCTTGGTTGATGAATTTGAAGTTGGTAATGTGTTAAATTCGTGAATTTTATGCCGGGATGTACTTGTTAAATGAGATGAGTCGTTGTAAAAAATTGTTTGAATGTTAATTGACGACGAATTCTCGGGTTTGGGGAAAATGTAGAAATTTGTTCAAATTTGGTTGGTTGTATAGGTGCATGTGTATAGCATTTTTGTTGTTGTTTTTGTTTCGTTGTTTTTCTTTGCTAAGTGCGATTGTTAAAATGCTAGCGACGGTAGTGATTGAGATTAGCTGTACGAAGCCTGAGTAGTACGCAGAAGTTATACCGTCGAATTTTCGTTCGAACGCACTAAGCATGATTGTATAGTTGGTTGTTTGGTGTAAATAAAGTTATTCTTGCCGTAGTATCGTAACTGTAGCTAAGGACTAAATGTGGGGTAAACTTAGCGTAACCCGACCTTAACCAATGTTAATATTCATTTAGCTTGACATTGAGCTTGTTTACTTGTGTTGACAGGTAAAATGGCAAGCAGGCAAGATAAAGGTAAGGGTGCATCAACTTCAGGCACCGGAAGGAAAAGACTCAGACTGGGCACAGCAGTCCCAGCTGCACCAGCAGTTCCACGCGGCCAGCGCCGCTAATACGGAATGAGATGGGTGACTGACGAGGGGAAAAGGTGGTATGCCAAGCACAAAGAGAATAAATATTTCCCCGAGGAGAACATAGCACGGGAGCCATTTGTTCGCGCTCTGCTGCTCGGTATGTGTTAAAAACCGACACGCAAGTGTACGTGGTCAAACAAGTAATAAAGTGGCTAAGTAGCCAAGTATCGATCCAAGGAGGCTGCTCTGGAAATGCAAAATTTCCTAGTTCACTATATTTCTATTCTATTTCTAACTATGCTAACAACTATCCAATCAAGAATTTAGGGAGTTTTGTGTCTAAACTAATTATATACTAAACTTAACAACTATTATTTACGTTGAATTCAGACAATGGATATGCTCATGCCAAGGTTAAGAACGAGTAATGGAGTTGATAATTATGATAATTTGGTCATCCTCTTCTTCATATTGCTAGTCAAGAACGTTTGCCTAGAAATTAAAACTCTCGTATTTAATTTCACTTTAGAATCATAAACCATTCGTCTACATTTCTGTGATCAAATGAAATTTATGACCTAACACTACAATGCCGGTTCCTAAATTGACTAATACGGCTTTCAAGTATATTTCTATCAAGAAAGCACATCAAAACCCAATTTTCCCAAATCAAGTTAAGAACAATACCCTATTAATTCACAACTTTCCAATTTCATGCTCTCTCGAGTGAAATTGGACTTTTTAGATATACATTAATGGTGGCCAATCAAGAATGTACTAAGCACAAGAATTAATAGAACAATATGCAAGAAGAAGAAGAAACCATATCAATTATTACCAATAATCATTACACAAGTTCAAAACCTCAGCAAGAAAGGAATTAGCCACTCATTCTTGGATTAATCGTCCTAGAATGAGTGTAAATCATGCATACCATTGAAGGAAAAGAAGAAGGGAAGAGAAGAAAACTCTTATCTTTTCTATTCTTCAACTGCCACAAAACCACGTTCCTCTCTCCACTCCTGAACTCTGCTAAAAAAACTAGAACTAAAAAAAAAAGAAGACTCCTTTAAAAATAACCTAAGTGTGCTATTTATACTAGTGGGAAATTTTTCCCGGAATAACAAGCAACGTGTCACGGAGGCCAACGCGGAGCACTGCCTCCGTGACACGGCGTGGACGCGGACCCTCTCTGGAAATTGCAGGGTCCGGATAATTGGCCTCAACGTGGCACGGAGGCCATCGCGGAGGCCTATCTCCGTGCCACGGAACTGACGCGCAGGCACACTGGAAATTGCCTAATTAATTCCTGCCCAGGCAGTGTGCTACCGCGATGGCAGCGTGGCACGGCTCCATCGCGGAGCCAGTGTAAAATGTGCCATCCAAGGTCTTTTCCACGCTCGCATCCAAGTCCAACTCCGACATAGTTCCAACACGCATTTTAGCTCCTAAAAATCACATTATCCTGCAAAACAAATGCTAATCATGTTGGTTAGTATAAATTCGCATTTTATTACCAAATACATGATATTATATACACATTGCACAACAAACAAGGTAAAAATGATACGTTTGAGTATCACTTGGGCATATAAATTTGCCCAAGATCACTTACCCCACACTTAAATCCTTGTTCGTCCTCGAACAACACATACACAACTCATGCAAATTACATCCCAACCTTCGTCACTATGGTGCAACATTTTACGCTACGGTCATACCGATTATTCAATTCTTGCAAATCATCAAGAAAACATGCTTGGTCGTACAAGACAATGACCTCAATACATCGAGGCTTCCTAAACTTTTAAGAATTGATTCTTGATATCGGCAAACTCATGCAAATCAACTAATCAAGAAATCCGACACGAAAATCAATCTTTCATCAAGCATGTACCCTCACAACTCGAGAGAAACTTCCCCTTTTATGTTCGTGCAGCACACAAACATGCAAGTAGGGGCATATAAAAATTAATTTCACTCTCTCTCCCAAAAGAATTCGCATGCATCATGTCATGACCCATAGGCTTGCCCTTAGTGTACTACTCCACTAATATAAAGAAATGCAATGTAGGATCAAATAGGACTTTTAATGGGTTGTAACCGGGCTATGGATCTAGTATATATATATTGGATTAGCCAATAATAGTCGCTAGCATCCTTAAGCGCCTTTTCAACTCATTCCCATCGACTCATGGACATTGTTCCTCTCTTTTCTATTTTTCTCCCATTCATGCTGGTTTACTTTCATACAGCCCATTTCATCGGCACACTTGACACAAAACAGAGGGTTTTCATGTACCCTCACTATCATTTAATTACAACTAGTGCCTCTTCAACATCATCTTTTCTTTCCTCACTTTGCTTTTCTTTTCTTTTCACTCTTTTCACTCTTTAACACTTTGGGAAACATTTTCTGTTCTTTGTAAGCGCTTAAGAGCTTCTTATAGACTTTAAGGCTAATGAAAAGAAGGAATAAAGCTTAGTTCATACAATTCTGGACAAAAGAAAGAAATCGGCCAAAGGCTCAACGGGCTGACTAGGGTACACAACATATAAAAAGGTAGAATTTGACAAGAAGAAAAAAAAATGGAAACTAACGGTTAAAACAACGAAATGCCTACATCCTTTTCGACACTACACCTCCTTCATTTCGTTTTGTATACACACCAGGCAAGTTCTAGACAATTCACAATGACATGGAATAGCAAAACCTCACTCACACTTTATGCACATGCTCGAATCAAGATGCATTCACAGACTCTTTAATTAGTCAACTACATGAATTCAAGATTAAGCCTCAATCATAATGAACCAAATTCTCTAGCCTAGGTAACTCAACATATTTACAAAATTGCATGCTTTCAAACGAATCATTTTCACGTTTTGAACATCAATTACAACACGCAACGAAATTTTAGCAACCATAAGCAACTACAGTTTATTGATGCAATCCACCAAAGAAACTAAAAACAAAACATCTACTCCTATCGACTACATTTCCCTTAAGACGGTCGTCATCCATCCATCATAGGGAATGGTCACTAACTATGACATCGGTTCAATGGGACTATTCTCGGTAAAAGAACCGAAAACAAACTCCGAGAAACCCAAAATTAAAACTTCAAAAATTTTTGCAACACATCGATCATTTCGATAGAAAATATTTGCAAACTATGTTGATAAATGCAAAATCTTTTCGCAAAAATTTTGAAAAATATCGATCATATCGATAGAAAAAGAAAAAAATTTACAAAATTTACAAAATATTTACAAAGGCAACCATAACTTTTTAAAGACACACATCATTAGCCACAAACAAATATATACACATCATTCACAAATCAGTTCACAAGAACAGAGAAAACACAGACATACATAAACGTCAAGGAAGGATATACAGCAGATTTAGAGCCTATGACCCAGCACCTAACTACTCCCCACCCCACACTTAAATCGAACACTGTCCCCAGTGTTCACAAAAATACAAAGCACAAAATTTTGGGTGGTGAAACTCCCTGCTCAGTCGAAATATTCGACTTCCTCATCCGGTGCTGCGGCCTCATCGCCCATATCTGAATCAGCTCCATCGCCGTCATCGGACTCTACATCAGAGTCCTCACGACGTGTCTCCTCATCAGTAGGGACGTCGTCGTCAGTCGGCTCCACAAAGGCTGGCCCCACCTTGCATAAAGCTCTGGCGTTCTCGCCGAAGGGGTAGTCCAGCTCCAGCTGCCATAATTCATCCTCGGTGGCTGGTCTCCCACCTATCCGTAGCTGCAGCATCTGCATGCCGAACATACGGGCCATATACTGGTCGTCACGAGCATGTCGCTCGCCCAGAGTCAGCACAGGTCCATGTGTAGTGTCAGGGGCCTTGGTTTTTGTCACATCAAGGGCCCTCCGCTCCAACTGCAGAATGTAATCCAAGGCTTCTTCCTCGATGTCAAGGCCTCGGAGGAAGGTGGTGATGAGTCCACCAAACCCGTATCTGTGGCCCTGGTGTAGTCTGGCTCTCTTCATGGAGGATATTATAACCGCCCCCACATTAATCTCAAGCCCTTTCATAAGGGCATACACCAGGCAGACATGGTCCCGGGTCACGTCCGTCATGTGCACTCCCGGGATCAAACACGAACATACTATTTTTAGCCAGATTCTGGCCTCCCTGTTCATCTGCGAATAAGGCAGAGTCTGGTGGTAACCCCTCTCTTTGTGTCTCCTCCATCGGGCTGTGGATCGAGCCCCACACAACGTACGTCTGATGTCGGCGTACGGTGGGGTGATATTGAGCTGGCGGAGAACGTGGGCGTCTGTGTCCCGCGCTCCAACGATGGCATTCAGCTGCTGGGGTTCCAGAGTGACAATCTGCCCTCTGATTTTAATAGTATGGCTCCTGATGGCCGGGTTCCAGTTGGCGTAGAATTCCCGGACCAAGTGAAGGTTGCACTCCTTGGGCTCCTGAAAGATAAAACTGAGCCCAGCTGCCTCAATCCTCTGCACCATGTGAGGGAACTCCTGTGCAAGTGGTTCCCTTGCAATATATTCCTCCGGGAAGTATTTGCTTTCCTTGTGCTTATTATACCATTTCTTCCCTTCGTCGATGACCCATCGTGTTCCGTAACGGCGGTGTTGGCCGCGTGGAACAGCAGGTGCAGCTGGGACAGCAGTGCCCAGTCTCATTCTCTTTCTGCCGGTGCCTGAGGTTGAGGCACCCTTGCCTTTATCTTGTCGGCTAGCCATTGTACCTGTCAATTTACACAGACAAGCACAATATTAAGCTAAAAACTTGTTAGCTTCGGCTAAGGTCGGGTTAAACAAAATTTACCCCACACTTAGTCTTTAACAAAATTTACAACATTTTAGCAAGGATAACTCTATTTACACCCCCAAACACAATCAACTATAAACATGTTGCTTAGTGCGTTCACAAAATTTCAACAGCATAACGGCTAGCGAATTACTCAGACTTCATACAGCTAACCCAATCCTCCTATCGACAGCTATTCACCCACAGCACTTAGCAACAATAACCACAACAGAAATAAGAACAACAATACAAACCTATTATATACAACTAATCTAAGCAATTCAACCAATTCACATATTATGCACTTCCCCACAGAAATTTGAGAATTAGTCGTCTTTCCACAATTAAACAATAATTACCACGACTTATCTCAACTACTAAACACACCCAGGCACCAATTTTATCAAACTATCAAGTTACCCACTTTCAAATCCAACAACCCAAGCCCTAGAACTCAATTCGACAATCAATATTGAATTATTCAATCAATCGATAAGTTCAAACGTCAACTACAATAATCCGAACATAATCAATCACAAAATAATTCACATCATGTTTAATTTTTTTTTACCTAGGGTGATATATCTCACCTCACATGCTCAAAAGTGACAAAACTCACCAGAAATTTGAGATAGAAGATGAAAACATACCTTGGATTTGAAGAACCGAAAAAAACTTGACGTTTTCCTTGCCTATCAACGTGGCACGGAGCTTGGGGGTAGGGGAATGGGTGTTTGGTCGCGGAGGGTAGAAGGAATGGGGATATTTGGGCGAAAATCGGGGGTTTATTTAAAAGAAACACGCGGGTCACCCGGAAACCCGGTGTGACCCGGCACTGGAATAAGGGCAACGTGTCACGGAGGGTAACGCGGAGCCCCTCCTCCGTGACACGGAGCCAACGCGTTGGCTTACTGGAATTTTAAAAAATTCCAGATTCGCCTTCAACGTGTCACGGAGGTCAACGCGGAGTATTGCCTCCGTGACACGACGCCAACGCGCCAGTGCTCTGTTTCACCATCAAATTTTATTTTTCATACCTCGCCTCGTTTCCTCGATTCCAAGTATTTTTCCTCCGGTATACCTGAAAATCACCTCACTAAACAAAAATTGGTTAAATTCATAGATTCCCTACTAAAAAAAATAAATAAAATAAAAATTACTAATTAAAATGCAAATCTAAGCCTAGTCAAGAAAAAGGAAAGAAAATAGAATAAAAGAAAAACTTTACACTAAGGAAAGAAAAAATATTTTTCACGGGTTGCCTCCCGTGCAGCGCCTGGTTTAACGTCGCGGCTCGACAGCCTTTATGCTCAAGTGTCTACTAGGGAGATGGACGATTTGTCTCGATCATGGTCATCTCCCCAGTAGTTCTCAACCTTGTCTGGTGGCCTACCTCGTAACTCTCGGAAATCACTCACTCCATTTGCATTCCCATGATCAATCACGTTGATCACCGAGAGTTCCTTATAGACAGTCGGGAGCTTAGGTGCCTTGTACACGTCGAACACCTCAACCTTGTCGTGTGCTCGCATTGTGAGTTGACCCGCAGCTACATCGATCAATGCCTTTCCGGTTGCCAAAAATGGTCGTCCCAAAATAAATGGGACTTCTGCATCAGGTTCAAAATCCAGAACAATGAAATCTACCGGAAAAATGAGGGAGCCTACCTGCACTAGCACATCCTCAACAATGCCATCCGGCTTAGCTAAGTACCTGTCTGCTAGCTGCAAGATCACTGTTGTGGGTCTAGGACTCCCTAGCCCTAACTTTCTGAATACCGAAGATGGCATCAGATTTATACTTGCCCCCAAGTTGCATAACCCACGAGCTCGGATACTTTGCCCAATCGTCAGCTGGATAGTAAAACTTCCAGGATCCTTTAGTTTAGTGGGCAACCTGTTCTGAATACGGGATGTGCATTCCTCTGTTAAAGCCACCGTGGCATACTCAGTCAAATGACTTTTGTTGGCCACGATGTCTTTGATATACTTTGCATATTTCGGCACACCCTGCAAGACATCAACAAGAGGTAAGTTAACATGTACCTGTTTGAGTACCTCCATGAATTTCTGGAAACACGCCTCCTCCTTGTGTTTCTTAAGTCGTTGAGGGAACGGGGGTGGAGGCCTTGCTGGTTCAGCTTCTTTGGTCTTCCCCGTATCTGAGGTTTGTTCTCCCTCAACATCTACTGCTCCTGACTTCTGAGGCGGTCTTTCAGGTTCCACCTCCTTTAATTGTAAACCACTCCTCGTGGTCACTGCATTTACCTGCTTAGGATTTGGATCCGTGTCGCTAGGTAGTCCTCCCCTGGGTCTAGTATTTTGGGCACTAGCAAATTGCCCAAACTGATATTCAAGAGCCTTAGTTGCCAATTGATTGTTCTTTACTTCGGCTGCCAGTTTGACGTAGTCAGCCTGCAATTGTGCCTGGTTGGCAATCATGGTCTTGAACATTTCCTCAATAGTCGGTGATGGTGGTGGAGGAGGGGCATTGTGATTTCTGAACTGATTCTGATAGCCTTGTTGCCCTCCTTGGTTTCTGTGCATACCCTGCCCTGAACCTTGGCCTTGTTGATTGTTGCTACCCCACGAAAAATTCGGATGATTCCTCCAATTCGAGTTGTAGCTACCACCAAACTGCTGTTGATTCCTCTGTGCATTGCCCACAAAGTTGACAGAATCAGGATTTGCACCACAGCACTCAGCTGAATGCTCACTACTACCACACACTTCACACCACATCTGTTGGACTGCATTAACTGAGGCTGAAGACTGGTTCAAATTCATAGTGCTGAAGTGAGTGTTTAACTGATTCTGCAAAGCAGCTATCTGTGCAGCGATAGCTGTGAATCCATCCACTTCGAACACTCCCGCTACTTTCCTTGCTCCACCCCTTGAAGAATCTGCATTCCATTCCGGATTGCCTTGTGAGATTCGGTTGAGCAAAGTGTACAACTCTTCATAAGTCTTCTCCAGCGCTTGCCCTCCAGCTGCTGAGTCTAACAAAATTTTAGTGTGGGGTTCCAAACCCTCAATAAAAGTGTGTACCAACACCTCATTTGACTGATGATGATGAGGACAGTCCCGCAACATGGACTTGAATCTTTCCCAGGCTTGATAAAGATTTTCTCCTTCCCTCTGCTTAAAACTTAGAATCTGACTTCTAAGTTTAGCTGTTTTACCTGAAGGGAAAAATCTGATCAAGAACTTCTTTGCAAGATCATCCCACGTTGATATAGAGTTGGGTGGTTCAGCTTTTAACCACCTCTTGGCTTCACCCAATAAGGAAAATGGAAATAAGGTGAGCCGAACATAATCAGGTGACACTCCAGCGGGTATGTACGTGTCACTTATCTCCAAAAAGTTCTGGAGATGTTGTTGCGGATCTTCGTGAGGGAGACCGGTAAACTGCCCGCTCGTGTGCAAAAGTTGCACCATATTTTGCTTTAACTCAAATCTCCCCCCAGGCTCTGGTTTGCTGATGCTAGAATGTACATTATTAGCTTGTGGGATTGCCACCTCGCGAACCGGCCTGGCTGCTACTTCCTCGGGCACTAACACTGCCCGTACAACTGGTGGATTGGGTTGCTCCATCGTAGACTGTTTGAGCAACTGCAGCTTCTTCCGAAGAGCTTCTCTACGTTGACTATGCAATTCACGTTCTGGCTCTAAGTAAGATTCCACCAACTCCTTGTCCCTTGCCAGTGTTCACAGAAATAAAAATCTGCAAAATACAGGCTAAGACCAAGTTGTTAACACTTAAGAAAATAAAATACAAATACAGTAAATTTACACTAAACAAAATTTTGCAAATCGCCTAGCCTCCCCGGCAACGGCGCCAAAAACTTGTTCGCCTAGCCTCCCCGGCAACGGCGCCAAAAACTTGTTCGCGCTCTGTTGCTCGGTATGTGTTAAAAACCGACACGCAAGTGTACGTGGTCAAACAAGTAATAAAGTGGCTAAGTAGCCAAGTATCGATCCAAGGAGGCTGCTCTGGATATGCAAAATTTCCTAGTTCACTATATTTCTATTCTATTTCTAACTATGCTAACAACTATCCAATCAAGAATTTAGGGAGTTTTGTGTCTAAACTAATTATATACTAAACTTAACAACTATTATTTACGTTGAATTTAGACAATGGATATGCTCATGCCAAGGTTAAGAACGAGTAATGGAGTTGATAATTATGATAATTTGGTCATCCTCTTCTTCATATTGCTAGTCAAGAACGTTTGCCTAGAAATTAAAACTCTCGTATTTAATTTCACTTTAGAATCATAAACCATTCGTCTACATTTCTGTGATCAAATGAAATTTATGACCTAACACTACAATGCCGGTTCCTAAATTGACTAATACGGCTTTCAAGTATATTTCTATCAAGAAAGCACATCAAAACCCAATTTTCCCAAATCAAGTTAAGAACAATACCCTATTAATTCACAACTTTCCAATTTCATGCTCTCTCGAGTGAAATTGGACTTTTTAGATATACATTAATGGTGGCCAATCAAGAATGTACTAAGCACAAGAATTAATAGAACAATATGCAAGAAGAAGAAGAAACCATATCAATTATTACCAATAATCATTACACAAGTTCAAAACCTCAGCAAGAAAGGAATTAGCCACTCATTCTTGGATTAATCGTCCTAGAATGAGTGTAAATCATGCATACCATTGAAGGAAAAGAAGAAGGGAAGAGAAGAAAACTCTTATCTTTTCTATTCTTCAACTGCCACAAAACCACGTTCCTCTCTCCACTCCTGAACTCTGCTAAAAAAACTAGAACTAAAAAAAAAGAAGACTCCTTTAAAAATAACCTAAGTGTGCTATTTATACTAGTGGGAAATTTTTCCCGGAATAACAAGCAACGTGTCACGGAGGCCAACGCGGAGCACTGCCTCCGTGACACGGCGTGGACGCGGACCCTCTCTGGAAATTGCAGGGTCCGGATAATTGGCCTCAACGTGGCACGGAGGCCATCGCGGAGGCCTATCTCCGTGCCACGGAACTGACGCGCAGGCACACTGGAAATTGCCTAATTAATTCCTGCCCAGGCAGTGTGCTACCGCGATGGCAGCGTGGCACGGCTCCATCGCGGAGCCAGTGTAAAATGTGCCATCCAAGGTCTTTTCCACGCTCGCATCCAAGTCCAACTCCGACATAGTTCCAACACGCATTTTAGCTCCTAAAAATCACATTATCCTGCAAAACAAATGCTAATCATGTTGGTTAGTATAAATTCGCATTTTATTACCAAATACATGATATTATATACACATTGCACAACAAACAAGGTAAAAATGATACGTTTGAGTATCACTTGGGCATATAAATTTGCCCAAGATCACCATTAGCACAGGAGTTCCCCAGAATAGTTCAACGGATCGAGGCTGTTGGGCTCGGTTTCATATTTCAGGAGCCCAAAGAATGCAACCTGCACCTGGTCCGGGAGTTCTATGCTAATTGGAACCCGTCAATCAGAAACCACACCATCAAGATCAGAGGGCAGATAGTCACTCTGGAACCCCACCAACTAAATGCCATCATCGGAGCGCGGGACACATACGCCCACGTTCTCCGCCAGCTGAACATTACCCCACCGTATGCCGACATCAGACACACACTGTGTGGGGCTCGATCCACAGCTAGATGGAGCAGACACAAAGAAAAGGGCTACCACCAGACTCTGCCATATTCTCAGATGAACAGGGAAGCCCGAATCTGGCTGAAGATAGTCTGCTCGTGCCTAATCCCGGGGGTACACATGACTGATGTGACCCGGGACCGTGTTTGCCTGGTGTACGCCCTGATGAAAGGGCTGGAGATTAATGTCGGGGCGGTCATCATATCCGCCATGAAGAGAGCCCGATTATACCAGGGCCACAGGTATGGTTTCGGTGGACTACTCACCACCTTCCTCAGGGGCCTCGACGTCGAAGAGGAGGCTTTGGATTATATCCCACAGTTGGAGCGGCGGGCTTTGGATGTGACCAAAACTAAGGCCCCCAACACCACCCACGGGCCAGTGCTGACGCTTGGCGAGCGACATGCTCATGATGACCAGTACATGGCGCGGATGTATGGGATGCAAATGCTTCAGCTCAGGATAGGTGGGAGACCAGCCACGGAGGAGGAGCTATGGCAGCTCGAGTGGGGCCAGCCTTTGTAGAGCCCATTGACGATGATGTCCCCACGGACAAGGAGACACGTCGGGAGGACTCTGATGTGGAGTCCGATGACGACGACGGAGGCGACTCGGACATGGGAGATGAGGCAGCAGCACCTGATGAAGAAGTGGAATACTTCGACTGATCAGGGAGTTCCACCACCCGATTTTGTGCTAGTTGATTTTTGCGAACACTGGGGACAGTGTTCGGTTTAAGTGTGGGGTGAGAGTAGTTAGGTGCTGGGCTGGGTTGGTTTGCTTGTATGTTTTTCCTCTGCATATTTGTATGTTATGTTTCCTTGTGTTTGTGAATTTTTAAATTATTCTGTATCTGTACATATTTGTGGAATTGATGTGTGTTGTGTAATGTTGCCAGCTGAGTCTGTAAAAATTTTTGTAAATATTTTTGCTTATCGAAATGATCGATATGTTTAAAATTTTGTGAAAATATTTTGTTCATAAATATTTTGTAAATAATTTTTCTATCGAAATGATCGAGGTCTTGCAAAATTTTTCAAATTTTTTTTTATTATTTTTTTTTATTATTTTTTTTTTAGGTTTCTCGGCGTTTGTTTTCGGTTCTTTTACCGAGAATAGTCCCATTGAACCGACGTCATAGTTAGTGACCGTTCCCTATGATGGATGGATGACGACCGTCTTAAGGGAAATGTAGTCGGTAGGAGTAGTTTTTTTCAATTATTTTTCAGCTTTTTCTTTGGTGGATTGCATCCTGGAACCTGTAGTTACTGTATGGTTGTGAATTGTTGGTTGCGTGTTGTACATGATATTCAAAATGCAAAAGTGATTCGTATGAAAGCATGCAATCTTGTAAATATGTTGAGATACCTAGGCTGTAGAGTTTGATTCGGTGTGATTGAGGCTTAATGTTTGAATTCATGTAATTAGCTGATTGAAGAGTCTGTGAATACATCTGGAATCGAGCATGTGCATAAAGTGTGAAGTGAGGTATTGTTATTCCATGCTATTGTGAATTGTCTAGAACTTGCCTGGTGTGTGTACAAAACGAAATGAAGGAGATGTATTGTTGGAAAGGATGTAGGCAGTTCTTTGTTTTAACCGAGAGTTTCTATTTTTTTTCTTGTCATACTCCCCCTTTATGTGATTGTATACCCTAGTCAGCCCTTTGAGCCTTTAGCCGATTATTTCTTTCTTTTGTCCAAAAAGTATAAACCGAGCTTAATTCTTTCTTTTCATTAGCCGTAAAGTCCATACAAAACTCTTAAGCGCTTAAGAAGAGAAAATAATTTTCCCAAAGTGTCAAAGAGTGAGAATGGTGAAAAGAAAAAGAAAAGCAGAGTGAGGGAAGAAAAGAAAAGGTTGAAGGTGCACTTGCTATAAATAAACGATAATGAAGGGGCAAGAATAACCTTTTGTTATTGTGTCAAGTGTGCTTAATGAAATGGGCCATACTAAAGTAAATCATCAAGAATGGGATGATGAAAAAATAAAAGAGAGAAACAATGTCCATGAGTTGATGGGAATGTGTTGCAAAGGCGCTTAAGGATGCTAGTGGCTATTATTGGCTAATCCAATATATACTAGTTCCATAGCTTCCATTACAACCCATTAAAGTCCTACGTGATCCTACATTGCATTTCTTTATATTAGTGGAGTAATACACTAAGGGCAAGCTTATGGGTCATGACATGATGCATGTGAATTCTTTTGGGAGAGAGAGTGAAATTATTTTTACATGCCCCTACTTGAATTTTTGTGTGTCACATGAGCAAAAAGGGGAAGATTCTCTTGAGTTGTGAGGGCACATGCCTGATGAAAGATTGATTGTCGTGTCGGATATCTTGATTAGCTGATTTGCATGAGTTTGCCGATATCGAGAGTCGATTCTTAAAGTCTAGGAAGTCTTAATGTATTGAAGGTCATTGCATTGTTAAGACCATGCATGTTTTCTTGATGATTTGCAATATTGAATGATCGGTATGACCGTAGCTTAAATTGTCGCACCATAGTAGCGAAGGTTGGGATGTAAATTGCATGAATTGTATGTTTGTTGTTCGAGAACGAACAAGGATTTAAGTGTGGGGTAAGTGATCTTGGGCAGATTTATATGCCCAAGTGATACTCAAAAGTATCATTTTCGCCTTGTTTATCTAGCAATGTGTATACATTTTCATGTAATAGGTAATAAAATGTGAATTTATACTAACCAACATGATTACCATTGTTTTGTAGGTAAAATATGATTTCGGGAAGCTAAAATGCATGTTGGATGATTCGGAGTTGGACTTGGATGCGAGCAAGGGAAAAGGCATTGGACTGCACAAATTAAAGGGGCTCCGCGATGGAGCCGTGTCACGCTGCCATCGCGGAGGCATTCTGCCTGGAGGGTGAAAATTCATCAATTTCCAGTGAAGGTTCGCGACAGCTCTGTGGCACGGTGGCTAGCCTCCGCGTTGCACGCCGTGCCACGTTGGTGCTATATTCTCGGACCACCAAATTTCAGTGAGGGTCCGCGTCCACGGCGTGTCACGGAGGCTGTGCTCCGCGATGCACTCCGTGACACGTTGCTTGTTATTCCGGGAAAAATTCCCACTAGTATAAATAGAACACTTAGGTTCATTTTTCATAAGGCAGACTTGGTGGAGCAAGGACGTGGGTTACAGGCAGTTGAGGGACGAAAAGTTCAGGGTTTTTTCTCTCTTTCTTTCTTCTTTAACTCAATTGTTTGTATGATTAACACTTGTTTTAGGATGATTAATCCACAAATGAGTGGCTAATTCTCTTCCTTGCTGAGGTTATGAACACTTGTGATGAATTTTGATTATTAATTATATGGTTTTTCATCTTCTTCTTCCATGTTGTTCTATTAATTCTTGTTCTTACTGCATTGGTGTGTGGCCTACATTAATGTACATCTAAAAAGTCTGATTTCACTCGAGATAGCACGAAATTGGAAAGTTGTGAATTAATAGGATATTGTTCTTTACTTGATTTGGGAAAATTGAGTTTTGATGTGCTTTCCTGATAGAAATATACTTGAAAGCCGTATTAGTCAATTTAGGAACCGGAATTGTATTGCTAGGTCATGAATTGCATTTGATCACAGAAATGTAGACGGATGGTTTATGATTCTTAAGTGAGATTAAATACGAGAGTTTTAATCTCTTGGCTAATGTTCTTGGCTAGCAACTGGAAGAAAAGATTAACCAATTTCTGATGATAATCAGTTTCATTACATGTTCTATAACCTCGGCATGCTCTTATTCATAGTCCAAATTCAAAGTAGATAATTGTTTGTACTTTAGTATAAAATTTCTAAAACAAATTATTCACTTTTTGGTTACGTTGTTGTCAGCATATTTAGAAGTTAAATATAGTATAGTATACTTAAGCAGACTTCACTTAATCCGAGTCTCTGAGGGATCGATACTTGGCTTACTAAAGCCACTTACTACTTGTTCGACCACGTGCACTTGCGTGTCGGTTTGGATACCTAACGAACCACCGAACAGGACCCGCATGTGTTTTTGGATGAGATTATGAAGATCACCCAAATCATGGGGGTGAATGGTGTGGAGTACGTCGAGTTGGCCTCATTCAGTTGAAGGGGGTCGCGTATATATGGTTTCACCAATGGAAGGATAGAAGGGTCGCTGGAGCAGGTCCTGTTACTTGGGAAGAGTTTCATGTTGCATTCTTAGATCGGTTCTTTCCTTGTGAGACGAGGGAACTAAAGGCAGCTAAATTCATAAATTTGAAGCAAAGGAGAATGACAGTACAAGAGTATTACCTTGAGTTCACTCTCCTATCGAAATATTTCCTAGAGTTGGTAGCGGATCATAGGGCATGGGTGAGTAGATTCGTCCATGGTGTAGCGGGCTATTTAGATAAGGATTGTATGACCGCTATGCTCCATTAGGACATGGCTTCCCACGGATAGTGTTGTACACTCAGCAAATGGAGGCGGCACATTTGAGGGAGAGAGATGCCAAGAGGGTCAGGACCGACGATCACAGATTCTCCCAGTCGAGATCAGGTGGTGGGCACCGACAGCAAACTCACTAGAGGTCATCAGCTCCAGCACCTTCAACACTGAGTGTTCCATCTAAGACTAGGCATGACCTTAGAGGGCGAGCATTAGGCTCCAGGGTTCAAAGCAATAGACCCACAGATTCGAGCATCCCAGGTTATCGTAGATGTGGTCGAGGACACACGGGCCATTGTTTAGTAGGTACAGGTACTTTTTTCGAGTGTGGGAAGCCCAAATACATGCTTAGAGATTTCCCAGATATGATACTAGATCATGATGGGGGTCGAGGCCCAGTTTCTAGCACAACAGCCCCTCCTGCACGCTCAGCTCATTAGAGGGAATCGACTAGCACAGCTGGCGGTTAGCGCCAGAACAAATTCTATGCTTTAGCATCCCTCTAGGAGCAAGAGGTCTCCCTGGATATGGTCACTGGTATGTTTCGAGTTTTCCATATTGATATTTATGCTTTGTTAGATCCGGGGGCTACCTTGTCTTTTGTGACACCTTATGTGGCTAGTAGCTTCATTATCAGTCCCAAAGTATTGTCATAACCCTTCCCGGTTTCTACTCTAGTAGGTGACTTAGTTATAGCTTGACGGGTGTATTGATGTTTCCCAGTCTCAATCCTTCAGAAGGTCACCTCATCAGATTTGATAGAGTTAGCCAGGACCAATTTTTGATGTTATTCTCGACATGGATTGGCTATTTGCATGCTATGCTTCAGTTAATTGTAGAATCTGGGCAGTAGAGTTCAGATTTCTGGGTGTGCCAATCTTAGAATGGAAGGGTAGTTCAATTGTGCCTGTAGGTCATTTCATTTCCTACCTTAAGGCCAGGAAGATGATTTCTAAGGGTTTTGTGTACCATCTAGTTAGGGTTAAAGACGTTGAGTCCGAGATCCCGACTATCTAGTCAGTTCTTGTAGTATGTGAGTACCCATAGGTCTTTCTAGATGATTTATCGGGAATCCCTCCTGAGCAGGAGATTGATTTAGGTATTAACCTTCTTCCCGACACACAGCCTATATCTATTCCTCCTTATAGAATGGCTTCAGCCGAGCTAAAGGAGTTAAAAGAGTAGTTGAAGGACCTGTTAGATAAGGGTTTCATTAGACCGAGCAAGTCCCTATAGGGTGCACCAGTCCTCTTCGTCATAAAGAAAGATGGTTCTCTTCGTATGTGCATTGATTATCGACAATTGAATAAAGTCACCATCAAGAACAAGTATCCTTTACCTAGGATTGATGATTTATTTGACCAGCTTTAGGGTTCCAAGTGTTTCTCAAAGATAGATCTCAGATTCGGGTATCACCAGCTTAGAGTTCGGGAGTGTGACATCCCGAAGATAGCCTTCGGGACACGGTATGGTCATTATGAGTTTGTAGTTATGTCTTTTGGACTAACGAATGCTCCTGCATCTTTTATGGACCTTATCAACAGGGTGTTCAAGCTATACCTGGACATGTTCGTGATCGTGTTCATTGATGACATCCTTATATACTCTCAGAGCGAGGAGGAGGAATATGTCCATTGATGACATCCTTATATACTCTCAGAGAGAGGAGGAGCCTGCCGCTCATTTGAGAATAGTGCTTCAAACTCTCAAGGATCGTCAGTTGTATTCCAAGTTCAACAAGTGTGAGTTCTGGTTGAACTCTGTAGAATTTTTGGGCCATGTGGTATCCAGTGAGGGCATCAAGGTGGATTCTCTGAAAATAGAGGCGGTGAAGAATTGGCTTAGACCGGTGAATCCTTCAGATATTTAGAGTTTCTTGGGTTTAACTGGCTATTATCGGAGGTTTCTCGAAGATTTCTCATCTATTACGGCACCTTTGACTAAATTGACCAAGAAGAAGGTGAAGTTCCAATGGTCGGAGGCTTGTGAGAAGAGCTTCAAAGAGTTGAAGACTCGACTTACTTCAGCACCGGTCTTAACTCTTCCAGAGGGTACTGATGGTTTCGTGGTGTATTTTGATGCTTCAAAGATCGTACTTAGATGTGTATTGATGCAGCGTGGGAAAGTGATAGCATATGCCTCTAGACAATTGAAAGCTCATGAAAAGAATTACCCGACCCATGATCTTGAATTGGCCGAGGTGGTGTTCGCATTGAAGATATGGAGACATTACTTGTACAGGGTCCATATGGATGTGTTTACGAACCAAAAGAGCTTACAATATGTGTTCACGCAGAAAGATCTCAATCTACGACAAAGAAGGTGGTTGGAGCTACTTAAAGACTATGATATGAGTGTTCTTTACCATCCGGGTAAGGCTAATGTGGTAGCGGATGCACTTAATAGACTCTCTATGAAGAGTGTGTCCCATGTGAATGAGGGGACGAAGGAGCTGGTGAAAGATGTACATCGACTCGCAAGGTTGGGAGTTAGGTTGGTCGACTCGACCGATGGTGGTGTTGTTGTCCATAATGGGTCAGGTTCGTCCTTGGTGACTGATGTGAAAGCTAGACAAGATGAGGACCCGATTTTGGTAAAGTTTAAAGAAGCCATGCGAAGTCAGAAGGTGGAGGTCTTCTCCCAAGGGGGAGATGGTGTGCTTTGGTACTAGGGTTGCCTATGTGTTCCAGATGCTGAAGATTTGAGAAGCCAGATATTGCATGAGGCTCATGGATCCAGGTATTCTATCCATCCGGGTTCCACCAAGATGTACCATGACTTACAGGAAATCTATTTATAGAATGGCATGAAAAAGGATATTGCAGAATTCGTAGCCAAGTGCCCAAACTATCAGCAAGTGAAGGTTGAGCATCAGAGACCGGGAGGTGTACTTTAAGATATCAGCATTCCTACTTGGAAGTGGTAAGAAATTAATATAGATTTCATAATAGGATTACCTCGTACTCGCCGACAACATGATTCCATCTGGGTTGTGGTAGACAGGTTGACTAAGGCTGCACATTTTCTACCAGTGAAAACCACTGACTCAGCGGAGGATTACGCCAAACTATATATCCGTGAGCTGGTTCGGTTGAATGGGGTGCCCTTATCAATCATTTCAGACAGGGGTACTCAATTTACCTCTCAGTTTTGGAAGTCAATTGAAAAAGGGCACAACACAGCATTTCACCCGCAAATGGATGGTCAAGCGGAGCGGAAAATCCAGACTCCCGAAGACATGTTGAGAGCATGCGTGATGGACTTCAAAGGTAGTTGGGATGATAATTTGCCCCTAATCGAGTTTTCTTACAATAACAGCTATCACTTTAGCATTCAGATGGCACCATTCGAGGCTCTCTATGGGCGGAGATGTAGATAGGCCATCAGATGGTTTGAGGTTGGTGAGGCAGTAATGATAGGGCTAGATTCGGTTCATGAGGCAATGGAGAAGGTTCAATTGATAAGGTACGGGTTAAAAACAACCCAGAGTCGCCAAAAGTCCTACGCTAATGTTAGGAGGAGAGAACTTGAGTTCGAGGTGAATGACTGGGTGTTCTTAAAGGTATCTCCTATGAAGGGAGTGATGCGGTTTGGAAAGAAAGGAAAACTCAACCCCGTTATGTTGGCCCCTACCGGATTGTTAAACGGGTTAGTAAGGTGGTGTACGAGTTGGAGTTTCCCTTGGAGCTATCTTCCATGCATCTTGTGTTTCATGTATCTCTCTTGAAGAAGTGTTTGGGTAATACCCCGGGAGCCTAAGATCAGACCCGGGAGTTAAAACGGAGAAAAGTTGAAAATTTGGCATCAAGCACAATAACAAGTCATGAGGAGACTCGTTGGAGAGGCCCACAAGTCATGATGTGACTCGTGGGGGAGGCCCAGGGACTTAATAAGGGAACTGGAAGAAATGAGACCCCACGGGCATGACACGACTCATGGTCAGGCCTCACGAGTCGTTGGGTCCGCCGTGGGGGAGGGGAATTAAGAAAAGGAAAGAATAAGGGGCAGTGGACTTAACGGAAGCACCCCACAAGTCGTGGCCAGTCCCCACTATTCATGAAATTGAATTCTTTGTTTGAAAATTTTTTGTAGGGGGTGAGTCGTGAGCAAGCATTGAATTTATTTTGTCAAGGCAAGGTACTGTACATCACGAATGGTGACCACGAGTCGTGGTCACTAGTAACGGGTCGTGAGGTTGGCAGTGACGAGTCCAGAAGATCAGATGAGCAGTGTACTTAACGGAAGACTCCACGATTCGTGACCCTGGGCAACGAGTCGTTAGGTCACCCGTTAGGGGCACTTGGTAGTTATTTTCTGCAAATTTAGTAAGGGATTTTCCGTAATTCCTAAGTTCCTAAGGCCTAAACTACAATATTTTGTGTTATCAATAGTGCCTTTTAAAGGGGTTAAGTTCATTTTAGACATTATTCATCCATGCATGCAAAGTATAAGAGATTTGAGAGGGTGATCAAGCTAGTGATCTCCAATTTCCTTTAATTACCTTTTGGGCATTCAAAGAAGAGTAAGAATTATCTATCAACAGGTATGTAGGGTTATGAATAGGTGATTTCTTTCACACACATTCCCAATCCCTCTCGAAAGTATGAAATTCCTACGTCTAATCTATGGGGTTCTAAACCAAATATTTGAATTTTCTATTTCTACACATGGGTATGATTTGATTATGATTCTATTATCGAATTATAAAACATGGGCAATTTTAATAATATTTTCAATTTAAAATCATGCTTCTAGCTTTATGAATTTAAAATCCCATTGATGAGATGTTCATGAAAAGTGAAATTTGTGATGAATATGTGATGATGATGGGATATTTGAAGAAAAGCAGGTTTTAAAGCTACCCGTGTTTATAATGAAGTTTTCGATATGAATTTAGTATTATCGAGTATGATAAAGCTTTGGGCAATGCCCACATGTTAAGTATGAATGATGATGTTTCCGAAATAAGCTTACCACATTGTTTTGGAGAGAAATCTCCCAAGTATATTTTCATCTTGTGGTATGCTTTGAGTTTGAGCATTTTTGTATGTATAGCTTACCACATGGCTTTGGAGCGAAGTCTCCCAATTGTATTTTCAGTTTGTGGTATTTCTTGAGCTAAAGCTTCTCATATGCATGATTTCATATTTGAGATATATTGATTTTAAGCTTCGTCAACATACGATGTTGAGCTTCGTTATAAAACGATGTAGAGCATATGCATGTTTTTGGAAGTAGTGTCTAGCACCGAGTAGCCTAAGGGTCGATCAACCTATGCCTCAGAACTATGCGCCAATGTAGGTTTATACTATTATATATGACTTGGGACCTCCTCTGTGAGCTTCCCTTGCCCGAATGGCCTTCAGCTTCATATCAATATCATGGTATCGTCCATAGCCCTAGCTTTGGACAGCTCTACCCACTTGAGTGTGATAGTTAGGACCACGTAAGCTCTATCGTGGTATGTCGGTTAAAAGAAGAGTCTCCTATTGTTCCTCATAATTTTAGATATGCATACTTTATTACTCATGAGATTGTTATACCTTTATGCATGCTCAAAAGCAGGTTTGACTCATTGTTCAACTTTACTTATAAATGTCAGAATTTATCTTTGAGTCAATCGATTCAGTTGTGATATTATGAAGCTATATCATGTTATGTTATGAAGAGATCATGATTTTAAAAAGAATGCATGCAAGCACTACACTCAGATTTCTAATGTTCATGGTTTACTTAATGCTTTGTCTTTAAATGATTTTAATTACTTTGGCGATTTTACTTACCTTGCATACTCGGTGCATTCCAGTACTGACCACATACTTTCTATGTTGTATCGTTTTATGATACAAGACCCGACTCTCAGCTTCAAGCCCACTCATAGATTGTCTGTTACAGTTAGCATTTATATTGTGGGTGAGTCCTCATCTCCTAAGGACTAGATTGCTCAGACTTCTTTATGTATTTCAGTTTCAGTTGTTTGAGCTTTTTGGGGTCTTGTCCCATCAGCTCGTCATATTTAGAGGCTATTCAGATATATGTACTCAGCTTCAGATTATGATTTTTTGATGTTACATTTAAGTTTAGACTTCCGCTATATTTATGTTGTCGATTATTCGATTTCATGAATGATTTAGATGTATGCTTATGCCATGGATTGACTTGGAGCCTCTCGGGGTTCCTTGTCCCGTGTTACGATCCGGGACTCCATTTTGGTCTTGACACCTTGTTGACCTGAGGCTATGTTTTGAGCCGAGATATAGCTAATTGATTTCTTGATTATGTGTTGTTGGTATGCACCCCAGAGGTGTATGTGTCAAGCCAGGTCGGCTTCGAGTCTAGTGTGGCATTAGGTGCTAGTTACGCCTCCAAAGGTGGGGCATGACATCAAGGGAACAGGCAGTTAGGCAGGGAGGTTATCCAAAATCTGAATTTTCAAAAGTAATAGCTTCTTTTGTTAAGTCTTAGGACTAACCATTATGAAAAATTAAGCTACATAACAAGAAACTAATATGGAACCTCTTAATTATATCAAGTGCTAATTTAAGTATTTTGAAAAAACATGCAGATCAAAGATGCAAGTTGTGTGGCTACTAATCCCTTACTGCTTTGTATATTCTCATTTGTCAGCAACTTAAAATTTTCATGAAAATTTATTTTCTAAACATAAAGATAGTTAGACTAATTGAAATCATAGTTTTAGTTAAAATTACTTGTTAGGATATTAAGATGTGAATAGAAATTAAAATAAACTTCTTTAAAATTGCACCTTTCCATGTCAATTTCTTATTATTTTACAAACACTTCTTCTTTTATTAAACCATTCAAAAAATCACTTTTGACATCCAACTGAAACAGTTTCATACATTTAAAAGCAGGTTAAGCCAATAAAATGCGTCTGGATTTCAATCTAGCTACCGGAGCAAAAGTTTCATCATAATCAATACCTTCTTGTTGAGAGTAATCATGAGCAACTAATCTTTCTTTATTTCTAATAACTTTATCTTCCTCAATTAGTTTGTTTTTGAATTTACTTCATTCCTATTACAGAAATATTTTTGGGTCTTTGTACCAGAGTCCAAACCTGACTTTTTTCAAACTGATCAAGTTCTTCTTGGATTGCTTTTGTCCATGACTCATCCTTCAGTTCTTCATCAATCCATTGGCTCAAATTTAAAGACTATAGCTAAAGATGACTGGTGCTTGGCAGAGGACCTGGTTTACCTCTGAGCATTTTGATCTCGGATAATAAAATTATTTCGAAAACTTGCTTCAATTCACCATTCACGAGGAACATTTGAAGACTTAGTCGATTGAGATATACTTTCTTCAGCACTATCTAGGGAAGATGAGGAACTCTATTGATAGGGAGTTCTATTTTAGGAGCTTCAGTAGATTTAGGAATAAAGTCTTCACCTTTATCATGCTCAACAAAACTTGGAGTAGTATTAGAATCGTTAAGTACAACATGAACTAATTATGTCACAGATGAAGTTCTCTTATTAAAAACTCTATATCATCAACTGAGAGGCGTACTAGAGAAAATTGCCTTCATTACTTCTAGAATCGAATTTCTCAAGATTGTTTTTGCCATTATTATGGATAAAATACTTACAACCAAAAGAATGGAAATAACTAATATTTGGCTTGTTACCTTTCCACAGTTCATAAGGAGTCCTTTTCAAGATAGGGTGAATAAGACATCTGTTAAGAATATAGCAAGCAATACTTACAGCTTCTGCCCGAAAATGATCATGAAGGTCTATTTCAATGAGCATGGTACTTGTTGTGTCCGGAAGGGATCGATTCTTCCTTTCTACAATGCTATTCTTTTGATGAGAGAAAGAAAAGGAGAAGTTTTGTGTATAGCCTTGTTGATTGTAGAAATTTTCAAAGAACTTGATCTTAAATTCTCGACTGTGATTAATGTGAATAGTGAAAATAAAATAGTCATTTTCTCATTGAATCATTTTGTAGAAAATTTCAAAATTCGAGAAAGTTTTAACCTTATGAGCAACGAATATGACCCAAATAAATCATGAGAAATCATCAATAATAACAAACGCATATTTCTTACCACCAATACTAGCAATTTTAGTGGGACCAAATAAATTCATGTGCAGAAGATGAAGAGGTTTAGAGGTGCTAACAGTATCTTTACTTTTAAAAGAAGAGCGAATGTGTTTCCCTAATTGACATGTGCCACAAAAAAAGAGTTTTAGAAAAGTTTAATTTGGGAAGTCTGAGAACTAAATCAAGTTTAGAAAGTGTTTCATGGTATACATACTGGCATGGCCCAGTTTCCTATACCAGATCCAGGGATCATTTGAAATAATAGAGAGACATATAAGAGTAGAGAGATCAATGTTATTAAGAACATAAATATTTTCTACCTGATCATCGATGAAAGTGATATTCTTTGCAGAGTTACTGATGGTGCATCTGATAGCACATAATAGAATATTAAACCCAACATCACACAGTTGACTGATGCTCAACAAGTTGTTTTAAAGACCGTCTACAATAGTTTAATCAAGTCACAAGATGGACTTGTGGTAATGGATCTCACTCCAACCACTTCACCTTTTGTGTTATCTTTAAAACTAATACAGCTTCCATCAATTTTCTTTGCAATATTGAAGTTCTATTTCTTTCCTATCATGTGTTTAAAACAACCACTATCAATAACCCACATACCTTTCTTGTATGAAACTTTTTATTATTCATGCAAAATAAGAAAATTAATTTCTTTTAGGTGTCTAAGTTTTCTTGGGGTCCTTTTGATTTAACAGTGATAAATTCCTGACACTGATTCTTTTCTCTCCAAATTCATTTTTATGGTTGACTCCAGAAAACTTGCAATTAAAAGATTTATGCCCAGATTTTCTGCAAGAAAAACATATAGGATGAACAAAAGATTTTGTTGAGGAAAACTTGTTTGATGAGGATCGAGAAGTGTTTGGCCTTTTTAGACAATTTATTAGAGTTGACTGGCCTATGACTAGGTGATTTCTTAATGTTGTCTAATTGTATTTTCATATCACATAGCTCTTCTTTAAGCAGATTTACCTCAATTAGGCTTGCTTCAAGAAGAATTTGGCATTCTTTATTTTATCTAGTTTATTCTTTTCTTCAATAATATTTTGAAATTCATCAGTCACAAGATCCAGAGAATTCTATATTTCCTAATAATTTATACAGAGTTTTGATCTTACCTTGCTTAATTCTTCAAGGGTCATAAAATAGATGTTTGTGGTTTCTTCTGGTTCTTCAACAGATATATCTTTATCGCTCTAGGCTTCTATTGATTTTGAGTTGTTGATTCTTCTAAAATTCTTTTCTTCAGGTGTAGATAGTTTGATTTTATGTGGCCAGGTTTTTCACAGTGATAATATATGATGAGTTGGTAACTTACAAACTCAGTAGGCTCTTAAGCATGAGCTTTAACTTAGTTTTCAAGTCATTTAGATGGATTTTATGCCCTTTTTTCCTTTTTGTGTGCAGATATCTTATTTGAAGAAAAGAGAAAGAAGTGGAGTAAAAAGAAGGAAATCAGGTAAAAATCGGCACTTCATCGGAGGAGACCGGCGAAACGCCGGCCAAATGCAGAAGATCACTACCTTGGGGAACTAAAGCAATGGGAGGTTGCGGACATCAACTAGCGACTCGCTGGTTAACTCGCCTACTGACACATGAACGTGCTAGATCAAAGAAAAAGAAATCGGCGGAGCACAGTTGTAGACCGGCGAATCGCTGAAGGACACTGGAAATCACTAAAGGAGCATTCATTATAGCCGGTGGTTCACAAAATATAATCGGTAATCGTCGATACTCTCGCAAGTGCCAGAACGCTTGAGCAGGGGAAAATGTGTCCAACACTGAAAAAGAGAGTCTTGGGTACCCTACTTTTAGATATATTCTAGAGAGAAGTACTCTGTACCTATCAGATCTAACTTTTAGCTTTTTTAGAATATTCTCTTTATAGAATAAGAAAGTAGAATTCTATTTGTGGAAATTGTAAAAGATTGTTTTATTTTTCTTCTTCTTCCTCTATAGCAAGGTACCACCATTATTGAAGACTTATGCTGAATTTGATTTTCCTGCTATTACTATTGAAATTAATGAGTTTATTGTTAAATATTCTTTTTAATTTTTTAACCATGAGTAGCTAAATCATTAACTCGAGGTATGTGGTGATGAGTTCTTAATTAAATTGGGTATTGCTAGATTCATCTCAATATTGTTTAATTAGTGTAGATCTATTAAGTTCTTTCCAATTTATAATTGAAGATCCATAGTTGCAGATGTGGGTCTACTCTTCTTATTTGATTTTTGCTTGAAAGAGAAGAATTGAGTATTGGGAGAGAATTTAATGGTGGAAATGGATGTGATGTTGTGGAGTTGGTCTAGACATAGCCAAACCCACATTTTCATTCCTAATTAATAGCTAATAGCTAGAAATTAATGTAGCTATTAATTCAAACTTGATTGGGTTAATTTAATTATGTCTAGTGGTTCAAAAGAACTCTAGCAAGAGGCATTTATGAGGTTGAAAAAATATAGAATGTTCGCCTGCCCAAGGTTATTTATACAATTTGAACTAATGAGATGATCTAGCATAGTCTTGTTTAATTAGCACATCATCTATACCACACCTCTAGTCCTTCTCATTATTGGCGACAACTTTGGTTACTTTGCTATTCTAATTAGCCGAGTTAGAATCTATATCATATTGTTTACATCAAATCTGCCCAAAAAATATTTATTTCTTTGTTATTTTTGAGTGGTGAGAATTAATTTTAATTTTCTAACAACACTTGTGCATATCATTTGTTAGTCTCTGTGGGTTTCGGCCCTGATATCCGTCGGGATATTTATTTTGATACAACTACCTTTTATGCCCTCTCATAATAAAGAGTGTATTTTGGACGTTATCAATATCTTTCATCATTCTTCTGGCTTTCATTATTCTTGTATAGTGGTTTCGGTCTTTTTTGTCTTAGAATGTGTCTGACTCCTTAGTTTATCAGAGTGAGTCCTTCGCTATTTTCCTCATATTCTTCTTTTTCATTCTCATTTGACACTACATTGAATATCATGGGCTCCTTCTTTTCTTATTTGAAATATCTGTTGATATGATTTTGTTCATATGCCATTAAATTTTCATAAAGCTTGTCATAGGTCCGATTTTCCAAGTCTCAATCCTCAAAATTATGGCCTTAGTCTCCCAGGAGTTTGGTAGACTTTTGGATAAGTTTTCTTACTGGCAGCCCATTTGGATAGGTCATTCTTAGTGACTTAAGTTCTCCCACTATTTTGCTGAATCGAGAGAATATAGATTCAACATTTTCTTCATCAGTCATCTTGCCAGTTCGTACTCATTTACTAGTGTATCCTGGCCTCTTTTACTTTTGTTATGCCTTCATATGTCGCTTCAAGTTTGTCCCACATCTCTTTCGCAGTGTCACAGGTAGATATTTTATCGTACTCAGATTCGCTTACTGCACAATAAACCAAACTGATGGTTCTAGCATTAGTTTGTTTTACCTTTTGCTACTCCTTAGGGATTTCAAAAGTTTCCAGATCTACTTTACTAGCTTTAGTGATTCCAGGAATTGATTTTGGTCCTTTCTTAATCACTACCCATTCTTGAAAGTCGTTTGCTTGAATAAAAAATCTGAATCTTTCTTTTCAATGAAAGTAATGTTGTTCGTTGAAGTAGAAAGGTTTGCTTGAAGAATGACCATCTTGCAAGATAGCCCCAGAGATTTGATAAGTTGTCATTTGATTTTTTTCTCATAAATGGTTAAGTAATTTATAGTGAAACCTGCTCTGATACCAATTAATAAATAAAGAGAGGGGGTGAATTTAAAACATTGTGACCTAATATAAATTATTCAACTGATGACACCCTCAAGTCGACTAAGATCCTAAAAAAGAGTTAGTAACAGATAAAGATATAGAAAGTAAAAAATAGAAAAATTAAGAGACTTTCGATTATCAATTACAGTGATTGAGTAAGAAGTAGAATAGTCAAGATCGATCAAGTGAAGTTGCACACTTCTTTCTGAGTCTTCACTGCCTTTTTGTAGAGTTTGTGAGATTATCCTGAGAAGGCAAGAAGATCAATTCCTTTTATCTTGATGAATTTGCTCTTAAGAGTAACTTGAGGAATTTTTCTTAATTAAATCATTTTGCATATGATTGAGGTGTTGATTTATTGTCTCCTTTTATTCTCAGATACTGAGTTGAGATCTTGATGGATGTTGATTTTCTGTCTTCCTTTATCGTTGATGCAGAATGATGTAAATCAAGGCTCGGATGCTTTGGATGTGATCAATTGATACTTTTGAAATCAAAGCTAGAAAAATCTTTAGTAATATCTCGACAGGATGGGATGGAATCATTAGTTTATCAATTTTATCTTGAACCAGCTGCTTGTACTGAGGACCCGAGGATTTAGCTAGGTTTCCTGCATCATGTTAATTCATTATTAAAATATTTTTAGGGAATATTAAGATCAACAATCTCCCCCATTTAGATGAGATACATAGGGAGGTACAAGCAGTATTTACTTCCCTAATTTTCATAACATATTGTGGAGAGTCATTTTGTCTGAGGACCTTCCCTTGACTTCCCTCTTTTCAAAGAAAATGTTAATACCCATTAAAATGAGGTAAAGCAATTAACTAACCTTAGAAAAGATTGTAGTAATTTTTTTGGTATAGCTTTTATGAATGAAGCCTTTGATTTACTTCTTTTAATTGTTACACCCCGTAAGATGTTAGCGATTAGTATGCGTTCCCGTAGATTTATGATGAGTAATGAGAGTTTGACGCGTGTGGGAAGATCTTCGAAAGAAGGGTCAGGCGAGGCCAGGAAGCAAGGGGCTAGCACGACGCGCCAGCCGGCCTGTGCGCTGGGCAGCGCGGCGCGCCAGGCATACCAACGCCCTGGAAGGAACGACGCGCCCCCAGGCCACTGCCCCAGGCCTATATAAGTCACCCCTTAAGGGATTGTAATTCATTTTAATAGAGGACCTCGGCCAGTGAAGAGAGAAAGACGCAACTTTGATTAAATTTCATCAAATTACGCTATCAAACATCGTTCAAACGCAAATTAACTTCAGTTAACGAGTTCTAGGCCTACAAAAAGCATTTCTACTAAGTTATTTCTTGAAAATTCACTCGGTATACGGAACCCCGTCGAGTAAAGTTAATCAGAATTACTCCAAATTAAACCCTTAACGACTACAGGCATTTGGTAAGCATTTCTCCCTTCTGAACTCTCGAGAAATTATAGGTTTTCGATTGAGTTATTCGGAGTTGAATTATAGTTAATATTATTATCGAAAGATATCGTTATTTGCCAAATTTAGTATTTAAATTAGCCCTATTATTTCAGCATAAAGGCTACAGTTGAGTGGAACCGTCAATTACAGGTTGAAACCTATCGATTAAATGAAAGTCGACATTCGACGTATGTTAAAGCGAATTCCTTCGGCAAGTTATTTCTGTCGTATCATAACATGACCTAAATCCCTGTAAGAAAGCCAGAAGCATGTATATTGTGGTTAGTTGCTACTGTTAGTTTGAGATTAATGTTGTCTATTTAGATTGGGAATGACCCTACCCTATATAGCCTTCCGTTGATCAACCTCAAGGTTACTAGCTGTGTTATCGCCTTCGGGGCTATACGGATTGCTCCAAGGAGCTATATGTTTTCCCAAGGAACTATACTCAGGACCAAGGGCCGTACTACAGTCCATCCATAGCTGGACTATTATTTTTATGTCATATCAGCATCATTGATCCTCGTCGATCCTTGTGTGCCCAGGGTGCAGTTACAGGAATCCATAGGACTCAAACACAGCTATAGGAGCCGAGCGGGCTCAGATGCAGACCCAGGGGACAGGCAGGTTGGCTATAGTTACCTGTTGACTTATTTTGATCTTGTTAGGGATATATAGATTGAAGTGTGCTCGTCAGGGCTTTTGGGGGGCCCAGTGGGTTATTCTATGATGGTTGTACCTTCCGGGCTTACGGGGGCCAGGTAAGGTTCTTATTTGCATTATCTATTGTTAGTTATACAGCAGGTTGTTGGGCAATGCAGGTTGTATCTCTTATCCCTTCTATTGAATCGTTTTCAGTGTTATTATTAGTATTATTCAGTCGTTTTCATTACTGCCTTACATATTCGGTACATATTGTACCGACGCCCATCTTTGGGACACTATATTACTTTCCTGCAGGTATGGATAAACGTGGTTCATGACCTCCTTGGTCATCAGCCAGAGTCAGCGGTGTAATCAACTCCTTTTCTCGGGCGTTGTTAGTTAGAAGGTTTATTCTTTTGTTGTACAGTTTATGGGTAGGTTGGGGCCCTATCTGTCACACCCCACCTTGGGGGGTACGACTGGCACCTAGTGCCCTACTGGGACCTGAACTGCTGAACTGCTAAGCCTGGGCACATCTGGTGCCTAGCTGGCTCTAACTCATATTTCTGGACACAAAGGGCTATATAACGGCTGTAAACACAGCCCCCGGCCCATTGGCCTATAGCCTCCTGTACCTGTAATAACAGCTGACCAGAACATGCAACTATAGGGAAACCTATGTGGGCCGACAAGGCCACCATACTGTCTAGTTATCTGCAACTCAGCAATGAAATACTAGAAAGCTACGTGACCGGCAAGGTCACCACTACCGTCAAACTTATGGCCCCACACGGCCAACATAAAGAAGCAAAAGTACTAACAGCTAACAACTGCACGGCCCCACACGACCGGCTCAACTGACCACAGGGAAATATACAGACTGCAAGCCTCTAGGAATAGCAATAGAAATGATCGGGACAGGGCCCCGACCTACCCGTACTGTACAACAAAAGAAAACAAAATACACCTCTGGAATTCAGACTCCGGATGACAGGAGCTGAATACTCAATAGCTGGCTGGAATCACGAGGGATCGCCTCCTCGTCTATGAGTACCTGCAGGCAAGTAATGCAGCGCCCCACTGGGCGTCAGTACCACTGGTACTGAGTATGCAAAGCAACTTAAATAGTACAACTGAAAACAACTGAATATAGATAGCGTATCTAGCATTTCTGTATAGCAGGAGATAACTGAATCTGAAGAAGCTAGTATGAACTAAATCAAGCTTTCTGTACTGATAAGGCAGAGGCGTACCTGTAGACGCGATGGCCTGCTGTCTAGTAGCTAGTATATAATATATAAAGCACTTAAATGGATATACAAGTAGCAAGCAAGAGCCAATACCAACCCCCATAAGCCGGATGGCGCCAAGCAAGCAAACAATCTATATACCCCTACCCGGGTCAAAACCAACCAAAAATAAGTCACTCCACTCATCTGATAACTGTGAGCTCCTCCTACCGGCCCCCTTGGGTACGTAGCTCAGGCCTTGGCCTCTGACAATAAACTGTGTCTGAGTCCGAAGACTCCTGCCTCTGGGCGCAAGTGCACACGGGGTGTGTAATAAAAACTGCCCCTGGGTGCAAGCACGCAACAGGGTAATTTTATAAAAATCTGTATCGGAGTCTGCCCCCGGCCACAAGCGCACACAGAGTGATCTGCCCCTGTAAACAGGGTGGACTGGCTCTGCGCAGAGTAAACTGAACTACCCCTGCAAGCAGGGTGGTCTGGACCGTATTATCATGGTGGTCGGCCATCATCGTCCTCTAGGCGGACGGCATCGCCCAGCTGGTGGCGGTATCTGAATCTGGTATCGACACAGCTATAACCCAGGGGCGGTGGGGATGCTAAAGGGGTGCCCACATGCCACAACAAGTCTCAACAAACAAATAGCACATAGAAATAGCAAGCATGTATAACTGAAAAGACTATCTGGAATCTAACTTCTTATTCTGATCTGTTTCTATACTGAACTGATTCTTACTAATTATACTGATTCTGTAACCTCTGTTTAACTGTACGGCTACTCTGTAGCCAAGATACTGTCTGTCTATCAGATCTTTCTTTACTGACTTTTATTATGAAAATCTGTTCCTTTTTATTCTACAACATGCTTGCTATTCACATAATAGGCTATACTGAATCTGAAATACTAACTTGCCCTTGGGCACATGCTTTTCTAACTTTCAGACTGAATATGATATCACAACGCGAACTAGGTTTACTGAACTCGCACAATACTTAACATTCCACTTCCGGAAATTCTACTACGGAGTTTATTGTATTATACAAGGCTAAAGCTACCAACTTGCCGAAAGAACTAGCTTTACATACCTTAACCTCGAGTTATCCGTCTGTCGGACGAGGCTCGGTCAATACTCCAGCTATTTCTCCCAACTGCATTCATGTATACGCTAATTAATACTAAATATAGCTTTATTCTAAAGAACGACGTCACTTTTGATATAATTGTAGCCTAAACTTAGGCTTATCGAAAGACGGTCGAAAACTCGCTATTTTTCAAAAGTCCAGAAGGGAGAAGTATTCACTTCACAGCTAGGAGCACATAGACACTAGTTTGGAGCAATTCTACTTACCTTAGCTCGGTAGCTCGACGATTCGTCGGCCGTATTTCGCGAAACAAAATCCGTAGGAATGCTCCCTGTTGCTAAATACCTCGGTACCTGAGGTTAATTTGAATTTGGACCGCATTTGGCGGCGTAATCGAGCGACAATTTATCCATATCCTTCGCCCCCTCTGTTTTCTCTAACGTTTCTGGAAAATATAATGAACATACTAAATTAAAACCGAAGTGGGAGCATAAATATAATTGGCACTATAAATCGCATTCATAGAATGCGATTTATAAGTTGCATTCCTGAAATGCGATTTATAAGTTGCATTCCTGAAATGCGATTTATAAGTCGCATTTTGCCTTGCGACGCGCCGACTTGGCGCTTGTCCGATCTTTCTCCGGGCCCTTCTCTAGCATGTATGGCTTCCAAATATGCTCAACCAACGCACGAATAGGCCATCTAGGTGCCGGGAATCCTACGGGGTATAACATTCTCCCCCCCTTAAGAACATTCGTCCTCGAATGTAAACTTCTATCTAAAGGACTACTCAACTAGCTTAACTTGTTCTTAGGAAAATTTCGGCAGAGTTTCCCCTGTAATCTGGACTATCCCGAAATCCTGAAACACAGAAAAGTCCAATACAGGTACTCCACACGATACTATAAGATTCATTCGATAACTAAACATCAATCTTTCTCACTTATATATAACCTGCATAGGTAACAATACTGACATACCTGTCGCCTAGCTAGGCCTGGAATAAGTGAGGATATCTAGCTTTCATATCTACCTTCGCTTCCCACGTCATCTCTTTTTGGTTCCTGTTACGCTACAATACTTTGACAGACGCAATATCCTTAGTTCTCAATCTACGAATCTGTCTGTCTAAGATGGCTACCGGAATCTCTTCGTAGGCCAGCTCTTCTGTAACCTGGATATCCTGGACTGGGACTGTTCTGGATGGGTCTCCTATGCATTTCCTCAGCATAGATACATGAAAGACCGGACAAACGGATTCTAATTCTGGAGGCAAATTCAATTAACGGTAAATGCTCACTTTGGCTACTACCGAAATCTAGTACACACGCTCGCAACATACTTTCGAGCGTCTGAATTATGCGCTCAGCCTGCTCATCTGTCTGAGGGTGGAATGTTGTGCTCAAATTAATCTGCGTTCCCAGACCTTTCTGAAACGACTGCCAGAATCTAGCCGTAAACTGTGCTCCTCTGTCTGAAATAATGGATACTGGTACTCCGTGCAACCTGACTATTTCTCGGATATACAACTCCGCATAATCTGGCCGAGAAAGTAGTTTCCACTGGCAGGAAATGAGCTGATTCGGTCAATCTGTCAACTATCACCCATATAGAGTCATGTCCATGTTTAGTACGGGGTAATCCTGCCACAAAATTCATATTTACTGCTTCCCACTTCCAAAGAGGCACAACTATGTCCTGAGTTAACCCGCCTAGTTTCTGATGTTCTGCTTTCACTTGTTGGTAGTTAGGACACTGGCTACAAATTCAGCAATTTCCCTTTTCGTACCTCGTTCATAATCTGCTGGTGGAGGTCTGAAACATCTGGAACATATAGACGGCCTTTACAACGCAGCACTCCATCCTCTGTTACTTGGAAATCTGGCACTTTCCCTTGTTAACCAGGTCAGGATTCTTATACTACCATTCTTTTTTTTTCCTTCACAACTGATGACGACACGGCGATGTTCTAGATTACCGCTCTGTTGTCCTTCATTTCTATTACCCGAACGACTAAATTGACCAATTGATGTATCTCTCTGACCAACTTCCGTTGCTTGGGTTGCAAATACGCCACACTCCTAATAGATCTATAGCTAAGAGCATGTGCTGCTCCATTATCTCTTCTTGACTGATATAACATATTCATACTTAGAGAGCTCGGCATATAATTGATGGTCATACTGGCTTGTCTTGCCGAAGAGATCGACAGGTAGTTTACAGGCGTAGCTAGAGCTTATCTGGCCTTCCGGCCACATGCTAAGGCTACTTGTTGCTGGGATAACCTGAACGACCGTCTGCGCACCTTGTGCCTTTATCTGATCAGAGGATCCTGATATTGATCATGAACTCTAATGATCTGGCTGCATAACCTTAAATAACTGAATAGTCGGGTTGAATGACCCGAATGTGGCAGTAGTCTAACAATGCTCTAACTGTTCTACTTGAGTACTTATAGTTCATGCATAACTGCAGACTTGTGGGCATCTAATTGCTTTGTTATTTTGCTTGAACCACTGTAAGGCTGGGCTTAATCAAACTTACTCCCAGGCGATCAATATCTGGATCTTCACGGGGAGTCTACTGATCTCCTGGTCTTAATAAACACTGTGCTACCAGGGTACTATCAATTTCTTACGCCTTGTGTGTATCCACTTGTATTTATACTGCTATTCTGGGGAATTCTCGGTCTTATGAGCTATTCTGTAAATACTGGCCTTCTGCTAGGGCTCTGTATCTGAATATCTTACGAGAACCAGCTGAAGTACTAGTCTGTCACTGACTGCTGATGTGGACCCCTTTCTTGGGGTGCCCACGAGCTTGTCTGACTTGTGGGGTATTCCTTGTAATAACTGCTCGGTTGACTAAGGTCGACTCTCACCTACAAGGCTGGGAAAATGATGTATGGCCACTTAACATACTGGAACAATTCTAGTATTGCTAATCTTTGAAGTATACCTATTCAGTCTCTAATTCTGGTTCTGGCACATGCGCTAGTGTTATTGATCTTTAGAGATGCTTCCCTGCTAATACAGGCGCCAGCTGGTCGGTAGACCGTCTAACTGTGCCCTTATCATCTAATTACCTGATTCAGGTACTAACTCTTATAAGCTTCTAAAACCTAGATCTGGAAACAACATATAAGTCTATTAACTTAATAACTAAGAGCTGAGACTGTTTCTATGGATTCATATGTAAATCACACTTAACTTGCCCCTTCTTTTAGCTTTTCTCTTTTTCTTCTCTCTCTTTTCTCTTTTTTTTTTTGGCAAAGGGTCCTGCAATGCAATTTGTATATACTTCCCAGCACTAATATGCATCTGTGATTGTAACCCTTATTAGCAGCTGCTCACAGCATATTTATTATCTGCACAGATATATTTTAATAAATACGTACAATACATACTGAATTCTGTAGTGATACGTAATCTCTGACACACTTTGCTAAATTTCATATTGTACATGATATACTGCTTCTATGGTCTAATAATACCTCCTGCCTTCTCTTAACATTTCATTGTATTGTCACCCCATTCTGAAAGTAACAAACATAAACACTTTAGTTATTGTCTGCTGTTTGAAATTCCGCCACTCTTGCGATGTGGGGTCAACGTTCGAATCTTGTGGCCTTACTTGGCATATATTGAGAGCCCATGACTGTCTGCTGGGCCTTATCTCTAGGTCACACTAGATTAGAATTGTTGTATCGGTAACTTCTTAACTTCTCCATAGTGGACATACTGCGGTATTCTGAACCGCAATCTTACTGTCAGCCCGAGGCTTAATCCTTAAAACGATACTCTATTAATCTGGGGGGGGTAACCCTGATTTCCCCATCAAATCTGGCATTCCTGCTTCTTCCCCTCATCTTACTTAAACTGAACTCTGGGGTTCAAGGTACCTGCCTTTCGTTGCTAATGAGATCACTGATCAAGCCTCGACCTATACTTCTTCTGGCATATATTCAAGCCCATCTGATTCACAGGACCTTTATATCTTTCGATGTCACAACTAGATCATAACTATAATCTTACCGGTATATCTTGCTATCTGTTAGCATATATGGCGGACTTGGCCCTCTTCTGACTCAAACTCGACTATTATTAGGCATTCATCACTAGCAGGTCTGTTACCCCTACTTCAGGTAGGCTAACAGTCTTACTTTCTCTACTGGCTTATTATCATAAGGGTCTGCACAAGTTACGTAATCATAGGGGCTCTTTATACTTTCTAATACTTACTAGGATCAATCAGCCCATCTTTACTTACTGCTTGATTTGGCAACCTCATCTCAAGTCTTATGCCCCTTTACTATACTGGAATCAAAATCGAGAGGTAGGAATAGCCCCTTTTTTTTGTAACAAATAGAAACATTTAACTGTACCATATCCGAAAGGATGTATTCGGGATTCCCGCATTTCCCTCTCTTTCTCATACTTACCTGGTGGTCTGACCTTGGCTGTAATCTTAATCAGATCTTATATAACTAATAAATAAGTCAACTCGTATGTACATTATACTTCTGGCTTCCTATTCTGACGTTATCAACGTATACTGGGAATAGTACCGATAAAGGTATTACGCTGGGAGGTCTCTGGTACCTCCTCCTGCTGCTGTAGTTATCATGTAACTGGCTGATGCCCTCTTCTGTTGCTATATCTGATCTTCTGCCTGTGATAGGGTAATGCTGATCTGCCTTTGTATCTGTAATCAAAGAATACGGTAAGTTCTCAGGGACTCAACCCTATATTGTACCGCTCTAAAGCACGACTGACTGAGAAGGAAGGGTAACCATCATATCATGCCTCGCAGCCTCCTGCCTATAGTATGTGGTGCACAACACATCCATAGACAAGACTCTACTTAGCACGGCTTGCAGACTCCCTGGGACACGACCTGCTCTGATACCAAGTTTGTCACACCCCACCTTGGGGGGTACGACTGGCACCTAGTGCCCTACTGGGACCTGAACTGCTGAACTGCTAAGCCTGGGCACATCTGGTGCCTAGCTGGCTCTAACTCATATTTCTGGACACAAAGGGCTATATAACGGCTGTAAACACAGCCCCCGGCCCATTGGCCTATAGCCTCCTGTACCTGTAATAACAGCTGACCAGAACATGCAACTATAGGGAAACCTATGTGGGCCGACAAGGCCACCATACTGTCTAGTTATCTGCAACTCAGCAATGAAATACTAGAAAGCTACGTGACCGGCAAGGTCACCACTACCGTCAAACTTATGGCCCCACACGGCCAACATAAAGAAGCAAAAGTACTAACAGCTAACAACTTCACGGCCCCACACGACCGGCTCAACTGACCACAGGGAAATATACAGACTGCAAGCCTCTAGGAATAGCAATAGAAATGATCGGGACAGGGCCCCGACCTACCCGTACTGTACAACAAAAGAAAACAAAATACACCTCTGGAATTCAGACTCCGGATGACAGGAGCTGAATACTCAATAGCTGGCTGGAATCACGAGGGATCGCCTCCTCGTCTATGAGTACCTGCAGGCAAGTAATGCAGCGCCCCACTGGGCGTCAGTACCACTGGTACTGAGTATGCAAAGCAACTTAAATAGTACAACTGAAAACAACTGAATATAGATAGCGTATCTAGCATTTCTGTATAGCAGGAGATAACTGAATCTGAAGAAGCTAGTATGAACTAAATCAAGCTTTCTGTACTGATAAGGCAGAGGCGTACCTGTAGACGCGATGGCCTGCTGTCTAGTAGCTAGTATATAATATATAAAGCACTTAAATGGATATACAAGTAGCAAGCAAGAGCCAATACCAACCCCCATAAGCCGGATGGCGCCAAGCAAGCAAACAATCTATATACCCCTACCCGGGTCAAAACCAACCAAAAATAAGTCACTCCACTCATCTGATAACTGTGAGCTCCTCCTACCGGCCCCCTTGGGTACGTAGCTCAGGCCTTGGCCTCTGACAATAAACTGTGTCTGAGTCCGAAGACTCCTGCCTCTGGGCGCAAGTGCACACGGGGTGTGTAATAAAAACTGCCCCTGGGTGCAAGCACGCAACAGGGTAATTTTATAAAAATCTGTATCGGAGTCTGCCCCCGGCCACAAGCGCACACAGAGTGTTCTGCCCCTGTAAACAGGGTGGACTGGCTCTGCGCAGAGTAAACTGAACTACCCCTGCAAGCAGGGTGGTCTGGACCGTATTATCATGGTGGTCGGCCATCATCGTCCTCTAGGCGGACGGCATCGCCCAGCTGGTGGCGGTATCTGAATCTGGTATCGACACAGCTATAACCCAGGGGCGGTGGGGATGCTAAAGGGGTGCCCACATGCCACAACAAGTCTCAACAAACAAATAGCACATAGAAATAGCAAGCATGTATAACTGAAAAGACTATCTGGAATCTAACTTCTTATTCTGATCTGTTTCTATACTGAACTGATTCTTACTAATTATACTGATTCTGTAACCTCTGTTTAACTGTACGGCTACTCTGTAGCCAAGATACTGTCTGTCTATCAGATCTTTCTTTACTGACTTTTATTATGAAAATCTGTTCCTTTTTATTCTACAACATGCTTGCTATTCACATAATAGGCTATACTGAATCTGAAATACTAACTTGCCCTTGGGCACATGCTTTTCTAACTTTCAGACTGAATATGATATCACAACGCGAACTAGGTTTACTGAACTCGCACAATACTTAACATTCCACTTCCGGAAATTCTACTACGGAGTTTATTGTATTATACAAGGCTAAAGCTACCAACTTGCCGAAAGAACTAGCTTTACATACCTTAACCTCGAGTTATCCGTCTGTCGGACGAGGCTCGGTCAATACTCCAGCTATTTCTCCCAACTGCATTCATGTATACGCTAATTAATACTAAATATAGCTTTATTCTAAAGAACGACGTCACTTTTGATATAATTGTAGCCTAAACTTAGGCTTATCGAAAGACGGTCGAAAACTCGCTATTTTTCAAAAGTCCAGAAGGGAGAAGTATTCACTTCACAGCTAGGAGCACATAGACACTAGTTTGGAGCAATTCTACTTACCTTAGCTCGGTAGCTCGACGATTCGTCAGCCGTATTTCGCGAAACAAAATCCGTAGGAATGCTCCCTGTTGCTAAATACCTCGGTACCTGAGGTTAATTTGAATTTGGACCGCATTTGGCGGCGTAATCGAGCGACAATTTATCCATATCCTTCGCCCCCTCTGTTTTCTCTCACGTTTCTGGAAAATATAATGAACATACTAAATTAAAACCGAAGTGGGAGCATAAATATAATTGGCACTATAAATCGTATTCATAGAATGCGATTTATAAGTTGCATTCCTGAAATGCGATTTATAAGTTGCATTCCTGAAATGCGATTTATAAGTCGCATTTTGCCTTGCGACGCGCCGACTTGGCGCTTGTCCAATCTTTCTCCGGGCCCTTTTCTAGCATGTATGGCTTCCAAATATGCTCAACCAACGCACGAATAGGCCATCTAGGTGCCGGGAATCCTACGGGGTATAACACTATCCCGACCATTATTTCACTCTTCGAGGCTTGCAGGCTACAGATTCTCAGTTGTTAGTTGTGGTTGTTGGCCGTGTGGGGCCTATGTATGTTTATTTTGTGTGATGACCATGTGGGGCCTAGTTAGTTAGCAGCCATATCGGCTATAGCATAGTTATGACTAGTTGTTTTCATCTTGCTATAATTAGAAAACATTGTGGTCTCATCGGACTGCATAGGATCCCTTTTATTGCGTCTTGTTGGAAGCAGTTTTCTTTTTTACAGGTGGCTATACGGCCTTGTCGGCCGAATGTTGTGTTTACAGCCGAGATATAGCTCGTTGTTTTCTTAATTTGAAGAGCATGCACGCACCAGAAGTGGATAAGCCCAGTCAGGTCAGTTTAGGTCACAGTATGGCACCAAGTGTCAGTCATGCCTCTCAAGGTGAGGCGTGACATTAATCTAATTTCCTTATACTATGATTGAGATGACATTCGAAAAGGATAAATTGGTACAAAAAAGAAACACAAACAAAAAAAAAATCAAGTCTCATCATAATTCAAGCTTGAAATTTATAGCCACAAAAAATCTTGAGGAAAACTCTAACAATTATAATTGTGTTTTGGTTTATGAATTACTCATTTTCGTTTTAGAATATCCACTAATTTGAATCTAAGTAAAAATTTTCTTTGAAGTCATTCTTAGCATTAAATTTGAAAAAAAAAATCAATGAATTAAACTATGATCTAGTGCTTTGAATGATAGGATGGAAGAGAAACTTTTTAAATGTCTGCATAGAAATCGAAGAGGCAAGTTGATATAGGGTGTGTTCCGCCGAAAAGAAAATATTTGTAGAAAAATAAGTAATTATTTATTTATTTTTTTTAACATGAAAATAAAAAATATTTATATATATCTAACATAAAATTTTGAAGAAGGGATAGATTTCGGTGATGGGTGTTGTGAGTGGGAGATGGGAGCTAGGTTGGGGTCGGATGGGGGTGGGGGTAAAGTGTCTGGTTCTAAGGGTTATGGAGAAGACAATGCCACTTATTCCCCTATTTATATTTAAAAAGTCACTCTTATTTATTTTTAAGAAACTTATTTTTTTAAAGATAATGTTTTCTAATATTATTAACTAATATAATCTAAGAAAATAATAAAATATTTTTTCGAAATTATTTTCAAACACACCCATAGTATCCAAATAAAATAGAATGGGTAAAAGAAAAAGTAGGCTTATGTCTAAATTCCAGAAGAAGAAATAAAGGCTAATGAATATATGAAATCTATTTTTCATATATACTTTTATCACTAAATCACAGTTAATAAATATATATTTTTCATTAATGTATGATCTAACCATGATAAACTAATGTGATTTAGTTTAAACATTTAGTGTGATATAGTTTAGCTTTGACCAACACTCCATTATAATATGAAATAATTTAAAATTTTATTTTTATTTTATTAAATATTTTACGCAAAATTCTATTCAAATAACATGTAGTTTTTAATTACTATATATATGTATATTAATTTAAATATTATACTTATATAAATACTATTTTTATCAAGTAGAAATTGAAAACTTAAGTTCAAGAAAGTGATATAACCACATTACAAAATAAGGATGAAAAATAATTTTATTTGCTGAAATATAATCAATAAATCAAATAAGAAAGACCAAATACATGATGGACCTTCTAAAATTAGGTAAAAGAAATAGTCTTGGATTAAAAGAGAAGATTATGATTTTTGTATTATTTGACTAAAATATTCAATTTTTATTTCAAAAGTGTGTAACACATATTAGCATGATCTTAGTGAAATGTCAAAACTACCATTGGTCTCACTTCATCTTTTTATATAAAAATAAATAATATAATAAAAAATTCAATTCCATTATAAGTACTTATTTTATTATAATTTTTAAATTAAATATAATTCCAATTCAAAGTCATATCTTAATGTTTAAAACTTACATCATTAATAACCATATTTTTTATAGTGCGGTAAATTTCAAATAAAAAATTATCTTTTGTCTAATATAATTTTTCTATATGGTCTATAAATTAATTCCTGTGGATTTTATATGTTTGTTAGTAGAAGTTCATGACAATAATTTTGGGCTAAAATATAGTTTTAAAAGCTTTAAATTTTGAAAATATAAATTTAGAAGTACAGTTTAATATTTAAAAGAGTTGTATTTTTATTGAATGCACCCTTCTATTAATAGAAAATAATGAGAGAAATAAAAATTCTTTAAAAGAATTTTAAAAAATATAATATGAATGAAAGTTGATAACGATTATATATTTAAAATTTTATGAGGTTGAATAAGTCTATATAAAAAAAGTACCAAGCTACTATAATTACATGATATAAAAAGAAGGCCAAATACATATAGCCCCTCAAATTTGTCCTCATTTTTCATTTTGGCATTCTATCTCAGCCTTGTTCCTTTTTAGTCCTCCAACTCTATTTTTTATGTTCCATTCAAGCACAAAAAATATTATTTGGTGTAAACTATTCAACATGCATTGATAAATATTCTTAAAAAGGTATTAAATATTTAATTAAATCATGTCATTAATCAAGGTCATCTGGGTTTAACCTAAATACCCGCTCTTTAATTTTTAAATCGTTTCAATACGGGTAAAAAGAACTCATAAATAAAAACAAACTCTGGTTCATTGCTAATAACACTACTACAGTTCAACGGACTCCCTTGGATTGTCAATAATTTAAAAAAAAAACTGACATACTCTAAGAAAATCAACGTACGATCGTCGATTATTTTTCCTGTAAAAATGTGAAACAACTATAAAACAAAAATTATTTTTTAAAAAAATATAATCAATGGACATCTATTGATTCTTTATTTGTTTTACGAAAACTAATAGATATGCGTTGATTTTTAAAGAACAAAATTGCAATTGAAAATATAAATAAAAATAATAAAAACATAAAAATAGTATTTTGTGCTTAAATGGAACATAAAAAAAAAAAGAAAAAAAGTTGGAGTGTTAAAATGAAACAAGTCTGAGATGGAGTGCCAAAATGAAAAATGAGGGCAAGTTTGAGGGGCTATGTATGTATTTGGCCTAAAAAGAATGAACTCATCCAGAAATGCAATTATCTTTGTATATATTACATGTGTTTAAAGACTATTTGTGAGAAAATAAAATAAGGCTAAGTATATAGTTAATTTGTATTGCTTCTTGTATAATCTATTATAGTCATGATTGTTCTTCCATGGTTCTTTTATATAATAGAAATAATAATAAATATATGAAGTGGGATAGATCTCAAACTCTCTAGAAGAGTGAGAAATTTAAAATAATTATAAAAAAAAAGTGAAATAAAAAATGTGATGAATATTTAATCATGTGTTAAAAAATTATAAGCCAACTCTACTAAGTAATATAATATATACAAATTTATAGAGATATAAATATAGATCAAAAGATAATTTTACTCTTAAATATAGATATGACGTGCAAAAACAAATATGCCCTTAGTCTAGTACCATTTCATCTTTCAACATAATAGAAATATAGATATATAGATTATGGCAGAGTAGTCCTAATTCTAATTTCTATTAAATAAAAAAGACATTTAGCAAAGATGTTTAACTTATTAATGTGCAACTTGGCATGTAAAGAAAGCTAAAACTCTTCTTTTTCCGAAGAATAATTATCAAGAATATCAAAAATAATGAAATTGTACCATATTCCTTCATGTTCAGATCCTTTGCATAAATTTGATAGTGATGTTTTATGCGTCCTTGAGCGAAAAAAGAACAAATATGGTTGAACAGCCACATCATTTAGATTATATGCTACGTCCTTTTCCCAATATTATTTCTCACAGAATTAAGATAAGCCTTTGGAAACAGTAACTAAAAGACCATTCAACAGAAAATATTATTTTTCCACTTAAAAAAAAAATATGACGGAAAAACATGTCTTGATAACAAATAGTGAAAGAAAATTAATTCTTGATTTTGATTTTTTTTTTTCCTTTTAAAAAGGGGCGGGGGATTGCATCACGGGAAAAGAGTGGAAATGAAAACTGAATAACAAACAAAATAGGTCAATTAAAAGTATAATCATGGAGAAAATCTGATTTGACATACCAAGAAGTTTAGGAGAAGATAATGAGATTGGAGAAAGATAATAATAGTATGAATCTAAACTTTTTGCTTGCAATATCCTTGTACGAAGGATTCATCGGTAAAGATAATCTTTCACTTTGAAAAAATAGGCACAAGATTTCTGCAATTTAGCATGAATTTTTTGACATTACAGAAAGAGAATAAATGTGGAGGCTAGGAAAGAGAGAGGGGAAGAAGATAGATTGCGTAAAAAGATTAGAGAAGTGTATTTTTATTATCTAAATAAAGAAAAAATATAATTAATTTAGACTTAAGTTTTATTTTTATTATTTTATTTAAATATTAATAATATTAGTAAATTAAAAATTAACTGATTGTGTAAATTTAATGTCCACCGTTAATAGATATTAGTTAATCTCTAAAAATAAATAAATTTTCTTATCAATAAAGCATGTCACTGAGTCAAGATCTCTCCAGTATAGATATATAGGTTATGGCAGAGTACTCCTAATCCTTCTATGATTCTAATCTCTACATACCAGTCATTAATAATTCCGGTAAATCGAAGCGTGGTGTATTAACTTAATTCGATGGAAACCAATTTAGTAAAGACACTTGAACACAACAATAATCCTAATCATTCTCGAATTTTAAAAATGGAAGAAGAGTCCTTAATCTTTTATTTTACCAGACAGAAACAGAACACGAACACTCCAACCCAACTCAACTATCTAACTACTACTCATTCATATAAATCCAACAAAAACATCTCCCTTTCAGCCGTCCTTCCGCTCATAAACATGGACAAAAAACGGCTGACGCCACCTTTCTCCACCGCTAAAATCGGGATAACAACCAGTTCTGATGGCGGTGGCGGCGGCAGTGGGTCGATAATTCTCGGCAAGTATCAATTAGGTCATCTCCTTGGCTGTGGCAGCTTCGCAAAAGTATATCATGCACGCTGTTTAGACGACGGTACTGAGGTTGCCATCAAAGTTATGGACAAAAGCACTAGTACCATAAACAACAACATGCAACGATTAATCACACGGGAAGTCTCCGCCATGCATCGCCTTAACAATCACAACAACATCATCAAAATCCACGAAGTGATGGCCACCAAGTCCAAAATCTACCTCGTCATGGAACTCGCACCCGGCGGAGATCTTTTGTCCAAGCTCAACCGCCACGGCCGATTCTCTTATTCCACCACAAGATTTTACTTCCACCAGCTTATCTCGGCTCTACACTTTTGCCATCAAAAAGGCGTGGCTCACCGCGACCTTAAGCCGCAGAACCTCCTCCTTGATCAGCACGGTCGGCTTAAAGTCACGGACTTTGGAATCAGCGCAGTCCGTGAGGAACAACAGCTCAGCAATAGCTTCCTCAAGACGGCTTGTGGTACTCCAGCTTTCGCTGCTCCGGAGATTGTCTTCAAAGAAGAATATGACGGGTCTAAAGCAGATGTTTTTTCTTGTGGGGCTATTCTCTTCCTATTCCTCGTAGGAAAACTTCCATTCGACGACAGCAGCTACACCAACTTGAATCTGGCAAAACTTGGTCGCGAATATCAGTTTCCTGATTGGGTTCAAAAGCCTACTCGGAGTATTATAAACCGGTTGCTCGATCCTAACCCGAGAACAAGGTTGAGCATTGAGGAATTAACGGAGCTTCCGTGGTTCAAGAGATCTGCAATGAAAGGAGAAGAGTCTAATAGTGATCAGCAGCATCAATTTGTACAAGGTATATTTGAAAAATCGGGGAGATTAATGAACGCTTTTGATATAATATCAATGTCGGACGGGTTGGATTTATCGGGTTTATTCAGAGCGGGATCGAATAAGAAAGTGCTGAGGTTTACTACAAGTGTTCAGGTAGGAAGTATTGAAGAGAAAGTGATGAAAATTGGAAAAGAAGAAGGATATAGAGTTGAGCGAAGAAAGAGTGGGGAAATTGGGTTGGTAAAAGGGAAAGTGGTCTTGTTGGTGGAAATATGGGAAATGGCAGCAACATTGTGGTTGGTGGAGATTAAGGTTCTTGATGGAAGACAAGAATTTGATGGAACTCAATGGGAGGTAATGAAATTAAAGTTGGGCTGAAAGATATATCGTTGTTTCATGGTATAAATGATGATGGGTCTTGAGGGGAACAAGATATTCTAAACAATTTTAAAAAAAAAACTATATACGTTTTTTTAATTATTTTGTATAATTTTTTTTGGTTTGTTTGAGATGAACTTAAGTGAGAAATATTACTTGTAAGGATTTATGTAGCCAATTTTAATTTACTTGAGATTGAAGGGTAATCATTGTTATTTTATATGTACTCCATCCAAAAATCTTAATGCAATGTAGCAAAGAAAGAAAACTGATCAATGAAGTCAATTTCATGATTTCTCTTCTTGTATGACTTCCTAATAAGCCATTATTTCAATTACAAAATATTCAACACTACCAGGTAAATATACGACCATGGAACATAAAACTCACATAACTTAAAAGTGCATATCCATTATCCAACCAGCATAACTTAGTGTTGTTTGTCATCATTCAATATCCTTACAATGATAACAACTTGGTCCTTGAGTGATGCAACCTTTCTGGAAAGCAAATATATCTTATCACATAATTGATTGCAAAGTGGTGCCTCCACCCCTTGAAGTACCCTTCTCCATCATCTCCTGCACCGCCATTTCCTCCACCAACAAGCTCCCTTTCTCTGCTCCTATATATTAACCTCCAACTATACTTATTATGATGGATGTCACCCCTTCCAACTCCTCCTTCAACCTGCAGTCGATTGCATCGTGCTTTACTTCACCATCAAATGAACTGGCACCAGTGTTTTCATGTATTTCTTGTTCAACTCGCGAACAATAGGGATGATGAAAGGGTGGATTATATATATGCAATTAACCAAAATATAAAACATTAAAATCCCAGGAAGGGGACTCTCTGTTTTGCTTATCTTCACAGGTTTCACTCTTTCTTCACTGTATGAGATGGAAGACTCATTGTGCCATCTCAACATCCTAGATAATGAATATGTCCTCTCTCGATTTTACAGCGCGCTTTACGCAAATTGACGACATAGATTTATATGTCGAAGCATACATAAGGAGATTAAAGAGGTACATCATGCATCCAAACTAATGGTTAAAATATTAAATTAGTTACCACAAAATCCAAGGGAAGTAAATAAGGAAAAATGTTTCCAACGATTTTTGTATTAATTTGAACCATGTCCGGAAAAAATTTGGCCCTATGGATAACATTGGGTAACTTTAAATTGTTCTCCATCTTGATCCAGTCATTCAACATCAATATTGAGCTATCTCTTGCAACTAAGAAAGATTGAACGAACCACAACATGCTCAACTTCTTTCTTCTTTCTTTTTTTCCTTCTTTATTTTTTCAAAAAATTGGGGGTAGGGGAAGGGGAAAATGGGATGGGATTATAAGGTAAGTAATCAAACCCTTACCAATAATGTGAAAGTTCAAGTAATCAATCACCTGAGCTACTAAAAAGTTTTTTTTTAATTGGGGATAGGAGAAGAAAAATTAGTGAAGGGATATCTGTACTCGACGTACTCGACTATTATTGTTGTTTTTTTTTCAACTACCTCTAACTACTTTCAAGTTTTCTCAAATATGATGGTGTGTTTGACTTCTTCGTTACATGCTTTAACCTGTTCATTTTATATATTTACACAAAACAACTAAAAGCAATTAAAAATACAAAATAATATTTTGCATTATAAATGACACACATAAAATTGAACTAAACAAGTCTCAGTAGAATATATTTTCATGCCGCAAGCCTAGCCTGAGGAGGACCAGCTCTACATGAACTGTACAATTTGCTATACACATGGACATAATGTGAAGAAATATGAAATATTTTATATACATACATACATACACACACACACACACATATATATGTATGTATGTATGTATATATATATATATATATATATATATATATGTATGTATGTATAACGATGATATGCTCTGATAAGAGGGAACTGTAGATACATAGAAAGACCACCAGGCCTAAAACATAAGTTTGGCATATCGTCCAACCGAAACCTGAGTACTGACATGGCATATAAACATATTGGAATCATCAGCACAAGTTTGTGAAACTTCTGTGAATGAACTAAAAACTATATAACTGACATACTATTGGGACAGGGTCCCGACCAACACAAACTGTCTGTACAAATACATATATAATAAAAAAGGAACTCTAGACTTGACTTAGCCAGCTGGAATGGAGTTCACCAACCAACATATGAAATAGATGTCTAACAATGTAGCTTATTGTCTTGTATATGTAAACTTGTAGTGTGTGTGTGTTTATATATATGGCGATGATATGCCCTGATAAGAGGGAACTGTAGATACATAGAAAGATCACCGGGCCTAAAACATAAGTTTGGCATATCGTCCAACTGAAACCTGAGCACTTACATGGCATATTGGAAGCATCAACACAAGTCTATGAAGCTTCTGGGAATGAACTAAAAATTATATAACTGACATATCATTGGGATAGGGTCTCGACCTACACAAACTGTTTGTACAAATACATATATAATCAAAAAGAAACTCTAGACTTGACTTAGCCACCATTGGAATGGAGTTCACCAACCAACAAATCAAATAGATGTCTAAGAATGTAGCCTATTGTCTTGTATATTTAAACTTATAGTGTGAGTGCAGCGCCCTCAACATAAAGAAAAGAGATATGAGCACATATGAAATTGTACTAGTATGTAATACATAAACAACTCAATATCATAATATAGTTGACATCTGAAAGAGACCAAATATAAAAGCATAATCAGCTTTAAAGTAGTATGCCAAATAACATAAGCAAATGTACTGCACTTTCTATGAAAATACAATTTTAACTATCTGAAAGATGTAATTTTTGAACATACAAGCAACTTTTTTGTAAAAAACTTACCTTGATCTTTGAAGATATTTATACTTTTCTGGGGAGGTCTCAATTATCGATCATAGCTTTAAAAGGAAAGGACTCGAGGTGAGGCGTTTTATGCAGTATGGGGCGTGACGTAAGTCTCGAAATACGGTTCGTAAGTTTTATGGATCTACGGAACGTATATATCGTGTATCTTCAATTTTATAATTTTATTACTAAGAAAATAAGCAAAAACAATATTTTTAATAATTCTGCAAATAAATTTAAATAAATCACCAATAATATAGAATAAACTATTATGATTATTATTTGAGAAAGGTAATAACACAAAAAGTGATAATAACTGAGATAATTTTTAAAATAAAATCATCATCCACTTCATCATCGATCTCCACTACTAGTCCTTCTCACTCTCAACGAATATTTGCACTGATTATTGTTTATATATTTCAAATAAGGAGAAGGATAAATAGTATAAGTGCAATGCCAAAATGTAGACAAAGTTATCTCAGGAATATAGTGCTATAAAATTTATATCATATCAATTTTAGGCATAATCATCTAAAAAACTATTTATGACAATGTTCTTTTCTACAAGAGTTGCTTTTTTTGTTGAAATATTTTAAGAAAAATCACTACAATATGAAAATATAATAGGATAAATTATAAAAATTGTTAAATCAATAAGAAAAAGTATGATTTATAAAAAAAAAATATTTTAAAATGATAAAAATCAAATTTAATGTCAGTACGCTTTTATGCCCAAAACTTACATTTTTACACCCGCGGCTTACGCTCCAAAATTTGAGAAGTACTCTTTATGAATCTACGCCTTTTATTTGAGCCCTGAAGTATTTTGGGTACGCCTAGCCTTGAAACTCGCTCTGAAAATGCCGTTTGAAACATTGTTACCGACTATGATCTTTATGAATACATAATAACTTATTATGTGTACCTCATGAGTCATGACGTCTTATCAACATCAGACCGGCTGAGCGGCCTTATCACGATGTCGCGTGGGTCCAGGTATTTACGTATATAACATGAATCTATGTATTCCAATCAAGGGATATACTATGTGTCCTCCCAAACAAGAGAAATCTGTCTAATGCACGTTATTAGCCTTCGTCCAGACCATCAACACGGATGTGTGTGTCTATGGGTCTTGAGTTCTCCTAGCAACACCTTTCTAGTTCCCAAGAGTGTTCCAAAAATAAATATTGTATATGGTTTGGCTCCTGGCCCTTTGTATGAGAAATTTGTAGCTCAATAACCTAAAACATATATGGCTCAACAGTCTGTAATATCTATGAAATTTACGGCTCAATAGCCTAAGGTATTTTGTGAAAGTCTGTAGCATAATAGCCCGAAACAACATATCATAAAGGAGTGGCTCCATAACCAAAAGGATATCTTTAACATCGTTTACGAATCATAGTCAGAGTATGAAAATATAAATATCAAATGAATCTTTTTGAGAACACATGAATGTAGCCAATGCATAGATGTATGGATATCATGAAAGATTTCATCTGACAATATTAAATATCTTGGCCACTCAAAATGTGAGAAATTTATACCTATAATACACAAGATGCAGAAATAGTAAAAAACATGAGATGCGTGCATTTCACATGCGCTAATATAGCAAAAGAGCCAATAAGACAATGACAAGTGACATCCCAAATGATTGTAAAAAGAAAATTACTGTGCAAAAATTTAATAAGAAAAAAAGAAAAGAAAACATAATTTTAAAACTCATGCTTGTTGTCTTCTTTACAATTTCATTCCACCATTGAAATTAAATTCATCATTGAATTAAATCCATTTTCTGTCATTGGACATTAAATTGTGGGGCTCTCTCCCTTTCTACGATTTGATTATCATTTTCAATCCATTATTAATATTATTGCAGAGAAAAGCAAAACCTAGGTCGTAGAGACGAAAGGGAAAGGTTGTGGGTGAATGAGAGGTTGATGTCTTTGCTTTTCAAGTTGGGCTCCATTCGTGGAGTTGATTCCAGTGTTAGGGAGTGCAGAAAGGCTGTGATTAGAAAGGTCATCTTCTTGGAAGGAGAAAATTGACTCAATTGTTTCCTCAGCTAATCAAATTGCAGCCGCAGAGGAAAATCAATATAATGATTCCGATGAAAAAATAAAAAACATAGTTGTCAACACCTAAAATGACTACTCCAGTCTTCAAGATCCTCCACCCCAAACGCCGTGCCCTATCTATTGATATCCAGGCCGCCACCATATCGGGCATAGCCGCCGGTATCGGAGCCCTCTGGCTCATAAGCGGTTTACGATTATAAACCATTAAAAAGTGCAAGCATCTATTTTGCTTGGAGATTTGGGATATGATGTAGCTGTGAGGAAGGGTGGTGGTGGCAACAGTGGCCATGAAATTTGTGGTATTAATGGAGTTAAGAAAGATATAAGGGGAGAAAGGAGATAAAAGAGAAAATTAATGTAGTTTTTGTTTTTTGTTGCTTTTCACGTTCTTATCGGAGTTGTGCTACACACACCATGCCACGTAAGCTGTATGTGTTTGATAGGTATACTTTTAATAATGTTAAAGTGTCTCGTAAGGATAAGGTTTAGATGAGGTGTTCAAATGAAATTTTTTGGCAACTTTAAGAGGTTGTTTATGTGTTTGGCCTTGAAATATTTTAGGACATAGAAGTGTCATGGAAGACATATGACTCTATGAGCAGATAATATGAAGACTCGAGATAGTTTTAATCATATAACTCGAAGACAACAAACTTGTCATACTTGAAGAACTATAAGAAGTTTCATGTGACGTTTTGAAACTTGAAACAAACATATAGTACATATTTACAATATGGAGAGCATATGGCTTTACAAGTAGCTATCTGTTAACACTTTGAGACATATGGATTGTATACTCGTGAGGACAACTAAAGTTTTATAATTAAAGATTCATAACACGAGTTTTTAGAACCTTTATACTTGAAAATGATTCAACGTACCTAAATGGTAGAGGTCTCAAATAGAAGAACTACTGACCACAAAAGGTACTATAAAAGCTCATGAAAAGGCACATCATAAATAGAGAAACATTTCATATGAGCAACTCGTTAGGAATTCCCGAATCGGGAGACTTAGACTTACATACCTTGATTCCAGCCCTTTAGCATACTACAATGATCAAATTTATCTTTGATGCTTCAATCTGCAATGATATCCAGCAACAAGGATACTATTAACAACTATACAATCAATGGTGTAGCCATATATAGCAAAGGGTGGTCAGCTGCAATGGCATAGATACATATAGTGAAAGGTGGATCAGCCGAACACCCTTTGTCAAAAAATTATACTATGTATATAAAAAATATATAAATTATATAGATTAAAAATTATTTTTCATACATATATATTAAATCCTGAACACGCTAATAAGATTATGATTTCGCCACTGTATACAATATATCTAGCCCATGTTGACAATTCAACGAATATAAGACTAGCGTCAAGCGCTTTTAAATCAACAATGTTTTCGTACTCAATCTTTCATATCACTAATCAGCAATATGCTCGCCTTCTATAAGGCCAACCCATCAAACAACAGTTATTAATGCCCTCTACAAACTGCCTCCTCACCAACTATATGGATCACAACTGGAGAAACTTGGACTCACGGCTTCCTATCACCGCCCCATGAGTCCCGCCGGTAGGATATAGCTAGAACGTTGAGAATATATCATAAACAAGATGGATGCATACCTTAATTGAGGAGAATTCTAACTCCTATACTCGTGTTCACTAAGAGGGAAGATTGTTTCTACCGTCAAAAGAGGTATTTGAGTGATTTCATGGCATAGTTGAAGAACTACAGTTGATACTTAATTACTTACCTAGAGCTTTAGAGGAGGAAGGGGATGAACAACCTGCCAGAAAAACTCTCGAAACGTCTTAAGACTAATCCTAAATGAATCGCATTCGTAACTCTATAAAATAAAATAGCTTGACCGACACCGTATCTGGCCGCCATGTGTCTGTCGCAGCCAAGTTTGGCTTCTGCATAGTTCGTAGTAAAATACACATATCTTTTTACTTCGAAGTTGAATTTGAATCAATTTATTTTATTAGAAATTAAATTCAATAACCTTTTATTTAATATATAAATCATCGCATAACTTATTATATTCTAGGAAATATATATTCATTCAAAGTTTGTCCTTATGGAACACGTTAAACAAAATTTATTGGTAATTTCGCTTCCAACTTTCCTCCACGTTAAGGCTTTAATCAACCTATAACCTTATAAAAACATACTAAACAACAAAATATACTAATTTCTTAACATATATAGTCATTCTTGACCTTATCTTCCCGAGGTCAGGCAAATTCATCAATGTTTGACTAGTCACACTTTAACTAAGAGGCACAGGGTATAACATATATATATAAAAAAAAATCCAGTCAATAGGTGCACACCTCACGCGCGCCTCAAATACTCTATCTAGGGAGAAAACCCCTAGCTTCGACAAAATCTTAGTTTTGATGGCTTTGAATGGCGAACTAGTTCCCCACAACCAATAAGGGGTGCCTTTTGTCACTCTTAAATCATAACACATAAGGACGAATTAACAACCTTAACTATGTAATAGCAATTAATGGTCGCTTACCTGATGGAGGAAGTAAGTTTGTAAGACTGAAATATAGGTTGTATGAATTTGTAGATGGAAGAGTGAGTGTGGTGTTCTCTAAACAGGAAGACTCTTGCTAGTAGAAAAAGTGTACACTGACAGTGGTTAGAAAATTTTTGAGGAATAGGACTCAAAATAGACAAACTCACAGATGATTCAAGAGGTCTGCTGAAAGCTGTATTAAGATAGGGGCCTATGACTGGAGGCACGTCTTCACCGTCTTCTCTGATAAAGAGGACTTTAAGAGATTCTATGGGAATAGGTCAATGGTTTTATGTGGTATGCTTATGAGAATCCAAAGATGGACCAAAAAATTTATAGTTGAAACGGAGTCGGCCCTAGCCCCTATTTGGGTGACTCTCTCAAACTTAGCATGGTACTATCATGATTGGGCGGAAATCGAGAGAATTTTGGAGCCTAATAATTTTCCCCTTTATTGCTCTGATAAAGTGACATTAGCACCACTGCCCAGGTAAGAATAGAAGAGGACCTCACGAGATCAAGGTTGAATGAAGTAGAAGTGGTGCTAATAGATGGTAATGGAGAGGTATCTACGTTCATCTAGATTGTTTAGTATGAAACTATCTCAGACTTTTTCTTCTATTCTCAAATGCAGGGGCAATCTAATGTATTGTGTTACCTCCAACAACCTAAGGGAGACACAATTGGACCATACGAGGTTGTGAAACCAAAACCAAATAGAAAAGAAATAGTAGAGGATGAAGACGGGTGGATTGAGACGAAAAATGATAAGAACAACAAAAAGAAGACTCAAGGAGTAAAAAGCCTATAGAGAAGGAGATGGCGAAAAACTATGGAGATGCAGGCTACTCAACTAATGCTGAAAAAGAACGAATTCCGAGCTTAGAAGATAGTCCTATGGAAATCACTCAAAATCAACCAATGAAACAAATTTAATTCAAAGGCAGGAGAAGCAATAAAATTTAAAAAAAAAAAAAAATATATCATACAAAATTATGCACAAAAGAAAGAAAAAGAAAGTGAAGAAGCAAAAAAAAGGTTGCTGCTACTCCTAAAAAATCACAAAGAACAAAAAGAAGTTAGTGGTGAAAGGTGCCTGGACAAATGGGATATCAAGTTCTCCATAACGAACATCAATTGATTAAGGTCCTAGTTGTTAACGCAAAAAAAATCTCTACGGGAAAAAGAAGAGATTTACCTCGAAAACTCCACATAAGGGCCTATCCCCTACTAAGCGATGGAGAGGAACTTATGGGAACGGGAGAATTTCCAATGTTGAACCTACCCCTAGAGGGAAACATAGTCAGGAACTACCCCAAAGATAACTAACACCAAGAAGGACACAAACGGCATAATCCCAAATGTTTTCGATGATTAATACATTATAATAGAATATAAGGGGCATGAAGTCCCAACAAGCCTCACAAATGCTAAAGTTACTACAAACACAATACGATTTTTCATTTATTTCCCTACGAGAACCAAATGATAAGATCTTCAAAGACTGAGAGATACAGATTACAATTATGACTACAAATTTGTTACGTAATAAATTTGGTTGTTATGTTCCTTTGATTGGGATCTGCTGATACTTGAAGACACCGAACAACACGTCACTTGCAAAGTTGTAATGTCGAACTTCTTAGAACCCATTCACATAATCGTACTATATGTCAACTGCACCTCACAGTTAAGGAGAAAACTATGACATTAAGAGAGTGGAACAGTAAAATACAAGGTTTGTGGGGGTATAGTTAGCGGCTTTAATGCCATACAGGATGCAATTGAAAAAACTGGGGCAGGCCGCATAGAGCAGACAAGAGTTTTGATTTCCAAGGCTGTAATGAGGATTGTGGGCTGACTGATGTTGGATACTATGGTAACATATATACTGGATTCAGGGGTTTTTACGGTTTAGTGAACAATCAAATCAAATTTAAAAAAACTGATATTTGATTTGATTTTAAATTTTATAAACAAATAATAATTGACTTATCTTTTATTCTACTAAAAAAGATCCAAAAAATAAATCAAATCAAATCGATAAATTATCTACATAAATTTTATAATTAATTAAATATATGATATTGATTTTTTTAATAATTATAAGTATTTTATTTCTTTTAATTATTATTTGATTTTGCTCTATTTATATCACATGCACAACACTTTTAAATTTCATTTGTTAAAGAATATGTCCAAACCCAACATTCTAATTGTTTATATATGTGTTGTGTATTCTCGGTTTTTAATTTTCTTTGCTAACACATCCACCAACTCTTCAATGCCTTGCTCATTTGATTTTTTAAGAATTGACCATTCTATTTAAAGTTGTGTATTGTTTCTGTGTGGATGTTAGACATGTGAAGTGGAGGAACCTTTAGAATTATACAACTTAAACATACCAAAGCTTTGAAATAGTGTTAAAAATTATTAAAAGATTCAGATATCTTCATCTTGTGATAGTAAAGAGAAACTTGTTATTTCTAATGTTCATTTGAAATAGTTCTCATGTCTATGTTATTTTACTGTTACTAATTTATCATTAGCTAGTTATAAACCTAAAAAAAATTAACTACACTAACAAGAATCAAAAAGATAATTTTTATTCTATTTTATTTGATTTAATTTAAGAAATTTAAAAACTAATAAATTAATATAATTTTGATTTTAATCAAAAACCTATCCAAATCAAACTATGAATACCTTTACCTGAAGTGATAGCAGAGGCTTCTGGGAATAATTTTGAATGACTAGACAAACTTCTCATACTCTAAATGGCTTGATATATTTGGAGACACAACAATTATTCATCTCATCAGAGTATTGCTGCATTCCATTTTTCATGCAAAAAGCGAAGCTCGATATATGACAACTCTAATAGGATTATTATTGAGAAGAAGAGTCGTCACCTAATGAATTATGGTGCGTTGGGGCATTAGACGAAAATAATTAACAAGAAAACCTGTTTAACTAGTCTATATCACCAGAATCGAGTGAAGGTTCAAGTTACCTCGAAAGGAAGGTGTTAGGCACCTTTCAAGGTCCACAAAAATAGATCCCTTTCGAATTCATTCTGTACGTGGAGAGTAAATAATATAGCTAGGTCAATTTTTATTTAAGTCTAACGTAGCCATATAATAAAGCATGCAAAATTATTATTAATCAAAATGATTATATAAAGTCATGCATGTAAACTTAGTTATTTAATTAAAATAAGTCTAACTAACTAGGTGATTAAGCATGCAAAATTTACTTTAATAAAAATACACTCACTCTATAAATATTTATTCAAGCATAAAATAAGAGAAGATGTATCTATTCGCTTTCAATGAAACACTTAGAATAATTAAATAATACAAACAAGCAAGAGAAACTAAAATAGAAAATCAGAAGAGTAAAAGATAAACTAACTAACCTTCACTACTAAAAATTAGTCAAAAAATGAGGGTCATTTCCGACGGACAGCGTCGGGCTTTTGGCCAAAAACGATGAAAAACCGACGGATAAAGGGTCGTCAGAATATGTCGTATCGGAAATAAAAAATCGACGGGCAGCATCCGGTAATACTGATGGACACCCGTCGGTTCGGTGAATTTTAATTACGTGGTTTCTTAAATGTTACCCAGCGGGAGAAAACAATATTACCGACAGACACCATCGGTGATTTTTTTCAATTAAAAAGTTTATAATTTACCAACGGTGTTCATCGGTATGTTTTTAGTTTTAAAAAACATACCAACGGACGCTGTCGGTTTGTCCGTCGATTTTCTGTGTTTCTCTAGTATGTATTTGCAGAAAATCGACGGACTTACCTACGTTGTCCGTCAATTTTCCGCAAATGCACCAGCAGCAGAAAGCTGCAATTTCTGCATTCCCACCTGTCAAACTAAAAATCAATTCAATTTCAGCTAATATCCAGCACTAATTGCTGCCAAAACAATTTCAAATCAACAAGAACACCAATAACATAGTAATTATCGAATTAAAATATCAAAAACAACACAAAATATCCACCAAAATTATCAATAAAGTTTAAAAATATCAATATATATATATATATATATATATATATATATATATATATATATATATATATATATATATATATATGCACATATACATACAAAGTTTGTTTTCAATTTACAATAATCCTAACAACTAAGGTGTCTCTTCAACATTTTCATCATCTGTCGAAAATACTTCGTCATCTGAAGGAGGAGAACAGGCACGTCGTCTCTGCATTCCACTAGCTAGGTTGTTCACTTGTTCCTTGAGAGCCTCGACGGTATGACACATTGTCCTACTCTCTGCAATGTGTCTTGCCTCGGCATTTGCCAAGATACGTGTAAGTTTTTCAATCTTCTGTGACATTGCAGCGATCTGAACATCATCAACCGCCTCGGCCTGGCTAGAAGAGTCAATACCTTTCAGTTCGGACTGAATCCGTCGAACTGGGTTTCTAGATCCTAGTCGTAGACTCTCCCCTTTTGCCTCCCCCGGGCCACTTTTTCAGTCCAAATCTGGATAGCGATATCAGATGGAGGCTGGGTCAGCCCACCTAGGGCTTCCTGAGTCTGGCTGTACTCAGAAAAGAGTTGCTGATAATTCATCTACATAATTAAAAAAAAATTAATTAGTATAATATAATTGTTCAAATTAAACTTAACATATTACTATTTATATATTATATGTATGAACTTACATATGATTGTTTAGCTCTTTGTTCGACCCATGTGTCAGCATCAGACTCATTCTTCTTCTTTTTTACGTTGGTAGCCCGAAATAGCTCCTCTTGAGTAAGTCACGATCCAATTTTTTGTCCTGCAATCAAAATGTTATCAAAGTAAAATAATATATAAAATTTAATCAAATTTATATAAATATTGAATATAATAATTACTTACCAATTCTCTAGTTATCATCCCTTGGCTCTTTGCACCCCAATGTGCAACGAACCACCTTTCCCTTCCCTCCTGGCCTTCTTCGTCTGTTCACACTTTGCCTTAAAATCAGGCATGCTCCAATATCTCTGCAGCGCCTCGAAAAAATGAGGTAGCATCCATTCAGGCCTCTTGTTCTTTAATCTTGCATCCCTAAACCAATCTGACATCTTTGATTTGTCCTTCCTCTCAAAATTCATGGCTATCTTCTTATCGTGCTAAGATAGCCAAGTACATAATGTCTGCAATCAAGGATCAATAGTGTTATATTATATGTAATAATCACGGGTCAAAGAAGAATTTTATGAAATAATAATTCATTTATATACCTTAAACTCATTAAACATGGTCTGTCGAACCCGTGTGGTATTTCAGTCCAACTCAGATAAGGTCGATCATATATCCTCCGAATTCTCTCCCTTAGATGATTTCTGGCCTCTTTTCCCGGATGAAACCTGTAAAAATGACAATAAACATGTCAAGTCATAAATATAACATTAAGATTAAATATTATAAATCTAAATCAAAAATAAAATCAAACGTATCCAGATCCATCAGGCACGATCACTAGTCTACCGAGACTGTTTGTATCTCCTGGTTGTGGCTCTCCAACTGCCGGTGTCGGTGCTCTATATGACTTGGTCAAGGGTGGAGTACTAAAAGCACCTTGTGAGTCTGAGTCAGAGCTGCTATCTCTGAGTCGCAAGCCGAAAATGTCAAAAGATGATCCAATCGAGAAAGGAGTACTGGACGATGAATACGTCGAGTTTCCCCGTGGTGGACAAATGCCAGGTGTAGGCATGAAAGTGTGAGAAGTAGTAGGAAATGGAGGCACAGATGAATATGCTGGATGCCAGTACCATAGGGGACATAGGACAGAGGTGGAGAAGAATGTGTATGTGGAGTAGATGAAAGGCCATCCGAAGCAGCACTAGAATCTAGTGGTCTCCTATGTATTTTCCTACTACTCTTACTCGATTTACTACCCTTACTTGTTTGACCTCGATCAGCATCACCTGACGACATATGCATACAAGTTTACATGCATTATAAAATATAATTAAAATAATAATATAAGTATTAGATATAATAATTACTTAATAAAATTAATTAAGTTACTTGCTAATCATCATTCTCCCATTCTTCCTCCTCGCTTGTTTCATTTCCATCATTCTCTCATTCTTCCTCATCACTTGTTTCATAATCATCATTTGATTCTTCTCTCTCACTTGGTTCATTTTCATTATCTGATTCGTCCTCAACATTTGCATTTTCAATTATTACATCATCATCAGAAACTTCTTCTAATATGTGTTCAGGATGTTCTAAACTTTGTTCTAACTCAGCATCTACAGTTTGATAAACAACTGTCAGATCATTTTGGTATGCCACATCCAACACACTATCAATCTCTATCCGACCCACGGACTTAGTCTTTATAACCACCCACCAATCAGCCTTGTCTCTACGCAGAGGATATAGAGCATAATACACCTGCTTAGCATTTTGTGCAATGATGAAAGGATTATAATGGTCATACTGTTTGGTGTGCTTAACTTCAGTTATATTATATTGTTGATTAATCCTAGTACCTCTGTGCAATGGATCAAACCACTTACACCGAAATAGTACTATCTTTTTTCCCGGCCATCCAACATACCTAACTTCCATTATTTCTTGTATCACACCATAATAATCAACAGTTTGGCCATTACTGTCTATATCTCCTTTAACGCACACTCCGCTATTATTGATTTTACTATACTTAGAAGTTTCCTCTGTTTGAAACTTGAAACCATTGACACAATATTTATGTATGGACTGAATTTGACTATCAGACCCGCGTGCAACATCACTCACACTTTGCAAATGTTCAATATTGTTATTTTCATCATGAACCTACATAGTGTTTAAAAAAAATAATTTAAACAAATGATTATGTTGTACTTATATCATTAACATGTTATTGAACACTTATATAGTCTTTCAGCCAATCAGAGAACTTCGTATACATGGCATCATTACCCCACTGTCCTACAAAGTAACTGTTCAATAACATTAGTTTTTAAATTAGTTTAAGCATTAGTATTTAAATAATATTATTCAATAACATCATTTAGAACTTACTCAAGATATGATTGTATTTCGGGGCAATTAAGCAAATCGTGTGTCACAATAGATTGTATTTCCATACTACTCAAACCACGTCTAGTTCGTTTTTTAGAATCTCGACCTGGTTGATTAAAAACTGAAATCGGTGGGTGGCTTGGATCAATATCACCATCGCCATTAGGGTTAGGCCAATTTCTTAAAGTTGGCACTTGCTGAAAATAGTAAGAACAAAAATGAGCAGTTTTCCTTGCAAGATGAGCTTCACAGATAGATCCTTCAATCTTAGACCACTACTTAACAGTTCTTTTGCACTTGCCAATAGTTCTGTATAAAAGTTTTGATGTTAGTAATTTGCTTAAACCAACTTCAAAAAAATGAATTCATTGCATACAAAGTCATAGTTTTAGTACCTTTCAAATGGATACATCCATCTGTATTGAACTGGGCCTCCAAGACGCGCCTCATGTACGAGGTGAATCGGTAAATGTTCCTTCACATCAAAGAATCCACACGGGAAGATCTTTTCCAATTTAGTAATAATCACAGGAATATTCTCATCCATCCTTTCTAAGTTATTCTCCCACAAAGTGTTACTACACAAATCTTTGAAGAACAAACTTACCTCTGTGATTGCCTTCCATATCCTATCAGCTAGCCGGTTAAATGCAATAGGAATCAAAGTTTCCATAAAAACATGATAATCATGGCTTTTCATACCACACAACTTCCCTTCGTTCTTATCTGCATGCTTCCTCAAAATTGAAGCATAGCCCTCAAGCATCCTCAAATTTTTAACCCACTCACAAATCTCACGTTTTTCATCCAATGTGATGAAAAGCTCGCCTTGGCTTTAACAATTTATTATTATGTGTTTCTTGCAGCTCTAGTTCCTTTCTTCTGCAGTATTCTTTTCAGTCCATTCTAGCCTTTGGATTATCTTTTGTCTTATCCTTAACATCCATCACAATGTTGAACAAATTATCAAAATAATTTTTTTTTAATGTGCATCACATCACGATTGTGTCATAGAAGGTTGTCCTTCCAATACGGCAACTCCCAAAATATGCTATGTTTTGTCCAATTATGTCCAACACCATATCCAGGAAGACTATAAGGTGTAGTGTTTGTAACCTTTGGCAAGTGACAAACTCTCTCCAAAATTTCCTTTGCTGATAATAATGAAGGTGGCAGATAATTTTCAACCTTATTCTTTCGGAAGGAATATTCCATTCTTCTAAACTCGTGATCCACTGGCAAGAACCGATAGTGACAATCGAACCATGAATTTTACGATCATATTCTAATGTGAATGCTTTACTATTTTTTATGCAATATGGGAAAGCTAATTTTTCAGTAGTCATCCAACCAGACAACATCCCATACGCCAAAAAATTATTTATAGTCCAAAATAAACAAGCACGCAAAAGAAAATTCTGCTTAGTTGATATGTCATAAGTCATTACACCTTTAGACCACAATTGTTTTTAACTCGTCTATCAAAGGTTGTATATAAACATCAATCAAACTTTTTGGATTGGCGGGATCCGGGATAATACAACTTAGAAATATGTAGGGACTCATCATACACATTTTAGGTGGAAGATTATATGGAGTAAGAAATACAGGCCAGCAAGAGTAGGGTCCAGCAGAAACAGAGAATGGTATAAAACCATCTGAACATAAGCCTAATCTAATATTTCTTGATTTATTAGCAAAATCGGGATAAGTTCTATCAAAATGTTTCCAAGCTTCTCCATCTGATGGATGAGACATAACACCAGGAGCCCTTTTATTCTCACGGTGCCATCTCATATGAGGAGCAGAACTCATCGACGCGTACAACCTCTTTAACCGAGGTATAAGAGGTAAATAATGCATCGCCTTTACTGGAACCATCTTCCCACCAGGAGTCTGCTTAAAATGAGCATGTCCACAAAACTACAATTTTCTAGATCCCCATCATTCTTATAGAACAACATGCAATCATTTTCACAATAATAAATTCTATCATACGACAATCCTAACTTGGAAACCAATTTCTTTGCCTGATAGAAATTCTTAGGTATGTTCAACTCAGGGTTAACGAGTTCCCCCAAAAGACCAACAATAGAGTCTCTAGCAGCTTAAGGAACACTCCAATCTGATTTGATATTGATTAGTCTAACTGTAGCGGACAACTCAGAATGCGAGCTCCCTACACATAGTGGACAACTAGCCTCTTCTAGTTGTTCGTAGAAACGCACTGCTTCTTCATTGGAAGTTTCTTCGAAATGTTACTTGGGTTCCATCCCATATTGTATTCCGAACGCATCATTGACCATTTCATGCACTCTCTCATGTTGAACACTACTTTGATCATGTGCAGACTTACTACTTTCACTGATCAAATTATAAAATATATAATTTTTCGCTATCTGTCTCACCATGATCAGTCCATACAAAATATCTAGACTTAAACCCATAATGGTAAATATGAACTACAACTTTATCAGGTTCAAAAAACTTCATGCAATTGCATCGCTTACAAGGACACCTAATCAATCCATCAGTTTGAAAAGGGTATAGCGACATTGCATGGTTGATAAATCCTCTAACACCTTCAACAAATTCATCTTTCATGCCCCCACGATTTGCATTAGTTCTATCATACATCCACAGACGATGATTCATCTAAAAAAAATAAAGATATTTTAGATTACACATGTAAATTAAAATTAATTAATTTGTATTCGCCAAACATCCTCCAAAAGTAAGTCAAGTTTTAATGAAATTATTGAATTAATATTTAATAATTAATTACTAAAATTATATGTGGTTAAGGAATTTGATTATTTAATGATAAATTTTTGTAATAATTGAATTATGAATATGAAATTTTAATAATTATTAATTTTAAATTATTATATTATTTTTGATATATAATTGTTATTATTAAATTTTAATATTTATTGCTACTAGTTATTTTTGATAAATTTCTAACTTGTAACAAAGTTTCAAAACCGACGGACTCTAACAATGTAACAAAATTTCAACTAAATCTAATTGACAATTCTAAAAAAAATATTTACAATAAAATCAAAATATTCTAACAATTTAAATAACTTTAACAATATAATAATTTAACAAATAACAATAACAAAAATAATAAAATCTAATAATTTAGCAAGAAAATCTAACAATTCTAACAATAACATTAATAATATAAATTTAACAATGACAATAACAACAAAATCTAACAATTTAACCTAAAATCTAATTAAAAAAATCTAATTCAAAAATTGAAAATCCTAACCTTCATATATGGCAGTGGGTTGGATGGGCCGGACAGTAGGATGGGGAAGTGGGTTCGTTGCCGGTGGAGCTGCAGCGAGGAGGGTGGACAGTGGTCGTTGATGGGTTCGGTGGGTGGAGACGGGAATCATCGGAGAAGAGGGAGATGAGAGAAATGAAAGAAAGAGAGAGAGAGAAATGGGGAAGAAACAGGGGTCTGAGTCGATTAAATTAAAAAAATCGACGGACAGGGTCGATAAGTCCGTCAATTTTTTGTCAAGATCGGGTCAACTCATTTAATTGAAAAAAAGACGGACTAATCGACCTTGTCCGTCGGTTTTTTGAATTAAATTAAAAATATTATAAATTATTATTTTTAAAAAATGATCCTGTCCGTCGGTTAATTAAAATATTTTTTTAATTTTTTTAGTAAATATCGCCGTATCCGTCGGTTATCTATTTTACGGAAAAATCTGCAAAAATAACAAGGGAATAATCGATGGACACAGTCGTTATTTTAATAAAATAATTAAAAATGAGATAAACCAACGGACAGAGTCTATATTCCATACGTTTTTTTGGACCGACGCTGTCCATCGGTACCTGATCCTTGTTTTTTGCCCCTTTTTTTGTGGTGCTTCTTGCTTCCAAACAAAATACTAAAATAAATAATAAATTAACAATACATAAAGTTAAGGTTAAGAGAATGGGATTAGAATGTGACAATGCTAAAACGGGCCCAATATGATGTTACTCCCATCTATTCTATATTTTTGGTATGATCGACCCTCTTAAACGTTCTAAGACCAAAACGAAAGAATTTTTAAGGAAATTGTGCAAGGGTACTAAATAAAATATTTTAGCATTTAAAAGTCATAAAAAGATTAAAAAAAATTATTTTGATGTTTAGATTGTATGAAAGTAAGTTGATAATTTAACATAATAATAAAAGTTGTCAAGTTTTTTAGACTTTTAAAAGAATGAAATACAAAATTAGAAAGAAGAGAGTAATGAATTGTTTTATTTTTCATCAAGATATGCTTGTGCTTCATACAAGAAGACAGTTATAACCTTTTGTTTTTAATCATTTCCCAAAACGTACCTGATTCCTCTTGGGGTGACGATTCTACTTGAGCTTTGCTTCACACGTTGACTCCGACACTCGGCATGATTGAACTCCAAGTGATGTCGTCCCATTATGATGTATATATATTAATTATTTAAATGGATAAGAATATGCCTATTCTTAATATTTAACTAAACAAAAAAAAATTAAAATAATAAAGACTCTTAAAAACAAAGTAAAACAATAAGAAATAAAGGAGTTTAACAAAAGAGTTCCTCTTTTTTTCAGTTCTCTCGTACAGGACAACAAAATTTGAAATAAATTTATTTCCCCGCTCTTTTCACCATTTTTAACCAATTAATTGGATCTTAATATTTGCCTATTATTATTAACGGACTTAAGCATATTGCTGATGCCCCTATTTAAACTCACGATAAATATCAAATATGTTCTTAATATATATATATATATCCTCATGATTCACTTAAACTTAAGTCTTCAAATGCAGTAATAAATTAAAAGAACCATGAGCTATACCGAAAACTTAGACATAATTAATTAGTAAACTAAATCAACTAGAGAAACACCAAACTTATTCGTAACAGTGGGAAAAAGAAATTATATTTGTACAAACAATTGGAAACCAATGACAAAACTCGTCAAGATCACATTTATATTTGAACCAAACTTTCTGCAAAATCATGGCACAAAATTTAAAGTCTTATCTATATTAAACTAGTACCAATCATGAAATTATTTACGGCAAACCAACTCCTCAAAATTAATCCAAAGGAAATTCAGTAAGTAAATAATATCACAATTAACGCTTGAAAGCATGGCCAAATTAAATGACCATTTAAAACAAAGAAACTTAATCATGTAAAATTGGAAAGCTTCAATGAATCATAGAGTTAGAAAATGAGAAAATTGAGTCAGTGATGGACCTTAATAAACATTGATAGTAGCATTTCGATTCCAATCGCCTGAACAGAGAAACCAGAGCTACGAAACAGAAACCTCGAACAGTAACCTCAACTAACGGGTTTGCGGATGTATTATCTGTTGGATTTAGTTGGTTTTCCATGGCTTCCTGGCTGCTGAACTTAGTCGTTCACATGGTGGAGAATAGGTGTTTTAAGAGCCTGCTCTCATAGTGGTAAACGATGGGACAATGGGGGTTATTTTGTTGAGTCTGGTGGCTGCTCATATTGTTGTCATGTGTTCAAATATGTAAATTAAAGAAAATGAATAATATCCGAGTACACAGAATTCACTAAGTATCCTTAAGAAATTTAATCTCCTCATTATACTCAAGGTTTTGATTATTTCCTTTCAGAATAAAACGGATACACCTGTTAGTGGTGTAGCAGTACCTTAAACACCAATAACTTCGTTGAACTCTAAAATCAGTAACAAATCACACAATAAAGTCAATTTTATTTGTTTGAAAATATGCAGAATGTTCGAAAATTTTATCCAAAAATGACGGCAAAATATCGATCTGAAATGAAGGGGTATGAAAACACTTGTTCAGATTGTGTCTGCTCGAAATAACACCATTGAGAAAGAATTTTCCTTCAAATTTATTTCTCTCTATTTGTCAATTAATACCCAACACTTAACTCCAACAGCTCAGACCCTTAGCTGTTAGGATTTCTTCTTCTCCTTTCTTTTCTTTTTCTTTTCTCGTGTCTTTCCCCACTATACATGATCCATATTTATAGGTAAAAAAGAAAAAATGTTTGAAATTGAGAGCGTTTAACGGAGAAATGAAAGGGATGATTTGGGTGGAACTGATATGCCCTGTTAATAAATGGGCAGAGTCGTGGATTTTTTCAGTCAGAAAATGGGTTACAACAAGGAGATCCAATTTCTCCTTCGCTGTCACGCTAATTGTAGAGCTACTCTCAGCAATGCTAAATGATCTGCATAATAGAAGAAGATTCAAAAGCTTTTATATGACTAGATTTGGACCACATGTGAATCACTTAGCTTTTGTATATGATTTAATTGTGTTCTCCAGTAGGGGCAGAAAAACTTTGAAACCGGTAATGAAGACCTTAGCTAGATATAAGGCTATTTTAGGACAAAAAATCAATACGGCTAAGATTTGTGTAATACTGCCTCCAAAAGCACCAAGGATAGTTCTATCTCTCAACACTTTCAAATCTATATATTTATATAAATGAGGGACTTAGGCCCGCCTACGTATCATACCTCACAGTCTAGGAATCTCATTTATCTTTTTTCCTGTATTTTTTCTTTTTTTTTTTCAGTTTGTTCATTAAAAGTTATTAAAAAAACAAAAAAAAAAACTCAACAGTCACGTTTATTCATCCTGATAATTGACGTCTTTTCCTCTAATAACTTCTGCCAAAAGTACTCGCTTCCTCCCCCTCTTCCTTTTCCTCCCTCTCTGCATCTTATTTTGCGCCTTTCCCTCTCTCATTTTAAAGAATGAAAGATAAGTTGATATATCAAATTCTTGGGGATTGTTGATCAAAAAAAGTTTTTCCTTCCAATCCCTTTTACATCAATGGAGGAATATTAGTGTAGTAGAAAGAAGTTGAAATAAACTTGGCTGTAACATTGAGTTTATTTTAGAGATTACAACCTCAACAGAGGATAAGGGACAAGGATTATTCTTCTTGATTAGGGATTCTGTCCAAATTTACTCCTCGCCGCCGAGGTAAATCTTCTCTTTTATCTTTTTTGCGATTTTTAGCTTTTCTTACATGTTTAGTTGATGTTTCATGTAACTTCTTCCAATTCCTTTTATATCAATGGAGGAATATATAATGCAGTAGAAAGAAGTTGAAACGAAACTTGGCTGTATTATTGAATTTATTTTAGGAATTACTACCTCAACAAAGAATAAGGGATAAAGATTATTCTTCTCGATTAGGGATTCTACACAAATTTACTCCTCACCGCCAAGGTAAATCTTCTTATTTCTCTTTTTACGGTTTTTTTTTTTTTAAATGTTAATTGATGTTCCATGTATCTTTAAATTTATATTCTCAAATTCCTGGTTGATTTGGGTTTATGACATACTAAAATAATGCATCTTTTAGTTAATTTGTTGCCTATTTATGGGATTAATTTAATCTTTAATAAAATATACAAAAATAACATTCCTACACTTGAAGAATTTTAGTAACACCTCTTATGTTTGAATTTTAAGAAAATAAGACGCGAAGATTTGACATATAAAAGTTTTAGGTTCTTCCACCCTTTTGTTTCTGGTAGATTGCAACCACACAATGAGTTGGAGTCTTTTAGGTGTTTGGACAGTTCTAACAATAGTTATGTATTTAAGAATAAGAAGGAGTGTTTCTTTTGAGTTTTGTCAAGATACTTAAAATTAGAATAATTAGATGCTTAAAACAGTTTCATGATAGGTTAAACACTTTTTTATAGGATAAGAACATGAGTCTCTCCCTTGAAAATTAATGAGATATTATATATTGGCCAATACTTACCAACCACTTTCATAGTAAATATAATAATTATTTATTGTCTATCATCGCAATGACAGTAAGACTTGGTTATCAATCTTATTCCATGAAACAAAACTTGGCTGTAACATTAAATTTATTTTAGGAATTATTACCTCAGCAGAGAATAAGAGACAAGGATTATTCTTCTCGATTAGGAATTCTGCCCAAATTTACTCCTTGCCACCAAGGTAAATCTTCTCTTTTTTCTTTTTGCTATTTTTAGTTTCTTTTGGTTAATTTGTTGCCAATTTATGAGATTAGTTTAATCATTAACAAAATATACAAAAAATACATTCTTACACTTGAAGGATTTTAGTAATACCTCTTCTGTTGAAATTTTAGGAAAATAAGATGCAAAGTTTTGACATACAAATATTTCAGGTTCTTCCACCCTTCTGTTTCTGCTAGATTGCAACCACACAGTGAGTTGATGTCCTTTAGGAGTTTGGACAGTCCTAACAATAAGTATGTGTTACACCCCGTAAATTCTTGACATTTAGATGGCCTATTGGCATGTTGGTTAAGAGTTTTAGAATTCCATACGTGCTAGAAAAAGGGCCCGGAAAGAGACCGGACAAGTGCCAAGTCGGAGTATCGCAAGGCAAATGCGACTTATAAATCGCATTTGACAAATGCGACTTAAAGGCCTTAAGTATATAAGCCCTCACTTCGGTTTTTAAGAGATAATTATCAATATTTCCGGTGAGTAAACCAGAGAACAGTAGAGAAACAGAGAGGACGAAGGTTTCCATTAAAATTCCTTCGGTTTACGCTGCTAAACGCGGTCCAAACTCAAATTAACTTCGAGTAGCGAAGTATAAAGCTGCAGGGAGCATTCCTACGAAGTTAGTTTCGCGAAATTCGGTCGGCGAATCGTTGTCCTACCGAGCTAAGATAAGTGGAATTGCTCCAAATTAGTGTCAATATACTCCTAGCCCTAAAGTGAGTATTTCTCCCTTTTGTACTTCTGAGAAATAGCGAGTTTTCGATCGTTTTTCGATAAGTCAAAGTTTGGACATATATATATTCAAAGTAGTGTTTTCTTCCAGAATATTGATGAATTTAGTTTTATTTGTTATGAATATAAATGCAGTTGGAAGAAATAGCTGGATATTGGCCGAGTTACGCCAGTTAGTCAAGAAGTTGGCAACTGAGGTATGTAAAGTCAGTTTCTTCGGTAAGATAGTAATTCTAGTATAGTAAAATAGAATAAATTCAAGAAGAACGTTTCAAAGACGAGTATTATGCCCAGTGTGAATTCAGTAAACATGCTTGAATAATTATTATGTCATATTCAGAATAAAAGTCAGTAAATTAGTATCAGACAGCGAGATATTATTCTAGACTCAGTATAACTTAGTATCAAATTCAGTATAATTCAACAGGGATTCAGAATAGAATATCAGAACATGGACAGTATTATCAGATTTAATATATATGTTATATGTGATTATTATTGTTTGTAGAGACCTGATTGTTTTATGTTGGGCACCCTTAGAGCTTCCTTGCCTCCCCAAGGTTAATAGCTGTGTCGACTCGCCCGCCAGAGGGTGAGGATACGTCACTCCAAGGAGTGGCATGCCGTCTGCCAGAGGATGAATATGGGATGCAGCATTCCCCATAGTAGGTTGATCAACATTATAGCATACCCCTGTCGAGCGCTTGCGCCCAGGCCACGGATTACAGATTAGAGATCACAGATCTCAGATTACAATTTACAGGAGTCCTCCGGACTCAGATACAACTATAGTCAGGGGCCCAGTGAGCCTAAGTTGCATATCTATGGGGCCGACGGGATGCTCATAGTTACTATATGAGTGGAATGAATTGTTATTTTTGGATGGCGACCTGGGTAGGGGTATATAGATTGCATGTTGATTGGTACCTTCCGGCTTATGGGGGCTGGTATAGGTTCTTGTATGCTATATGTGTTATTTATTAAATTGATAGATAGAAGGACGCCGCATTGACAGGTATGATTCTCACCTTCTCTCCAGTACATTTAAGCTTAGTTTAGATTCTGCCATCCTAGACAGTATTAGCCATCTTCTGTTATTCAGTAACTATCAGTATTACTGTCTATTTTCAGTTATGTTTAGTTATTGCTTTGCATACTCCGTACCAGTGGTACTGACGCCCGTTTGGGGACGCTGCATTACTTGCCTGCAGGTACTCATAGACGAGGAGCCGATCCCTCGTAATTCCAGCCAACACACAGAGTCATCAGCTCCTGTTATCCGGAGCTTGACAGCTAGAGGTTTATTTCTTTTTTTTTGTTCTACAGTACGGGTAGGTCAGGGCCCTGTCCCGACCATCTTATCAGTATTCTTATAGGCTTGCAGATTGTATATTCCCTGTTGTTAGTTGTACCGGGTCGTGTGAGGTCGTGTCTATGTTTTAGTTTGTTTATGATGGTCGTGTGGGGCCTTATTTAGTTAATAATTGGTGACCTTGCCAGTCACAGAATAGTTTAGCATTTGATTCAGCGTTTCAGTGAAACTAGTCAGCATGGTGGCCTTGTCGGCCCGCATAGGTTCCTTTATACTACTGTTATTCTGGTTAGCTGTTGTTGTCTTACAGGTGGCTATAGGCCTAGTCAGCCGGAGGCTGTATTTACAGCCGTTATATAGCCCGTTGGTTCCATGAACCTAGAGTTAGAGTCAGCCTGGCACGAGAAGTTCTTAGGCTCAGTAGTCCAGCAGTCCAGGTCTTAGTAGGGCACCAGGTGCCAGTCATGCCTCCCAAGGTGGGGCTTGACAAACTAGGTATCAGAGCAGGTCGTATCCTAGGGAGTCTGCAAGTCGTGCTAAGTAGAGTCTTGTCTATGGATGTGTTGTGCACCACATACTATAGGTAGGAGGCTGCAAGGCATGATAGGATGGTTACTCTTTCTTCATAATCAGTCGTGCCATAGAGCAGTACAGTATATGGTTGAGTCCCTAAAACTTATCATACTCTTTGTTTACAGATAAAATGGCAGACCAGCGACATCCTGTCACTGGTAGAAGACTGGATACCGCAGCAGGAGAAGGCACCAGCAGGATGCCTCAGCCTCACTTAGAATCAGCCCGATTTGAGGGCCATACAGAGGCGTCATCTCGACCTTCACAACAGTCCCCACCCTACCAGGAGCCACTCGGGATGACAGTACCTCCGACAGTTCCTGTACCTACACCATCCGACCAGGAAATTCGAAGTGCAGTAGTTATGTTGGCACAAATGATGGCTACTCGGCGCCAGTCAGTGCCACCCGTAACAGCAGAGTCATCGGGTAGGCCTGGCAGTTTGAGGGTCCGATAATTTTTGGCACTAGGTCCCCCACAGTTCACAGGGTCGGATCAGGCAGAGGACCCCCAGGACTTCCTGGATCAGATGCAGAGAATCTTCCAAGTCATGCATGTGACATCTATAGAGTCGATTGAGTTAGCGGTATTCCAGCTGTGAGATATTGTTGTGTTGTGGTACGAGAGTTGGGAAAGGTCTCGAGGTAGAGATGTTGCCTCTCCGACCTGGTCCAGCTTTTCAGAGGCTTTCCTGGATCGTTATCTGCCACGAGAAATCTGACAGGACCGGATGGACCAGTTTTTGCACTTGGAGCAGGGGGCGAGAAGTGTACGGGAGTACGCCCTGCAATTCGATTCCTTAGCCCGCTATGCTCCAGCTTTTGTGGACACCATGCCATCTAGAGTCCACCGGTTTATTATGGGTCTGAACCCAAAATATATTGAGGCATGCATGATAGCTACGCTGTGGGAAGATATGGATATTGCTCGAGTGCAGGCCTTTGCCCAGACTATTGAGGGCCTTAGATAGCGGCAACCGAATAGCAGACGAATAAATCAGGAACAGTGCCGCAGGTATAGATTAGATGAGATACAAGGGGAGATTTGGAGAGCGCCTAGGCCACGATTGTCAGATAGGCCACCTAGACCCCCGCCTCCATCACAGCAGCAGAGGGGTAGATTTGGTCGCCGGGGACAGACAGAGTCCAGCGGGAGTTCTCGAACGGTAGATTCACCCCAGGAGAGGAGGGAAGAGCAGAGCAGGTATACACCCCCACCTTGCCCTATTTACAGCTGACCCCACACTGGAGCTTGCAGATATGGCTCCAAAGGGTGTTATATATGCGGGCAGGAGGGTCATGTGATGAGAGAATGTCCATCCAGGGGTCAGGGTAACCGAGATAGACAGGACAGGGCATCAGCAGGGGCGCGAGCTCCAGCAGCCTCGACAGGGCGTAGGCCCTCAGTCCCAACAGGTAGGGGCCGAGGCAGATCAGGGGCCTCAAGTTCAGGTACAGGCCCAAGCCATACCTATGCATTACTAGGGAGGCAGGATCCAGAGGCGTCTCCAGATATGGTAACAAGTATGATGACTATTTTCTCTCACCCTGCTTATGTATTGATTGATCCAGGATCTACCTTGTCCTACGTTACCCCATTTGTGGCTCGAAAGTTCAGTGTTGTGCCAGAGTTGCTTCAGCAACCCTTTTCAGTATCTACACCCGTTGGTGACTCCATCATAGCCCAAAAGGTTTATCGAGGGTGTACATTAGAGGTTGCTAATCGTCAGACCACAGTAGATCTGGTAGAATTATAGATGATTGATTTTGATGTCATTATGGGTATGGATTGGTTAGTGTCGTGCTATGCCAATGTAGAATGCTGGACTAAGACGGTCCGATTCCACTTTCCAGGGGAGGCAGTACGAGAGTGGAAGGGTAGTACATCTACGCCAAAAGGTAGGTTTATTTCCTACCTTCAGGCAAGGAAGTTGATAGCTAAGGGATGCATTTGCCACATAGTCAGAGTCCGGGATGTGCGGGTAGAGCCTCCGACTCTCCAGTATGTTCTAGTGGTTAATGAATTCTCCGATGTATTCCTAGATGAGCTACCTGGTATTCCCCCAGAAAGAGAAATAGATTTTGCAATTGATTTGCTGCTAGGAACTCAGCCCATATCGATCCCTCCGTATCATATGGCTCCTGCTGAACTCAGAGAACTAAAGGAGCAGCTGAAGGATCTGTTAGATAAGGGATTTATTAGGCCAAGTACTTCACCTTGGGGTGCGCCGGTTCTGTTTGTGAGAAAGAAGGACGGCTCCCTCCGCATGTGTATAGACTACCTGCAGTTGAACAAGGTTATAGTCAAGAATAAGTATCCGCTTCCCAGAATAGATGATTTGTTTGATCAGTTACAGGGGGCCAGATATTTCTCCAAGATTGACTTACGGTCCGGATATCATCAGGTTCGAGTTCGTGAAAGGGACATTCCAAAGACTACCTTCAGGACTAGATACGACCATTTTGAATTCCTAGTCATGTCCTTTGGGCTGACGAATGCTCACGCAGTATTCATGGACCTGATGAACAACATCTTCAGACCATACCTGGACCTGTTCATGATAGTGTTTATTGATGATATTCTGGTGCATTCTCGCTCAGAGGCAGACCACCAGGATTATTTCCGGACAGTGCTCCAGATTCTCAGGGACCGTAAGCTGTATGCCAAGTTCTCTTAATGTGAATTTTGGCTGAACTCAGTAGCCTTCTTGGGGCATATCATGTCGGATGCTGGTATACAAGTAGACACATAGAAAATAGAAGCAGTAAAAACATGGCCCAGATCCACCACTCCGACTGAAGTACGCAGTTTTCTGGGATTACAGGGTACTACAGAAGATTTGTTGAGGGATTCTCCACCATAGCGGCACCTCTGACTAAGTTGACGCAAAAAGCAGTAAAGTTTCAATGGACTGAGGCATGTGAGTAGAGTTTCCAGGAATTGAAAGACAGGTTAACCTCCGCCCCAGTGTTAGCATTGCCAGAAGGTACAGAGGATTATGCAGTTTCTTGTGACGCTTCGGGTGTTGGGTTAGGATGTGTGTTGATGCAGCATGGTAAAGTAATTGCTTATGCTTCCAGACAGCTGAGGAAACACGAAAAGCATTATCCTACCCATGACCTGGAACTAGCCGCAGTGATCCACGCCCTAAAGATGTGGAGACATTACTTGTATGGCGTCCATGTGGATATTTTCACTGATCATAAGAGCTTATAGTATATCTTCACTTAGAGAGAGTTGAATTTGCGGCAGCGTCGCTGGTTAGAGTTGTTGAAAGATTATAATGTAAATATTCTATATCACCCAGGAAGAGCCAATGTAGTAGCAGATGCCCTTAGCCGTAAGTCTATGGGGAGTTTGGTGTACTTGCAGCCCGAGCAGCGGGAATTGGCCCGAGAAATACACCAGTTAGCCAGTTTAGCCGTTCGTGTAGCAGAAACAGAGGAAAACAGAGCAGTAATTCATAACACCGCAGTGTCGTCATTAGTTGTGGAGGTAAAGGAATGGCAGTATGAAGATTCCGACCTGGTTCAGCTTAAAGACAGAGTTCAGCAAAGAAAAGCGCCGGATTTTCAGGTAACTGAGAATGAAGTGTTGTGATGTAAGGGCCGCCTTTGTGTTCCAGATGTTGCAGGGCTTCGCTAGCAGATTATGGGTGAGGTACATTACGCCTGCTATTCTCTCCATCCAGGCGCGACGAAAATGTACCACGATGTCAAAGAAATCTACTGGTAGCCAGGTATGAAGAGGAAAATAGCAGAATTCGTAGCCTAGTGTCCTAACTGCCAGCAAGTAAAAGTTGAACACCAGAAACCAGGCGGATTGACTCAAGACATAGCTATGCCTCTTTGGAAGTGGGAAACAGTAAATATGAATTTTGTAGTAGGATTACCTCGTACCGGGCATAGAAATGACTCGATTTGGGTAAACATTGACATACTGACAAAATCAGCCCATTTTCTGCCAGTAAGGGCTACTTTCTCTGCTGAAGATTATGTTGAGTTGTATATCAGAGAAATAGTCAGACTGCATGGTGTTCCAGTGTCCATTATCTCTAACGGAGGGGCACAATTTACAGCCAAATTTTGGCAATCATTTCAGAGAGGCCTGGGAACACAGATTAACTTGAGCACAGCTTTTCACCCTCAGACAGATGGATAGGCAGAACGCACTATTCAGAGCTCGAGGATATGTTGCGAGCGTGTGTGTTGGACTTTGGCGGTAGCTGGGATGAGCACTTACCACTTATTGAGTTCTCTTATCATAACAGTTACCATTCAGCTATCCAAATAGAGCCTTATGAGGCATTGTATGGGCGAAAGTGCAGATCACTAGTTGGCTGGTTTGAAGTAGGAGAGTCAGCGCTGCTTGGGCCGGATATTATTCATTAGTCAGAGGAAAAGATAAAGCTTATCAAAGAACGCCTACTGACTGCTCAGAGCCGCCAGAAATCGTATGCTGATGTGCGGCGCAAAAACTTGGAATTTAATATGAATGACTGGGTATTCTTGAAAGTCTCTCCAATGAAAGGGGTGATGAGATTCGGCAAGAAAGGCAAGCTCAGTCCGAGATTTGTTGGACCTTATCAGATTCGCCGAAGAATAGGCCAAGTGGCATACGAGTTGAACTTACCTCCAGAATTAGAGTCTGTTCACCCAGTTTCCACGTGTCCATGCTGAGGAAGTATATAGGAGACCCCTTCAGAGTTGTCCCAGTTCAGGATGTCCAGGTTATGGAGGAGCTGGCTTATGAAGAGGTTCCAGTAGCCATACCAGACCGGCAGATTCGCAGTTTAAGAACTAAAGATGTTGCTTCTGTCAAGGTATTATGGCGTAATAGGAACTGAGAGGAAATGACATGGGAAGCAGAGGAAGATATGAAAGTCAGATATTCTCAGTTATTTCAGACTTAATCAGCCAGAGTTACGTTAGTATTGTTGTTTTATGAGTTGCCTTATATTTATGTGTATAAATGAAATAGTTGACTCTAGTCTATTGCGTTATGAATACTATAGTATTGTGTGGAATACCTGTATTGGACTTTTCTGCATTTCAGGATTTTTGAGGTAGTCCATATTATAGGGGAAACTCTGCCAAAATTTTTCGAGAATAAGTCGAGTAAGTTGAGATTCCTGTGAGTAGGAGTTTACATTCAAGGACAAATGTTCTTAAGGGGGGGAGGATGTTACACCCTGTAAATTCTTGACATTTAGATGGCCTATTCGCATGTTGGTTAAGAGTTTTAGAATGCCAAACGTGCTAGAAAAAGGACCTAGGGAGAGATCGGACAAGCGCCAAGTCGGAGTGTCGCAAGGCAAATGCGACTTATAAATCGCATTCGACAAATGCGACTTAAAGGCCCCAAGTATATAAGCCCCCATTTCGGTTTTTAAGTGATAATTATCAATATTTCCAGTGAGTATGTCACGCCCCGCCCTGGGGGTATGACTGGCACCTGGTGCCCTAGTAGGATCTAGACTGCTATCTGGTGAGACAAAGCACATCTGGTGCCTGGCTGGCTCTAACTCACATTCCTGAAACCAAAGGGCTATATAACGGCTGTAAACACAGCCTCCGGCCAACAGGCCTATAGCCACCTGCACCTGGAAAACAGCTAACAAGAAACATACTACTACAGGGGAACCTATGTGGGCCGACAAGGGCACCATGCTGTCTAGTTCTCTGTAACTCAACAATAACATGCTAAATAATTACGTGACCGGCAAGGTCACCACTACTGACTGGTTATGGCCACACACGGCCAACAGGAATAGAAATAACAAATAACTATGACAAGCTGCACGGCCTCACACGACCGGCTCGGCTGACCACAGGGAAATATATATACAGACTGCAAGCCTCTAGGAATAACAATAGAAATGATCGAGATAGGGCCCCGACCTACCCGTACTGTACAACAAAAGAAAATGAAATACACCTCTGGAATTCAGTCTCCGGATGACAGGAGCTGAATACTCAATAGCTGACTGGAATCACGAGGGATTGCCTCCTCGTCTATGAGTACCTGCAGGCAAGTAATGCAGCGCCCCACTGGGCGTCAGTACCACAGGTACTGAGCATGTAAAGCAACTGAAATACACAACTGAAATGAATATCAACAGTAACATAACATATAAACAGGACGTAGCTGAGTCTAACTAGCTGAGAATAACTGGGGAGAGTTTATTTATTCTATAACTAGACTGAGCGTACCTGATGCCGTGTCGTCCCACTGTCTATCAGTATCTAATAGCACATAGAGGTATACATAATAATACACACAATACCTGACCGACCCCCATAAGCCGGAAGGTGCCAACCAACACACAATCGACTTACCCCTACCCGGGTCTAAACCAACCAAAAATAAGTCACTCCACTCATCTGATAACTGCGAGCTCCTCCTACCGGTCCCCTTGGGTACGTAGCTCAGGCCTTGGCCTCTGACAATAAACTGTGTCTGAGCCCGAAGACTCCTGCCTCTGGGCGCAAGTGTACACGGGGTGTGTAATAAAAACTGCCCCTGGGTGCAAGCACGCAACAGGGTAATTTTATAAAAATCTGTATCTGAAACTGCCCCCGGCCATAAGCGCACACAGAGTGTTCTTCCCCTGTAAACAGGGTGGACTGGCTCTGCGCAGAGTAAACTGAACTACCCCTGCAAGCAGGGTGGTCTGGACCGTATTATCATGGTGGTCGGCCATCATCGTCCTCTAGGCGGACGACATCGCCCAGCTGGTGGCGGTATCTGAATCTGGTATCGACACAGCTATAACCCAGGGGCGGTGGGGATGCTAAAAGGGTGCCCACATGCCACAACAAGTCTCAACAAACAAATAACACATAGAAATAGCAAGCATGTATAACTGAAAAGACTATCTAGAATCTAACTTCTTATTCTGATCTGTTTCTATACTGAACTGATTCTTACTAATTGTACTGATTCTGCAATCTCTGTTTAACTGTACGGCTAATCTGTAGCCATGATATTATCTGTCTGAATGGCTAATCTGTAGCCATAACTGTCTGTCTATCAGATCTTTCTTTACTGACTTTTATTATGAAAATCTGTTCCTTTTTATTCTACAACATGCTTGCTATTCACATAATAGGCTGTACTAAATCTGAACTACTAACTTGCCCTTGGGCACATGCTTTTCTAACTTTCAGACTGAATATGATATCACAACGCGAACTAGGTTTACTGAACTCACACAATACTTAACATTCCACTTCCGGGAATTCTACTACGGAGTTTATTGTACTATACAAGGCTAAAGCTACTAACTTGCCGAAGGAACTAGCTTTACATACCTTATCCTCGAACTATCCGTCTGTCGGACGAGGCTCGGCCAATACTTCAACTATTTCTCCCAACTGCATTCACAAATATGTCAATTAATACTAACTATAGCTTTATTCTAAAGAACAACGTCACTTTCGATATAATTATAGCCTAAACTTAGGCTTATTGAAAGACGGTCAAAAACTCGCTATTTTCCAGAAGTCCAGAAGGGAGAAATATTCACTTCACAACTAGGAACACATAGACACTAGTTTGGAGCAATTCTACTTACCTTAGCTTGGTAGCTCGACGATTCGTCGGCCGTATTTCGCGAAACAAAATCCGTAGGAATGCTCCCTGCTGCTAAATACCTCGGTACCTGAGGTTAATTCGAGTTTGGACCGCGTTTGACGGCGTAATCGAAAGGAAATTATCAATACTTTACGTCTTCCTCTGTTCTCTGTCGTGAAGTTTCTGGAAATTATGATATGTTAAAGGAATAAACCGAAGTGGGGCTTATATATAATAGACACTATAAATCGCATTCAGGGAATGCGATTTATAAGTCGCATTTTGCCTTGCGACGCGCCGACTTGGCGCTTGTCCGATCTTTGTCCGGGCCATTTTCTAGCATGTATGGCTTTCAAATACTCTTAACCAACACGCGAATAGGCCATCTATATGCCGGAAATTTACGGGGTGTAACATTTCCCCCCCCCCCCCTTAAGAACATTCGTCCTCGAATGTAAACTGCTATATGGAGGACTACTCAATTAGCTTAACTTGTTCTTAGAAAAATTTCGGCAAAGTCTCCCCTGTAATATGGACTATAGCAAAAACCTGAAATGCAGAAAAGTCCAACACAGGTACTGCATGCGATGCTTTAGGATTCACTGGATAGCTAAACATCAATCTTTCTCACTTATACATATACAACCATAAGGTACTACATAAGTAATAATACGGACATACCTGTCGCCTGACTAGGCCTGGAATAGGTGAGGATATCTAGCTTTCATATCTTCTTCAGCTTCCTACATCATCTCCTCTCGATTCCTGTTACGCCACAATACCTTGACAGATGCAATATCCTTAGTTCTCAATCTACAAACCTGCCTTTCTAGGATGGCTACTGGAACCTCTTCATAAGCCAGCTCTTCGGTAACCTGGATATCCTGGACTGGGACTGCTCTGGATGGGTCTCCTATGCATTTCCTCAGCATGGACACATGAAAGACGGGATGAACAGATTCTAGCTCTGGAGGCAAGTTCAACTCATATGCTACTCGGCCTATCCTCCGACGAATCTGATAAGGCCCAACAAACCTCGGACTGAGCTTACCCTTCTTACCGAATCTCATTACCCCTTTCATCGGAGATACTTTCAGAAATACCCAGTCATTCACATTAAACTCCAGGTCTCTGTGTAGTACATCTGCATATGATTTCTGGCGACTCTGTGCAGTCAATAGGCGTTCTCTGATAAGCTTGACTTTCTCTTCTGACTGCTGAACAATATCTGGCCCAATGATCGCTGATTCCCCTACTTCGAACCAGCCAACCGGCGATCTGCACTTTCGCCCGTATAAAGCCTAAAAAGGTGCCATCTGAATAGACGAGTGATAGCTATTATTATAAGCAAATTCTATCAGCGGCAAATGCTCATCCCACCTACCACCAAAGTCTAGCACACACGCTCGCAGCATATCCTCGAGCGTCTGAATAGTGCGCTCAGCCTGTCCGTCTGTCTGAGGGTGGAAAGCTGTGCTCAGATTAATCTGCGTTCCCAGCCCCTTCTGGAATGATTGCTAGAATCTAGCCGTAAACTGTGCTCCTCTATCTGAAATAATGGATACTGGTACTCCGTGCAACCTGACTATTTCTCGGATATACAACCCTGCATAATCTGGCCGAGAAAGTAGTTTCCACTGGCAGGAAATGAGCTGATTCGGTCAATCTGTCAACTGTCACCCATATAGAGTCATGTCCATGTTTAGTACGGGGTAGTCCTGCCACAAAATCCATATTTACTGCTTCCCACTTCCAGAGAGGCACAACTATGTCTTGAGTCAAACCGCCTGGTTTCTGATGTTCTACTTTCACCTGCTGGCAGTTAGGACACTGGGCTACAAATGCAGCAATTTCTTTTTTTTTTATCTAGCCACCAGTAGTTTTCTTTGATATCATGGTACAATTTTTGTCGCGCCAGGGTGGAGAAAATAGTTGTTGGCGCAGTGCACCTCGTTCATGATCTGATGGCGGAGGCCTGAAACATTTGGAACACATAGAAGGTCTTTACAACACAGCACTCCATCCTCTGTTATTTATGAATCTGGCGCTTCCCTTGCAGGATTCTGTCCTTAAGCTAGACCAGGTCAGGATTTGCATATTGCCGTTCTCTTACCTCCACAACTAAGGAAGACACGGCGGTGTTCTGGATTACCGCTCTGTTGTCCTTTATTTCTATCACACGAACGGCTAAATTGACCAATTGATGTATCTCCCTGACCAAATCCCGTTGCTCGGGTTGCACATACGCCACACTCCTAATAGATCTATAGCTAAGAGCGTTTGCTGCTCCATTACCTCTTCTTGACTGATATAACATTTTCATACTTAGAGAGCTCGACATATAATTGACGGTCATACTGGCTTGTCTTGCCGAAGAGATCGAGAGGTAGTTTATAGGCGTAGCTAGAGCTTATCTGGCCTTTTGGCCACATGCTAAGGCTACTTGTTGCTGGGATAACCTGAACGACCGTCTGCGCACCTTGTGCCTTTATCTGATCAGAGGATCCTGATATTGATCATGACCTCTAATGATCTGGCTGCATAACCTTAAATAACTGAATAGTCGGGTTGAATGACCCGAATGTGGCAGTAGTCTAACAATGCTCTAACTGTTCTACTTGAGTACTTATAGTTCATGCATAACTGCAGACTTGTGGGCATTTAATTGCTTTGTTATTTTTCTTGAACCACTGTAAGGCTGGGCTTAATCAAACTTACTCCCAGGCGATCAATCTCTGGATCTTCACGGGGAGTCTACTGATCTCCTGGTCTTAATAAACACCGTGCTAGCAGGGTACTATCAATTTCTTATGCCTTGTGTGTATCCACTTGGATTTATACTGCTATTCTGGGGAATTCTCGGTCTTATGAGCTATTCTGTAAATACTGGCCTTCTGCTAGGGCTCTGTATCTGAATATCTTACGAGAACCAGCTGAAGTACTAGTCTGTCACTGACTACTGATGTGGACCCCTTTCTTGGGATGCCCACGAGCTTGTCTGACTTGCGGGGTATTCCTTGTAATAACTGCTAGGTTGACTAAGGTCGACTCTCACCTACAAGGCTGGGAAAACGATGTATGGCCACTTAACATACTGGAACAATTCTAGTATTGCTAATCTCTGAAGTATACCTATTCAGTCTCTAATTCTGGTTCTGGCACATGCGCTAGTGTTATTGATCTTTAGAGATGCTTCCCTGCTAATACAGGCGCCAGCTGGTCGGTAGACCGTCTAACTGCGCCCTTATCATCTAATTACCTGATTCAGGTTACTAACTCTTATAAGCTTCTAAAACCTAGATCTGGAAACAACATATAAGTCTATTAACTTAATAACTAAGAGCTGAGACAGTTTCTATGGATTCATACGTAAATCACACTTAACTTGCCCCTTCTTTTCGCTTTTCTCTTTTTCTTCTCTCTCTTTTCTCTTTTTATTTTTGGCAAGGGGTCCTGCAATGCAATTTATATATACTTCCCAGCACTAATATGCATCTGTGTGATTGTAACCCCTATTAGCTGCTCGCAGCATATTTATTATCTGCACAGATATATATTAATAAATACGTACAATACATACTGAATTCTGTAGTGATACGTAATCTCTGACACACTTTGCTAAATTTCATATTGTATATGATATACTGCTTCTATGGTCTAATAATATCTCCTGCCTCTTAACATTTCATTGTATTGTCACCCCATTTTGAAAGTAACAAACATAAACACTTTAGTTATTGTCTGCTGTTTGAAATTCCGCCACTCTTGCGATGTGGGGTCAACGTTCGAATCTTGTGGCCTTACTTGGCATTATATTGAGAGTCCACAACTGTCTACTGGGTCTTATCTCCAGGCCGTACTAGATTAGAGTCTCTGTGTCGGCAGTTTCTTAACTTCTCCGCAGACGGACATACCGCAACATTCTAAACCGCAATCTCACTGTCTCTTAATTGTTAGTCTGAGGCTTAGTCCTTAATACACGATATTCTATAATTCTGGGGGTGATTCTAATTTCCCCTCAAAATTTGGTATACCTGCTTCTTCCCCTTATCTTGCTTAAGCTGAGCTCTGGGGTTCAAGGTACCTGCCTTACATTGTTAATAAGGTTACTGGTCAAATCCCAGCTTATACTTCTTCTGTCTTGTAGTCAGACCCCTCTGATTCACTGACCTTCCTATCTTTCGGTATCACAACCGAAATCATAACTATTATCTTGCAGGTATATCTTGCTCTTGTTATCATGTTATGGCAGACTTGGCCTTTTTCTGACTCGAACTTGACTATTACTGGAAGTCCATTACTGACGGATCTCCTACGCGCACTTTAAGTAAACTAATAGTGTTACTTGCTCTTCTGACTTATTATCGTGAGGGTCTGCACAACTTACGTAATCATAAGGGCTCCTTACTCTTTCTAACACTTTCTAGAATCAACCAATCCATCTTCACTTAATGCTTACTCTGGGTAATATCGCCTTAATCTTTATGCCCTTTGCTATACTGGAATCAAAACTAAGAAGTGCGAATAACCTTTTCTTACTGAAATAAAATGAAGACATGGAATTGTACCATATCTGAAAGGATGGAGGTGGTAATCCTACATTTCCCTCTCTCTCTCACATCTCTTCGATAATCTAATATTATATATCATCTTAGTCAGATCTTATATATCTAACAAATAAATCAACTCGTATGTACGCTATGCTTCTAACTTCCTACTCTGAAGTTATAGAAATGTACTGGGGATGGTACCGATAAAGGTATCACATTGGGAGGTCCCTGGTACCTCCTTCTGCTGCTGTAATTACCTTGTAGCTGGTTGGTGCCCTCTCCTGTTGCTATATCTGATCTTCTACCTGGAACAAGATATCGCTGGTCTGACTTGTATCTGTATTCAAAGAATATGGTAAGTTTTAAGAACTCGACCCTATACTGTACTGTTCTATGACACGACTGGATATGAAGAAAGAGTAACCATCCTATTATGCCTCGCAGCCTCTTGCCTATGGTATGTGGTGCACAACACATCCATAGACAAGACTCTACTCAACACGGCTTGCAGACTCCCTGGGACACGACCTGCTCTGATACCAAGTTTGTCACGCCCCGCCCTGGGGGTATGACTGGCACCTGGTGCCCTAGTAGGATCTAGACTGCTATCTAGTGAGACAAAGCACATCTGGTGCCTGGCTGGCTCTAACTCACATTCCTGAAACCAAAGGGCTATATAACGGCTGTAAACACAGCCTCCGGCCAACAGGCCTATAGCCACCTGCACCTGGAAAACAGCTAACCAGAAACATACTACTACAGGGGAACCTATGTGGGCCGACAAGGGCACCATGCTGTCTAGTTCTCTGTAACTCAACAATAACATGCTAAATAATTACGTGACCGGCAAGGTCACCACTACTGACTGGTTATGGCCACACACGGCCAACAGGAACAGAAATAACAAATAACTATGACAAGCTGCACGGCCTCACACGACTGGCTCGGCTGACCACAGGGAAATATATATACAGACTGCAAGCCTCTAGGAATAACAATAGAAATGATCGAGACAGGGCCCCGACCTACCCGTACTGTACAACAAAAGAAAATGAAATACACCTCTGGAATTCAGTCTCCGGATGACAGGAGCTGAATACTCAATAGCTGACTGGAATCACGAGGGATTGCCTCCTCGTCTATGAGTACCTGCAGGCAAGTAATGCAGCGCCCCACTGGGCGTCAGTACCACAGGTACTGAGCATGTAAAGCAACTGAAATACACAACTGAAATGAATAACAACAGTAACATAACATATAAACAGGACGTAGCTGAGTCTAACTAGCTGAGAATAACTGGGGAGAGTTTATTTATTCTATAACTAGACTGAGCGTACCTGATGCCGTGTCGTCCCACTGTCTATCAGTATCTAATAGCACATAGAGGTATACATAATAATACACACAATACCTGACTGACCCCCATAAGCCGGAAGGTGCCAACCAACACACAATCGACTTACCCCTACCCGGGTCTAAACCAACCAAAAATAAGTCACTCCACTCATCTGATAACTGCGAGCTCCTCCTACCGGTCCCCTTGGGTACGTAGCTCAGGCCTTGGCCTCTGACAATAAACTGTGTCTGAGCCCGAAGACTCCTGCCTCTGGGCGCAAGTGTACACGGGGTGTGTAATAAAAACTGCCCCTGGGTGCAAGCACGCAACAGGGTAATTTTATAAAAATCTGTATCTGAAACTGCCCCCGGCCACAAGAGCACACAGAGTGTTCTTCCCCTGTAAACAGGGTGGACTGGCTCTGCGCAGAGTAAACTGAACTACCCCTGCAAGCAGGGTGGTCTGGACCGTATTATCATGGTGGTCGGCCATCATCGTCCTCTAGGCGGACGACATCGCCCAGCTGGTGGCGATATCTGAATCTGGTATCGACACAGCTATAACCCAGGGGCGGTGGGGATGCTAAAAGGGTGCCCACATGCCACAACAAGTCTCAATAAACAAATAACACATAGAAATAGCAAGCATGTATAACTGAAAAGACTATCTAGAATCTAACTTCTTATTCTGATCTGTTTCTATACTGAACTGATTCTTACTAATTGTACTGATTCTGCAATCTCTGTTTAACTGTACGGCTAATCTGTAGCCATGATATTATCTGTCTGAATGGCTAATCTGTAGCCATAACTGTCTGTCTATCAGATCTTTCTTTACTGACTTTTATTATGAAAATCTGTTCCTTTTTATTCTACAACATGCTTGCTATTCACATAATAGGCTGTACTGAATCTGAACTACTAACTTGCCCTTGGGCACATGCTTTTCTAACTTTCAGACTGAATATGATATCACAACGCGAACTAGGTTTACTGAACTCACACAATACTTAACATTCCACTTCCGGGAATTCTACTACGGAGTTTATTGTACTATACAAGGCTAAAGCTACTAACTTGCCGAAGGAACTAGCTTTACATACCTTATCCTCGAACTATCCGTCTGTCGGACGAGGCTCGGCCAATACTTCAACTATTTCTCCCAACTGCATTCACAAATATGTCAATTAATACTAACTATAGCTTTATTCTAAAGAACAACGTCACTTTCGATATAATTATAGCCTAAACTTAGGCTTATTGAAAGACGGTCAAAAACTCGTTATTTTCCAGAAGTCCAGAAGGGAGAAATATTCACTTCACAGCTAGGAACACATAGACACTAGTTTGGAGCAATTCTACTTACCTTAGCTCGGTAGCTCGACGATTCGTCGGCCGTATTTCGCGAAACAAAATCCGTAGGAATGCTCCCTGCTGCTAAATACCTCGGTACCTGAGGTTAATTCGAGTTTGGACCGCGTTTGACGGCGTAATCAAAAGGAAATTATCAATACTTTACGTCTTCCTTTGTTCTCTGTCGTGAAGTTTCTGGAAATTATGATATGTTAAAGGAATAAACCGAAGTAGGGCTCATATATAATAGACACTACAAATCGCATTCCTGGAATGCGATTTATAAGTCGCATTCCTGGAATGCGATTTATAAGTCGCATTTTGCCTTGCCACGCGCGGACTTGGCGCTTGTCTGCGATTTATAAGTCGCATTCCTGGAATGCAATTTATAAGTCGCATTCCTGGAATGCAATTTATAAGTCGCATTTTGCCTTGCGACGCGCCGACTTGGCGCTTGTCCGATCTTTGTCCGGGCCATTTTCTAGCATGTATGGCTTTCAAATACTCTTAACCAACTCGCGAATAGGCCATCTATATGCCGGAAATTTACGGGGTGTAACAGAGTAAACCAGAGAACAATAGAGAAACATAGAGGACGAAGGTTTTCCTTAAAGTTCCTTTCGTTTACGCTGTTAAACGCAGTCCAAACTCAAATTAGCTTCGGGTAGCGAAGTATAAAGCTGCAGGGAGCATTCCTACGAAGTTAGTTTCGCGAAATTCGGCCGGTGAATCGTCGTCCTACCGAGCTAAGATAAGTGAAAATGCTCCAAATTAGTGTCAATATACTCCTGCCCTAAAGTGAGTATTTCTCCCTTCTGGACTTCTGAGAAATAGTGAGTTTTCGGCTGTTTTTCGATAAGTCAAAGTTTGGGCAATATATATATTCAAAGTAGTGTTTTCTTCCAGAATATTGATGAATTTTGTTTTATTTGCTATGAATATGAATGTAGTTGGAAGAAATAGCTGGATATTTGCCGAGTTACGCCAGTTAGTCCAGAAGAACTGAGGTATGTAAAGCCAGTTTCTCCGGCAAGATAGTAATTCTAGTATAGTAAAATAGAATAAATTCCAGAAGAATGTTTCAAAGACGAGTATTATGCCCAGTGTGAATTCAGTAAGCATGCTTGAATAATTATTATGTCATATTCAGAATAAAAGTCAGTAAATTAGTAACAGACAGCGAGATATTATTCTAGACTCAGTATAACTCAGTATCAGATTCAGTATAATTCAGCAAAGGATTCAGAATAGAATATCAGAACATGGACAGTATTATCAGATTTAATATATATATTATATGTGATTATTGTTGTTTGTAGAGACTTGATTGTTCTATGTTGGGCACCCTTAGAGCTTCCTTGCTTCCCCAGGGTTAATAGATGTGTCGACTCACCCGCCAGAGGGTGAGGATACGTCACTCCAAGAAGTGGCATGCCGTCCGCCAGAGGACGAATATGGGATGCAGCTTTCCCCATAGCAGGCTGATCAGCATTATAGCATACCTGTTGACACCCAATTTTGACCTCCCTACGCCTTAATATGCTGCTTATTTATTTATTTATTTATTTATTTATTTATTTATTTTACGTAAATATTCGACTTATTTTTATATTTATAAAATAATTTATTATCATAATATTGTGAAAATTATTTCAAGTTACATATATATGACTCATATTAATTTTAAGTTTTGGATATTAAATAATTATGCCTTATATAATATATTTAGTCATAATATGCACCCTTATTTTGAAATACACTCTTTACTTAATAAACTATTTACCTAATTTTATTAAATTTTACAAATTTATTTGACTAATAATATTACTCGAATTTATAAATTATTTATGTTAATGATATGATTTTTATAATATTTGATAACTTGATTTTATATTTTAGTCATTAAATTATTCATAAATATAATTTAATTATATGATATTTACATAAGTATACTAAGATTTATGATTTTTATGTTATTAATAATAATATTTATATGATTTTCTATAATTTAAACTATTTTTATTTATCTACAAATTTAGTATATTTATTAATTTAATAGCAGCTAAATCCAATTTCATTCAATTTATTTAAATTATAGTCATTTTTCTATTCAATTTCATCTAATTTATTTCAAATCTGGCCACTTTCTATTCAATTTATATCAATTTTAATCACTTTTGATCAATTTTGGCTATTATTTAAATTCAATTTCAGCCTAAATATTCCTTACAAAATCTGTCTACCCATTTTTCTTCCTAACCCGACCCAATACACTAATTAAATCCTAACCGTTCATTATCTTTAATCCTCCGGTCTAGATTTAACCCTACCTAATTTCCATTAATATTCCCTTTACCCCCAAAACCTAACATTGTTCCCACTTTTCTTCCTCCTCTTCACACAAGCCGCCGCCCCTCCCTTCTTCTTCCTCACGTTTCTCTCCCATTTTTTCTGGCGACAAAAACGCCGCCGCCTCTCCCGCTTCTCTCTCTCTCCTCTCTGGCCGACCAACAACCCAGAAAACTAACACCGTCGGAATACCACACGCCGGCCCTCCTCTATATCTCCCATTCCGACAAAACCAGCCCTGCACCACCTCACCTCCTCTCTATCTCCCTCTCTCTTCCACCACTGTTCCAACAGCTGCCGGAGCTTCCTCCAAATCCCTGCCACAACCGATATTCCCCTCTCCCTCACCAATGCCGACCTCTCTTGCTCTCCCTCTTCTCTTCTCACCCTCACCGCCAGAAAATCACAAAACGCCGGCGCCACACACCTCTTGCCGCCACTGCCTCTTCGGTGAAACCAACTGAACCAACCAGCGCCGCACCGTGAAACCACTACCGGCGGACCTCCATACCTCCCGGCCGACGGATCCGGACAGATCTGCGAAGATCTGTCCATAAATTTATTTTATTTTATTTATTTTTTATTTTTTTATTTTTTTATTTTTATTCTTCTCCTTTGTTTTATTTATGTATATATATGTATATAATAAATATATAATAAGTATATATATATAATAATAATATATGATAAATATATATAGTAGATATATATATATATATATATATATGTACTGTTTCATTTATATATATAATAATATATAATGTGTGTGTGTATATATATATATATATATAGATATAATGGTTATGTATATATAATAATATATATAATAGATATGTATATACTGTTATCCTTTTGTTTCGTTTATATAATAACATACTTATATATGTATATAAATAATATGTATTGTTCTTCCTTGTGTTTTGTTTATATATATATGTGTATATATAATAGGTATGTGTTTATTATTTAATTATGCATGTTTTATTAGTATGCTTGTTCATGAACTTTGTTCTTGTTATCCCTTATAATAATATATAGTTATATATGTATATAAATAATCCGCTCTTGTTGAAGATTTTTATGAAAGCTGTTCATATGCATGTATACATATATGATACTGTTTAGCAATCTTCTTTGGCTCTCTTTATAGAATTTAGATGATTTCTCTTACCTCTGTTAAGTATGATGTCGTATATATTTTAATGTCGCCAGTTATTGAAAATATGAATGTTTCTTTCAAAGTTCCTAATTTTTATGACTATATAAAGTTCTTTACTTAATTTGATAATCTATAATTTGAGCGTGAAATTACCTTGACGGATTCAGATTAATGAATTAAAATGATAATTCTTTATTAAAAGTAATTTTGCATTCAGAAGATATTGTTAGTTTCCTATCCCTTTCAATTTATTTTCCTTCTCAAGATTAGTCAATATATAGCACATGTGACTATTTTATCTCAAAATGTCTTTAATTGGCTCTGAAATTTTATTTACCTTAAAATCGTTAGTCAAATTCACTTTACAGTTGTATCATTTTATTTAATGGGTCTTATTTGATTCAATAATATTTCTTTTGCCATATATAGATATTTGACTTCTACAGACAAAATTTTAGCTTCTGATAATTGTTGACCAAAATTGATCCCTTTCCTTGTGTGATTAGGAATATGCTTTAATATCTTTTACTTTACTTATTTATTTCACCTTACTTATTCATTTTAAAATAAATTTAATTGATTTGATTTAGTTGATTTGTTTATCTTATCTTATGAAAAGATCTGCTATGATTGATTTCGTGATTTCTTTTCCTTCCTTAAAAATACCTCTGTTAATTTAACGTAAATAGGGAATATTTCTGATTTTTTTTCATTATGCTGTCAATTAGGAGAAATTCTCTCAACTAATTTAGTGGATAATTTATTCCTTCCTTATTACTCTTTAAATGGATTGATTCCTTTGCTATAAAATGATTCCTCCACTCCTCTCTGGAGTACGGACGAACAGTGATAGAGTGGGAATACTTTTACTTTCATTAATACCGCTCTACCTTTAAAAAAAAAGAAAAAAAAAACTTTCTCTCTTTCTTGTCCCACTTCAACACGAGTACTGCTCGGGATCCAAGAGATCCTCGTGATCTTGACGTGTCGAAGTTTTGGATCTCAGTACGATAAAATTCTTTTGAAATTGCGGTTTGCTGCTCTAATTTGTGTACGGATTAACCGGTTATTTCTTTGGGGTGGAGAGTTTCGCCGGGACGCAAAGACCTATGGATCTGTTATTTAATTTGTTTCAACGCTTGTATTATTATTATTATTATTATTATTATTATTATTATTATTATTATTATTTATTTATTTATTTATTTATTTTTTCTCAGCTTTGTAATTATTGTAAAAAACACTGATCAATATTGGATCGGGGTCTCGGGGGCGGGGTTTTTTGTATGATTTTACTTTATTGCTTCTAAACTCACCTAGAAATCATGCCCATAAGAAGTTGGTTGAATCAATGATGTATATTTAAGTAGAAAGCATGCCTGTAGGATTTTCACAAAACTTATAATCGCTAGAAATCATGCTCATAGGAATTAACGCAATAATAGAAACGACATACTGCCATGAGTTGTATGATTTTGTTTAAACACTTGTTTTAAATGTTTTTAAATTCACAGATTTATCTGTCTTCAAAGATCAAACGCAAATGAAAAGGATGTTAGATAACCTGTATATAGGATTTCAAATAATTTCAATTTGAAAACGTCTTACTTGCTCTTGGAAAATTGTTTAATGGGTAACCCATGTGACATTAGAATCCATGCTTATAGGACTTTGAGTAAAATAAATGGTTGATGTCTATGGTAAATTAGTTAAAAAGACGCCTGCATAAATTATACGTCTTTTAAGTTTATTGAATAATGAATCTGCCTGAATGAAATATTTTCTCGGTTTAATCTTAATTCAGTAATAAATCCTGGTTGAATGCAAGTAAGATCTGTCTATGCCTCTTGTAACTACACGCCTTTCTAGAAATAAGCTAAACGCTGAAAATTGTTTAATCATAGTCTTTCTTTTTTTTACAAGAAATGTTTAGGTAACCTGAATGCTAGAAGAAATAAATGAATATGGTTGCACCCACTGTTTTAATGTATTAAGCAGAAGTTATACTCATAGGTTAACATTAAATTAAAGTCAGCATATCTGCATTAGAAATCATGTTTATAGGATTCACTTGCATCTCTTTAAAAGTCTGGCTCATAGGTTTAAAAGAGGCCTATCTGCAACCTTATATGCTAAGTGTTTTATTTATTTATTTGTTTGTATTTATTTTTTTTATACCTCAACTACCATAGGATTTTTAGACAAAACGTCCAAAATAGCTGTCCAATGCCTCTTGGATTTTAAGATTGGGGCGGGTAGGCAAATATTAGGGCGTTAGTTTGTCATATAGAACATTTTAAGTTAATTAATCAACTAGGCGGGTAGTTGGGAAATGATAGTCTGTGCCCGCTGAATAATATGAGCAATCTAAATAGATTGTGAAATATTATTTAAGTTGCACGGGGTGATCCCATTAGTTAAAACCCCCGGTAGAACTACGTTCGGCCTGATTTCCGTAAGGGATACGTAGGCGCCTCTATGAGGTTTGGCCCCATAATTAAAATAATTATTTATTTGGTTATAATGTTATGTGTATTTTATCTCATTTTATTGTTTGTCTTTTATTTACTTGCTTTGTTTGCCATAACTTTGGTATTTATTGTTAAGAAAAATAAAATAAGATAAATTACTTTTAGATTTTATTTTGCCTAAACTTCTTTCTTCTTGTTTGTTTATGAGTTTAATTATTTGTTTAAATACTTATTTCTTTATCAAATTAGTTTAAATACAAATATAAGCTAAATTAATTTTATTTGATCACTTAGATAATTTCCCCACTTTAATGAATCCGGATGGGAACTACATTTGTGGACCTCGAAAGGTGCTTAACACCTTCCTTTAGAGGTAATTTAAGCCCTTGCCTGACTCTGGTAACCTAGGTAACACAATTTAGCTTAGAACGGTGCCCTAACGCACCTTAATCCGTTAGGTGGCGACTCTTCTCTTTTTAACCCTTAAGAGACGTCACATGTTGTATCTCGCTTTCTGCGAGGAAAAATGGGGAGCACAATACCCCTGTCGAGCGCTTGGACCCAGGGCACAAATTACAGATTATAGATCACAGATCTCAAATTACAGTTTACAGGAGTCCTTCGGACTCAGATACAACTATAGTTAGGGGCCCAGAGAGCCCAAGTTGCATACCCAGGGGCCGGTGGGATGCTCATAGTTACTAGATTAGTGGAGTGAATTGTTATTTTTGGATGGAGACTCGGGTAAGGGTATATAGATTGCATGTTGATTGGTACCTTCCGGCTTATGGGGGCTGGTATAGGTTCTTGTATGCTATATGTGTTATTTATTAAATTGATAGATAGTAGGACGCCACATTGATAGGTATGATTCTCACCTTCTCTCCAGTACAGTTAAGCTTAGTTTAGATTCTGCCATCCCAGACAGTCTTAGCCATCTTCTGTTATTCAGTAACTATCAGTATTACTGTCTATTTTCAGTTATGTTTAGTTATTGCTTTGCATACTCCGTACCAGTGGTACTGATGCCCGTTTGGGGGTGCTGCATTACTTGCCTGCAGGTACTCATAGACGAGGAGCCGATCCCTCGTAATTTTAGCCAACACACAAAGTCATCAGCTCCTGTCATCCGGAGCATGACAGCTAGAGGTTTATTCCTTTTCTTTTGTTGTACAGTATGGATAGGTCGGGGCCCTATCCCGACCATCTTATTAGTATTCTTAGAGGCTTGCAGATTGTATATTCACTGTGCTTAGTTGTACCGGCCGTGTGAGGCCGTGCCTATGTTTTAGTTTGTTTATGATGGCCGTGTGGGGCCTTATTCAGTTAATAGTTGGTAACCTTGCTGGTCACAACGTAGTTTAGCATTTGATTCAGCGTTTTAGTGAAACTAGTCAGCATGGTGGCCTTGTCGGCTCGCATAGGTTCCTTTATACTACTGTTGTTCTGGTTAGCTGTTGTTGTCTTACAGGTGGCTATAGGTCTAGTCGGCCGGAGGCTGTATTTACAGCCGTTATATAGCCCGTTGGTTCCATGAACCCAGAGTTAGAGCCAGCCTGGCACCAGAAGTACTTAGGCTCAGTAGTCCAGCAGTCCAGGTCTTAGTAGGGCACCAGGTGCCAGTCATGCCTCCCAAGTCGGGGCGTGACAGTATGTATTTAAGAATAAGGAATATTTCTTTTTAGTTTTGTCAAGGTACTTAAAATTAAAATAATTAGATGCTTAAAACAATTTCATAATAAGTTCTACACTTTTTTATAAGGATAAGAACATGAGTCTCTCCCTTGAAAATTAATGAGATATTGCATACTAGCCAATGCTTACCAACCACTTTCTTAATAAATATAATAATTGTTTTATTGTCTGTCATCGGAAAGACAGTCAGACTTGGTTATAAATTTTGTTCTATGAAACACAACTTGCCTGTAACATTGAATTTAATTTAGGAATTATTACCTCAATAGAGGATAAACTAAGGGACAAGGATTATTCTTTTCTATTAGGGATTCTGCCCAAATTTACTCCTCGTCACCAAGGTAAATCTTCTCTTTTTTCTTTTTGCGATTTTTAGTGTTTTTTAAAATGTTTATTTGATGTTTCATGTATCTTTAAATTTATATTCTCGAATTCCTGCTACATTTTGGTTTATTACATAATTAAAAAATGCATCTTTTCATTAATTTTCTTCCTATTTATGAGATTCATTTAATCTTTCACGAAATATACAAAAAATACATTCTTAAACTTGAAGGATTTTAATAATACATGTTCTATTGGAATTTTAGGAAAATAAGACATGAAGTTTTGACATACAAAAGTTTCAGGTTCTTCTGCCCTTCTGTTTCTGCTAGACTGCGATCACACAATGAGTTGGAGCCCTTTATGAGTTTGGTTAGTCCTAACAATAATTATGTTTTCAGAATAAGGAGTGTTTTTTTTTTGAGTTTTGTCAACGTACTTAAAATTAGAATAATTAAATGCTTAAAACAGTTTCAGGATAAATTCTACACTTTCTTTTTAAGGGTAAGAACATGAGTCTCTCCTCCGAAAACTAATGAGATGTTGCATACCTGCCACTACTTACCAATCACATTCATAATAAATATAATAATTATTTTTATTTTCTATCATTAAAAAGACAGACAGACTTGGTTATCATCTTATTCCATATAATATTTGTTGGTAATTATATAGCACGTGACCTTTGGTTTAACCTTGAAAAGAACAGGCCAGTGCATTGAGAACCCGCTATGAGTGTGTTCTGGGGAAGGATCATATCAAATTGGGTCTTATTTATGCAATATTACTGTACATTATAGCAAGAAGTTGTTTCTAAGTTGAACCTGTAACCTGGTCATACGACGACAAGTTTTATAGTTACTCCAAGACTCGCCCAAAGTTGGCTTAAATTTGAAAACCAAAATAAAATTTTAAATTTTAAGAACACTAATAATTTATACATAAGCAATTAAAGCTTTTGGTTACAACTTTGAGCCGTATTTATTTTCAAAAATGAATAAAGAAGAGTAAGAATGAAAAATTTTACGGTTTTATTTCATTTTGATATATTAATGGGATGATAAAAATTTATAACATTCTCTGCACTTGCATCTCTTTTTTTTTCTTGATCAATTGCACAAAATGGAATGAACTATGAAATTAAATACTTATGGTATTTTATTGGACCTATTACTCATCATTATACGAGAGTATTCTTTTCCTCCTCTTATTAGAAAAGCAACAATAATAATCTAAGTCATTTTTTTCCTAACTGTTCTATTTTAAAAAAAAAAATCAGAAATCACTTTTACTAATTCTAAAAATTGCGTCTCTTCCTCTAATTTCTAAAAAATTTATTTATCTAAAAATACTAAATACTCTATATAACTCTCTATGTGTTTGTGTATTTGGTCTTCAATTGCACTTACCAAAGAAAGAAAAGAATAATAATTTTGTGTGAACTTAGTCACTGCAGTTATTTTGATGTGAGATGTCATGTCCTTAAACTTGGATGTTGAACAACGCGCACATACAACAGAGAACTTCTAATCTTGCTTTATAAAGGAGTCACGTGAACTATACATACTAATATTTTTATTGAAAATATCATCTGGAGTGAACTCTTGATATTTTCTTATATCATTGGTCACCAAGTTCCTCTTACACATTTGCATTAAATTCTTACTAGCAGTTCAATTTTGATTTGCTCCTTGATGTGTGGATTCAAGATAACTTGATGCTGACATTTGTGTTGGAAAAAAGATTTACATATGTCAATAAGATGTTTTACCCTTGAAATGAACATGTCACCGGATTGTTATGTTGTTTCTCTTTTCAAGAGGTTCTGAATGACCAACCAAAATTAGTATTCCGCATTGAAGTTGTTCCCTTGAGTTATATCTAATAGCACTTACCGATTCATTAGCTTAAACTTGAGTAAATCTTGAATTTTCTATAGTTTTTTTCAAATGGAGAAGCTATAAAGTTCTTTTAATCTTCTAGCAAATTGAAAAATTGCATATGCCGTACTTTCTGTATCGTTTTTTTTATCCCTATAAGAAAATATGTATTGTTAGTATAATTAAGTTGTTGGAAACGAGATCTCCATTGTATTTCTATACTTACCTACTTGAGTCGTGCCAACGCTATATTTGTATAACTTGCTAGTATTCTTAACATTTGTAGAGTAAAAATAATTTTCTTTTTTCCAAAAAATCAAGCATTTTTTTATTGAATTTTCATATTTTATTGAATTTTATAGAGGTTACCAGTGATCAAGTTACAGGAAGCATTCATGAGGTTCAAAGAGCTATTCAGCAAATTTTACATTTAAAAGTATAAGAGAATTGTTATTGTTTCATTATTTCACCAAGGTATTGAAATATGTTAATAACAAGTATTGAAATTTGTTAATAATTTTTCTTCATTTTATTTAATCTTACTTTATACCTCTCATAAATTGAGTTAATTTGGTTTGTAAAAGCTAAAGCAAAAATCTCCAATCTAAGACTACAGAGAGGCAAAAAGATCTTATAAAGTACAAGAAAAAAGGAAGAAGAAGAAAGCTATGATGACTTTCAAAGATTTTTATCGGGGTTCAATTCTCTTCTCCCTTTTGGCTTCTACAACTGATTTATAAAAGTTCTATGTCCTTTATCCATCTATTTTGGCAATTTTTTGAAAAATTGTTATATTTTTTGTATTGAGCTGATTTTTTGAACCTTCAGTTGTTGAGTTAGTGAGTTTGATAAATTTCTGATTTTTTTTTAAATTTGACCTCTATATATAGTTTTTTTTATTGCTTTTGTTGAGTTTTATTTTTGGAAGAGACTGATCTAATTTTGTTTAGAGGTTAGATATTTTTAATCATCTATATGACTTCGCTACTGCAGTCTGCAGGAGTCACATTTCTATTACTGTAGCTAGCAATTATTTACATCAGCTTTTGAATGATAAGAAACCTGTTAAAGGTATAATAAGAGATTGTGTCTATTACTCAAACTTTTTTTACCCCAGACATGAGTATAGAAGCAAATATTCATCATTAAATACGATTACATAAAATATAGATAACTAAGTTCCGTCCATAAAAATCACAATGGAATGATTTTTCCTTCTTATTTTTGAATAGTGAACGTTCCTCCTCTAATTCTATGTATATTTGTATTGTTGCATGCATTAGTCTACAGTTTCTGGGTTATCTAATTTTTTTCTATAATGATTTGTATTTTTTTGGTGTAATGGTGGTAGGATATACATTGAAGGTCAATGTCATTTATTAGACCTATAAATTGATATCTGAAGTATATGCTAATTGAGCATTTACGCTGAGTTTTCGCTACTGAAATTTCTGAAGGTATAATAAGAATTTCTTTAAAGATCTATACTGATATCTCTTGAAGATAAATTCAAATTTGGTATACTTATGGTAAAAACGTAAAGACCTTAAAAACTTTATCAACCTTTAATATACTCAATGAACCATGACAAGAAGAAGAGAAGTAACAAAATTTTGACATGGCATTCAAGGATGTTGTGTCGGACGACCCATTTAGGAACATGACTGGAGTGAAACTTCTGTAGTCCCAAGACATATCAAGCCATAAAAATACAACATAATTGAATCTAGGTATAGTATATAGTAAACTCTAGCTATGCACGTAATCTAGAAAAGGATAAACCACATTACGTCTTAGAGTAAAGCATTCATTTCAAGTTGTTGAGACGAATACTCATATTGTAGTTCTTGTTTTGTTGGTTAAAACATTTATGCATTTGAAATTTCAACTTGTAAGTGCCATTTGACATGTCATAAACGGAACTTAATATGAATTAAGGATTAGGTTGTTCTCCCATTTCATTTGTATGTAAATTTGATTTTGATTTACTATACAATAAATTATTTGCTCACATTCAGCAGAGAAGTGTGGATAGATTTTCAAGTTAAACTGCAAGTTGTAAATGCTTCTTAAAGTAATAGATGTGTATTTTTGGACTAACATTGGAATAAAAGTATAGTTTTAAATTGAACCCAATCACTTTGGTATCCTGATTTATTATAAAGCACCTAAGGAACTTATTAATTTATTGAAATATTTTTTTCCCTTCAAGTATATATAATTAGTTGATTTTTTGTGCAATCATGACGTATACTTCCTTTTATTTTTTATTTTAATAATTTCTTTTGGGCCATTTAAATGATATATGTAATGCAAAAGGGAGAGGTGGACTTTCTACAAGGACATAGTAAGTTAAAACTAAAATATCTATTCACCTTTTTTCCACCTTTCTATTGTTCCTTTTACCAATAATTATTTATTTATTAAACAAATATAATAGTTCACGTTGACATTTATTTCATTCTTCTAAAATTCCAAATATTAACACTTCCAGAAAGCAGATGCTAAATAATAAAATAAAATCAAAGATGATTGATTCAAGGATGAATGATAATATGTTATTATCATTTTCTTTTTCTCAATTAACGTTTGTTACTATGTAATTTCATATGTAAGGTATATATTATTGTAGTTCTAAAGGCTGATAGATTTTCTTCATATTGTAGATATCGTATTTTTATGATTTGATACTATAAAAATAGAAAGCGTTAGTGCTAATTGAAAGAAATAAATTTATATTTGTCATTTATTTAATTTATAAAGTTATTTTGCACGCATATTTATTGTTTAATCTATTTATTTTACTTTGATTAAATTTATAAAAGTATTATTTCATAATGTCAGTGGTCTAAAATAACCGCGCGAAGTGCAGATACTTTTACTAGTCAAGGAATAAAATGAAACAGTCCTCTTATATTCTATTAGATTATTTAATTAATGAATGTTCAATAGATTAATTAAAAACTCATAGTTCATGCCAAAATACAGATATCCAAACACATAACAGAATTTTTGGCCAAAATAAGTCATAGTTTAAATCAATTTATCAAAATAATACATTTTTTAAAAAACTTTAGAAACTAAAAGAAACGTACTTGGCAGTAACATATTAGGTAAAAAAAAAATACTTAACCGAGGTTGACGACATTAAACATAAAAATGTAATCGGGAGTTACATTTTATACCTAACTAGTATACGTACCCGCGTGTTGCGCGGATTATTTTAAAGAAAAAAGACTGGAGAGTGATAAAAGAAAAATATGTATATGAACCATATGTGACAGATCATTAAGGATATTTTATCTTATTTGTTTGCATCATTCATATTACATACTAATATTTTGTATGGTATATGTTGTTGCTATTGCTTCATTTCTGCTCATTTCTTTAAACAGTATACAATCATTTATACACCAGTGACCAATATCATAATAATAGGATGCAATACCAATTTGACGATTACTTTGAATATACTCTAAAATGAATGAATCTCAGAAAAGCAATATTATTAATCACCTTGATTTTGAAGTAATGTCGTATACCAAATAATATCCGATGTTATAGTTATAAAAGATTGAGTAATATATAATTTTTTTGCTTTAGTATTTGTGGACAAAGAACTTTCATAATCTACCGTTAATAATTTAAATAAACTTAAATCTACATCATATGGATAAATATAGATTATATTCTGAATACATATTTAGAAATTGGATAGAAAAATAGACTAACTATTTATCAAAATTCATAGCAGAAGGTTTTACATTTACCAATGATTCTCCCCAAATTCTAGAATATCTGATTTCCATCGTCAAAAAATTCTACAGTTGTATTTGGACTTAGATGTCTATCTGACAATAGATTTTGTGTGAACATGTTATACCTTACATAATAGAACCAATTAGAAAGACATAAAAAAATTTTTACAGAGCAAAAAATAAGATGGCTAACTGGATATTTATATAAGCATATGCAACCCAGTTAGATGATCGGCTGCTTTGGCTATTTCTGTTAAGAACTTATTTTGGATAACCTACAATATTCCACGCCAGCGTTGAGAAGTCGAGACTCATTCAGAAAATAAATATGGATGTTGGATTTTATTCTGGATTTCTAAATTGCTTATTTGCTAAAATTCATCTGCAACAATATGAGCACGACGATTATTATCTCAAAGTAATGTGGATCAGGTCCAACAACTTCACCCGTCATTTTTCATGACACACTATCCAAGATGATGAATTTTGTGAACTCTCAATTCTTTCAATGACCAGAAATGATTTACAACATTGCTAGACCAGAAGAAAATAACAAACACCTTTTTATTTATAAAGGAAGAGACAATTGTATATGTAATTTCAAAACTATTTCTCTGATGCAATAACTACTCATTTGATTTATTGTAACTCAACATAAAAACATATTTTTATGTAGAAATAAAAAAAAGTTACTCTTTTTTTTATAATCATTGATTGCATTCTGTCATCTAAATTTAATCGCAGCACGATCATATGTCTGTAATTAATTAGAAATTTTAACACCATCATAGTCAGATTTCTTCATCAAAATAATTACATAATATCGTTACTAATAAAACTCATTCTAATTAAAAAGCATACCATATGAACAACTGAAAAGTAAAATGATGTTTGCGAATTCATCTTCCTGCAACTGTACAATGAAATAACTGACGGCAAATATAGATAAATAATTTAGCAAATAAAATTATTATTCTTTGACTGAAAGTAATTTTAACTGCAACAAGATATATCAAAGTAGATTAAATATAGAATAATATTTACCTAAATTAAATTTATGTTTGTCTTTAGGATGCGAATATATATTCTGCAAATGTACATCGAAGTTGTTGTTACTGCTCATTTGATACTTAATCATTAAGTATCCTTTTATCCTTTAAATTACATAAAACTTCTTTATACATAACGTTTATAGCTTCATTTGTTCTTTTTCCATCTTCATCATAAGATAAGATCTTCAACCCCTTTCTAGTTGTCACTCGTGAAAGTGCAACATATAGTTGTCCATGAGTAAACACCGATTTCTTCAAAAATAATCTCACATTACACAATGATTGACCTTGGCTTTTATTGATGGTCATGGCAAAAGATACAATGACTGAAACTATCTTCATTGGAACTTAAAAGGAATTCTTGCATCAGATGGAGTAAGTGTCATTCTTGGGATAAAAACCTTGTCTCTAGCCATTTTTCCAGATAATACTTTGGCTTCAATTACCCGATTTTCAAGTCTTGTGATGATTAGTCTTGTTCCACTACACAATCCTGATGATTAATCTATATTTCTTAACAACTTCATTGGAACACCTGATTTCAAAGTGATAGAGTGATTTGGAATACCTGAACATTTAATACTATTAAGGAATTCAGGTGTATGTACATGTTCCAAAGATGTAAAAGAATGATCAGAAATGAAAATTGTATCCGAACTTAAATATGATTTATCCTAACTATGATTTAGAGAAATCATGTAATGATTGACCGATTCAACCATCTGAAGAGTCAACGCAAGAATTGCTCTTTGTTGAAGGTATTTTATATTAGTGAAATGTCTCAAGTAATTGGAATATGTACTCTCTACAATTTCAGATATTGGATCATCACAATTATCAATTAGAAGATCATCAGATATTTTTACTTTTTCAATGCCATCAATTGTACATCCAATATTTCCATCACCTAGTGGCAAAATTCAATCAGAAAATTATTTTAATCCATACAAATCTGCTCCAGGTAGACTTTCTTGCAATCTCATATTCTTTATAAGCTTTAAAACCTGACAGTGAGCCATGAAGAATTTAGAGTTGCATTAACAATCTCTTGCCTAGTACCTTTTGTAATTACTGGTAAGATTTGTCTGAAGTCACCTCCAAGAATAATTGTTTTACCTCCAAATGGTTGATATAAATTTGATTGATCTTTAAATCTTAGAATATCTCTAAGAGTTTGATCAAGAGCTTCAAAACAGTATCTATGCATCATTGGCACCTCATCCCAAATGATCAACTTTGCCTTAACAATCAACTTTGCTAAAGGACTACCTTATTTTATATTGCATGTTGATCTTCAGCTGCATTTAGAGAAATATAAAATCTCAAATGAGCAGTTCGACCTCCTGGTAACAAAAGAGACGCAATACCAATTGAAGCAACATTTATTACTATATCGCCTTTAGATCGTATGTCAGAAGACAATGTTTTCTAAATAAAAGTTTTTCCCATTCCTCCATGACCATATAAAAAGAATAATCTCCCTTTCTCATGATTCACTGCAGTCATGATTTATCATATACAAACTTCTGCTCAACTGTTAATTTCATTAATAATTGTTGATGTTCCTGTGTCAAAGAATGCTTATTATAGCGCAATTCCTCATTGATTAGTCTATTGGTACCATCAACTTCTTTCTCACTGTGTAATATGGTCTTGACATTGTTGGAAAATTGTTAAAGTCTTTTCCACAACCTTTTAAAATCATCTCCAGCTTTTGCAAGCAGCGAATTTTCATTTCTTCATTTGTTAATTCTGTTTCTAGAAAACATAAAAATATTAATTGTTCAAAAAAATAAATACTCATATATAAAAAGGCCTATGTAGTTTATGTTATTTAGCAAAAAGATCATTTGTTTATTCTAGAATATCATATCAAATATTAGATCTGGAATAGTCATTAAAGTTCTTTAAACTACATGAACTACAATTTATATGTCAAAAGAGCAACATATATTTTACATGTTGATTAGAAAATATAAGATAAAAATGTAAAGAATAAATTTTATTTTCTAAATTGAACAAATTAAATCTGTAAACAGTAAAAAAAAGGAAGTTGTGTTCATCTGTTAAACTATGAAATGCAATTTTATCAACATTTATTTCTTAGTTTATTTAGATAGCTGGAGGATTTTGTACCACCATTCCAGTGTGGTTGGATTCTGTTCAATAGCCCAAGGACTTGAAGTACATCTTTTGTTCTTTCCACTGCTTGAAGTGATAATATTTTTTATATCTGGGTTATCCAATAAAGTTCTTTGTTCACGAAGGATATCTTCTGACAATAACTACCATGATGCTTGCCAAACAAATTCAGGTCGTGAAACATTGAATTTGATAGCAATAGCATGACAAATAATTGTCTAAGATAAGATGCATTCCCCAAGTACTGGCCTCCTTTGTAGCATCAACATACTCTTTGTCGTCATCCAATAAATCAAGTGCATAACATGCATCTTTAAAAGTATGATGGTCATAATTATTGATCCTTCTAAGTTTTTCATAGGAAGTTGGACCTTTGATTATATTCAACAATAACCTGAGATAATAAATCTCTCCACTTTCTGGAGTAATAAAGAAAATCCTCCCCATAGAAAATGCTGAGTTTTTTCTCCTTTCCCATTTTTTAAATTTTTGGTTCCACTAAAATTTAAGAGAAAATTCTGCATAAGTCAAATCTCTTGCTTCAGGATAAATTTTGTTAGTCTAAAACCAACTTAAAAACATTGATTCCCTTATAGTTGGTGTATTGGCAATATTATCAATTGGATCATCATCAGAGAAAATGACGCTTTGCTCATTTGGAAGATGGAATGAAAGTCTTTCCACTGATGGTTCTTTATGATGGAAAATTTGAATATTCTCCAAGCAGCTTCACATGGTGATATATAGGGACAATCATGATATATGTTGATTTCATCAATAGTTGATGAACCATCCTCATCAGTACTTTTAGAAAAAGCAGCAGTTGCACGATCATGTCCTTTATTGACATACTTGAATAAGTATTTAATAGATCTTGATTTATTGCACCATTCCACATTGATATGAGCACCATATTTTAATAATAAGAAGCGATTATATGGTACCACATACCTGTTATCCAAATTAATATCATATTTCATAACTAGTGAAATTACTCGCGCTTCGCGCAGCTATAATAAAATTAACAAATACACACACATACCCACACAAAAGTAATTTTATAAATTGATAGTTTCTTATTATGATGTAGTAGTATGTAACATTTGACAGAGAAGACAATGTAGATCTTTACTTTCATCCGGAATATGATATATTTTTTCATTTTTGTAAAACTTACGAAATAGAGGGTTTTTAATATTATTTTAGGTAGAAATCATTCATGTGTACATAGTAGAATAAAATATTACGATGTATGGGTGGTGAAGTAAATGAAATAAGAGATCACATTTTGAAACTACAATCTACTATATTAAGTTGAAAATGATATCTTTTGTTTTAAATTCCTCTATCTTTTGTAAGAGTACTTGATCCTCTATGCAAATATTGTGTGTTTATTATTAGATTTGTCTACTATAATCTTTAACAAATCAAATAAATATTTTTAACAACTATGAAAATGAAATACACAAGAATTATGAATAATATTTAAAAGTATAAGTTATAAGGAAGATCAAGAGATGAGTTATAGATAATTTTAAATCTACTAGAAATTAAATATATTAATCATTATGCATTGATTTCATTTGTAAAAATAAATAAAAGTACAGTGAAAATAAGGAGGAAAAAGTCAAAATAAAAAAAAGAAAAAAAGAAATGATTTGACTGCATCATATATGTGCTACATCACTATGTGAAAGATCCAATTATATAATTTATAGATGATAAATTATTCTTAATTATGCTGTTAAGACATATCCTACATTTCATCTTTTAATTTTCTTTGCAAAAATAATAAAAATCAAATTCCTCGACATAATTTTTTTTATTGAAATATGATAATTATATTAATTATGCTTCATAACAATGAATAGGATCGTAAAGGACCGAATGACTACCAGTATTAATATGTGTAGCTAAGTTACTATTACAAGCCAAAGTTTTAAAAAATAAAATAAAATATTTAATTGCGAAAATGGGTTTTCCAGTATTTAAAGTATAATCAATCAAAAGATTAATAGTTTAAATACGTACTTAAATACTTATCTTGACACGAAAAAATGACAATATATGTATAGAAATCAATTTTTAATGTTTTTAATATTCAAAATTATAAGAAATTATATATATATTTACAAGACTTTGTCACACGAAAATGGCAAAAAATACTATCCAAAAATAGTAAAAACCTATTTTCGACAATTTAAATTTTTATTTAAAATTTCAAAAGCTTAAAATAATTAATCAAAATATGGAAAGTCAAAATTGAGTGTCAACAACTACAATATGAAAGACCAAATGATATCATGAACATACCTATTAATTATTTAGAGGTTATGACAATGAAAAGTTAGGGAGTAATGGACATAAAATTCATTAAGTTTTTAAATTAAATAATATAAATGAATGATTAATTAACATAGTTATTCTTGCACAATGAGATATAGAAAAATAGGGGAAATTGTCTAAAAAAAAAGAGAAAAAAGATAAATAGGATCTTTGATCAAAAAGAGGTGTCACACTACTCTTCTTTTGTCTAACTTTATATATATATATAAGATGGCAACATAAAATTTTTCTATATGACATGTTATGTTTAGGAGGAAAAAAAATAATATTAAAAGAAAATATAAAAATGAAAGATTGGAGTAGTAAATTTTGAGATATTTAATTTTTTTCAATAGAAAGTAGAAATGAATGAAGAGAGTAGTAATTGACATATTTATTTTGTGCAATAATAAGTAAATAAAAATATAAGAAAAAATTATCAAAAAGAAAAAGATAAATAGGTTTCTTGGCCAAAGAGAGGTGTCACATCACTTCTTTAATATCTAGCTTTATACTATATATAGATTGAGAGTTTGATGTCTGCATTTAATTGAATTTTTATTGATAATTCATTTAGTCAGTAACAAAAATTAATTTTAAAAAATGCAAAAAAAATAATAAAAGAGGAGAAAAATGCCAAAAAGACCAAAAATAAAAAATAAAAATGAATGGAGCTCAAAGAGACATGCCACATCAGCATGCCTCTAAGTCTCCTTTATATATATATATATATATTGATTGTTCTACCATTATCCCTTCTTCTATAAACAGGATACCCTTCTTCATCAACCGTTGTTGCGTCAACAAATTTTTTAGTGCTTTGTACATTTACCATTCTGTATGCAAGGAGAAGATTTGCTAGGAGAACCATATGGGCCATGTATCATCATATTTTTCACAGCATTGTAGTTATGACGTTCATCCTCTTTATCTGGTATTTCTGCTGAAATTATTTGATCAATATTTGACGCACATGGAAATTTATTATGCTCATGAAGAAAACACAAAATATGAGCATGAGGCAACACTCGTTTTTGAAACTCAATGATATAAACCACTGCATTAAACATCAAATAAGTTTATTAGAAAAAAATTATCAAAATTATATATAAAAAAATATCATATAAAAACATCATCTATATTCAAATTAAATAGTAAATTTTAAATACTTGCTTTTACTTGTCCAAAAACTTGATTTTCTTTCAAATCCTTTATTAAGTAGTCCAATTTAATTTTGAACACTCTACTTAAAATGTCTGGACGATCTTCCGGATTCAAGCCCCTGCTACAAATCTATTTATCTCTGGCCACTTAGGATTGCAAGTAAACGTGATAAAAAGATCAGGATATCCAGCCCCTTTACATATCACCATAGCATCTTGATAATTCTGAAGCATATATCGTGCACCACTGTAAAGCTTGATGGTAGAATTATTCTTTTACCTTGGGATAAAGGATTAGTGTCTCCATGAAAAATAGCATCTATTAGGACCTTATAAAAATCAATTATTAATTGCTTTTGATGAGTCCTGATAAACTTCAGCTGAGAAGATTCGATCATTGTATAGGCATCAACCAAAAATTGCTGAAATAATCTTCTTGAAGAAACAATAGTAGGAACTTCTTCTTTTCTTTCTTGAATAATGTAAGTAAAAAATTCTCGCATGCTAACACATTGCCTTCTTCCCAATGATTCATCATCTATACTTAAAGGAATGTCCTCTCTATATCCATCTTCCCATAAGGAAAAAGTAAAGGATATTGTAGACCTAAATGTGCAACATTTAGTTCATTTATCCTTTGTAGTTGTCCAGATTGTGTTTCTATAATGATATCACGATCGCATCTGTTGACACCCAATTTTGACCGCCTTATGCCCCGTCTAAGCTGCGTATTAATATATAATATATATGCATATTTAAAATAACCTTTTAATGAAATTATTTAATTCACATACCATTTATTAGCATACATATTTGAGTTTTTTGCATAATTACTTTAAATTATACTTCTAAAAATATTTTATTACACTAATTTCAAGTTTTTAAATTTTTTACTAGTATATGTGATTACATCATAGTGCATAATAATATACATACAATTTTCAATTAAATGAGGTTTATTACAAAATTAATACTTAGTTTTATAAATTATTTATATTTAATTTCATAATTATAATATTTATATAATTTTACCATAAATTAAACTATTATGCTACCCATTTACTAAATTATATATAGGTGTAGTATTTATTTTTAATTATATAGCCGCTAATTGAATTTCCTTTCAATTCATTTAAAATCTAGCCACTTGCTATCTAATTTATATCAATTTTGGCCGTTTTTATCCAATTCATACTAATTTTATCAATTTTAACCAATTTTGACTATTATTTAAATCCAATTTGATTCAATCGGTATAACCTTATCCGCTACCCATCAGATGACCTGCAATCCGACCCAAATCCTAAATTAAATTCTAGTCATTCATCTATACGATTCAATGGTCTAGATCAAACCCTACCATATTTTCTTTAACATCCCAAAACCCCAAACCAAAATATAATTCCCATTTTGTCTTTCCCCTCTCTATCCAGCGCCGCGTACCCTCATTTTCACAGCAGCACAACCGCATCTTCCCTCCTCTCCATCACCGTTCCAGCAGCAGCCGACAAACAACCAGAAAATGCCACACCCTCTTTAATGCCGGTGAAACCAAGCTCCTCTTTTTGCTCTCTTTATCCCTCTCATCTCTGCCATGAACTCCGGAGCCACACCACCAAAATAGATCTGGCTCTATATTGGTGCTGCCACAACTGCCCTCGCGCCACCACCCGCTTTCCTCTCTTCTTTTCTTCTTCCCTCTCAGCCGCAAACCCAGTTCGCTTCCCCTCCAAACCAGCCCCGTCTCTCTAGCCTTTTCTATTCTCAACCCTCACCACTAGGGAAACACCATTAGAAAATGTCGTCCCATCTCCGGCCAAACACAACACCGCCAAACAGCCACCAGATTTTTCCCCTATCTTCGTCTCCGTCATTTCTTTTTGCCGGAGATAGCGCCTTAGCAGAGCCACTACCAGATCCACAACACCACCAGACCTCCTTGCTTCTCTTCTCTTCCAATTCGTCCTTCCTCACTCTCCCGTCTTATTATCATTTTTGATTTGCGCAAAAGCTGGATCTAAAATTGATTCTGCCTGTTGATGATTTAGCGTAAAAATTTACCTTGGTTACTATTTTTTAAGTATTTAGAATAACATATGTTCAATCCCTAACATGTCTAATCTCAATCGCTTACCTTAATGCTCTTTGGTGTCTGATCTTATATGCTTAATACATATGTTTTTGCTCTCTTAGATTAAATACATACCTATATCATTTGAACAAAGGAATTCTAGTCTTTGTGATGATTTGTCTATTTGAAAATCTATATTTGTCTTGTATCATAACGTTCTTACTGATTTAGTTGGAACAATATGTGCTACTTCTCAGCCCGCAACAACCCTATCCATTTTGTTAGTTACATGATCATGACAATTTCTGCAAGAGCATAGTGTTTACATGCCAAATTATATTCCAAACATCTTATTTAGCAGATTTCATTTAGCATAAAAGTCATGACCAACATGTTTTCTTCCTGATTAAGTTGGTAGCCCCTTATCTATTTACGGAAGATAGCAGATTTACCTAATGGCTAGTTATATAAAATGTTTCATTTCTTTTCAAGTTTGATAACCTTTTATTGATGAACATGGAAATTTGATATGTTTACATGGCGTGATCTTGACAGCTTTGAATTATTTTGTTTTGTTAAGTCCTAATTGCTTGTGCTAAAATTTGATTTGATTATTTGAATAATTTCTGATAATTTGTACTCTTTTATTTGTTTCCTTAAATGACTATGATAGCTTAGTATCTGTTCTATAAATTTATAAGATTTTGACCAATTTGTTAAGTTGAATTCATTATAGCCCTGGTGATATGAGATTATGTGCTTGTATAAATAAACTTTCAATTGTATGGAAGCTTTAGTACTTGGTCATTTTTAATAAAACTTTCTTGGTAGCATATTTGGCTCCTAATCACTTGGAAATTGATCCCATGATAATATGATTCCCCTGTTCGAGCATGTATTATTTATGTAATTCGGTATGCGTTGGCCACTTTTGATTCATTTCTTCATGGAACACGACATTTCTTCCTTATGACTAGATGTTAATATCCATTAATAGTAGCTGAACTTTTTATTTGATCAACATAGTATTTTATTAAATTTATGAATTTGATGAATATAAGATAGCTTTGTTTTTCGACTATTATGGTAACTTCAATCTTATTTTTGAGTGTGATTTGTAACAACTCTATTTGGATATTATGATAGGATGTTGATATTCATTAAAGGAGTGGTTTGGGTGACTGATTCTCTTTCCTTTTCTTAAATCAATTTAGTACATATGTTTATGATTAATTGATTTTGTCTTTCCGATTAAGGAAAACCTATCTGATTAATTATTCTCCTTCCTTCAATGATTTAGTACTTAATTAATTATAGTAAAGTCTGACTTATTTCTGTTAATAAAATATCCCTTTGATGTGGTTTTGTTAATTAGTATGCATAATTTCATTATGGAAATTAGTTATTTGACTATCCTCTTGTTAATTAAGAAAATAATCCCCTTGATTGAATGTGCTTAATATTTACCTTCTTTCCTTTTATTCTTTAAATGGATTTTATGCCTCTAAGTATATAAGGATGTCGTTCTCTTCTTTTCTATTCATTTGAGTATGAGTATTCCCCTAGCCTTATAACATTGAGACATTACCTTCTTTAGCAATACAATTTTATTTTAAGATTCGAATATAGTAATCCCTTTAGCAATATAACTTTCGAACTTTACTTCGTCCTTACGCACATTTTGCCCTCTACTCCTTTATATAATTCTAACCCTCCTCAACACAAGCACTGCTCGGAATCTACGAGATTCTCATGATCTGATGTGTTGGGTCTGGGTAGTAATCCAAAGTATTCGGTAACATTGTGGATTCATCGGTTTACTTTTAACTTTTGTCATTCACCGGTTTCTTTAAGTCTATTACGGGATCCATCGGAGAGTACCTGGACCAGAGAAGGCTTTGGGAATTTGTTAATTCAACATTATGTATTTTTTATATATTTTAAATTTATTTATCTATTTTTATTGGTCTTAATGATTATAATAAACGCTAATAATAGTGAAAAGAGGGTTTATAGGGTGGGGTTTGTATGTTCTTTACTGTTTTGCTTCTTGATACCTAATTATGCAATCTAATATAGAAAACATGCCTGTAGGAATGATATGTGTATAATTATTATAAATCATGCCAAGAGGATTAATATGAACTTAATTATTTCTACTAGAAATTATGTCTATAGGAACTAAAATAATTCGATTCTAAGTATGTCTTATGTTTAATTTTTAATTTCCTATAAGAATTACTTGTGGTATGTGTTAGTACTCTTAATCTGTTTGCCATTAACGAACTTCTTCATATATACCTTGTGTGTAGGCTTAAAACCTAATTAATAACAACTTATTTGAATCAAGTTTGTTGAGTCACGTCTCTAAGTCTCATGTTACCTGTATCAAGGAACCTATCACTAAGTTGCTTCCTTTTAAAATCTTACTTTGTTTGTCATAAATAAGTTTGATCGTTTAAGTAAAATGATATGCATAAGAGTTAAGCCTTTTGTTGATATGAGGTATGTTTGTCTTGTAATGTAGATTCCATGCCTACTGAATCATGTTTTGACTTGTTTAAGTTATACATCCTGTCCAAGAAGGTTTTATTATGTGCTGCATATTTATATTTGATCTTTTTTTTTTGCATTAGAAAATATATTCGTAGGATTTGTCTACATATATTTAGAAAACCATGCTCATAGGATTTATTCACATGTTTCATGCTCATAGGATGGAGGCCTATTTGAAACCCTTATTTGCTATTTACTTTTAATTATTATTTGTTTTCTTTATGATTAATCACCCTTAAAAGCCCTAATAACTTTAGACCCCAAATCCAAATCAGTAATCTATTTCCTCTTGGACAGTAAGATTGGGACATGTAGGTACATGCTAGGGTGTTAGTTATTTCTCTTTGTCTAGAATGATTTAGGATTAGTAACTAATTAATTAGGCAGGTAGTTGGGACATGATAGTCCATGCTCATTGAATAATACAAACAATCTCAATTGTTGCGAAGTATTATTTTAGTTGGGCGGGATATCCTGTTAGGTTAAAATAACCCCTCTTTAAATGCAGAACTACGTTCGACCTGTTTCCCTTCAGGAATATGTAAGCGTCTCTTTGAGGCTCAATCCAATTCTTAATAATTTTATTTGTTTGTTTGTTTGTATTCTTTGAGTTTAATAATGATTCTCTCTTTTAATATGTATATTTTCTTAAGTTTCTTTCTTCTTGCTTATTTGATTTCCCTTCTTCTTTTGTAATGATTTCCTGGTCTTATAATTTTAATGTAAAAAACGATTAATTTATTTTCATAATAGTGTATTTAAATAACTTAGATAAATTTTAGGCTAAATAATCATTGACCTTATTTGATAGCCTAGTTAATCCCCACATAAGAAATGAATTCGGAAGGGACCCATATTTTGTGGACCTCGAAAGGTGCCTAACACCTTCCTTTTGAGGTAATCTAAGCCCTTACCCAATTTCTGGTGACTTAAACTAATAAGTGGAGTTATCCGTAATTAGTTTAGTTCGGTACCCTAATGCACCATAATTCATTAGGTGGTGACTCTTCCCTTCTTCAAATAATCCCAAAAGAGTTGTCACATGTTGAGTTTCACTTTTCGCGAGAAAAATGGGACATGACAGCATGACGACTCTGTTGGGGACTTAGGTTCTAACCATAACAGTTTCACTTTTATGTGGGGTTTATTTATTCTATTAGGGTCCATGAGAATCCCCTTCCCTTTTCCAAATCTTTTTTTTAATAATTGATTATATTATATTCTTACACATTATTTAAATTTTGTCAGTTCATTTTTTTATATGCATTTAATGCCAAAATTCTCTTTTCTTATTTGTTTATTTTCTTTCTTTATTTGATTTTGTATTTTTTATTTGCTTTCTGATATAATTGATGTTCTTCCATATTTGAATTTTTTTAATTTATATTGTTTCTTTTACTATATGACGAACAAAATTTTTAGCATTATGTATTAGTGCATTCTATTTTTTGTATATATATATTCATTACATGTCAAATGTTACTTGCTTCTTTAACTATTTCACTCACACACTTGATAATGGTTACGTGGTTTTACGATTATTCACTATTAAAATACGTGTCGAGGAATGTCTAGTGATTTGGTCGATCAGTGGTGCGCCGATGGTTATGAGCTTCCTCACTCTCAATTTGTCCATTTGAGAGAACCATATCTCTAAAACCTCCCTTATCGTGCTCTTTTGTTTGTCACTTTACAATTCAGTTTCATGTGTATCCCTTCTTCCTTATTCCTTGTGTTTTTCTTATTTGACATATCTGTAACTTGTTATGTTTAATTTATCATTTTGATAATTACTTATTATTTCTATAATTATTCATGTATTACCGCTTTTCAAATCTTGTATTAACTTCTTATTAACTGTCATTTCGTTCATACTTTCCTCCACTTGGTACCTCTTTTTCTTTTTCTTTTGGAATGGTTGCGTGGTCACACAAATGTTCATTTCTAAAACACCTATGTTGGAAAATGTCTTATGGATTGGTCGATTAGCGGTGCATCAACAACCATGCGCTTTCCCGTTCTCAAGTTGTTCGCTTGAGGAAACCGTGTCTATACCCATTCCATGCTCTTTAGATCTTGATCGTGTGTCCTTTACTACGGAATACACATCATGTTACACCTAGAAAGTCGTGAAGCCATGGTGCATCAAGACTGATAGTAAAACTTTGCCCTTGAGTCTTAAGGGATTCTCAATCTCGAAAAGGACGTCTTCATAATCCATGTGCATTTAAATTATTCTCTTTTCCTTATTTTCTACCTTGTTTAAAGTATTATATTTTTCCATGTTTAACTCTTTTCCTTATTCCCTTTATTTCTTTCCTTGCTTAAATTATTTTCTTCCATTTTTAGCCTTTCTTGCTTTTTTATTTGTTTGATTTATTTTTCTTCTCTTATTACCTAATTAATTTATTGCAACTATCCCTTTACTTATTTATGTGACATAACTTATGATTTATTTATCCATAAAATTTCTTTATTTCTGTATTTACTTTTAATGCTTTATTAAATAATTGTTGTTTTTCTAAACTGCTTGTTCTGTGCGCATGATAAATTATTATAGTTTTTCATTCCACTCATACTTTCCCCATTTGGGAACCTCTCACTATCACACACTATACATGCGAGTTGTGCTTTGCAGTTCTTCTAATCCTTTCGAAAACCTATTTAGAGAGTTGGCATATACGTGAGGTGAATGGATAGTTTTAGTACCATGTGACCATGTGCGTTCTCGCATAAGAAAACCTTTCAGTCTGTATCTATCCAACTCTTAGAAATTTATGTTAAGTCATATATGCATTATCCCTAAGAGGTCTTGATATCCTTGGAGTATTGAGGCCATTAGTTTGACTTTGCCCAAAGTCCAAAGAGATTTATAATCTCGACAAGGATATTATCATATCTATTTGCATTTTTTTGAGAGGTCAATATGCCTAAAAATGTAGACTAATTGCTCCTTAGGTGGGAAGGGAAAAACTGACATTTTATCATGCAGGTTGTTAAGCACCAATTCACATCGTATAAGCTAGGAAGAAGCCAAAGAAGTAAGAGCATTTCTATTTAGGCTATAACTTTAGTTTTTGTAATTTTTATTTCTTTTAATATTTTATTATGTAAATAAAATGATAACTTGTTTATGTTATCTTATGTATTTGGGATTTTAGTGGAGCAAATTGAATAATACATTATGACATATTCGTCTTTCAAAATGCGCTATGCATACCTCTGGCACGAAAGAGGCTCAAAATTAGGAACACATTAATGCGTCTATTTTCTTTAACCTTTAATTTATGCCATATTATGCTTGATATTCATTACTAATTTAATCTGGTTTTTATTTTATTATCCCCTTCCTAAGGTTGATTTGTACATGACTGTCCTCCATACCTTTCTCCTAGTCGGTCCAAAGATAAAAAGAAAAATGAATGACAGTGACAGTTCAGCAGACAAAATTGATACGAATTCTCCAAGGGATTCCATAGAGAGTTCAGAGAGGAGGTGTCCACCTGAGTATAATGACATGATACTAAGGATGTAACAAAGAATTTTGGAACTTCAAGGGGAATTATACCGAATTCGTAATACAACCAACCTATCGGTTCCACTGGAAACTTCATTGGAACCACAAACCAAAGTTCATTTCCCTACCAAGCTTCCTGTCGCATTTACAAGTTTTCCTCTATCATCTCATCAAATCTCATATCCTCAAAATTATTCTAGTCATATCGACTCGCTTCCTCAAAATCATATGCAATATCTGCATAACGCTTACCCAACTTCATCAAATGTATATCAAAACCAAGCTCCCCCCACAAGGTCTACCTACCATATTTCACATCCATCACTTACCTCCCCCATCCATCTTCAACATGTTTTATGCCCATGCTCCTGGAAATCATACCTTAGACCCCATTTACATTGAGACTGCTTCGCTCACTCATCACCTAGGAGAATCTGGACTCTCTGAGAAAGATAGCTTGATACAGTCTATGATCGTGGAGCTCAAGAAGATGAACAACAGAATATAGATTATTGAGGGGACCAAAAGGATAGAAGGCCTAAATTATGAAGACCTATACATATATCCTGATATCGAACTACTGGTGGGGTACAAACCTCCAAAGTTCGAAATGTTCACTGGCACTGTGATCCGAAAGCCCACTTAAGGATGTATTGTGACAAGCTGATTGGAGTAGGAAGAGATGAGAAAATCCAAATAAAGTTGTTTATGAGAAGTTTGATTGGAGATGCTCTCAGTTGGTACGTAGAGCAAAATCTGAGAATATGGATTAATTGGACTAATATGGCTACAATTTTTGTAGAGCTATTCTGTTTTAATACAGAGAATGCACCGGATTTGCACTACATTCAGAACTTGAAAAGAAAGCCTACAGAGACATTAAGGAAATATGCCACCCGTTGGAGGTTTGAGGACGCCAGAGTGCGACCTCCAATAGAGGAAGTTCAAATAAAGGATATCTTCATACGAAATCTAGACTCCCAAGTATATGATAGGTTGATGCTGGTTAGTGAGAAGAGCTTCACCGAAAGTCATCAAATTACGTGAAAAGATTGAGGACGGTATCAAAAATGGTACCATTATCGATTGGGAAGAATTGCAAGCAACTAGCAAGACTTTACAGTCTGGTAGGACCACTGAGAATAAGAACATGAAAGAGGTAAATGTTGTAACGCCTACAGAAGGGCCGAAAACTCCTTAGAGCTACCAAGCACCTCCACTCCAATACCAAGTACCTCCATTTCAATCTCCTGCACCAACATACGATCACCCAATACCATTCTATAACCTGCTACTTATCTTGTCTATAATGCGCAACCTACACATTTTTAGTTCCCTCCACCTACACCTCAAAGGCCCCCAGTTTATCAAAATCCACCGAATCAACAATTTCACAAGTCCGTGAGACCACAATCAAATTCATCAAAGCAGTATACTACTTTGGTGAGCCTATAACCCAATTATATGAAAGATTAAAGGTTGATAGCTATATCACTCCAACTCCTGCAATAGTGATGGGTACATATGCAAATGGCTCGATCATACTAAGATTTGTGACTATCATTCAGGGATGAGAGGACATACCACAGAAGAGTGCCGATCTTTGAAAAATAGGATTCAAACATTGATTGATGCCAAGACGATACATCCGAGATGAAAGTCGATACTCATTTAGGATGTTGAAGTTAAAAGCTATCCTCAATTTGGTTTGTTACCTCATTTGATAGTTTTTTACTATTTGTACCCTACATTGGACCTGATTTCCACTTGAAAGAAATACGTAGGCGTACCTGTGCGACTCGGTCTATATCTTAATAAAATCTCTTTTTCCCTTTTTTGAATTTGGAACTGGGGTAGAATTTTTGGGAGGGTCTCAAAAATTCACAGTGTTATGTCATGCCATTTGCGAGGAAGTCTCCATCATGTTTGTTGCATTAATATGTTTCAATGATGACAAAATTATTGCAGGGTGAATGAATCAAGGAACATATCATGATGCTTATGGGAGGAAGATCGACTCCAAAAGGAAGAAAACTGATTAAGATTTAGATAAGCTTTCCAAGAAATATTCCAGCTGAATATAAGGGTTAAACAAGGAAGGAATCACTCTCGATATCAATCAGCCTCAGTCACTGTCACCTCAAAAGGAAGAAATCTTTCCCAAATCAATCAGAGCTCCTATCATAGATCGACATCTTTTCCAGAGGATATGACTAGAGCAAAATCCTTTGGGTTATCCCTTGATGAGCGGTTAAAACAAGATCAAAAGGAACTGATCTTGTACTCATACAACAAGAGCCTTTAAATACGAAGTCTGAAGACTAATTCCTTGTACAACTTCACTTGATCAAAACTAGCAATTCTGTTCTTATTCAATCATTGTAATCCTAAAAGCATTACTAGTGAGATTAAAAGATAGAAATAGTCAGATCGATATACAGGGAGAGGCTGTATCAAGTTCATTACTATACAACATAGATTGGTAAAGTTACTCTTGTAATCGTTGACAACTTGAAAGTATAATGGGAAACCCTTACAATCCAAGGGGACTAGACTATGCACCACAAGGGTGATCCGAACTAGGATAAATCTTTGTGTCTTTATTTTTTATGCTTTGAGATTGATTTATTATTGCTAACATTTTCTGTAGGAATTGAGTCGGCTTATTCACTTCAACAGTCGACTAAGTATTAATTTTTAAAATTCACCCTCTCCCCTCTTTGATTATCAATTGGTATCAGAGCAAGTCTCATTTAAGATTGCTTAATCACAAAGTGAGAAAAATATCAGATGACGACATATCAGTTTCCAGGTTCAATCTTTCAAGATAGACACTCATCAAGACCTCCGTATTTCAATGGACAACACTACTCTCACTGGAAGGAACGTTTCAAAATTTTTGTCTAAGCAAATGATTTTCAAGCATGAATTGTGATCAGGAAAGGTCCCAAGCCTATTCCTGGAGTATCGGATCCCACCAAAATTGATTTGGAAACCTTCTCAGTCACTCCTGAACAACAAAAGGTAATTCAAGCTAATGCTAGAGCTATTAATCTGCTTTATTGTGTAGTGAGTGGAACTGAATACGACAAGATTTCAACATGCAATACTGCAAAGGAGATGTGGGATAAATCACTTGGTATGGTGTACTCAAACAGTATGCAAGTTCAAAAACTCCTTAGAAGTCTGCCTAAAGCCTAGGAAACAAAAGCCAGAAAACGGAGATCTGGAAAAACTTTCCTATGATGAACTCAAAGGAAATTTGATGGCCTATGAGCAAAACCATCTCAAAAAATATTCCAAAGATGAAAAGAAAAAAATAGTAGCCTTCAATGTCGTACAAAATGAGAATGAGAAGGAGGAAGAAGAAGAAGATAGTGAGGGATTAACTCTAATCAACTGAGGAGTTAGACACATTCTTTGCCAAAGACGGCAGAAGCCCCAGTTTGGATATCATAACAATGAAAAAAATGAAGACCGATGTTATCATTGTGGAAACGTGGAAACATAAGGCAAAACTATCCTGAATTGAAGAAAAGAAACTTTCGTAAAAGCAACAAATCCATGAGAACATGGAGTGATGAAGATGTCTTCGATGAAGAAATAGAAGAAGCTTCCAACATTTGTTTTATAGCCCTTGAAGGATCAAATGAGGTAAGATCAAATATCTGTAATAAGTGTCAAGATCTTCAGGATTCTCTGGATCTTGTCACAAATGAACTGCAGAAACTTATTGATGAATATAATAAACTGGCCAAAGAAAAGAAAGACTGGCAAATTCTTCTTGAAGCAACTCAAATTGAAGTAGACTTGCTTGAAGAAGAGCTAGGTGAAGTCAAGATGCAATTAAACAACATTAAGAAATCACCCAGTCACAACTTAATCAACTAGACTAAAACACACTCTTCCTCAAGAGCCTCAACTAGTTTTCACTCTACTAAATCCATTTCTTCTACTATATGCTACTCATGTGGGAAACATGGTCATAAGTCTTTTAAGTGTAAATTCTATTCTCGTGGCAAATGGGTCTGGAAGAAAAAAGGAACGATCTATGAAACCCTTTCTACTAACTTACCAGGACGCAAGAAAGCCTGGGTACCTAAGAGAAATTAATCTTCTTGTTTTGCAGGAGCAACCCAAAAACAGCTATAAAAAAGGAAATGTCATAATTGATAGTGTATGCTCCAGACACATGACATGAACAAAAGAAAATTTTAGTTTTATTAAAAGAATTGATGGAGGATACGCCAAATTTGGTGACAATGCCAAAGGCGAGCTAGTTGGTGTAGGAGTTATCACTATAAGTCCCTTGTGTGACTTAATTGAAGTGTATCTTGTGAATGTACTGACACACAACTTGCTAAGCATCAGTCAACTATGTGATGCCAGGTTCGATGTTCTATTCAATGCTATCAGATGCACTATCAGCAATACCTCCAGAAACATTTTTCTTATGGTGATCGTGTTGAAAATATTTATGTGTTAAATTATATTGATCTGCTTTCTCTAACTTGTCTTGCAACTGTCTCAAATGATCCAAGTATATGGCACAGAAAGATGGGCCATGCTAGCATGCACACTATTGAAAAACTTTCTAAACTAGATCTAGTTCTTGGTTTGCCAAAATTAAATTTATCAAATAACCCTACATGTGATGTATGTCAACTGGGAAAACAAACCAGATCCTCAAGGCTAAAGACATTGTGAGTACTTCTAATCGCTTTGAACTTCTTCATATGGATCTTTTTGGCCCTACAAGAACTATTAGCATTGGTGGTAAGAAATATGCTTTTGTTATTGTTGATGATTTCTCACGATTCACTTGGTTTTTAGCTCATAAGCATGAGGCCTTCTCACATTTCAAAATTTTTTGCAAAAGGGTTTAACGAGGAAAAGGATATTTAATCTCATATATTCACAGTGATCATGGAAGAAAATTTGAAAATCAGTCATTTGAAGAATTTTGTGATCAGCAGGGCTATACTCAAACTTCCTCTGCACCTCAAACTCCTCAGCAAAATGGATTCGTCAAAAGGAAAAATCGCTCACTTTTGGATACTACCAGGACAATGCTCATAGAACAGAATCTTTCTGATCATTTTTGGGCTCAAGCTGTAAGCACTGCATGTCATATCTTTAATCGATGTCTTATTTGTCCTGTGCTAAAGAAGACTCCCTATGAACTATGGAAAGGAAAGAAGCCAAATATAAGTTACTTTCATCCATTTGGATGCAAATATTTCATCCACAACAATGGTAAAAACAATCTCGGTAAGTTTGATCTTAGAAGTGATGAAGGAATTTTCCTTGGATATGCACCGTTGAACCGTTCTTTTAGAGTTTTCAATAAACATACTTTAACTGTCGAGGAATCTGTTCATGTTGTATTTAATGACTCTAACTATCACGCCCTGAGTCTACACCCTGGACGGAATACGGTACTTGGAATTACAAGTAACCCCAAGTCAACCCTTGGTCTATCATACACTGACATTCTGAGTAAACATAAATATATGAATAATGGAAGCTTTAAATTAAAATATAAAACATTCATGAGAATGAAGGTAAATCATAAAGTTTTTAAAAAAAACATCTGAACAAAATTTAAAGTCTGAAACCATGTTTATGTGTGAAATCCAACTACAACTGATGAGTTACTGGGGCAAGCCCCCGGTTAACTCCAAGTATAAATAAAAGAACCAATATTGAAAGAAATAATCTTCGTCCTTGAAAGATGAGGACTCACCCCCATTGCTGCTGGGAAAGTCTGAGCGAAGTCGGCTAACGATGCTGTGTTTGAGAACCTGCAACTATATCATAAAATGATACAACATAAAAGGTATGCGTCAGTACTTTTAATGCACTGAGTAAGTAAGAGAAACCATACACAAGGAATAACAATGCTGAACTGAGAAGACATGCAATGACCAACTCAAACTGCTGAACTTGAATAACTGTAATAACTGAGATGGTCTGAGAGACCATGTCGGATGGTCAAGGACATGCCCTAAGCCTAAGGTACTAATCTGAAATACTGTATTGAACTGATCTAAACTGGCTAATCTGAGACTGAACTGAGCTGACTAGTGGTAGAGTCTATAACCGACATATAACCACGTGAGCTAGACATGGAGTTCGATGTATACACCCCATTGATAGGACCCAATATATCTTGTCAGGGTATAAATGCATGAACTGGGTGATCACAGGTCTGGGGCCATAAGGCCAATAAAAAATATAACCTATGGTGGCAACGTAGTTTTGAAAATCTGGGTGCGGTGGAACCTCGATCTGCTTGGTGCTAAGTCCTACTCCCACTGGATAGTCCTAGACTAACTGCTAAAATGATAGCTCAAAACTGGGGCCCAGGACTAGTCTGGAAATACCTATCTAGAAGCACCCTGAGAGTCTTATCGGATCAGATTCTGTAACTGGGTTCTAAGACTGGTTAGAGCTGCTTATCTGGAAGAGTCGTAATCGTCTAAAGAATAAACTGTAATCTGAAGCTGGGGTCCTAAGGCTGGTCAGAGCTTCTTATCTGAAAGTGTCATGACCACCTAAAGAACTACTAAAAACTAATACTGAGTCTAATTCTGATAATTGGGAGGAACTACTGACACCTCGAGAATTTCTGCAGTCAAACTAATCAGCTGACATTTCTGACTAACACTGGGTATTCTAACATTTTGATTGAAATTGAACTAACATAAATTTGACTGAGTTTCAATACAAACTAAAAATATAGGAATCCCCAACACTGATAGAATCAAGCAGATTTCAATATTTAACCACTAATGCAAAACTCTAGTTTTTCTGCATTCAAGAGCTAGGGCTAAAATTTACTTTACAGGGACAAGCATCAATATAGTCACAAACTGGTGGAAAATATCTACAATTAACATAAAATAATGTTTCACATGAATTAAATGAACTCTGACAGATAATATCTTCACATTCAAAAGTTTCAAGGCTAGAACTGATAGAGAAGACAGGAAAGATTTTTGGGACACAAGGGAAGAACTATTCCCTTGTTGAATTCCCACATACCTGGTGATGGAAATCCTTGAGGGAATTTCTTGAAAAGTTTGAGAAGAATTCGATTGCCCTAACTTCTGCTCTGAGTCTTTCTAAGAGATTTTACATTTTAAATTTTTGAGGGGATGAGTGAAATGAAATAAACCGTCTGTTACCCCCTCTAAAACCCTTGACTAAGAACCAAAACGACGTAGATTAGGGTCTAGGAGGTTAAGAAATTACTAAAACACCCTTAGAAAATTCACAGGAAAAAGGACCCTGCCAGTCCTCACGAGACACTCCACGATTCGTGAGGTCTGGAATGACTCGTGGTGTCCAGTCGTGATATGCACTGGAAATTTTCTACTGATTTCCTCATACCTGGCAATGACTGACTTCACGAGTCGTCAGGAGACTTAACGACTCCTAAAGTCTCTAGTTGCCACTGAATCAAAATTTCTCTTCAGGGATAAACCACCTGACGATTCGTTGCCGGTGACCACGAGTCGTGGTCACCTCCCGTAGTCATCACTGCCGAGATCCATTTGGGGGTCACCAAGGGCGACACCACGATTCACATAATGACTCGTGGTGTTAACCACGACTTGTGGTCACACCCGTGGTCACTCAACTTCTTCAATCAAGTTCGGACCCCACCCCACGAGTCACTCCACAACTCGTGCCTACCCCACGGGTCACAGAACGACTCGTTCTATGACCTGATGTAGAAATCTCCATTTTAACTCCTGGGTCTGATCTTGATTTTCGAAGCACTACACTAACCCATCGACAAGCCTTATTGAGCATGATATAGGGAAGGATGGTGGAACCATCTGACAAACTTCTAAATCCTCAGTAAAACAAGATTCAACTATCTTTGAGGAAGAAAGCATCATTGAAATATCCAAAACCCCTCCTTCAAAGAAACCAAACCAAGAGAAAGAGAATCAGTCAACTAAGGTCTTAAATATTTCCAGAGAATGGAGAAATGAAGCCAACTACCCAAATGACTTTATCATTGGGCATCCAAATGCTCAGCGACAGATAAGATCTTCTCTCAAAAATCAATCATCACTGACATTGGTGTCTCAAATTGAACCAAAGAAAATTGATGAAGCTTTTATTGATGAATACTGGTTTAAAGCTATGCAAGATGAACTGGACCAGTTTGAGAGAAGTCACGTTTGGACTCTTGCTCCAAGGCCAACTAACACATCCGTTATTGGTACAAAGTGAGTCTTCAAAAACAAATTAAATGAAGAAGGTAAGGTCATCAGAAATAAAGCCAGGTTAGTTGCAAAAGGGTATTCTCAACAAGAAGGTATTGACTACAACATGAACTTTTTCTCAAGTTTCTAGAATTCGTACTTATTAGCATATGCAGTCTCTAAATGGTTTAAACTTTTTCAAATGGATGTTAAAAGTACTTTTTTAAATGAACTTATAAAAGAAGAAGTCTTTGTTAAACAACCACATAGTTTTGAAATCCTTCTTGTCCCAACTATGTTTTTAAACTCTCTAAAGCTCTCTATGGTTTGAAACAAGCTCCAAAAGCCTAGTATGAATGTCTAAGCTCTTTTCTCATTGAAAATAATTTTCGTCAAGGAAAAATTGATAATACTCTTTTTATTTAATGTTCTTCTTCTACTATTCTGATTATTCAAATTTATGTAGATATTATATTTGGAAGTCCTGACGCTACTCTATATAAGAATTTCACAGATTTAATAATAGGGGAGGTTGAAATGAGCATGACGGGAGAGCTAACATTCTTTTTAGGTTTTCAAATCTGTCAGTCGATTAAAGGAACATTCATCAATTAAACTAAGTACATGAAGGAGCTGATAAAAAAATTTGGTTTGGAAAAAGAAAAAGCTGTTGGAACCCCTAATGAGCCCTTCAATCTACTTGGAAAATCACTCAAATGGGAAAAGTGTCGATAAAAAGCTCTATAGAGGAATGATTGGATCATTTCTGTACCTTAATACTAGTCGACCAGACATCATGTTTAGTGTGTGCGAGTGTGCTAGATTTCAGTCAATTCCTAAAGAATCCCACCCGACTGCAGTAAAATGGATCATTCGTTATCTCATTGGGACTCAAGATTATGTTCTATGGTATCCTTATTCTAACAATTTTGATTTAATTGGTTACAAAGATGCAGATTTTGCAGGTGACAAGTCCAACAGAAAAAGCACTAGTGGGTCATGTCAAATTCTCAGAGAAGCTCCCACTTTTTGGCAAAGCAAAAAACAAAACTCTGTAGAACTATCTACTATAGAGGCAAATATCTGGCCCCTGGAAACTGTGGAGCACAATTATTATGGATGAAACATCAGTTGTTAGACTATGATCTAAATTATGAAAGCATCCTTATTTTATGTAATAACACCAGTGCAATTAGTCTCTCTAAATATACTGTGCATCACTCTAGAGCAAACCATATAAATAGTAAACATTATTTTATTCGAGATCATATTGAAAATGGAGATTTTTACTAGAATTTGTTGACTTTGAAAATCAACTAGCTGATATTTTTACTAAACCCCTTTTAGAAAATCATTTTTGTCTTTTAAGGAGAAGTCTTGGTATTATTTCCTATTCATCAATTAATTTCTCTTAAATTATGTGTGATATTTCTTTGCCTAAATTAACTTGTTTTAAATTTATTTCCTTGCCTTAATTAAGATGCTTAAAAACCTGTTTTTTCCTATTTAAATCTCGCTGTTTCAGTTTCCTAGGTCATCATTGTTGCGTCTGTCTGCATGTCGTCCTTTCCCTGCTCACCTCTTCATATCCCTCTCTTCTATTTCTCTTCCTTTAAAATCATCTCCTTGTTACTCCTTCTCCCTCATCAACAATGAAAAAATCCTCTATTCTTAATGTTCGTCGCTCCAGCAAAAGACTTAAAAGATCGTCCTCTTCTCTATCCCCAGTTGAAATTTCTGATTCATCCTCTAAAGATCACCTGACTCCTCTTCCATTCTCATCAGAAAAAAAATCCCAGTTCTTGCTCTAAGAAAGAAAATCCTGATTCTCCTCTTTCTTTTACCTAGAAGACATGCAAAATTTTTGGAGTATGTCTGAAAAAGGAAATTTCTAGCCTTCAAAAATTGCCCCTTCGCTCATGGCAGAGTAATCTGCCTCGCTCAGCTTGAAGCCTCTTACTGCTCCATAAGTCATCTCTTCTCTTTTCAAGGGCTAGATAATCTTTTCCTTCACTATGCTAATGAAGCATTCGAAGATCCCATCCGCATGTTCTATGCAAATCTAAAACCTTCCAAAGACAACAATGATCCTAAAACCTTTGTTCTGGCACCATAATTGTTCTATCCAAAATCCTCTTTGAAAAAGTCTTCAACTCTCGCTTCTCTGGAAACATTCCCTTCTTCACCGATGGTTGACCTGAAGATTTTGAGGTATCTTTCGATGAAGCAAAACTATTCATTGCTAAAGATGGTACTGATCTCTCCGATTTGGCCCTGCTTCTATCTGCTTCGAGAATCACATCATCATACACATTGTTGCAACTATCCTACTGCCTCGAAAAGGATCTCTCAGCACTCTGTCAAACAGAGATGTGTTTGTCGTGTACTACCTTCTGAAGAAGTGTAAAATAGAGTGGTCTAAATGGTTCCTTGGGTATATGTTTGAAAGCTATCAAGATACCAGTGGCAACGCCAGTCTTCTCTATGGAATTCTCGTGAGTCGAATCATCAAAGTTATGGTTGTGGATGTCTCTGTGTTCCCTGTGAAAGAAATCACTTCTACCTACAATGATCGTGCTTTTGCTAGTATGGGGTACATTCTTAATGAGGATCATTGGGTCAAGAAGGAAAGTTTTGAGCCCAAAGCCGAAATCTAGACTGTTGAGAGCTGTAACAATGTCCCTCTAGATGGATCCTCCAACTCCGTTCTCTCCTCTCTCTCGACTGAACTTAAAGATGTTAAGGAAACTCTTGGTGTAGTGGCTAGTGACCTGCACAAGAGCAATGAATCGCTAGCTGTCCTAACCTCAAATGTTACTGATCTGAAGAATCAGTTGACCCTCATCCAACATGAAGGGGTTAATTCTTTCAACAAGGTTCTGTGCCAAGTCGATTCAGTCGCTGCTCGAGCTGAAATATCTGACAATAAACTTGCAGTTGCCATTCAAATCTCCTACTCCTCTCTTTCTACCCGAATCAAGAAATCCTATCACTCCTTTTTCGAGCATATCATCAGTAGGCTCAAATATTTCCTTGGTCGTGCCTGATCTTTTGATGTTACCTACTCTCCCCTGCACCTATGAGGGCTTATGTTTTGACTTGTTCCCTTTTTATAATGAAGGGGGAGAATATAACTGACTGTTTTTGTTTTTTGTTTTTGTTTTTGTTTTTGAAATGAACAATGTTCTGTCTTGTGGATATCAAATGTTCCGTTTATCACTGCTATGTTCTTTATCACTGTTCTATTATACTGATCTCCCATAGCTTAGTGTTCGATAGAGTTAAGTACAGGACTCTTCAATTCAAGGGGAGGAAGCATCAAGCCAGGGGGAGAAATCCACAAAAATTCTCTCAAACAAGGAAGTACACCCTAAACGTCTCTAAATGTATGTCATCATCAAAAAGGGGGAGATTATTGCACTAATATGTTTCAATGATGACAAAATTGTTGTAGGATGAATGAATCAAGGAACATATCATGATGCTTATGGGAGGAAGATCGAAACTGACTAAGATTTAGAGAAACTTTCCAAGGAATATTTCAGCTGAATATAAGGGTTAAAGAAAGAAGGAATCACTCCCGATATCAACCAACCTCAATCACTGTTGCCTCAAAAGGAAGAAATCTTTCCCAAATTAATTAGAGCTCCTATCACAGATCGACATCTTTTCCAGAGGATATGACTGGAGCAAAATCCCTTGGGTTATCCCTTGATGAGCGGTAAAACAAGATCAAAAGGAACTGATCTTGTACTCATACAACGAGAGACTTTAAATACGAAGTCTGAAGACTAATTCCTTGTACAACTTCACTTGATCAAAACTGACAATTCTGTTCTTATTCAATCATTGTAATCCTAAAAGCATTACTAGTGAGATTAAAAGATAAAAATAGTCAGATTGATATATAGGCAGAGCTGTATCAAGTACATTACTATTCACCATAGATTGGTGAACTTACTCTTGTAATCATTGACAAATTGAAAGCTCAAAGGAAACTCTTGTAACCCAAGGGGATTGGACTAGGCACCACAAGGATGATTCGAACCAAGATAAATCTTTGTATCTTTATTTTTCATGCTTTAAGATTGATTTATTATTGCTAACATTTTCTGCAGGTATTGAGTCGACTTACTCACTTCAACAATCGACTAAGAGTTAACTTTTAAAATTCACCCCCGCTCTGGAACACTACACGTATATGAGGTAAGACTATACAATCATATATTCGTAAGCTAAAACTAGCAGACAAGAATGCAAACAAGAACCTAACCTGGCCCCCATAAGCCTGGAAGGTACAATAAACATAGAATAACCCGCTCGAGCCCCCATAAGCCCTGGCGAGCACACGTCAATCTATATACTCCTAACTGAGTTTCTATGACTCTACTGGTGCTATAGCCAACCTACTAGTCCCCTGGGTCTTCTACTGAGCCCACTTGGCTCTTGATCTTTAGCTGTGTCTGAGTCCGATGGAATCCTGATAACGGCACCATGGGCACCAGGCTCGACGAGGGTGTGATGTCGATACGACATAACTATAATAGTCCAGCCATGGAATGGACTGTAATATGTCCCTTGGGCCTCTGCATCATCTCAGGGGACGACATATCACTCCTTGGAGTAACGTCATATAGCCCCTGGCGGGTGACGATATAGCTAGTAACCCTGGGTGGTCATGGAAGGCTGCTAAGTGAGGGCAACCCCACCCGAGGTGCTATACTAAGGTCTCAATCTAGCCACTCAAAAAGCATATATTGCCTTCGAGGCCTACATGACCATTTCTCGCCCCTATAATAATCAGTATGGCTGCTAGCAGGCATACCCCGTGCACCTGTATCTGATCAAAAGATCCTAATAGTGATCATAATATCTAATGGTCTTGACCGGATAGGGTGAGGTCTGGAGTGGCCTAACAATACTCTGAAATCTTGTTCGGACAACTATAACTCATAAGCAACTATAGGGTCGCGGACGACTAATTACCTAGTATGTTTGCTTAGAACGATTGTAGGGCTGCTATTGACCGAACATGCGTTTGAGCGGTCGGTCCCTATTCCTCCATAGACAGCTTAGTGACATTCTTAGCTTGAGGATAAAACTACGCTAACATGGTCCTAGTCCTTTAGACCTTAACTTGGTCTGCTCAGATCTTATATGACTTTTTTGGGTGATTCCTAACCTTATAGATACGTTTATATAGACTTAGCCACTCATGGAAATCTATACTTGAATATCTTATAGGAGCAGGCTGGGGCGTTGGCCCTGCCTCTAACTACTAATAAGGTACCCATCCTTAGGGTACCTGCGGGTCTATTTGACCTGAACGACTGGGATGGCTTTCTGGCGACCTATATGACGAATACTAAGTCAACTGTAACTGACAGTCACTGGTAGTAGCTAACTAGATGGCAGGCTATCACTCAGTTCAGTAAACAACCCTAGTGCCGCTGACTCTAAAGTATGGTCATCCTATCTAAATTTCTGGCCTTGGGGCGTGATGGTACGCCAATGGCCTCTAGGTGTGCTTCACTAAAAATACAGGCGCCAAACTGGTGGCTATGTCGCCGAGCTGCGCCTTATGCTGTTCAACTTACTTACTCAGGCCTAATAACTACCCACTAGCTTCTAAGGTCTAGGCCTGACAATAAAACATCTGATTCTACTAACACAATGAAATGGAGAACAGAGGAGTTTCTATGAAGCTTCTAGCGAGTGCCATACTTTACATGTTCTTTCCTGATAAGGGATACTGTAAAAATAATCTCTATACGTTTTCTAGCAGCTAGCCACTACATATGTAATCATAATATACCGATAACAGCTAATCACAATATATCTGATCCTTATATACTAGCAACAACTAATTACAACATATAGGATCGTTATCTATGTTTAAAACTTGGGTCATATCATTATATGACGGGAATAACTTGCCAAAAGAATAAGCCTTAACATACCTCGAATGCTGACTTTCGTTCAGCTGGCGAGTTTTAACTCTCAATCGGTGATTCCCTCTAACTGTAACCTTTATGCTGATAGAATAGGACTACTTTCAATACTAAATTCAATGAAAAGTGAAAACATTTTTTAAAAATAAAAACTATAATTCAACTCCGTATAACTCAGTTGAAGACCTATAATTTCCCGAGAGTTTAGAAGGGAAAAATGCTTACCTAAGGCTTGTGGCTGAGTAGGAATCAATTTGGAACAATTCTGACAAATTTTACTCAGTGGAGTTTCGATTTTCCGGGTGAATTTTTGAGAAATAACTCCATAGTAATGCTTCCCATAGGCCTAGAACTCGTTACCCAAAGTTAATTTGCATTTGGATGGTATTTGGTAGCGTAATCAGATGAAAGCTATTGAAAACGTGCGTACTTCTAATTCTCTGGACATGGGTATCTTGATAAAATGATTTAAATGAGAGAGAGGGGTTTATATATAGCTAAGGGCGGTGGCAGGGGGGCGCCCGCGCTGCCCAAAGAATCGACTACTCCCCTGCGTCGCACCCCTCAGTGCGCCATGGGCCTGGCGAGCCACGCTGGCTAGGGCACTGCAGGATGGCACGTTGCACTGGACCTTCGCGTCCTAGCCTTACCTGACCTTGCTTCCGATGCCTTTATCTTACGCGTCAAGCTCTCTTTACTCATCAAAAATCCATGCGTACGCTTCTAACCGTTAACATTTTATGGGGTGTAACATCCTCCCTCCCTTAGGAACATTCATCCTCAAATGTCATTCTCAGGCTTAGGGGAGTTAACTCTTTTAATCAATTTTTTACAAAAATTTCAGCAGAGTCCCCCCTTGTAATATGGACTATTTGGAAAATCTGAAACGCAGAAAAGTCCAACATAGTGCCTCGCAAGACACTATAAACAAATATTTAATCATAAAAAGGCAGCTAGCTATCAATACTGATAATGTAAGCAGTAAAATAACTACTGAATAATAACATCACCTTTACTGTATAACCTGAATTAGTCTTGAAACAAGTGAGGATATTTAGTTTTCATGTCATCATCAGCTTCCCAAGTCATATCTTCTCTATTCCTGTTCCTACATAATACCTTAACAGATATTATGTCTTTAGTTCTCGGCTTGCGAACTTGCTGATCTAGTATTGCCACGAGAACCTCTTCATAGGCTAACTCCTCAGTAACATGAATGCCCTTACAACTCGGGATGGGTCCCCTATACTCTTTCGCAACGTGGATACATGAAAGACTGGTCGGATAGATCTCCACTCCGGAGGCAACTTTAGCTCATATACCACCTTGCCTGTCCTCTGAAGGATATGATACAAGCTAATAAATCTAAGACTAAACTTGCCCTTTTTACCAAATCTCGTAATGCCCTACGTTGGCGAAGTTTAGAGATACCCAACCATGCTTTAATCCTTAACTGCCTACACCATACATTAGGGTAAGACTTTCGATGACCCTAGGCTGTCGGTACTCATTTTTTGGTAAGTTTAACTTTCTCAGTCTTCTTGATAATGTTCTCAATTTTCCTAATATAGTATTCTAAAAAATTCAATTTGAATTAAGCTAGAATAGTCAATCTTAAGTTAAGATATATATTTATTTACTGAGTAATACCTTGAAACGTTCTCAGTTTGCCTGATATAACATGTCCCTTAATATGCCTCCTTTAGGCCATCATATAGGGGATCTATATATATATATATATATCTTCGAGTACCTAAATTGGGTGCGCTGCTTGGCCCTTTGCCTGGGGATGGGAAATCATATTTGAATTAACTTGTGCCCCAATCTGTTCTGACACCCCTCCAAACCTAGCTGTGCGTTGTGCCTCTCCATTAGAATTTATTAGGTACTTGGAGTCCACGCAACTTAACTACTTCTTAGACATTTAACTCGACATAACCCTTTTGGAGAAATACAATTCATCCAGCGAATCATGAGTTAATCTTATTAGCCTTTCTACACTGACTCAAATGAGGTCAAGTTATACCTAGTATGAGATAACCTTGTAACTATATTCATGTCAATTACTCTCCACTTCCTTGCAGTCACGACCACCTGCTGAATTGGCCTGCTCAGTTCCTGCTGTTCAGTCTCCTCTGGTTTGTCATTGGAGCCCTATACTACTACTCAACCATAGCTTTCCTCTTCCCAAGGCTCTCTTTACGACCAGATGTGTTTTCATTATACTCTGGGTGGAAGGAGTAACGGACATGGTGCACTTTGGCTATAATCTGTTAACAATGTTCTGCCACCTTTGGAACATAGATTCGACCTCTGGGTCTTTATGACTTTGCCCCTTGTTATCTTGAGGGCCAATAACTTCCACTGAGCCTTATCTCTAGGCCATACTAGGTTAGAGTCTCTGTGTCACCACTCCTTTACCTCCACAACTGGTGGTGATATTGCAGCATTCTAGGTTACAACCTCACTATTTCTTAACTGTCAGCCCGATGCTTATTTCTCGATATTCAGTGGTGGTCCCATGCTCTGTCTATTTACTTCAACCTAGAGGTGATTCTGTTTCCCTCTAGTATGAAATACTTGTGGTTCCCTCCTTATTCCCAGAGGCTGAGATCTGGGGTTCGTGCCTTCTGCCTCCTACTACAAAGATATTACTAACCAAGTCTACCGACCTGTATCCCTTTTGACCCGCCCTCGGGCCCATTTTGTTAATATGATCTCTCTGTCCTTCGATTTAACAAACTAAGACAATAACCATTACCTTGCAGATATGCCCTACCATTATTAGCACGCTGCATCAAAATCACCCTATTTCTGACTTGAACTTTAATATTGCTGGGGGTTTATTGCTGATGGACTCTCTCACACACACTTAAGTGTTGCTGGAAACCTTGTCCACCCTCCTGGTTTACTATTGTGAGGGTCTAGATAACTTTGTAAACACTAGGGTTCTTAACCACTTTTTAACCTTTCTCGAACTCAACAATTATAGCCCTCCTTTACTCTTTATTCTGGGAAATATGGCATTTCTACCTACGTTTTCTGTTGTCTTGAAAGAATAAACTGGGAGGTGGGAAGTAACCCTATCATTCTATGCCAGAGAGAGGGTGAAAATTTCAATAACTCTAAAGGCTTGAGGTACAAACCTTGCACGATCTTTTGTATGTTTCAGGTGGTCTAACCTTAACTCTTGCCCAGAATACATATCTAGTAGGTAAGCCAACTCATATGTATACAATTCTATGGTACTATTTCGAAGCTGAAGAAGGAATCGCGGATGACACTTTCATATTTGTTGCCTTAGAAAGTTCCCGGTGCCTCGGGAGGATGATGGGGAAATGTAAAAGACGTCTTCTTCCGCCCTTAGGCTAACCATCTCCCAATTATGGCACTTCACTAGTACCTCCTCCTGTCGCTGTAGTCATCTTGCGACTGGCTGGAGTCTATCTTATATCGAATGTTATTCTAGACAGACATAATAATGAAATCTTAGGGACTTAACCCTGTACAACTCTACTCTATAGCACGATCTGAGAAGAAGGAGAAGTAACCATACTTGTCATGCCTCGTAGCCTCCTGCTTATGGAATGTGGTGCACAACACATTTGTAAACAAGACTCTACTAGATACAGCTTGCAGACTCCCTAGGATACGACCAGCTCTGATACCAAGTTAGTCACGCCCCACCTTAGGAGGCATGACTGGCACCTTGTGCCATACTGGAACCTAGGTTGACCTGGCTGGGCACAGAAACCTCTGGTGCCTATTACTGACTTAAATTCAAGAAAGCAAATTGTTACATCTCAGCTATAAACACAGCCTCAGGCCGATAAGGCCATGCAACACCTGTAAAAGAAAATAGATAACCCAGCTAACATACATCAATAGGGATCCTATGCGGGCCGACAAGACCACCATGCTTTCTAGTTATAACAGAAAGAAAAATAAGCAGCTATACTAGGCCCCACACGGCCAACAACAACTAACTAACTAGATATTATAGTCTGCAAGCCTCTAAGAATACAAATAGTGGCCAGGATAGGGCCCCCGCCTACCCAAATAATATACAAATAAAAAATGGTAACCTTTATAACCTGGCAACTCCAAATGAAAGGAGCTGACCAATGTACTGACTCTGAATGGCTCCCTGGAGATCTCACAACCTATCTGTCTAAACATGTAGGTAAGTAATGCAGTGCCCCATAGTTGGGCGTCAGTACAATATGTACCAAATATGTAAGACAGTAAATAAGATGAATGAAATTTGTTAAAGACTGAAAGTAAGTAGAAGGATGGGGCAGAAATTAACTTGGAAGTTTGCTTATTCATAACCTGCATCTAGTAAAACACTACACGTATATGAAGTAAGACTATACAATCATATATTTGTAAGCTATAGCTAGCAGACAAGAATGCAAACAAGAACCTAACCTGGCCCCCATAAACCTGGAAGGTACAATCAACACAAAATAACCCGCTCGGGCCCCCATAAGCCCTGAAGATCACACAACAATCTATATACCCCTAACCAGGTTTCTATGACTCTACTGTTGCTATAGCCAACGTACCAGTCCCCTGTGTATGCAAATGATCCCACTCGGTTCCTGATCTGTAGCTGTGTTTGAGTCTGATGGACTCCTGATAACTGCACCCTGGGCACCAGGATCTACGAGGGTGTGATGCTGATACAACATAACTGTAATAGTCCGGCCATGGAATGGACTATAATATGGCCCTTGGGCCTCTGCATCTTCTCTGGAGATGGAATATTGCTCGTTGGAGCAACGTCATATAGCCCTTGGGGGCGACGACACCGCTAGTAACCCTGAGGTCGTCACGAAAGGCTCCTAACTGAGGGCAACCCCACCCGAGGTGATATATTGAGGTCTCAATCTAGCCACTTAAAAAGTGTATCTGGTCTTCGAGGCCTAACGCGACCGCTGCTCGCCCCTAGAATAATCTATATGGCTGCTAGCAGGCATACCCCATGCACTTGTATCTGATTAGAGGATTCTGGTAATGATCATAATCTCTAATGGTCTAGACCGGATAGGGCGAGGTCTAGGGTGGCCTAACAATACTCTGAAAGTCCTATTCGGACAACTATAACTCATAAGAAATTGTAGGGTCACCGACGACTAATTACCTAGTACGTTTGCTTAGAACGATTGTAGGGCTACTATTGACCGAACATGCTTTTGAGCGGTCGGTCCCTATTCCTCCATAGACAGCTTATTGACATTCTTAGCTTGAGGATAATACTACACTAACATGGTCCTAGTCCTTTAGACCTTAACTTGGTCTGCTCAGATCTTATATGACTTTTCTGGGCGATTCCTAACCTTATAGATACGTTTATATAGACTTAGCCACTCATGGAAATCTGTACTTGAATATCTTATAGGAGCAGGCTGGGGCACTGGCCCTGCCTCTAACTGCTAATAAGGTTCCCTTCCTTAGGGTACCTACGGGTCTATTTGACTTGAACGACTGGGATGGCTTTCTGGCGACCTGTATGACGAATACTAAGTCAATTGGAACTGACAATCATTAGTAGTAGCTACTAGATGGCAGGCTGTAACTCAGTTCACTAAACAACCCTAGTCCCGCTGACTCTAAAGTATGGTCATCCTATCTAAATTTCTGGCCTTGGGGCGTGATGGTACGCCAATGGCCTCTAGGTGTGCTTCACTAACAATACAGGCGCCAAACTGGTGGCTATGTGGCCGAACTGCGCCTATGCTGTTCAACTTACTAACTTAGGCCTAATAACTACCCACTAGCTTCTAAGGTCTAGGTCTACAATAAAACAGTCGATTCTACTAACATAATGAATTGGAGAACAATAAGAGTTTCTATGAAGCTTCTAGCATTTGCCATACTTAACATGTTCTTTCCCGACAAGTAATACTATAGAAATAATCTCTGTACATTTTCTAGCAGCTAGCCACCATATATGTAACTATAATCTATCGATAGCAGCTAATCACAGCATATCTGATCCTTATATACTAGCAATAGCTAATTACAACATATACGATCGTTATCTACATTTAAAACATGGGTCATATCATTATATGATGAGAATAACTTGCCAAAGGAATAAGCCTTAACATACCTCGAATGCCGATTTTCGTTCAACTGGCGAGTTTCAAGTTGCAATCAGCGATTCCCTCCAACTGTAACCTTTATGCTGAGAGAATAGGACAAATTTCAATACTAAATTTGATGAAAATCTATAACTTTTGTTAACAATAATAACTATAATTCAACTCCGTATAACTCAATTGAAGACCTACAATTTTCCAAGAGTTCAGAAGGGAAAAGTGCTTACCTAGCTTGTGGTTGAGTAGGAATCAATTTGGAACAATTTTGACAACTTTTACTCGGCGGAGTTCTAATTTTCCAATTGAATTTTTGAGATATAACTCCGTAGTAATGCTTCCCGTAGGCCTAGAACTCGTTACCCAAAGTTAATTTGCATTTGGACAATGTTTAGTACTGTAATCAGATGAAAACTATTGAAAATGTGCGTACTTCTAATTCTCTGGCGTGGGTCAATAAAATGATTTAAATGAGAGTGAGGGGCTTATATATAGCTAAGGGCGGTGGCAGGGGGCACCCCGCGCCAACTGCTCCCCCGCGTCGTGCCCCTCAGTGCGCCATGGGCTTGGCGCGCCGCACTGGCCAGGGCACTGCAAGCTGGCGCGTCGTGCTGGCCCCTCAAGGCATAGCCTCGCCCGGCCATACTTTTGAGGCCTTTCCCCTACGTGTCAAGCTCTCTTTGCTAATCATAAATCCACGCGTACGCTTACTAACCGTTAGCATTTTACGGGGTGTAACATCTTCTATTATCAATGTTCTACACTGGGGCAAAAATTTGAGAAGGATCTCAAAATTTCATCAGGATTAAGTCAAGACAAGGGTTTGATTCTCCAAAAAGACATTGTATTGGTTTTAGAATATGTCATGGCCTATGATTTAACTAGATTTTTCTTACATATTTCATCCTTTACTTTTATTTTTACTAAATTTTTTTAAAAGTATGCCTTTTTATTTAAACTTTGTGCCCGAGTGTATACATGGACGGAGTTCAACAATAGGTGTCTAGCAGAAACGAAGAAGCTATGAGACAGATGTACAGATCAACCTCCCATTTACAAACTAATAATTTTACTTTGAGTACAGAAGTAGCAAAGCGCAAAAGGCAACATGAAGAGAATTGTGTGTTTGCCCATCTATAAAGTAATTCTAATTTTTATGAATTACAAAAATACTATTGAAGTAATGATTTTTTAACTTTTTTCTGCTTTGAACGAAAAATTTAATATGATAAAAAAATCTACTACCTTCTTGAATTGAAGCGTCATTTAAATCAGGCAATATATTGTCAGCGTGCAAACCTATGATGAGATTGTTTAATGTTAATAAGTAATACAAAAAAAAACAAAATAAGTAAAAAGAAAGTATATATGGTAAAGATCTTAAATAAATAACACAAATGAGGTATGAATCTTGCAATACAGAAATAATATTTAAATCAGGAACAAGATGATGTGTTCTCATATCTACACAATGAGTTATATATGCATCAATAGTTATATCACTATCAATTAACTTAACCAAGTATTCTACTAAGATTAAATAACGGTAAAACAAGTTATAGAAATACAATTATAAATATATTAAATCAATGATATTGTCACTCAACATTTCTTATATCAGAGAAAGAAGAAACTCTTTCTTCACTTTCGATAGAATAGTTTTTGTTTCTTGACGATTCAACTTTGTCTGTAGAAGACATTTGTATGTTATTTTGATTCAGATTTTAAAAGTATCAATACATGTAAATCAAAATTACTTCAATTGATTATTTCTATTGTGGATCCTTTTTCTCCTAAATTATTCTAATAGTCTTATTATTTATAAGCTTGCAATTGAAAAAAAAAATAGTAGATATGCTAGCGGTAAACAAAGATCAAATCTTTGGTAACTGATTTTTTTTACTGCATTTTTTATTCTGTGTGTTGCATCTAAATAGCCTGCTAAGAGTGTTTCAACAATTTTCCTTGGACAATGATCTAAGAAACTGAAATAAGTATACTTTTTTTGAAATAATTTTATTAGTAAATAAAAAAATGAAATCCACAGAGAGTATCTAAATTATAAGTTGATTTTACGAAATCAACTCTTATGAAGTAATGGAACCAAGCTCATTCTTAATTTTTTTAAGACATTGGAGACTAAAATCTCCAGAATTTTTTAATCATCTAATTATAAATCTTAAAGTTTTGCTAATTTAGATAGTGAATAGTGAGCTTAGAGGTGAATATTATTGGATTTTCATTATTTAAATCAGGCAGAGAATTGTGTGTTTGCCCATCTATAAAGTAATTGTAACTATTATTATGAATTGCAAAATCTTGATGAAGTAATGATCTTTTAACTTGTTATCTACTTTGGACGGAAATTTAATATGATAAAAATAACTTTTAATACATTCTTCAGTTGAAGTGTCATTTAAATGAAGCAATATGTTATCATCGTGCCTACTATGATGAGATTGCATAATGTTTATAAGTAATACAAATAGAATAAAATAAGTGAAAAGAAAGTGTATATAGTAAATGTGTTGAATAAAGAACACAACTAAGATACAAACCTTACAATATGGGAATTGTATTTAAATCACGAAGAAGATGATGTATTCTCATATCTATACAATGAGTTATATATGCATCATTAGTTGTATAACTATTAATCGACTTAACATATCATTTTAATAAGAGTAAAAATGGTAAAGTAAGTTTTTGATTCCACAGTTATAACAATATTAAATCAAAGATATTGTCACTCACCATTTGTTATATCATCTAAAGGAGGAACTCTTTCATCACTTTCGACAGAATAGTTTCTATTTTTTGAGGGTTCAACTTTGCCTGTAGAAGACATTTCTATGTTATTTTGATTTAGTTTTTAGAAGTATCAATACATGTAAAAAAAATTACTGTACATAATTAATTACTTGTATTACAGATTCTTTTTCTCCTAAATCAGTTTAATGGTGTTATTATTTATAAGCTTTCAAAAGAAATATATATAAAAAATATTTTTTAGATATGCTAGCGGTATTGAAAGATCAAACCTTTGGTAATTGATTTTCTTTTGCTGTATTTTTTAATCTGTGTGCTGCATCTATTTATTTTGAAAAGGGTGTTTCTTTGATTTTCCATGGAGAAGGATTTGAGAAAGTGGAATAAGTCTGGCTTTTTTGAAAGAACTTGGAAGGAAGATAAAGAGGGTGGCAGCATCCGAGCATACTATTGCTCGGGTATTATATGGGCCTCAGTTCATACCACCACACACTACATCAGAGTTGGAAGACCGGTGGACGCTATGAAGAAGATCAAGCAGTTAGGCATTAAGGAGAAGAAGAGTCAGATTAAGTGGCTATCTGGGGTCATTGTTGAAGATAAGGAGGAGGCAAAATGGGTGACTAGTGGAAAGAAGGTCACCAAGAATTCACTGAAGTTCATAGCAAAGGCCTGCTGGACGCTAGCTTGCCACAGGTTGGCACCGACCATGAATGATAATACCCTCAGTGCGGACAGAGTAGCATTGGTAGTGTGTATCACGTCAGGATACGCCATCAACATTTCAAGGGTCATAGTGGAGAAGATCTGGGATCAGGATATGGGATTGAGCACTACTATCCCATTCTCGAGTCTCGTGTTCAAACTGTATAAGGAGGAAGATCTTAAGGTGCGACCTAATGAGGAGAGGTTGATTGGAGGACAGAAAACAATGGGTATTGGGTTGATCTGGGATAAAATAAAGCCGGTGAGCCAAGCACGACTTTCTACTGCAGTCCTGGTACCACGAGCAGGTTAATGCCCCAACCTCATAGGAGCAGGTTGAGACACCGACTACAGAAGCCAGTCATTCAAAGGAAGCTCTCAACACCTCCGCTGCACCACCTATGGGCCTTCTAAGCTAGAGCCCAAAAGGATACATGCTCGTGCCTTAGGAGTTTCTCCAAAAGATGGCAAAGAGACTGATCGTGACTAAGAGAAAGGTGTTGTCTATGTTGGAGAATGTGAAGCCTTAGCTGAAGGCTGAGATTAAGGTAGCTACACGGGTCTTACATTCCAGACTTGACAGTTTTGAGAGTCGCTTCAATGAGCGCATGGCAGAGAAGACTGGCATTGGTAGCTTCCATGAGGAGTTGGGGCCTCTTTGGAGCCAAATGACCAAGTTGTCATCTGGATAGCTATAAATTCTAGCAGTCTCCACTCTTCCTAACCTCGATATCAAGATAGATGATGAGCTTGATTTGGCGATGTATTGGGAGCGACAGGAGTAGAGGGAGGAAACAGGAAGAAGAGGGCCTCAAAGTATGTTAGAGACAAGACCATAAAGAAGAAGAGAAAGAAGGAAAAGAAAGAATGCAAGTGGGTAAGATTGGAGAGTTAGCAGATTCATGACGAGCATAGGTCGGAGCTTCTTGAGAGAGTAAGAGGAGCGGGTAGCTCCACTACTGCCCATGCTAAGCTTGCGGGTGGCAAGGACCCTTCGGGCGAGTCACATTCATCCCCAGTTATCACTAAGACTGCATAGGTGACCACTACTGCTGAGGGGTTGACTATTTCCCCTGTAGTTGTACAATTAAGTGCACCAGTAACCGCTAGTGCCACAGATGCAACGAAGGTACCACCTCCGCGAGATGATAGGAGCGCTTAGTGCGCCACAGGTATGTCTCTTTCCCTTATTTTTTTCTATTCTATGCTTCAGGGATAAAGCATACTTTTCAAAAGGGGGTGAGGTGTGCTTGTATATTTTTGGGATTTTTGAGATTCGTCTGAGGGTTTCTCTTGCCGTGTTTCTTTTCCCTTGGACATTCTACCTAGTAGAACCGACATGTTTAGGATGTTTTTGTTTAATTAGAAAATAGCTTAGGATTACTCAGCTAATAAAATGCACTAGTTTTGAAGTTTTGAGAAAATGACCTTGTTTAAAATTTTTGATGATAAGTTGTGTACTTGTTGATTGCAAAACATGTTTACTATTGATCTTTTTGTGTCATTTAGTGTATTAGCATGAGTAATTGCAGTTGACCATGTATGAAACGGACAGGCAGAATGAATGCAAAACATGTACCATGAGTGAGTGAGGTCTATACATAGTTAAATACTGCGTAGAGGATCTAGAACTTGTCCGATTGGTCTTTACATAGGTTTTAGAATGGTTGGTAAGGAAAGGATCATAGGTCATTTTTGTTTAACCCATTTTAGCTTAAATTGTCACACCCCGCCTTTGGGGTATGACTGACACCTGGTGCCCTACTAGGGTCTAGACTAATCTGACTACACTTATGCACTTCTGGTGCAAACTTACTTCTCAAGTTAGGAAAACAATGGACTATATCTCTACTGTAAACACAGACCCCGGCCGACAAGGCTGCATAGCCTCTTGTAAAATAAATCAGCTACCCAAAAACAGATAATGATACGGAGTCCTATATGGGCCGACAAGGCCACCATGCTGTCTAGTTATAACTGAAATGAAAATCAGGCGACTTACACATGCTATAGCCAACAAGGCCACTACTCAACAGCTAAACAAGGCCCTACATGGCCTTCATCACAAAATGAAATTTACATCTGGGCCCCACACAACCAATAATGACTAACCACAGGGTACTGTACATCTGCAAGCCTCTAGGAGTAGAATAGTGGTCGAGACAGGGCCTCAACCTACCCATAAACTGAACAATCAAAAACAAGCAGACCTTCTAACTATTAGCTCCGGAGGAAGGGAGCTAACTGTGCTGCTAACCCTGGCTGGAAGCTACGAAGGCCCTGCTTTGTGCCTATCTGCACCTGTAGGAAAGTAAGGCAATGCCCATGGAGGGCGTCAGTACAATATGTATCGAATATGTAAGGCAGTAAAGTAATAACTGAATGAGAGCTGAAGAACTGAAATCATCATACAGAAGGAACAGAGTTTAACCTGAACGATCTCGTTATCTATAGTATTTAATTAATGATTACAAATATACACAAATAAGAACCTAACCAGGCCCCCATAAGCCTGGAAGGTACAACCCATACAAGAATAACCGACGTGGACCCCCATAAGCCTCAGCAGGTACAAACAATATATGTCCCCCTATCTAACTACTAATGATTGCAATATACGGTATCTCAGAACAACCCTCACAATCTCGATCTAATAGAACTCATTATGGCCCTCACGATCCCAATCTAATGGAACTCGCTATGGCCCTCGCGGCCTCTATGCAATAGAACTCAGTATGGCCCTCGCGACCTCAGTATAACAGAGCTCAATATGGCGCTCGCGACCTCTGCATAACAGAACTCAGTATGACCCTCACGACCTCAAGCTAAAAGAACTCAATATGGCACTCGAGGTCTCTGTATAACCGAACTCAGTATGGCCCTCGCGGCTTCAAGCTAACAGAACTCAATATGGCCCTCGCAGCCTCTGTATAACAACCATAACTAATCACAATAGATATTTCTTTGACTCTCTTACTTAGACTCATTCTGTGTTACAATACTTAAGGGAGCTAACTTTCCAAAAGAATTTGCCTTAACATACCTCGATTGCCATTTCCTCAGTAAGTGGCGAGTTTCAATTGGTATTCAATAGCCCTTCCTAATTGTAATCATACTACTGAGAGAATAAAACTAGTTTCAGTACTAAATTCAGCTGAAACAATGACTTGTAAGACTAGTATTGACCATACTTCAACTCAATGAAACACGATCGAAAACGTATAATTTCCCAAGAGTTTAGAAGGGAGAAATACTTACTTGAAGCCTGCGATCATATAAAAATCAGTTTGAAGCAATTCTGATAGCTTTTGCTCGGTAGAGTTACGATTCTTCGAGTGAATTTCACGAAAATAACTCCGTAGTAATGCTTCCTATGGGCTTAGGATTCAATACCATAGGTTAATTTGAATTTGGATGGCGTTTCGTAGCATAAACGGATGGAAAACTACTGTTTCCTTCGTACTCTCTCTTCTGTGGCTGAAGTTGATAAATAGAAAATGATTCAACAACTAAAGGGACCATAGATATATACTTGGGCGGTGGACAAAGGGTCCGTGGAACGGATCCCATTGCGCCAAAACATGGGCTTGTCACGGAGCCCAACGGAAGGCGGAGGCTCCGTGACACGTTGCCCCTTTGGCATCCTGCTTCGGCCTTCTCCCCCGCTTCCCCGATTCCATGCTCGTTTGACCTTTTTCTGTGCTCTTTCTCATATGCACCGTACTCTAAAACTCTTGACTAACGTACGAGTAGGCCGACTAAACATTAGAATTTTATGAGGTGCAACATCCTCCCCCCCCTAGGAACATTCGTCCTCGAATGTCACTTACATGAGCTTAACTCTTTCAACTATTATTCTAGAAAATTTCAGCAGAGTCTCCCCTATAATATGGACTATCCAAAAACCCTAAAACACAGAAAAGTCCATCACAAATATCTCACACCACACTATAATAACTCTTCCATAACTAAGGAATAGCTAATCAAACAATACTGAGAACATAAGCAATAAAATATTAACTAAGTAACAACATCATCTTAACTATATAATTTGAGTCAATCCTGGAACAGGTGAGGATATCTAGACCTCATGTTATGCTCAGCTTCCCAGGTCATCTCTTCTTTGTTTCTGTTCCTTCACAATACTTTAACGGAGGCCACATCTTTAGTTCTTAGTCTGTGAACCTGTCGATCTAATATTGCAACTGGAATCTCTTCGTAAGCTAGTTCTTCAGTGACCTGAATATCTCCAACCAGTACCATTCGGGATGGGTCACTTATACACTTCCGCAACATAGACACGTGAAATACTAGATGGATAGATTCTAACTCTGGAGGCAACTCTAATTCATATGCCACTCGGCCTATTCTTTAGCGATCCGATACGGCCTAATGAACCTTGGTTTAAGCTTGCCCTTCTTACCAAATCTCATCACACCCTTCATCAGCGACACTTTAAGGAATACCCAGTCACTCACATCAAATTCTAAGTCTCTGCGCCATACATCGGAGTAGGATTTCTGATGACTCTGAGTTGTTATTAGCCGTTCTCTGATAAGTTTCACTTTCTCTTCTGACTGGTGGATCAGGTCTGGCCCGACTAACCCTGCTTCTCCTACTTCTAACGAACCAACTGGGGACCTGCATTTCTGCCCATATAATGCCTTATAAGGTGCCATCTGTATGGCAGAATGGTAACTATTATTATATGCAAACTCAATAAGGGGTAAATGCTCATCCCAGCTCCCTTCAAAATCTAGCACACATGCTCGTAACATATCCTCGAGTGTCTGAATGGTGCACTCCGCCTGGCCATCTGTCTAACCTGTGTCCCTAAACCTTTCTGAAACGACTGCCCAAACCTAGCTGTAAACTGTGCTCCTCTGTCAGAAATAATAGATACTGGAACACCGTGCAATCGGACTATCTCTTTGATGTATAACTCTGCATAGTGTTCAGCTGAAAATGTAGTCCGAACTGGAGGAAGTGAGCTAATTTCGTCAGTCTGTCAATAATAACCCACATAGAGTCAAACTTGTGTCTAGTACGGGGTAACCCTGTCACAAAGTCCATATTAATTGTTTCCCATTTTGCACATTGGTATAGTCATCTCCTGAGTTAATCCGCCAAGTCTCTGGTGCTCAGCCTTCACCTGCTGACAATTAGGGCACTGGGCTACGAATGCGGCTACATCTTTCTTCATTTCAGGCCACCATTATATCTCTTTTATGTCCTGGTACATCTTCATCGAGCCAGGATAAAGAGAGTAATGAGAATAGTGTACCTCTTCCATAATCTACTGGCGGAGCCCTGCTGCATCTGGAACGCAGAGGCGACCTCTGTACTTTAATACCCCATCTTCAGCTACCCCAAAAGCCGCTAGTTCGCCCTGTCAAACTTTTTATCTGAGCTGCGCTAAATGAGAGTCCTCATACTGTCATTCCTTTACCTCTACCACTAGGGACAATACTGCTGTATTCTGAATTATGACCCCATTGTCCTCTGAATCTATTACCCGAACTAGACAATACTGTTGTATTCTGAATTATGACCCCATTGTCCTCTGAATCTATTACTCGAACTACTAAACTGGCTAACCGATGCAACTCTCGAGCCATCTACCGCTTTTCTGGCCTCAGATATACTAAACTCCTCATAATCTGCGACTGAGGGCATCTGCTACAATATTATTTTTCCCCCATATGATACAAGATGTTCACGTCGTAATCTTTTAGCAACTCTAACCAACGACGCTGTAGCAAATTCAACTCTTTCTGTGTGAAAATGTACTGGAGGCTCTTATGATCCGTGAAAATATCTACATGTACACCATACAAGTAATGCCTACATATTTTTAAGGCATGAATTACTGCAGCTAACTCCAGATCATGGGTGGGATAATTCTTTTCGTTCTTTCTAAGCTGTCTGGAGGCATAAACAATTACCTTCCCATGATGCATCAGGACACACCCTAACCCAACGCTTGAAGCATCACATTACACGACATACCCCTCCGAACCTTCTGGTAATGCTATCACTAGAACCGACATCAACTTGTTTATCAATTCTTGGGAAACTCTGCTCATAGGCCTCAGTCCAATGAAATTTGGCTGCTTTTTGAGTCAATTTAGTCAAGGGCGCCGATAGGGTAGAAAAGCCCTCCACAAACCTCCTGTAATACCCGGCTAGAGCCAGAGAACTGCGAACTTCTATGGGAGTGGTAGGTCTGGGCCATGTCTTTACTGCCTCTATTTTCTATGAATCAACTTGAATACCAGTCTCTGATACAATGTGGCCCAAGAAAGCTATGGAACTCAACCAAAACTCACATTTAGAAAATTTTGCATATAGCTGGCGGTCTTTGAGGGTCTGAAGTACTGTCCACAAATGATCCCTGTATTCTGCTTCTGAGCGGAGTACACCAAAATATCGTCAATAAATACGATCATAAACAAATCTAAGTATGGCCAGAAGATACTGTTCATTAAGTCCATGAATACTGCTGGGGCATTTGTCAACCCAAAGGACATAACTAGGAACTCGAAATGACCATACCTGGTCCTGAAAGCCGTCTTGGGGATATCCTTCTCCTGCACTCGAACTTGATGGTATCCGGATCTCAAGTCAATCTTGGAAAAATATTTTGCCCCTTGCTGCTGATCAAAAAAATCATCTATCTTGGGAAGTGGGTATTTATTTTTAATAGTCACTTTATTCAACTATCGATAATCTATGCACATACGGAGAGAGCCATCTTTCTTTCTCACAAATAGAACTGGTGCACCCCACGGTGATGTACTTGGCCTAATAAAACCTTTATCTAATAAATCTTTCAGATTTTCTTTCAATTCCCTCAATTAAACCGGATCCATTCAGTATGGAGGGATGGATATAGGCTGAGTATCTGGCAGCAAATCAATAGAGAAATCAATTTCCCTTTCTGGAGGGACGCCAGGGAGTTCATCTGGAAACACATCTGGGAATTCATTAACCACTGGGATGGACTGAAGAGTCGGGGCCTCTGCTTGCGTATCCCGGACCCTGACAATATGGTAGATGCAACCTTTTGCTATCAACTTTTTTGCTCTAAGATGGGATATGAACTTACCCTTTGGCATGGCTGTACTACTTCTCCATTCTCGCACTACTTCCCCGGGGAAGTGGAATCGGACAATTCTGTTCCAAAATTCTACAGTAGCATAACAACGGTGCCAACCAATCCATACCCATAATCACATCAAAATCAATCATCTCTAGCTCTACCAAATCTGTTGAGGTCTGACGACCCACAATCTCTATTGTACAATCCCGGTAATTCTTTTAGCAATAATAGAGTTACCTATGGGTGTAGATACTGAAAAAGGTCGCTGAAGCAATTCTGGTACTATATCAAACTTTCAGGCTACTAATGGAGTGACATATGATAGAGTAGAGCCCGAATCTATCAAAGAATAAACTGAATGAGAACAAACATCTAATGTGTCTGTCACAACATCTGGCAACGACTCTGACTCCTGTCGCCCTGGTAGTGCATGTCACACCCCGCCTTGGGGGGTATGACTGGCACCTGGTGCCCTACTGGGACTTGAACTGCTGGACTGCTAAGCCTGGGCACATCTGGTGCCTGGCTGGCTCTAACTCATATTTCTCGAAACAAAGGGCTATATAACGGCTGTAAACACAGCCCCCGACCCATTGGCCTATAGCCTCCTGTACCTGTACTAACAGCTGACCAGAAACGTATCAATTCAGGAAAACCTATGCGGGCCGACAAGGCCACCATGCTGTCTAGTTATCTGTAACTTAATCATAGAATATTAGGAAGCTATGTGACCGGCAAGGTCACCACTACTGTCAAGCTATGGCCCCACACGGCCAACATGAAAGAAACAAAAGTACCAACAACTAAACAACTGCACGACCCCGCACGACCGGCTCATCTGACCACAGGGAAATATATACAGACTGCAAGCCTCTAGGAATAGCAATAGAAATGATCGGGACAGGTCCCTGACCTACCCGTGCTATACAACAAAAGAAAATGAAGTACACCTCTGGAATTCAGTCTCCGAATGACAGGAGCTGAATACTCGATCGCTGACAAGAATCACGTAGTATCGCCTGCTCGTTTATGAGTACCTGCAGGCAAGTAATGCAGCGCCCCACCGGGCGTCAGTACCGCTGGTATTGAGTATGTAAAGCAATAACTGAAAACAAAATCTGAAAACAACAATGTGACTGATGAAACTGAAGTAAGAAGAATTAGATTAACTGTCTGATAATGTAAGTCATACCTTCTCTCATTTATACTGAAAGGAAATAGGGGTCGTACCTGGAGACGTATCACTCAACTGCTGATCTACTTATATCTAACGTGACATGACATAACATAACATAACATAGTATAGCACACACAAACCTTACCCGGCCCCCATAAGCTGGGAGGTACAACCAGCACAGAATCTACACCCCTACCCCGGTCATCCCATCTCCTATAATAGCTATAACCATCCCGCCGGTCCCCTGGGTATGCACTTGGGCTCGCTGAGCCCCTGACTATAACTGTACCTGAGTCCGAAGGACTCCTGAATCAACACCCGGGCATATCCGCTCGACAGGGGTGTGTAAAAGCCGACCAAAGCATAATATGGGGAACACTGGCATCCCATCTTCGTCCCCTGTGGGACGGCATGCCACTCCGTAGAGCGATGTATCCTCGTCCTCTGGCGGACGAGTCGATACAACTATCAACCCTGGGGCGGTCATGGATGCTAGGTAGTCCAACCCCAAACAATACAACAGTCTCAACTAGTAATACTCTCTGCATGTCCCACATACTGAAGCTAATAGTGGTAAAGTATTTGTATGTACTATATGCTGAGCTAGTGACAGTAATATGTACGTACTTAACACATGCTGAGGCTGGTAATAATATATATGTATAAATATAGTCTTCTGCCAGACTACACTGGGTCTAATGCTGAACATGATATAGTCTTTCTGCTGAAACTATGTTGTATAATGAGTTTCTATAGTAACAAGATTTACTAATTCTAATACGCTTCCTAGCTTCATTTTAACTTATCGTTCTATTTCTGAGATGTCTTACAGATATTACATTGCTTTACTGGGTTTCAGCTGAATACAATGATATCCTAACATTCTGTGTCACATCACATACTGAGCATACTGCGCAGATTCTAACACTTGTATTAGGATCTATATCGGGCTAGCAAGTTTTGCGCAAATTATAACTCGGTACTTCTAATACCGTACCAACATTCATAATAAGCATAACACATGACTTCTGAACATTCTACTGGCCTTTAAATTACTGTACTGTACCAAGATTACTAACTTGCCGAGGAAACTAGCTTTACAAACCTTATCCTTGAACTATTCGTCTGTCGAACGAGACTCGGCCGATACTTCAGCTATTTTCTCCCAACTGCATTCATAAATATGTCAATTAATATTAAATACAGCTTTACTTTAAAAGGCAATGTCACTTTCGATATAGTTTATAGCCTAAACTTAGGCTTATCGAAAGACGGTCGAAAACTCGCTATTTTTCAGCGGTCCAGAAGGGAGAAATATTCACTTCACAGCTAGGAACACATAGACACTAATTTAGAGCAATTCCACTTACCTTAGCTCGGTGGCTCGACGATTCGTCGGCCGTATTTCACGAAACTGAATCCGTAGGAATGCTCTCTGCTGCTAAATACCTCAGTATCTGAAGTTAATTTGAGTTTGGACAATGTTTAGCAGCGTAATCGGTCGAAAATTATAATCCCTCCTTCGTTCTTACCTTCTCTCTGCTGCTTACTCTCTGTTTTCTGGAAATTAATAAGTGTTTAAATGATTTAAAACCGAAGTGGGATTTATATACTTGGGCCTGGACAAGGCCAACGTGTCACGGAGCCAACGCGGAGGCCTCTCCTCCGTGACACGCTGCCATCGCGGAGGGGCTCTGCCTCGGCTCCTTCCGCGATGGTTCGACAGGTTTCTCGTCCGATCTTTTCTCGGGCCTTTCTCCAGCACGTATGGCCTTCAAATATGCTTAACCAACGTGCGAATAGGTCGTCTAGGTGCCGGGAATTCTACGGGGTATAACATTCTCCCCCCCTTAAGAACATTCGTCCTCGAATGTACACTGTTATCTAGAGGACTACTTACTTACTTTCTAGAAAAATTTCGGCAGAGTTTCCCCCGTAATATGGACTATAGCAAAAACCTGAAATGCAGAAAAGTCCAACACAGGCACTGCACATATTATTTTAGGATCCCCTGGATTACTAAGTATCAATCTTTCTCATTCACACACATACAACTATAAGGTACTGCATAAGTAATAATACGGACATACTTGTCGCCTGACTAGGCCTGAAATAGGTGAGGGTATCTGGCTTTCATATCTTCTTCAGCTTCCCACGTCATTTCCTTATGGTTCCTGTTACGTCACAATACTTTGACAGATGCAACATCTTTAGTCCTCAACCTGCGAATCTGTCTGTCTAAGATAGCTACGGGAACCTGTTCATATGCTAACTCTTCTGTGACCTGGACATCCTGAACTGGAACTACTGTAGAAGGGTCCCCTACGAACTTCCTCAACATAGAGACATGGAATACTGGGTGAACAGATGCTAACTTTGGAGGCAAGTTCAATTCGTATGCAACTCGGCCTATTCTTCGCCGAATCTGATATGGCCCAATGAATCTTGGGCTAAGCTTGCCTTTCTTGCCAAACCTCATTACCCCCTTCATCGGAGACACTTTCAGATATACCCAGTCATCTACCACAAATTCTAGATTTCTGCGCCGCACGTCTGCATAAGACTTCTGGTGGCTCTGAGCAGTCAGTAAACGTTCTCGGATAAGCTTTATCTTCTCCTCTGACTGCCGAACAATGTCTGGGCCAATCAATACTGATTATCCTATTTCAAACCAACCAATCGGCAACCTGCATTTTCACCCGTATAATGCCTCGAAAGGCGCCATCTGAATAGTTGAATGGTATCTGTTATTATAGGCAAATTCAATTAACGAAAGATGCTCATCCCAGCTACCCCCAAAATCTAGCACACACGCTCGTAGCATATCTTCGAGCGTCTGAATTGTACGTTCAGCCTGCCCATCTGTCTGAGGATGGAATGCTGTGCTCAAGTTAATCTGCGTTCCCAAACCTTTCTGAAACGACTGCCAGAATCTAGCTGTGAATTGTGCTCCCCTATCTGAAATGATGGATACCGGCACTCTATGCAATCAAACTATTTCTTTGATATATAATTCGGCATAATCCTCAGCTGAGAAGGTAGCCCTCACTGGCAGGAAATGAGCTGATTTTGTCAGCCTGTCAACTATTACCCAAATGGAATCATTTCTCGTCTAGTACGGGGTAACCCTGTTACAAAATCCATGTTTATCGCTTCCCATTTCCACATAGGCACCATTATATCTTGTGTCAAACCGCCCGGTTTCTAGTGCTCTGCTTTCACCTGCTGACAGTTAGAACATCTAGATACAAATTCGGCTATCTCAGCTTTCATACCTGGCCACCAGTAGATGTCTCTGATGTCGTGGTACATTTTGGTCGCTCCTGGATGGAGGGAATAACGAGCGTAATGTACCTCATGCATGATCCGCCCACGATGCCCTAAAACATTCGGGACACAGAGGCGGCCCTTACAGCTTAGCACATTATCCTCCGTCATTTGGAAATCTGACTCCTTACCTTCCTGAATTCTATCTCTGAGCTGGACTAAATCAGGATCCTCGTACTGTCGTTCTTTTACCTCTGTAACTAATGATGACACAGCAGAATTCTGAATTACTGCTCTATTATTTTCTGTTTCCATTACTCAAACGGCTAAACCAGCTAACTGATGAATTTCTTTGGCTAACGTCCGCTTCTCAGGTCGTAAATACGTCAAACTTCCCATTGACTTACGGCTCAGGGCATCTGCTACAACATTAGCTTTTCCGGGGTGGTATAGAATATTCACATCATAATCTTTTAACAGCTCCAACCAGCGGCGTTGCCGTAGATTCAACTCTCTCTGAGTGAAAATGTACTGTAAGCTCTTATGATCTGTGTAAATATCAACATGGACGCAGTACAGGTAATGCCTCCACATCTTTAAGGCGTGGATTACTGCGGCCAATTCCAGGTCGTGGGTAGGGTAATTCTTTTCGTGTTCCCTCAGCTGTCTGGAAGCATATGCAATTACTCTACCATGCTGCATCAACACACAACCTAACCCGACGCCTGACGCGTCGCAATAGACTAAATAACCTTCGGTGCCTTCCGGCAATGCCAGTACTGGGGCGGAGGTTAATCTGTCTTTCAGTTCCTGGAAGCTCTGCTCGCATGCCTCTATCCACTGAAATTTTGCTGCTTTCTGTGTCAATTTAGTTAGAGGTGCTGCAATGGTCGAAAACCCTTCAACGAACCTCCTGTAATATCCTGCCAACCCCAGAAAGCTATGAACTTCAGTTGGAGTGGTAGGCCTAGGCCATGACTTAACTGCTTCTATCTTCTGCTTGTCTACCTGTATACCAGCGTCTGAGACGATATGCCCTAAGAAGGCCACTGAGTTAAGCCAAAATTCACACTTAGAAAATTTAGCATACAGCTGACGGTCCCTGAGAATCTAGAGCACTGTCCGCAAATGAGTCCGGTGATCTGCTTCAGAGCGAGAATACACCAGAACGTCATCAATGAATACTATTACAAACAAGTCCAGGAAAGGTCTGAAAATACTGTTCATCAGGTCCATGAAGACTGCTGGGGCATTCGTTAACCCGAAGGACATAACTAGAAATTCAAAATGTACATATCGGGTCCTGAACGCTGTCTTAGGAATATCTCTCTCACGTACTCGGACCTGGTGATATCCGCACCGTAAGTCAATCTTAGAAAAGTATCTGGCTCCCTGCAACTGATCAAATAAGTCATCAATTCTGGGGAGCGGGTACTTGTTCTTTACTGTAACTTTGTTTAGTTGCCGGTAATCTATACACATTCGGAGCGATCCATCTTTCTTTCTCAAGAATAAAACTGGCGCACCCCACGGTGAAGTACTCGGCCTGATGAAACCTTTATCCAACAAATCTTTCAACTGCTCCTTTAATTCTCTGAGTTCTGCAGGAGCCATACGATAGGGAGGAATTGATATTGGCTGAGTGCCTGGTAACAAGTCAATAGCAAAATCTATCTCCCTTTCTGGAGGAATACCAGGTAACTCATCAGGAAACACATCAAGGAATTCATTCACCACTGGAATAGACTGGATTGTCGGAGATTCTGCTTGGACATCCTAGACTCTGACCAGATGGTAAATACATCCCTTAGATATCAACTTTCTCGCCTGAAGGTAGGAAATAAACCTACCTTTTGGAGTAGCGGTGCTGCCCTTCCACTCTCGCACTGCTTCTCCCGGGAAGTGGAATCGGACCGTCTTGGTCCATCATTCAACGTTGGCAAAACACGGTACTAACCAATCCATACCCATTATGGCATCGAAGTCTATCATTTTTAACTCGACCAGATCTACTGTGGTCTGACGGTCAGCAACCTCTACTGTACACCCACGGTAGATTCGGCTAGCTGTGATAGAGTCACCAACGGGCGTGGATACTAAGAAGGGCTGCTGCAATGATTCTGGTACAATACTAAACTTTCGTGCCACAAATGGAGTAATGTAGGACAAAGTAGACCCTGGATCAATTAACACATAAGCAGGGTGTGAGCAGATAGTTAACATACCTGTCACAACATCAGGCGACGCTTCTGAATCTTGCCTCCCTGGTAAGGCATATGTGCGGCTTGGACCCGCACCTGCACTGGAGGCCCCTGATCTGCCCCGACCCCTGCCTGCTAAAACTGAGGGCCTGCGCCCAGTCGAGGATGCTGTAGCTCGTGACCTTGCAGATGCCCTATCCTGTCTATCTCGGTCCTCTCGGCCTCTGGCTGGGCAATCTTTCATCAAATGGCCTTCTTGGCCACAAATATAACATGCGGGGAACCATATCTACATGCTCCAGGATGGCGTCGACTACATATAGGGCAAAGTGGTAGGGTATACCTACTCTGCTCCGCCCTCCTTTGTAATGGTGAATCTGCCATCTGCAAGCCTCTACCAGTCTCCGACTGCCCCCTGCGGATGAATCTACCCCCCTGCGACTGTGGCAGAGGCGGGGGCCTGGGCGGCCTGTCTAACAATCGTGGCCTGGGTCCCCTCCGGGCCTCCCTCTGTAACTCAACTAGCCTGTCCCGGTGACGCTGTTCCTGACTGACCCTTCTGATCTCCCGTTGTCGCTGTCTGATGCCCTCAATATTCTGGGCAAATGCCTGAACTCAAGCAATGTCCATGTCCTCTCCTAGTGTGGCTGTAATACAAGTCTCAACATATTTTGGATTCAACCCCATGATAAAGCGGTGTACTCTGGATGCCATGGTATCAACAAAGGCCGGTGCATACAGGGCTAAAGAATCAAACCGCAAGGAATATTCCCGGACACTCATGGCCCCCTGCTCCAGATGTAAGAACTGGTCTACCCGGGCCTGTCGAATCTCCCGTGGCAAATAGTGATCCAGAAAAGCTCCTGAAAAGTTGGACCAGGTGGGAGGGGACACATCTCTCCCTCGGGACCTTTCCCAGCTTTCATACCATAACACAGCGATATCCCATAACCGGAATGCTGCCAACTCAACTGATTCGGTAGGCGTGGCATGCATAACCCTGAAGATTCTCTGCATTTGATCTAGAAAATCCTGAGGGTCCTCTGCCCGGTCCGTACCTGTAAACTGTGGGGGATTCAAAGCTAAGAACTCTCGGACCCTCGAACTACCGGGCCCTCCTGATAACTCCGCAACTGTAGACGGCATTGGATGACGCTGAGCAGCCATCATCTGTGCTAACATGACTACAGCACTCCTAACCTTCTGGTCGGAAGGTGTCGGTATAGGGACTGCTGAAGGTAGTGTCGCCCCAAGTGGCTCCTGACGTGGTGCAGACTGCTGAGGAGGCTGGGACGATGCCTCTGTAGTGCCCTCTGATCGGGCTGTTTCTAAACGAGGGTGAGGCATCCTACTGGTGCCTTCCCCTGCTGCAACATCTAAGCTCCGTCCTGTGATAGGATGTTGCTGGTCTGACATTATCTGTAACCAAAGAATATAGTAAGCTTTTAGGGACTCAACCCTATATCGCACCGCTCTACAGCACGACTGAATAAGAATAAAAGACAACCATCCTATCATGCCTTGCAGCCTCCTACCCATAGTATGTGGTGCATAACACATCCATGGACAGGACTCTACTTAGCACGGCTTGCAGACTCCCTGGGATACGACCTGCTCTGATACCAAGTTTGTCACACCCCGCCTTGGAGGGTATGACTGGCACCTAGTGCCCTACTGGGACCTGAATTGCTGGACTGATAAGCCTGGGCACATCTGGTGCCTGGCCGGCTCTAACTCATATTTCTCGAAACAAAGGGCTATATAACGGCAGTAAACACAACCCCCGGCCCATTGGCCTATAGCCTCCTGTACCTGTACTAACAGCTGACCAGAAACGAATCAATTCAGGGAAACCTATGCGGGCCGACAAGGGCACCATGCTGTCTAGTTATCTGTAACTTAATCATAGAATATTAGGAAGCTATGTGATCGGCAAGGTCACCACTACTGTCAAGCTATGGCCCCACACGGCCAACATGAAAGAAACAAAAGTACCAACAACTAAACAACTGCACGGCCCCACACGACCGGCTCATCTGACCACAAGAAATATATATAGACTGCAAGCCTCTAGAAATAGCAATAGAAATGATCGGGACAGGGCCCCAACCTACCCGTGCTATACAACAAAAGAAAATGAAGTACACCTCTGGAATTCAGTCTCCGGATGACAGGAGCTGAATACTTGATCGCTGACAGGAATCACGTAGTATCGCCTGCTCGTTTATGAGTACCTGCAGGCAAGTAATGCAGCGCCCCACCGGGCGTCAGTACCGCTGGTATTGAGTATGTAAAGCAATAACTGAAAACAAAATCTGAAAACAACAATGTGACTGATGAAACTGAAGTAAGAAGAATTAGATTAACTGTCTGATAATGTAAGTCATACCTTCTCTCATTTATACTGAAAGGAAATAGGGGTCGTACCTGGAGACGTATCACTCAACTGCTGATCTACTCGTATCTAACGTGACATGACATAACATAACATAACATAGTATAGCACACACAAACCTTACCCGGCCCCCATAAGCTGGGAGGTACAACCAGCACAGAATCTACACCCCTACCCCGGTCATCCCATCTCCTATAATAGCTATAAGCATCCCGCCGGTCCCCTGGGTATGCACTTGGGCTCGGTGAGCCCCTGACTATAACTGTACCTGAGTCCGAAGGACTCCTGAATCAACACACGGGCGTATCCGCTCGACAGGGGTGTGTAAAAGCTGACCAAGGCATAATATGGGGAAAACTGGCATCCCATCTTCGTCCCCTGTGGGACGGCATGCCACTCCGTAGAGCGACGTATCCTCGTCCTCTGGCGGACGAGTCGATACAGCTATCAACCCTGGGGCGGTCATGGATGCTAGGTAGTCCAACCCCAAACAATACAACAGTCTCAACTAGTAATACTCTCTGCATGTCCCACATACTGAAGCTAATAGTGCTAAAGTATTTGTATATACTATATGCTGAGCTAGTGACAGTAATATGTACGTACTTAACACATGCTGAGGCTGGTAATAATATATATGTATAAATATAGTCTTCTGCCAGACTACACTGGGTCTAATGCTGAACATGATATAGTCTTTCTGCTGAAACTATGTTGTATAATGAGTTTCTATAGTAACAAGATTTACTAATTCTAATACGCTTCCTAGCTTCATTTTAACTTATCGTTCTATTTCTGAGATGTCTTACAGATATTACATTGCTTTACTGGGTTTCAGCTGAATACAATGATATCCTAACATTCTGTGTCACATCACATACTGAGCATACTGCGCAGATTCTAACACTTGTATTAGGATCTATATCGGGCTAGCAAGTTTTGTGCAAATTATAACTCGGTACTTCTAATACCGTACCAACATTCATAATAAGCATAACACATGACTTCTGAACATTCTACTGGCCTTTAAATTACTGTACTGTACCAAGATTACTAACTTGCCGAGGAAACTAGCTTTACATACCTTATCCTTGAACTATTCGTCTGTCGAACGAGACTCGACCGATACTTCAGCTATTTTCTCCCAACTGCATTCATAAATATGTCAATTAATATTAAATACAACTTTACTTTAAAAGGCAACGTCACTTTCGATATAGTTTATAGCCTAAACTTAGGCTTATCGAAAGACGGTCGAAAACTCGCTATTTTTCAGCGGTCCAGAAGGGAGAAATATTCACTTCATAGCTAGGAACACATAGACACTAATTTAGAGCAATTCCACTTACCTTAGCTCGGTGGCTCGACGATTCGTCGGCCGTATTTCACGAAACTGAATCCGTAGGAATGCTCTCTGCTTCTAAATACCTCAGTATCTGAAGTTAATTTGAGTTTGGACAACGTTTAGTAGCGTAATCGGTCGAAAATTATAATCCCTCCTTCGTTCTTACCTTCTCTCTGCTGCTTACTCTCTGTTTTCTGGAAATTAATAAGTGTTTAAATGATTTAAACCCGAAGTGGGCTTTATATACTTGGGCCTGGACAAGGCCAACGTGTCACGGAGCCAACGCGGAGGCCTCTCCTCCGTGACACGCTGCCATCGCGGAGGGGCTCTGCCTCGGCTCCTTCCGCGATGGTTCGACAGGTTTCTCGTCCGATCTTTTCCCGGGCCTTTCTCCAGCATGTATGGCCTTCAAATATGCTTAACCAACGTGTGAATAGGTTGTCTAGGTGCCGGGAATTCTACGGGCTATAACAGTGCATATGTGCAGTCTTGGCCGCTGCCTAAATTGGATTCCCCGGATCTGCCTTGGCCCCTGCCAGCTGGAGCTGAGGGCTCATGCCTGCAGAGGGTGTTGGGGCATACAAACCTGCTGAAGATCTATCCTACTAATTTTGGCTGCTCTGGCGTCTAGTCAGACAATTTCTCATTATTTGTCCCTCCTACCCGCAAGAATAGCAGGCTATGGAGGCATACCTGCACCTCCCCAAGTGCTGCCTATGGCAAGTATTACATCGGGGCACTACTAATTCTGTCTGATCCGGTCCTCACGCCGCTATGAGCCTGATGCCCGAGAACTCTCGTCGGGGCCCAACTATCCATGATGATCTGATTTGCTACCCTGCAGCTGCTAGAATGGGGGCCTGGGCGGCCTACCTGACAAGCGAGGCCTGGGTCCACCCCAAAAATCCGCCTGAAAATCTGCGAGCCTACCTCTCCGACGTTGCTCCTGACCTGCCCTCTCCATGGCATACAAACTCTGCCTGAGCTCCTCTATATTCTGAGCAAATGCCTGCACCCATGAAATATCCATATCCTCCCACAATGTGGCCGTAATACATGACTCCGCATACTCTGGCGCAAGTCCCATAATGGACTGATGCACCCTGGCTGGCATGGTGTCTACAAACGAGGGCACATACCTGGCTAAGGAATCAAACCTCAACGCATATTCCCTGACGCTCATTCTGCCCTACTCTAGGTGCAAGAACTGCTCTACTCTAGCCTGCTGAACCTCTCGGGGCAAGTAATGATCTATGAAAGCCTCGGAGAAAACAGACCACGTAGGTGAAGGTGCATCTTTGCCTTGGGATCTCTCCCAACTTTCGTACCATAAAACTACTACATCTCGTAGTCGGAATACCACTAGTTCAACTGATTTGGTAGATGAGGCATGCATAATCTGAATATCCTTTGCAACTGATCTATAAAGTTCTGGGGATCCTCCCTACGATCGGTCCCTGTAAATTGTGGGGCACTCAGAGCGAGAAATTCATGAACTCTTGAGCTACCAGGCCCCTTCAGCGGGCTCAGCGGCAGCTAGTACTACTGGCTGAGGCTGACGGTGGGCAGCCATTATATGAACCCATATATAAAATGCACCCCTAAGCTCCTAATCTGATGTTACTGGAATAGCTGAGGGTGGTGCTGGTGCATCTGCTACCCTAGTGGGCTCTGAGTGCAGTGGTGAGTGTTGGGGAGATCGAGGGGATGTCTCCCTATCGCCCTCAGACCGGGTCGACTCTGACTAGGGCCCCTTAATGGTTCCGTCTCCTGCCGTCATATCTAAATCTCTTTTGGCCTTTTTCTCTATAAATAACAAAATAATGTAAGCTTAGGGAAGTACCCTATACAACTCAACTCTATTGCACGACTGGAGGAGAAAGAAAAGTAACCACACTGTTATGTCTCGTAACCTCCTGTGTATAGAATGTGGTGCACAATATATCCATAGACAAGACTCTACTTGACACGTCATGCAGAATCCCTGGGACACGACCTGCTCTGATACCAGGTTTGTCATGCCCCGCCTTGGGGGGTATGACTAGCACCTGGTGCCCTACTAGGGTCTAGACTAATCTGACTGGACTTATGCATTTCTGGTGCAACTTACTTCTCATGTCAGGAAAACAACGTGCTATATTTCGGCTGTAAACACAGCCCCCGACCAACAAGGTCGCATAGCTTCCTATAAAATAAAACAGCTACCTAGAAACAGATAATGATAGGGAGTCCTATGCGGGCCGACAAGGCCATCATGCTGTGTACTTATAACTGAAATGAAAATCAGGCGACTTACACATGCTATAGACAACAAGGCCACTACTCAACAGCTAAACAAGGCCCCACATGACCGTCATCACACAATGAAACATACATCTAGGCCCCACACGACCAACAACAGACTAACCACAGGGTACTGTACATCTGCAAGCCTCTAGGAGTAGAATAGTGGTCGAGACAGGGCCTCGACCTACCCATAAACTGAACAATAAAAAAAAGCAAACCTTCTAGCTCTGGAGGAAGGGAGCTAAATATGCTGCTAAGCTTGGTTGGAAGCTACGAAGGCTCTGGTCTGTGCCTATCCGCACCTACAGGCAAAGTAATGCAGTGCCCACAGAAGGCGTCAGTACAATATGTACCATTATGTAAGGCAGTAAAGTAATAACTAAATGAGAGCTGAAGAACTGAAATCATCATACGGAAGGAACAAAGTTTAACTTGAACGATCTCGCTATCTGTAGTATTTAATTAATGATTACAAATATACACAAATAAGAACCTAACCAGGCCCCCATAAGCCTGAAAGGTATTAAAGTGGTTAGAGAGCTTAGTCACTATTTTGGCCAAATAGGTCCAACCCGTCTCGTAGCCTATATTACAACCAAATTAAAGTCCTAATTGATCCTTGATTCATAATTCTATATTAGCGGAGTATTACACTAAGGGAAAGCATATGGGTCATCTTTTTTCATGTATGTTGAGTTCTTTTGTGAGAGTGAGCAGAAATTGTTTTATTTATTCCCAAGTTAATCTTATTCTATATCATGTGTGAAAACGAGCATCTCTCTAAATTGTGAGGGGCACAATGGTAAGACTTTGGTTTAATCTTGATTGCTAAATTACATATAATTCATGTTTGCCCAAAATATGTCTTGATGAGCTAATTTTCAAAAGCTAAGTGATTTCGAACTTTGACATTGTAATTTTGATCCTATATGCATGCGAGTGAATTATTTGAGCTTCATTGATTTGTCTCATGATCCTAAGTGTAAGTATACCTATTTATAGGATGAATTTTGTGCTTAATTGTTAGAAGGAAAGTAGTAGATTGTTCGAGGACGAACAATAGTTTAAGTGTGGGGTGTTGATGAAGGGCGTACTCACGCACTTCATAGACATATTTTGCCTGTACTTTACAATATTTTGAGAATAAATTATGTGTGTTTGCATGTGTTTATATTATATATTTGTGAAAATTAGCTAACGCATGTGATTAGATGTTTTCAGGGCTAAAAAAGATGGATTTGAATGTATTTGTGGCTTATGGAATGAAGATGAAAGGAAGCTGAAGTCGTGGGCAAAGGTTGAGTTTGGAAGATGAAGAAACAGTGTACCTGACGGGTTGAGGGAATGACTCGTTACATCTGGTAACGAGTCATGAATTCAATCGTGAAAACTGTGAGAGAAATTATTGACAAAGTAACCAGTGGAGATGACGAAAGACATAATGAGTCGTTAGTTGACTAAATGACTCATTGGCAGATCAGTGGAACCTACCGTAAGGTACACTGGAAATATGAACGAGTCAGACCACAAGGGGCCTAACAACTCGTGCCCATGCACAAAGAGTCGTTAGATGAGCTGTTTCCACAACTTGAAATGTGGCATGGGAGACACGGTTTTGGCATGGGTGACGCATAAGGTTACTAAAAACTGCAAAAATTGGCTTTCCTACTTCAACTAGGAAAAGAAAATTTAAATCCCAAGTCAAATTCATCAAGGAACAAGGAAAACATAAATCTACTACTATAAATACCCCTTTATTTTCATGTAATAGGGATGTCTTCAATGTCTTCAAGAGTTGAAGTTTCACAACAAGTTTCTAGAGTAAATTTTAAGACGTGTTAGAAGACATATTTGAGATATGATTGTAATATTGTCCTTTCGAATTTTACATTAATCAAGTGAGTTCTTCCTATCATCATTGTAAGTATTAATTTTTGCTTTTATTTATGAAATCTATTAATTTACTTATAAACATGATAGGCTAAAACCACCATAACTAGGATTGTGGGAACCATGAAAAATTAACACACATAGGTAAAATACTTAGTGATTCTTGAACGGAGTTTATGCATGTATTGTTTCTTCCTTCGTTTTCATTAATTTTTAACTATTGCAAATGTTAGAACTTGCCTTATTCTTACTTACCGGACCAAGGAGGTAGTGAACTGGAAAAGGGATTAACAATGGAGATTTGAGGCTATCAACCCTCATCTAATAGCTTGACCTTGTTCAAAAATAGCTAATCCGATATCAAGGGTAAAGGTTTGTAAATCATACAACTCGTAGACGGACCAAGTTGCGTGGTGATAATCATCTAAATAGGGGACCAAACATTTAGGTGAAATTAACTTACCGATATTGCATATTAAGCACCAGAATAGATCACTAGTATAAAACACCTTGTGGTTATAAAGTCATGGGGAACACTTACCCTAGTTAGTTGCATTAATTTGGAAACAATAGACAATTTCTCTACATTATTATTTATTACTTTTACAAATCCCCCCTCTTAGGAAATAATTAACTAAAAAGCGTAAGCACTAGAGTTCTTCTACATCCTTCCGTCTTCTCTGTGGGATCAAACCCAACCTTTGTTGGGTTCTTTATTGACAACGTCCACTTCATACATTGTTAAGGAGGTGTGGTTTGAGCGTTATAAACAACCCATACAAGAATAACCTACCTGGACCCCCATAAGCCTCGACAGGTACAAATAATATATGTCCCACTATCTGGCTGCTAATGGTAGCAGTATACGGTATCTCAAAACGACCCTCACAACCTCGATCTAATATAACTCATTATGGCCCTCACAGCCCCAATCTAATGGAATTCTCTATGGCCCTCGCGAGCTCTGTATAATAGAACTTAGTATGGCCCTCACGGCCACAGTATAACAGAGCTTAATATGGCCCTCGTGGCCTTTGTATAACAGAACTCAGTATGGCCCTCACAACCTCAAGCTAATAGAACTCAATATGGCCCTTTGGGCCTCTGTATAATAGAACTCAGTATGGCCCTCGCGGCCTCAAGCTAACAGAACTCAATATGGCTCTCGCGACCTCTTTATAACAGAACTCAGTATGACCCTCGCGATCTCAAGCTAACAGAACTCAATATGGCCCTCGCGGCCTTTGTATAACAACCACAACTAATCACAATAGATATGCCTTTGACTCTCTTACTTAGACTCATATTGTGTTACAACACTTAAGGGAGCTAACTTGCCGAAAATATTTGCCTTAACATACCTCGATTGTCATTTCCTCAGTAACTAGTGAGTTTCAACTGGTATTCAGTAGCCCTTCCTACCTATAATCGTACTATTGAGAGAATGAAACTAGTTTCAGTACTAAATTCGGCAGAAACAATGACTTGTAAGACTAGTATTAACTATAATTCAACTCAATGAAACACAGTCGAAAATGTATAATTTTCTGAGAGTTCAGAAGGGAGAAATACTTACTTAAAGCCTACGATAGTATAGAAATCAGTTTGAAGCAATTCTGATAGCTTTTGCTCGGCGGAGTTATGATTTGACTGACAAATTTCACGAAAATAACTCCGTAGTAATGCTCCATATGGGCTTAGGATACAATACCCGAGGTTAATTTCAATTTGGACGGCGTTTCATAGCGTAAACGGATGAAAAACTACTGTTTCCTTCATACTCTCTCTTCTCTGGCCAAAGTTGATATATAGAAAATGATTCAACAACTAAAGGGACCTTATATATATACTTGGGCGGTGGAAAAGGGGTCCATGGATTGGACCCCATCGCAGAAAAACACAGGCATGTCATGGAGCCCAACCCGGAGGGGGAGGGTGCGTGGCACGTTGCCTCTATGACAGCCTTCTCCGGCCTTCTTCCTCTCTTCCCCGATTCCGCAATCGTTCGACCTTTTCCTAAGCTCTTTCTCATATGCACCGTACTCTAAAACTCTTGACTAACGTATGAGTAGGCCGACTAAACATTAGAAGTTTACAGGGTGTAACATAAATTGCCCTACAAAAATGATATGATTCCATTGATCTAGATTTTGATCCTTTAATGGATCATTTTTCTTTGATACTGATTAACCTTACCCATTTTTTATAATGAACCTGATTTGGCGCTGGTCCCTCCTTGGACATTGTGAATCTCAACCCAAACAAAATGCCTAAGTTGAGAGTGGCTAGCGTAGGGGTGCATAGATTATGGGGAGGTGAAAAAGAAAAAAAAAGAAAAAGGGGTTAAGAATAAGGTGTGGTGTGACCAGAAAAGAAGAAAGAAAGAACTGAAAAAGAAAAAAAATTGAAAAGAAAATACAAAAGAGAAAAAATTAATGAAACAGTTGAAAACACACCACACCCATACATTGCATAAAATGGAGAAAAAAGAGGAAAAAGTTGAAAAAAAATCGGAAAAGGGTGAAATAAGTGAAAAGTGGAGCCACATGTAAGTAGTGTCAAGGAGGGTTTATTCACTAAAAATTCCATATTTACCATATCCAGCCCAAAGCCTACATTAAAAGCCGAATAAAGTCCTATAGTGATCCATCCTAACTGTCCGAAAAGCTGAAGTAGAGAAAATAAGGACAAACCTATGGTATCTGATGTGCAGTATTTGGAACTTCCTTGTGAGAGTGAGAGTCTTGTTCAATCCCACGTTTCATATTTTCATATATCTGTGAGTTGAGGACTTCATTTTCTGTGTAGGTACTTGATTTATGTTTTATTCTGCCAGTTGTCCATGTGAAAAGTATTGGTAATAACTTGATTATCTGTAAATAACTAGATGACATATATTGATCCATATTTATCATGGTTTGTGGTCACTTGATGTGCATAGTTCATTTGGTTTACCTGGAAAAGGGTCAAAAGTTGTTTGTGTTCATAGTGTAAGTTTTAATTGGTGTTGGCTGTAGTATCCTAGGTTTATTTTCTAGTTAAGTGCCATGTTTAGTTTTTGTTTTCTTTGCTTGAGGACATGCAAAAGTCTTAATTTGATGGTGTTGATGTGTTGTAAGTTTACAACACTTTCGACGCTTAAAACTTGGAAAATAGCATGAACTTAGGTATGTTTAGACGGATATGAGGTGTTTTCACTTTGTCTTCAGGGAAAATAGGTGTTGGAGCAAAATGTGCAAAAGTTTCAGAAAAGTGCAGAAAAGCAGCAAAGTACTGGTCTCAGTATAAGCCGTCCCAAGATTGTACGAGCCATACTGAGACTCGTGGAAAAGCTCAGAATACTGGAACAAGCTAAAGTCCAAGTACGACCCTCAGTATGAGACGTACCAAGCTGGCACGAGTCGTAACTGGAGTTATGGAATATTTCAAAGAAAAAGTTGCACAGTAGAAGTCTCCTGATATGGGTAGCACCTATGTATTGTAGCATCTACCTACGTCCCGTACCAGGAGCCGTGGTAAGCTTAAGTGATTTTAGGGATTTGGCAGTTCTCATGATACGACAAGTTGTTACGAGTCATAGGAGCAAGGTACGAGGCATACCAAGACACTCGTAGAAAACTTTAGAAGATGCCAAAATTCTCAGAGCAAAACCACGACTGGATTGTATGACTCGTTGGATCATGTTACGAGTAGTACTAGATGCCAACACGTAGCCAATTCTACAAAAGCCAAGAAATGTACGAGATAAGGCACGACCTGTACGATCCTGTTACGGGTCGTATGATGATCCGTAGGATGTGTCGGTTCCAGATTTGGTTATTTTCCTATTAACGTAATAAAAGAATTTTATTATCTGTATAAATACTTTTTATGTTTCTTTTAGTAGAGACGATCAGAATTAGTTGGTTGTCAATTATTATCACATTTGTAATTAGCTTTTGACAACATTGGAGAGCAATTCTTGAGAACAAAACCTGGATTCTCAATTATTCTTGATTTTATTCATCATATTTTCTTGAAATATTCACAATAGATTTTCTTTCAATCTTTGTTATAAGTATTTAATTATGTGTTTGTCTATGAATACTTAAAGATAATCTTACAATCATGAGATGCTAAAACCTCCACAACTAGGGTTGTGGGAACCATGATAGATTAAGAAATTAGGATTACGGAAAGTGATTCGAAACCAATGCTAAACACTTATATTGTATTGTCTTTGTCTTTAACGCCTCTTAATGAAGCGCAACATTAAGATTTACCTGAATTCATTACTTGCTTAAACCTAGAGAGGTCAAGATTAGAAAAAGAGAATTACAAGAAAGTCTTGATTTTCATGATCATTATTTAACTTGAGTAATGGTCACATGATAGTTAATTTTGAACAAATTGATAACGGATAAATTGAAATCGCTCATGAGACCTAACCCGGTGATTAAGTATAATCATCCAATATGGATGAACCAATCATTTGGATGAACCCTAGTTATCAGTTCTACAAGTAAGCATTGGGATTGATGACGAGTGTAAATTCGAAGTAGTTATGGACCCATGGGGAATGCTTACCCCAGTTAATTGCAAATCTTGATTAACAACACTTGATTTTTATGCTTGTTTTACAATTATTTTTCTATAAACCCCTCAATTTGGAGATAACATACCAAAAATCTTTTATACCGGCATTAGTCTAGTTCTTACCATATTTTCTGTGGGTTCGACCCCAACCTCTTTTTTGGGTTCTTTATTGACAACGTCTACTTCATTCTTGGTCTAGAGTGTGAGTTTGAGTATTATAAGTATGGTAAATATGGGTATAAGTGACTAAACCCTCCTTGGCACTACATACTTGTGGCTCCACTTTACACTATTTACCCTATTTTTCACTTTTTAATCCCTTTTCTCCATTTACATGTAATGGATGGGTGTGATGTGTTTTCCCCAACTTTTTCATTCTCTTTCTTTTGTATCTTCTTTTTATTTCATTCAGCTCTTTTTCTTTCTTTTCTTGTCACACCACACCTCACCCTTTTTTAACCTTTTTCCTTTCTTTTCCTTTTTTACCTTTCCAAAATCTACGCACTCCTACTATAGCCACCCTCAACTTAGGCATTTTGCTTGAGTTGAGGGTCACAATGTCCAAGGAGGGACCAGGGCCAAAACAGGTTCATTATAGATAATGGGTAAGGTGAAGGGTTAATCAAAGAAGAATCATCAATATCAAGCTCAAAATCGGGATCAAGGAATTCAAGTTATTCAATAGGGTTATTTAGGCTAAAGCGGCTCATCAATCAATAACAACCTATGGTCATCTCTTAATTAACTATCCTAAAGCCTATGCAAAGAACAACCAGCCAAATTCTAGATTCTTAATGCAGTATTAAACTAGGTATATAACCTCACTCACTCATGGTAGCAGTTTGCATTGAACCTAGCTATCCAGTTCATGCATGGCTAAAATACAACTACTCATGCTCATAATTTGAATTCCATACAAAGATGCACAGAAGTCATGCAGTTGTAATTAAACTATATAGTTAATCATCAAAAATTTTCAAAAGGGTCAGTTTTCTTTAAAAACATCATACTAGTGCATTTATTGGCTGCAAAGTAATTCTAAGCTACTTCTAATTAAATGAAAACAACCTACACATGTTGGTTCTACTATATAGCATGCCCGAGGAAAAAGGAAGATGGCAAGAAAAATCCTCGGACGAATTAACAATTCCCAAAAATACAAGTACACCCCCTTTTAAAAAACATGCTTCGTCCCCGAAGCATAAAGTATATAAGCATAAGAAAAAGGGACATACCTGTAGCGCACTAAGCTCTCCTATCATACTGCAGAGGTGATACACCGCTGCATTCATGGCGTTAGCGATGGCCGACGCAGTCAATTGTACATTTGTTGGGGGGTTGGTTACCCCCACATCATGCTTAGTTACTTTTGCAACCTCAGGGTCAACTCTGGCTAATTATGGCTCCCACGAAGGGTCCTCACCACCCACGATCACTCTCTAGGCAGTAGTGGAGCACCCCACTCCTCTGGCTCGCTTTTGCAACTCTCAACATATGTGCATCGTGAGCTTGCAGGCTCTCTACTCTCGCCCGCTTTCTCTCTTTCCTCTCCTTCTTTTTCTTCTTCTTTGAGGGATCGTTTTCATCTTCCTCGAAGACCTTCTTCTTGCCTTTTCCTCCACTAGCAACTGCCAGGACCCAGTATGCCTCCAAGTCTAGCTCCTCATCAAGCTCAACATCTATGCCCGGAAGAGTAGGGGCTGCTATGATTGTCGGTTTCTTAGACGACAACTCGATCATTTGGCTCGGAAGAACCCCCAACTCCTCTTGGAGGCTACTAGTGTTCGGCTGGTCCGCTAAGCTCTCATTGAACCGATGCTCAAATCCGTCAATTCTACCATGCATCCCCCTCACGACCTCCTTAATTTCTACTTTTACCCAGGGCTTGACATTCTCTATCATTGACTGCACTTTTCTTTCGGCCATCTTTAACCTCTTTGTGACCTTTTGAAGGAATTCGTGAGGTACCAAAACAGACCCAGCTAGTGTCTAGCTTGGGAGACCCATGAGAGGTGCAACAGAAGTGCTAGGAGCTACCTCTATATAACCGGGCCTCTGTAGCCAGTGTATCGTCCTGCTCACCGTTAGTTGTTCATGGTACCAGGATTGCAGTCGAAAGTCTAGCCCAACTCACCGGGTTCATTTTATTTCGGATCTACCCTATATCCATCGTCCTATGTCCTCTGATCTCAACATCAACATCCTTCAGCAATCATACCCCAACATCTCTGTACATCCTATAATTAAGGATGGAAAATGGCATGGTGGTTCTCAACCGAAGAGCACAATCTCAGATTTTATTTACTATCACCCTTGAGATGTTTATCTCATACCGGGATATGATGCATACTACCAGAGCTGCCCTATCTATGCTGAGTGTGTTGTCATTCACAGTTGGCATCAGTCTATGGCAGACTAGTGTCCAGCAGGCCTTTTCTATGAAGTTCAGTGAAAATTTGGTGACCTGCTTTCCTCCAGCCACCCACTTTGCTTCTACTTTGTCCTCTGCTATTACTCTAGCTAAACACTTGAGCTGGCTTTGTCTCTCCACATTATCAAACTACTTTATCCATTTTAGGGCTTCTAACTAGTGGTTGAACTCGGTTGTGGATGATGGAGTAATGAATTGCGGCCCATAGAGCACCCGAGTAAAGATTTTTTCAAAAGTCTTGACTTTTTGCCCCCGGACTAATACTTTGTCAAGATTGGGATGCTCCTTCAATCGCTTGCTAGTCTGCGCATTCTTCTCCAATGTATCATAATAATTGGCACAGAACTCCTTGACCATCTCTGGACTGTATTGGTCAAGGGTCCTAACTATCCACTCGAACCCATGGAAACTGAAGATCCACTTCATCTCCTCAACCTCATTCAATGCATTGGTGAAGATCTGTGGTGCTTCCTTAATACTGTTCCCGGGGTTTTTCTTCTATGTGAGTGCCAAGCCCTGTTCATAAATCTCATGTTCCCTGGGCACCTGCCACCTCATAGTATGCCTTGCTGTAGGCAGGGTCTGCTCAATTTCCTCTGCATCATCTCCTTCTTCGGACCTTGACTCATTGTTTCCATCTCCGGATTGGGCCCTTTCGGACCCCTCATCATCATTAGAGTCACTCTCAGACTCTTGAACCTGTTCCTCTGCTCCTTTTTCTGACAAGGGAGCAGTGACTGGAGTGGCAGAAGTGGATTTGGCCTGTGACTTTGCTTGAGCCCTAGTGGTCTGTGGCTCATCAGTGTCGGATGTTTCTACTCTGTAGTCTTCCATCGAACCACTAGGGGAGCTGCTTGCTTGATCAGAGTTGGAGGGATCATCTCTTAATGCCCTCCGAGCAACTATCTCCGCTCTAGCTCTCTTGTCTTAGGCTGTTTTGGTTGCTCTTTTCTTCATTGTCATTGTACCTATGGAGAAAATGGTTAGTATGTATGATTTAAGAAAAATAAAGAAAGAAAAAATACCCTCTGAAGTTTTTCACGAGTCTAGAGTAGGGGTCATACAGTGGTGGTACCACTCGTACTAACATTCATAATTTATAACAGTCCTTTTATGACTCCTACTTGTACCATGATGGTACGGTTCATACTAAGAGTCGTATTGAGGGATTCCCTAAATTGTATTCTCCTATATTTTCTATGAATTGTGTTATGGATCATACTTTTTTTCACGAGTCGTAGTTAGGGTCGTACAATCTCCTTTGGATTTTGACCCTTACTGCCTCATGGTACGATCACCAGGTACGGCTCGTAGTGGGATCCTATGAATCGTAATAGGCATTGTACCAACACTTAACTTTTTATTGATCTGGGACAGTCCCAATGAGTCATCATACGAGTCGTGGTATGAAACCACGAGTCATAGGAAGACTCGTGAAGCTTGGCCACCTCTTTATTTTGTTTAGTTGTTCAGGTAAACACTTAACTTATTTAGGGTACTCAGATTTCCCCATTTCATGCAATCAATGACCATTTTAGGTTTACCCAGTTCATTCCCAACATTCATCACATCTCGTAACATAGTTTTAATAGTGAGGTTCTGATATTCGAGCAATTTTGATTCCTACCTATTCAATATATTCACACAAGCTATTGATTATCTTCCTCGACCTATTGTTTCTGAGTTCAAGGTATCACAGTGTTCAATGGTATTTCATGCAAGTCAAGATATTTAACAAGTTTACTTACTTGAAGCTTCAAGTGTTTGCTTTACTTTTTGCTTGATTTAGTGGTTAGGGTAGGAATTGCGAGCGTGCAGATGAGATTTTTGCATGACTTCAAGCTTGAACCAGTTCAATCTTTAAGTTTACGGGTGTGAGAATGTTGGGTACGAATTGTGGGTTTGAATTTTTTATGTTTGCGTGGGAGTGGAAGAATGAGAAATTTGATTTAAATAAGTTAAGGCGGATCTTTGGATATCCGAGCCGATTCTGGTCAAGTAATTAATTTAGCCTGTCACATCTAGTACCACGAGTCATAGGTCAGACCTACGGCTCGTCCCTTGGACTCATAGCAGAAGACTGAGAAAATTTACCTGGGGACCTATGAGTATAAGGTATTATCCGTACCATGAGGGTACAAACCGTACTATGACCCATAGGTCATTATTTTTCTAAACTTCCACACTTAGAAAAATTCATGGTTACAGTGAATACTACAACCCTTACAAACATGGTATGAGTCGTAATGTCCAACCTTAGCATGAATTATTTTGCTTCTACTTTTTACCATGACTGGTGCTACGGCCCATACAATCCTCTTACGAGTCATACTGAGGTGCGTAGTACTGGTCTGGTTTGAAATTTCTCCCATCAATTCCTATTTTACCTGCACATTGAACACACAACAGTTAAGATACTTGGGTTGCAACCCTAGAAATGCCTGATTTGATGTCGCGACATGATGCAGGTTGTATGGTTACTCAGACTTCGCCAAACCACCACATGGGTTGCCTCCCAGGAAGCGCTTGATTTAACGTCAAGGCATGACGTAAGTCTATTGACTACACAAAATTCGTCAAGAAACTCGGAATCATCATCAATTGTTGATACAACCCTGAACTCATTGGGCTGCTTTATTGACCGGCAGACATTAAATGTGACCTCCTCTTTGTTTAACCTAAATTTTAATTGGATAACTTTCATGTCTACGAAGGCTCTCCCAGTGGCCAGAAATAGTTGCCCCAAGATAATGGGGACTTCAAAATCAACCTCGATGTCAAGGATTATGAAGTCCGCTGGGAAGATGAACTAAGATCCCCAATGGCCTTTTCACTGTACGGTTTGCCATTAATAGCTACATTGAAATCGGTGTGGGGGCTCCCAAGACCAGCTGTTTGAATACAGTTAATGGCATAAGGTTGATGCTTGCTCTCAAGTCACAAAGTGCCTCTGCAAACTCGAAATCACCAATTGTACATGGAATAGTAAAGGCACCTGGATCCTCTTTCTTTTAAGCAAGGACCCGTGAAGCTATGACATTGCAATGATGCAAGTTACCCACTGGCTCATAACTCAAAGACCTCTTCTTGGTCACAAGGTCATTAATGAATTTGGCATATCCAAGCATCTGCTCCAATGCCTCGACCAACGGTATGTACATAGATAACTGTTTAAGCATAGAAAGGAATTTTTGGAACTTACTATCTTCCACCTTCTTCTTCATCCTTTGAGGGAATAGTGGCGGTGGTCGAGGGATAGCCTTATAAATTTATGTACCCTCTTTCTTCTTACCCTTTTCATCTTCATACTCCTTTACTCCAATTGGAGCCTCTGTCAACTCAGCCTATTCCTTAAGCTCTTGCTCAGCAACCTCATCTTCCACAATCTCTATCTCCTTTTGTCTTGTCATCTCAGCTACAACCAACAGAGGGGGGTCAATTGTGGTCTTTCCACTCCTAGTCATCACAGCCCTGTAGTTAGTGTCATTCTTTGGATTCTATATTATGTTGCTAGGAAGTGTTACCTTATGCCTCTAATTTAGGGAAGCTGACATCTGATCCAGCTGTTGCTCAATCTGTTTGATCGCAGTTGCATGGGATTCAACATTCTGGTTCATACCCGATATATCCCCCCGAATGTTTCTCAGCTGATCATCGGTGGATTTTACCTTCTTGAGCATATCTGCCATCATGTTCTCCAATCTTGAGGATCCACTCTCATCCTCACATACATTAGGAGGAACATACAAACCTATGTGGTTGTTGTGATAACCATCATTATTTCTCCATTCACCCTCTCGCTCATGACCACGACTCCTATCCTTATACCCATTTCGATTGTAGTTGTCCCGATATTAGTTTTGACCTTGATTTCTGGAACCTTGGTGCCAAGTATCCTATCCAAACCCTTGGGCATTGGCCCGAAAACCTGCCACCTGGTTTTCCAAGAAGTTTGCCTCCTCCTCGAAATTTGAATGCTCCTGCCCCCGTTCTTGTCCCTGAGCTCCCGCTGCATTTACCTCTCTGGCACCAACACCCATGATATGCTTTGTGAGTAGGTCTAATGATGTAGACACGTAGGTCATTCCTGATCACGCTACTCCTCCTTTTGTTAGTCTGTAGTCATACAAATAGCATACGTACCTGCAGCTGCTTCCGCTTCCTTGGTATCCTAGGCCCTATTATTCGTGTCAAGAATAATGGTGGCTTGGTCCCATGATTGACTCATCAACGCTCCTCTTCCACAGTATCAGCTACAACTTTTATATTGTTGTTCAATGACCTATAAAAAATCTCCAACAAACTGTCATCTAGAATTTTATGGTTTGCGTCAATTTCTTTTTAAATCTCAACTAGGTTTCATGAAGTGCCTCTATTTTTAGTTGTCGGAAGTTATAGATATCATCCTTAAGTTGTAGCATCCTGGAGAGTGGGAAGAACCTTTCTAGGAAAGCCTGGTTAAAGTCCATCCAGTTGGTAATGGAGTTGTTGGGCAAGTCTGATAACCATATAGTGACCTCTCCAGAAAGAGAGAAGGGGAAGAGTCTCAACCTTATTGCATCCTGACTTACACCGGGCAACCTGTACGCCTTATATATTCCAATGATGTTCATCAAGTACAATTTGGAATCATCCACTGCATGACTACTAAACATCCCTTTCAGATTCAACAACTATATCATGGTGCTAGTGATGTTGAAATTTGCCCCAGCAGGCAAAGGTGGTGGTGTGATAGCTCCAACTGACTCGACTTCATCAATATCCAGGTCATCCTCATCAAAGAACCGAGGACCATACCTCTAGCCTTTATTTCCCCTTCCATGGTGGCCAATATTTATGACTTCATCCCAAGAATCCTCGGCTTTCAGAAATGCAGCTTGCCTCGCTTCTTCAGCAAGACAGGCCTCTCTTTGCTCAGGGTTCTCCATTCTTCACAATGTTCATTCTAGTTCAAGATCAAGAGGAATTAGGGGGTTTTCGCTTTGTTGAGTACTTGGCATTCACCAAGAGACAACCTGTGGGTATCAAAAACAAAAAGAAAACGTAAATGAGGAAATAACAACTAAAAGTTAAACACAGACAATTAATCTAAACTTAAGTTGTATTCCCCGGCCATGGCGCCACTTTTTGATAACACTCAAACTCACACTCCTGATAAGCATGAAGCAGACATGCAATAAAGAACCCAACAAAGGTTAAGGTCAAACCCACAGGGAATATGGTAAGATATAGACTAATGTAGGTATTTAAGATTTTAGGTATGTTGTCTCCAAAAAGGGGGGTTTATAAAAGTAATTATAAAGCAAGATTGAAAATTGATTGTTGTTTATCAAGCTTTGCAATTAACTAGGGTAAGCATTCCCCATGGGTTCATAACTACTTCGGGTTTACACGCGTGATCTATCCTAATGCTTACTCGTAGAACTGATAATTAGGGTTCATCAAAATGACTGGTTCGTCCCTATTGGATGACTATACTGGATCACCGGGTTAGGTCTTATGAGCGATTTCAATTTAACCATTATCGATTTATTTCAAATTGACTATCCTGCGCCTGCAGCTCAAGTCATACAATGACTCATAAAGAACAAGGATTTGTTGCAATTCTCTTTTCCTAATCTCTACTTCTCTAGGTTTAAGCAAGTAAAGAATTGGGGTAAGACTTAACATTGTGCTTCAATAAGAAACATTAATGATGAAGAGAATACAATACAAGTGTTTAGCATTGGTTTAGAATCACTTTGTGTATCCCTAGTTGTTAATTCACCATGGTTCCCACAACCCTAGTTGTGGAGGTTTTAGCCTCTCATGATTGTAAGATTTTTATTAGGATTCATAGACAAACACATAATTGAATACTTATGTTCTAGACTTGAATTAAAATCCACAACCACTTGTCTCTCAATAAAACTAAATGTTCTACTCTCTTTAATTACATCTAATCGCGTCTCCCTATTGAAAATAACCTAAAAAGTATTTATACAAATAATTGGAACCTTCTTGTAAGTAAACACGGAAACTTCCAGAAACTATCACCGCCTTCACTTATGACTGGTAATAGGATTGTACAGGTCATACCTTGACTCATGCGTTGGCTAGCTGATAATGATCAAACCATACCTCCTACTGAAGTATGAAGCGGATGTTGTCTATAAAGAACCCAACTAGAGGTTGGGGTCGAACCCACAGAAATATGGAAGAGCTAGACTAAAGCCAGTAAGTGAACTTGTTGGGTAGTTACTCCAAATTGGGGGTTCTAAAGAAAACAATAATTAAAAACAACTGTTAAACTTTTGGTTGAAATCAAGAATGAAAGATAACTAGGGTTTATGTTCCCCATGGGTACATAACTGCTTCAGGTACACATATGTGATCTTCATCAATGCTTACTTGTAGAACTGATAACTAAGGTTCATCCAAACGACTGGTTCGTCCCTATTGAATGATGATACTTAATCACTGGGTTAGGTCTCATGAGCAATTGTAAACTAACCGTTATCAATATGTACGAAATTTAACTATCCTATGACCACAACTCAAGTTAATACAATGATCATCATGATCAAGTCTTTGTTGTAATCCTCTTTTTCTAATCTCTACCTATCTAGGCTCAAGCAAGCAAAGAATTCAGCAAGTCCTAACATTGTACACTGTTAAAAAATATTTAAGCATGAAGAGAATACAATACAAGTGTTTTGCATTGGTTTTGAATCACTTTTATGTAACCCTAGCTTGTTAATCCACCATAGTTCCCACAACTCTGGTTATGGAGGTTTTAGCCTCTCATAGTTGCAAGATTGTGATTTGCATTCATAATTAAATACATAAATCAATACTTACAATTATGTATGAGAAAAAAACTTCTTTAAATAAATCAGCAAAGCCCTCAAGAACAAAGTATGAAGATCAAGAGAAAATCAAGAAAATGTTGATCACAAGCCAATCAACTCAATTCTATCTTGTCTCAATGTTTTGTAACTCCTTCCAACGTCTCCTCATGAAAATAAAACATAAAATGTATTTATATAGACATAAAAATCCTTTTTCTAGGCTAACAGGGTGAATTTCTATAACTAGTGTCGCCTGTGCCACGATCGATCCTACGACCCTAGCAGGTTTGTACAGCTCGTACCTGCTTCCGTATGTTCTTAATTGGCTGAAATTTGGCTAAATGGTGGACCTTGGTACAACTCGTACATACTTTTTACGAGTTGTACTTTGCTTCCGTGGTCTGACTCTGAGAATTCTCAATTTTTCTGAAGTTCTTCACGAGTGTGATGGTACGACTTGTACCTTGATGCCACGACTTGTAGTGTCTATTCGTGTTAGGAGTCAGTCTCTTGTGCAAATCTACTGAATCTTTCCACGACTCAATGCTATGACCCGAACAAGCATTGTACGACTTGTAATGAGAGTCGTAGGATGCACTCTTCATAACTAAGCCTTCTGAAATTTTTCACGATCTTCAGTACGACTCGTAGCATCAACCTACGGCTTGTACTTGGACTTACGACTTAAGCCTATTTTCTGCACTTTCAGGCTATCTTTAGCACATTCTTACTCCAACACCTATTTATCCTATAACCAAAGAAAAAGTGCATATGTCCATATAAACATACCTAAGTCCATGTTATTTTCTTAGTTTTGAGCATCGAAAGTGTTGTAAACTCAAAGCACATCAACACCCTCAACTTAAGACTTTTGCATGTTCTCAGGCAAAGAAAAGAAAAACTAAATACAACGCTCAACTAGAAAATAAACCTAGGATACTACCGCCAATACCAAACAAAACTTGCACTATACATTCAACAACTTCTAACCCTTTTTCCATGAACTAACATCAGCTAATGTACTAAAAGCAACCACAAATATGCTAAGAAGGGATCAAGACATGTCATCAAGCTATCAACAGGCAATCAAGTCATCACTGATGCTTTTCACACAGACCAATGGGAAAAGTAAGCATAATCCTTTAACCCTCACAACAAATGAAGTCCCAACTCACAGATATAGTGTCAAATATTGCATGGGACTAAACAAGCGAGACTCTCACTCTCACAAAGAAGTTTCAAGTACTATGTATCAGATACCATAGGCTTTCCCTTATTATCTCTATTTCAGTTTATCAGATGGTCAAATTAGGATCACTATAGGACTTGTTGTGGCTTGTATTGTAGGCTCTAGTGCTGGACATGATAAATATGAGAGATTTATGAGTGACTATCCCTTTCTTGGCACTACATACATTGGCTTCACCATTCACCTATTTCACCCTTTATTCTTTTTCATTTCTTTTTCTCCCTTTTCACCTCTTTTATGTACATTTGTATGGGTATGGTGTATTTTAAACTTTTTCAAGCATTTTATATGCTTTTTTATTTTGAATTTTTTTTCAAGATTTTCAACTTTATCAACTCTTTTTTTTCACACCACACCTCAATTTTTTCTTTTCTTTTTCACACCACACCTCATTTTTAACCTTTTCTGTTTTCTCTCCCTTTTTCTCATTCCCACCATTCATGCCCCCATACTCTATCCACCCTCAACTTAAGCATTTTGTCTATGTTGAGGTTCACAATGTCCAAGGAAGGACTAGGGCCAAAACAAGTTCATTATAAAAAAATGAGTACGGTTCATCGGTTAGTCAAGGAAAAATGATCTATTAAAGGCTCTAAATTGGGATCACGGGAATCATATGATTTTTGTAGGGTTATTTAGGCTAAAAGTGAGCTTAAAAAAAAAGGCCTTTAATCATATCCTAACCAACCATCCTTAGCCTATGCAAAGACCAACTAGACAAGTTCTAGATCTTCAACACAGTATTGAACTACGTATTACACCTCACTCGCTCATGGTACATGACGTATACTCACCATACCTGACTAGTTTAAACATTGCTTAACAAGTCTCGTCATGCTAATAAACTAAATGACATCAAAAGATCCACAGAAATCATGCATGCAGTCAGAAATACATAGCTAATGCATCAAAAATTTTAAACAGGGTCAATTATTTTCAAAAATCCAAAACTAGTGCACTTTCATTGGCTGAGTACTCTTAAGTTATTTCCTAATTAAGCAAAAATCACAAAATAAGAAAAGTAATCCTAAACATGTTGGTTTTACTAGATAGCATGCCCGAGAGAAAATAAACACGGTAAGAAAAACTCTCAGATGAATCTAAAAGTCCCAAAAATCACAAGTACACCCCCTCCCCTTTTTGAAAATTTAGCTTCGCCCCGAAACATGAACTACAAGAACATAGGGAAGGGAATATACCTGTGGGGCTCTAGGAGCTCCATTCATGGGTTGCCTCCCATGCGGCACCTGATTTAACATTGCAACACGACGAAAGTCTCTTGACTACTCAGAATTCGTTAAGTGACTCAGATTCATCCTCTAATGCTGAGATTACACTGTATTCCTTAGGTTGCTGCATTGTCTGGCAGATATTAAAAGTGGCCTCTTCTTTGTTTAGTCTAAACTTCAGCTGGCCAGCCTCCACATCTACTAAGGCCCTCCCAGTCGCAAGGAATGGTCACCCCAAAATAATGGAGACCTCATAATCAACCTCGCAATCCAAAATCACAAAGTCTGTTGGGAATATGAATTTGTCTACCTTCACAAGCACGTCAAACAGGATCCCCACTGGCTTCTTCATAGTTCTGTCGACCATCAGTAGCCGTATAGTGGTCGGTGTGGGGGCTCCTAAGCCCAATTTCTTGAATAATGCCAAGGGCATCAAGTTGATGCTTTCTCCCAGATCACAAAGTGCCCTTGCGAACTTGACATTTCCAATGGTTCAAGGTATAGTGAAAGCACCTGGGTCTTCTTTCTTTTGAGCCAGGACCTGTGTAGCTATGGCACTATAGTGATGTACATTATCTACTGGCTCATAGCTTACAGACCTCTTCTTTGTCACCAAGTCCTTCATAAACTTAGCATATCCCGATATTTGTTCCAATGCCTCAACCAATGATATGTTCACAGATAATTGCTTAAGCATTGACAGGAATTTCTGGAACTTACCATTTTCCACCTTTTTCTTCATTCTTTGGGGGAACGATGGCGGTGGTCGCGAGATAGCTCGGTACAATTGAGTCGCTCCTTGATCAATGTCACGTTCTTTCTCACCTATCGGGGCCTCTAGCAACTCAACATTCTCAAATCTCAGCATTCTTATCATTCTACTCAATTATTCTCTCTTTCTTACGCTCAACTACAACTGAAAAAAGGGGGTCAACTATGGTCTTACCTCTCCTAGTCATCACCACCATGCAGTGGCCATCATTCTTTGGGTTCTGAAAGGTATTTCTAGGTAGTGTACCCTTTTGTCTAAGGTTCAGTGATGCTGATAGTTGCCCAAGCTATTGTTCAATCTGCTTGATGGTGATTGCATGAGATTCCACTCTCTGACACATACTTGATATGTCATCACGGATCTCCTTCAATTGATCATCAGTGGACCTCACCTTTTTCAGCATTTCGGTCATCATGCTCTCTAACTTTGACTGCCCAGCCTCCCCCTCTCATGCATTGGGAGACACATAAACTCCATCCCGATCATTGCGATAGCCATCGTTTCTTCTCCATTCTCCATCGCGCTCACGATCGCGACTCCTGTCTCTGTACCCATTTCAGTTGTAGTTGTCTCTGTATTGGTATCGACCTTGGTTTCTAGAACCTTGGCGCCAATTGTCTTGTCTAGATGCTTGGGAATTGGCTCGAAAACCCACCACCTGGCTGTCTAAAAAATTTGCCTCTTCCTCGAAATCAGAGTGATCTGTCCCCAGCTCCAGTCCTTGTGTGCCCACTACATTTACCTTTTTAGCTATGTACGCATATGAGCCAACTCCTGATTGCGTTCTTCTTCCTTCCTACATTGGTCTGCAATCAAACCAACAACATATGTACCGGCCGTTGCATCTGCCTCCTTGGTATGCCATGCCCTGTTTGTCTTGGTCACCCTTTCAAGGATAGTAGCAGCTTGCTCCCAGTTGTGACTCATCAATGCTCCTCCTACTACCGTGTCTTCCATAACTTTTATGCTATTGTTTAAAGACTTATAAAAAAATTCCAACAAACTGTTATCTGGGATCTTATGATTCGGGCACTTTGTTAACTTCTTCTTGAACCACAGCCAGGTTTCATGAAGTGCCTCAATTTTGAGTTGTCCAAAATTGTAGATCTCATCCTTTAGCTGCAACATTCTAGAGGAAGGGAAAGAATCTCTTGAAAAAGGCCTGCTTGAGTTCCCTCCAGTTGGTTATGGAGTCATTGGGCAACTCCTAACCATAAAGTGGCTTCCCCTGATAGAGAGAAGGGGAAAAGTCTGAGCGTAATGGCATCTTGGATAAATCTGGGCAACCTGTATGCCTTGCATATTCCAATGAAGTTCATCAAGTGCAGGTTGGCGGCATCCACTGCATGAACACTGAACACCCCTTTCATGTTTAACAGTTGAATTATGGTGCTCGTGATGTCGAATTTGGCCCCAGCAGGCAGTGGTGGTTTCACAATTTCTCTAGTTGACCCAACTTCATCAATGTCTGGGTCCTCATCATTGAAGAACAGAGGGACAAGTCTATGACCTCTGTTGCCCCTCCCATGTCGACCAGAATTAACAACCTCATCTTTGGCATCTTCCGCATCCTGAAGTGCAGCTTACAGAGCTAGATCAACTTGCCTAGCTTCTTCAGCTATGCGGGCATCTCTCTGTTCCTGGTTTTCCATTCTGCAATTTCGGGGTTCAACGGAATCAAGGGATTTCCACTACTCCGAGTGCTTAGCATTCACCGGAAAACAACATGTGGGTATCAAAAACAAAAAGAAAATGTAATTAAGGAAATAACTACCAAAAGTCAAATACAAGAAAACAATCTAATCTTAGCCGTATTCCTCGGCAACGGTGCCACTTTTTGATAACGCTCAAACCATCCCTCCTACCGAAGTATGAAGCGAACGTTGTCAATAAGGAACCCAACTAGAGGTTGGGCTCAAACCCACAAGGAATACGAAAGAGCTAGACTAAAGCCTGTAAGTGAACTTGCTAGGTAGTTACTCTAAATTGGGGGTTCTAAAGAAAACAATAATTACAAAAAATTGTTAAAATTTTGGTTGAAATCAAGAGTGGAAGATAACTAGGTTTATGTTCCCCATGGGTTCATAACTACTTCGGGTATACATACGTGATCGTCACTAATGCTTACTTGTCAAACTGATAACTAAGGTTCATCCAAACGACTGGTTCATCCCTATTGAATGACGATACTCAATCATTGGGTCAGGTCTTATCAACGATCGTAAACTAGCCATTATCAATATGTCCCAAATTTAACTATCCTACGACTACAACTCAAGTTGATACAATGATTATCAAGATCAAGGATTTGTTGTAATTCTCTTTTCCTAATCTCTACCTCTCTATGCTCAAGAAAGTAAAGAATTTGGGGAAGTCCTAACGTTGTACACCGTTAAGAAACGTTTAAGCATAAAGAGAATACAATACAAGTGTTTTGCATTTGTTTTGAATCACTTTTATGTAACCCTATCTTGTTAATCCACCATGGTCTCCACAACCCTGGCTATGGAGGTTTAGCATCTCATAGTTGCAAGATTGTGATTTGCATTCATAATTAAATACATAAATCAATACTTACAATTATGTATGAGAGAAAACTTCTTTAAATAAATTAGCAAAATCCTCAAGAACAAAGTATAAAGATACAGAGAAAATCAAGAAAATGTTGATCACAAGCCAATCAACTCAATTCTATCTTGTCTCAATGTTGTCTAACTCCTTCTAACGTCTCCTTATGAAAATAAAACGTAAAACGTATTTATAAAGACATAAAATCCTTTTTCTAGGCTAACAGGGTGAATTTTCGTAACTGGTGCCACTTGTGCCACGATCGATCTTATGACCCGTAGCAGGTTTTTATGGCTCGTACCTGCTTCCCGTATGTTCTTGGCCAGCTGAAATTTGGCTAAGTGTTAGACCTTGGTATGACTCATACATGCTTCCTATGAGTTGTACTGTGCTTCCGTGGTCTGGCTCTAGGAATTCTCAATTTTTCTGAAGTTCTTCACGAGTGTGATGGTACAACTCATACCTTAATGCCACGACCCATACTATCTATCCTTGTCAGGAGTTAGCCTCTTGTGCAAATCTTCTGAATCTTTCCACGACTCAATGCTATAGCTCGTACAAGCATTGTATGACTCGTACTGAGAGTTGTAGGATGCACTCTTCATAACTTATCCTTCTGAAACTTTTCATGATCTTCAATATGGCTCATAGCATCAACCTACGGCTCATACTGAGACTTGTGACTTAAGTCTATTTTCTGCACTTTCAGGCTATCTTTTGCACATTCTTTCTCCAACACCTATTTATCCTGTAACCAAAGAAAAACTGCCTTATATCTATATAAACATACCTAAGTTCATGCTATTTTCTTAGTTTTGAGCGTCGAAAGTGCTGTAAACTCACATCACATCACCGGCTTCTGCTGAATCTAGCTAAGTGTTGACACATGGTACGGCTCGTACCAAGAACCTAAGAGTCGTACAATCTTCCCGTGGCTTAATCTTACACTTGCTGACATTCTCTATTGACTTCCACAGATGGTATGGTACGACTCGTACCTCAATTCCACTAATCCCTGGTTCCTTCTCGTACCTTCAAGTCTACTAGCCTCTTCTTTTTATGGTCTTTTTCACGATTCCTTCGTACGGGTCTTAGTTAGGTCTCACGACTCATGGTTGCCACCCGTACCAAGACACTTGGCTTGTGCAAAACATCCTAGAACATTCGTACGACTGCCATGGTATGGCTAATACCAGAATTGCACTGCTCATACCATGAGCTATAACTTGTATTTGCTTCATAATTTGCTCCTGGACCTTTCCACGACTCTTAGTACGGATCATACCATGATGGTACGGCTCGTACTGAGATTCGTACTAAGCCACTTTTCTACATTTTCTCCATCTTTTGCATAATTGAGCTCCAATATCTATTTTCCCTGAAAACAAATTAAAAGTACATCATATCCATATAAACACTCCTAAGTCCATGCCATTTTCCTCAGTTTTAACCGTCGAAAGTGCTGTAAACTCATAGCACATTAGCTTCCCCTCGCAAGACCTGGTCATGAATCTTACTCAACCTTGCATCCTTAAATTGACTAGACTTAACCTCTTCTAGAAGCAACAATTTAGCTTCTACAATGGCTAGTATTCCGCTTGACTCGGCCAACTCCATCCTTACCAGACTGTTGGCCAATGTCTGAACTTCTCTAGCCATCGGGCACCGGGTAGCTTCCAAATAAGCTAAACATCCCATGCTCACTTCTTTTCAACTCAAGGCATCTGCTACCACATTCTCCTTTTTTGGGTGATAGAATCGTGACACCATAGTCCTTAAGCAGTTATATCCATCTCCATTTTCTTAGATTGAGATCCTTCTGGGAAAACACGTACTACAAACTGCTGGTCTATGAACACCGCACAATGAGACCCATACAAGTAATGCTTCCAGATTTTCAACATGAATACCACCGCTGCCAATTCCAGGTCATGCGTGGGGTAGTTCTTCTTATGCACCTTTAGGTGTCTCGAAGCATAAGCAATGACCTCTCCTTCCTATAACATAACACCCAATCCAGACCGTGAGGAATCACAATAAACTACAAAATCTTTACTTTCTACCGATCGTTCCAGAATAGGTGCCGTGGTTAGTAAGGTTTTTAGCTTTTGGAAGCTCTCTTCATATTCTTCGGACCACTGGAATGGCACATCTTTTTAGGTCAGCATTGTCAACCAAGAGGCAATAGCCGCAAAGCCCTTTACAAACCAGTGGTGATAACTAACTAGTCCCACAAAGCTCTGAACCTCTATCATCGTTGTTGGCCTAGCCAAATTTCGGAGAACTTCCACCTTCTGTGAATCCACCTTAATCCCTTCCTTGGAGACTATATGCCTTAGGAATGACACCGATTCTAGCCAAAACTCATATTTAGTGAACTTTGCATAAAGTTGCTTCTCCTTCAGCAGTCCCAACACAATCTTCAGGTGATTCTCATATTCCTGCTTAGTCTTGAAATACACCAAAATATCATCAATAAAAACAATTACAAAGGAATCAAGGTAGGGTTTGAAAATATCATTCATCGGGCTCGTGAATGCTGTTGGAGCATTAGTCATTCGAAATGACATGACAAGGAACTCGTAATGCCCATACCTAGTATGGAAAGTTGTTTTCAAGATATCCTCAGCATGAATTTTTTAGCTGATGATATCCCCACTTCAAATCGATATTTGAGAAAACTGCTGCCCCCTGCAACTGATCAAACAAGTCATCAATTTGGGGAAGAGGATATTTATTTCAAATGGTTATCTTATTCAATTGACGATAATCAATGCATATCTGCATTCTACCATCTTTCTTCTTCACAAACAACATTGGGGCATCCAATAGAGAGACATTTGGCCTGATAAACCCCTTAATGAGTAGCTCTTGCAACTACTCCTTGAGTTTCCTCAACTCAGCTGGCATCATTTTATGTAAATAGGTCGGATCCCTAGCTCTAAGTATATGTAAAAGTCAATATCGAGGTCTGGAAGCATGCTTAGCAAATCCATAGGAAATACCTCTAATAATTCCCGGACTACCGGTACAGACTCTATGGAGGGACCCTTTGAACTGGTAACCCATATGGATAAGTTGGAAATCCTTGTCCTATAAATTTTCGAGGGCGAATATAGGAGATAAGCTTCTTAGGAGTAGGGCTACAATTCCCTTTCTACTCTAACCTAGAAGATCCTAGATTTGCTATGGTGATTGTCTTAGCATGGCAGTTCAGAATGGCACGGTAAAGAGACAACCAACTCATTACTAGGATAACATCAAAGTCTACCATGTCTAAGATCACCAAGTCTACCCTTGTATCACAACTCGTGAAATCCACCGAGTAAGCATAAAAAACCCTATCCAAAACCACAAAATCCCTGACACAAGTAAAAATATGAATTGGAATATGAAGCACATCACAAACAAACTCCAATCCCATAGAAAAATAAGAAGACACATATGAAAAAGTAGACTCAGGATCAAATAAAAATTCGTAGCCATTCTATCACATACAAGAATGGTACCTGTGATAACTGCATCTAAAGCCTCTACCTCATGTCGATCGGAGAATGCATAGAAGTGAGCCTGATTGTCTGCCTGAAACCCACCCCTATTAGGTTGTGTACCGCTTCTATCAGACTAAGTACCACCCCTTCCTATCTGGACACCCCCTCTACCCAGTTGGGTACCACCTCTAACTGCTGGTTGACTGCCCCACCCAAGCTAGGGGCAATCCTTGATGAATGCACTACTTCCCCTCCCTGTTGGGGCCAGAGTTCGGGGAGCTGGGTGTGGAAAAATCTATCCACCCTGTCCAAACCTGGGACACCATCTACGGATGTGCCCATACTCACCACAATCATGACATACCTTATCAATCATTGTCTTTTGAATAGGAACGGAGGATATAGGGCGAGCCCCAAAGTCTGAGTGAACCATCTAGGTGCTCCCAACTGTATCTGAAGGATGCTAAATGGTCCTTACCAGATCCTTGGCTGATACCAGTATAGCTAACTGAATAGGGCATCCCGAGTAACACTGGGAAAGTGGAGCCCTAACAAAGAACTACCAAAATTACCCACCTTTTGAGCTTTCTTCTCGGCATTCCTTGCGTAACCATCCTGCTCAACCCCCTCTATATTTTTCACAAACTCCACTACTTCTTGGAACATGTTACCTGATGAGACCATCTGAAGAGATGACAACTGAAGGCCCACATTCTCCTAATCTTCTCCTCCTCGGTGGGCAATAACTGTAGGGCATACCTGGATAGTGAGTGAAACCAAGTCTCATAGGCTGCAACTGAGAAGGTTCCCTACTCAATGTTGGTGAACTCATCTCTCCTCTGATCTCGCAGGGTATGAGGCACATATTTCTCCTGAAAAATAGAGTAGAACTGAGTCCAAGTCAATGGAGGTACCCCACCAATCTGCACTCCTGATGTGCTATGAATTTACATCACTTTCGATTCTTAAAACTTAGAAAATATGCATGGTCTTAGGTGTATTTATACAAATATGATGCACTTTTACTTTATTTTCAGGAAAATTATGTATTGGAGTTGAAATGTGCAAAAGAAGAGAAAAAAGTGCTGAAAATGGTGAAATTGTAGATCTTAGTATGAGTCGTACCTTGGAAGTACGAGCCATACATAGCATCCGTGATAAAATTCAGAGGAACTGCATAAGGCACTGGCCGTGTACGACTCTTGGTACGAACCGTTACCATCCTGGTAGTAGTCGTACCATTGAAGTCGTGGAAAATTACAAAAATATTGCACTTTTTTGAGCTCATAGTGCGAATGGAAGATACGAGTTGTGATGACCACATACGACTCGCAACAAAGAGTCGTGGTGAACCTCAGAGAAAATGTGATTGGCAGATCCTAGGGCACGAGGCAGTCATGAGTCATGATATCAAGGTACGCGTTATACTGCAGCACTCATGAAAATATTCAGAGGATGCCCGAATTCATAAGATCAGACCACGATAGGCATTGTACGACTCGTAAGAGCATTGTATGAGTCGGTACCAACTTCCAGGACTTAACCAAATTCAAGGCTGCTGAGCATTGTGCGAGGGGAAACTACAACTCGTAGGTTCGTGGTACGAGTCATAGGATCAGGCAGTGGTAGTTAAATTAGTTTCCCTGCTAATTTAGGAAAAAGTTCTAATTATTTGTATAGTATTTTCTAGGTTATTTTTAGAAATTCAAATCCTACTTCAACTAGGAAAAGGAGTTACAAATCCCAATTCCACTCCATGAAGGAACAAGGAAGACTTACTCTTGGGAACAGAGTTGAGTTACTAGACGTGTGAAGAATTATTTTTGTGAATTTTTATCAAGTTTTGAGAAGCAATTCTTGGGATAAAATTATTGATTTCCTATATTGTTCTTGAGGTTTTTCTTTGATATTTCAAATCTGATTTCCTTCCAATTATTGCTGTAGGTATTTAATTATGTGTTTTTCTATGAATGAGAATTATAATCTTACAATCAAGATAGACTAAAACCTCCACAACTAGGGGTTGTGAGACCCATGGCGGATTAATAAATTAGGGTTGCACAAAAGTGATTTAAAACTAATGTGAAAAGCTTGTATTGTATTCTCTTCATGTTTAAATGTTCTTAATAGTGTACAACTTTAGGACTTGCCCGAATTCTTTACTTGCTTGAACCTCGAGAAGTAGAGATCAGAAAAAGAGAATTACGACAAAACCTTGGTCTTTATAAATTATTGTACTAACTTGAGTTGTGGTCACAAGATAGTTAAATTTGGAATATATTGATAAAGGTTAGTTTGAAATCACTCATGAGACCTGACCCGGTGATTGAATATAGTCATCCAGTAGGGACGAACCAGTCATTTGGATGAACCCTAGTTATCAGTTCTACAAGTAAGCATTGGGATTGGTCACGTGTGTATACCCGAAGTAGTTATGAACCCATGGGGAACACTTACCCTAATTGTTTGCAATTCTTGATTTAAATCACAATCATAATCTTTTTTTTAATATTGTTTTCTTTAAACCCCCCAATTTTGGAGATAACTCACCAAAAATTTCACTTACTGGCATTAGTATAGATCTTATCCTATTCCCTATGCGTTCGACCCCAACCTGTTAGTTGTATTCTTTATTGATAACGTTTCGCTTCATACTTTGTCAGGAAGTGTGAGTTTGAGCGTTTTCAAAAAGTAGTACCATTGCTAGGGAATACGACTTAAGATTAGATTATTTGCTTGTGTTTAACTTTTGATTGTTATTTCCTCTTTTATTTTTTTGTTTGTGTTGTTTTGTCTCATCAAGGGCATCTCTTGGCAAAGCCAAGCATTTAAGACAGTGGAGGATGAATCTGAGTTTCTTGATGAATTCTTAATAATTAAGAGATTTGTGTTGTGCTACGACATTAAATCAAACGTTGTATGGGAGGCAACCCATGAATGGATGGTGATGTCTCAGTAGCCACAGGTAGTCCCTGTCCTAGTTTTTCCATTCTTGATTGCTTTGGGGACAAGCATATTTTTAGGGGAGGTGCACTTGTTTTTGGGATTCATCCGAGGGTTTTTCTTGCCGTATTTATTTTTCCTTAGGAATGCCATCTAGTAGAACCGGCATGTTTAGGATTTTATTTTTGTGATTTTTGTTTAATTAGAAAGTAACTTAGGATTACTCAGCCAATACATTGCACTAGTTTTGATATTTTAAAAAATTGACCCTGTTTAAAAAGTTTTGATGATTAGCTGTGTACTTGTGATTGTATACATGATTTCTATGGATCTTTTTATGTCATTCAGTATATTAACATGTGTAGTTTTTGTTAAGCCACGAATAAACTGGACAGGTAGAGTAAATGCAAGTCATGTACCATAAGTGAGTGAGATCTGATACTTAGTTCAATGCTGTGTAGATGATCTAGAACTTGCCCGGTTGGTCTTTGCATACGTTTTAGGATGGTTGGTTAGGAAAGGATCATAAGCAGTTCTTGTTTAGCCCATTTTTAGCTTAAATAACCCTACCAAAATAATATGATTCCCTTGATCCAAATTTTTGAGCCTTAAATACCATTTTTCTTTGATTAACCAATTAACCGCACCCATTTTTTACAATGAACATATTTTGGCCCTAGTCCCTCCTTGGACATTGTGAACCTCAACATAGGTAAAATGCCTAAGTTGAGGGTGGCTAGGGTAGGGTACATAAATAGTGAGAAGGTGAAAAAGGGAGAGAAAATAAAAAAAGGTGAAAAAAAGGTGAGTGTAACCAAAGAAAAAGAAAATGAAAAGAAAATTCGAAAAGAGAATGAATGTTTGAAAACAAACCATACCCATGGAATTGCATAAAAATGGTTAAAATGGAGGAAAAAGTTGAAAAAGCAAAAAGGGTGAAATAAGTGAGAAGTGGAGCCACATGTATGTAGTGCCAAGTAGAGTTTTAGTCACTAAAACTTCCATATTTACCATACCCATCCCGAACCCTACATTACAAGCTCAATAAAGTCCATAGTGATACTAGCCTGACTGTCCAAAGAGTCGAAGTATAGAAAATAAGGGCAAGCCTATAGTATCCGATATGCAGTATTTGAAACTTTCTTGTGAGGGTGAGAGTCTTACTTAGGTAGTCCCATGTTTCACATTTTTCTATATCTGTGAGTGGAGGACTTTATTTGCTGTGAGGGTCCATGATTTGTGTTTTATTATGCCAGTTGTCTAAGCATTGGTGACGAATTGACTATCCTCTAATAGTTAGATGACATATCTTGATCCTTGTTTATCATGGTTTGTGGTCACTTGAGATGCATAGCCGATTTAGTTTACATGGGGAAGGGTCAAAAGATTTTTGAGTTTATAGTGCAAATTTTGATTGATGCTGGCTGTGTATTCTAGGTTTATTTTCTAGTTAAGCATCATTTTTAGTTTTTATTTTTTTTGTCTGAGGACAGGCAACAATCTTAAGTTGAGGGTGTTGATGTGCTGTGAATTTACAACACTTTCGACTCTTAAAACTTAGAAAATATGCATGGTCTTAGGTGTGTTTATACATATATGATGCACTTTTACTTTATTTTCAGGAAAATTATGTATTGGAGTTGAAATGTACAAAATAAGAGAAGAAAGTGCTAAAAATGGTGAAATTGCAAATCTTAGTATGAGTCGTACCTTGGAAGTACGAGCCGTACATAGCATCTGTGATAAAATTTAGAGGAATTGTATAAGGAACTGCATAAGGCACTGGCGTGTACCATCTAGTTAGGGTTAAGGATGCTACGTTTGAAACCTGACTATCCAGTCAGTTCCTATAGTATGTGAGTATCCAAAAGTGTTCCCAAATGATCTACTGAGAATCCCTCCTGAGCGGGAGATTGATTTTGGTATTGACCTTCTTCTCGATACATAGCCTATATCTATTCCTCCTTACAGAATGGCTCCAGCTGAGCTAAACGAGTTGAAGGACCAGTTGAAAGACCTCTTAGACAAGGGATTCATCAGACCTAGAAAATCCCCGTAGGGTATACCAGTTCTCTTTGTCTGCAAGAAAGATGGTTCTCTTCGTATGTGCATTGATTATCGACAATTGAACAAGATCACCATCAAGAACAGGTATCCTCTTCCTAGGATTGATGATTTGTTTGACCAGCTTCAAGGTGCTAAGTGCTTTTTAAAGATAGATCTCAGATTCGAGTACCATCAACTCAGGGTTCGGGAGAGCGATATTTCGATGACAGTGTTCAGGACTTGGTATGGTCATTACGAGTTTTTAGTTATGTCTTTTGGACTAACGAATGCTTCTGCAGCTTTTATGGATTTGATGAACAGGGTGTTCAAGCCGTACTTGGATATGTTCATGATTGTGTTCGTAGATGACATCCTTATATACTCTCGGAGCGAGGAGGAGCATGCCGCTCATTTGAGGGTGGTGCTACAGACTCTTAAGGATCGCTGGTTATATGCTAAATTTAATAAATGTGAGTTTTGGTTGAACTCAGTGGTATTTTTGGGTCATGTGGTGTCAAATAAAGGTGTACAGGTAGACTCACAAAAGATAGAAGCGGTGAAGAGTTGGCTTAGACCGGTGAACCCTTCAGATATTAGGAGTTTCTTGGGTTTAGCCGGGTATCATCAGCGATTTATTGAAGGGTTTTTATCTATTGCAACACCGTTGACCAAATTGACCCAAAAGAAAGTGAAATTCTAACAGTAGAAGGCTTGTGAGAAGACTTCTAGGAGTTGAAGACTCGACCCACCTCAACACCGGTGTTGACCCTACATGAGGGTAAAGATGGGTTTGTGGTATATTGCGATGCTTCAATGATAGGCCTTGGTTGTCTTGATGCAACATGGTAAGGTTATAGCATATGCTTCTAGGCAGCTGAAGGTTCATGAAAAGAATTACCCGACTCATGATCTTGAATTGGCGGTGGTAGTATTTTCCTTGAAGATTTAGAGACACAATTTGTACGGGATCCATGTAGATGTGTTTACAGACCAGAAAAGCCTACAATATGTGTTTAGCCAGAAGGATCTAAATCTATGTTAAAGGAGGTGGTTGGAGTTACTCAAGGATTATGATATAAGTGTCCTTTACCATCTGGGCAAGGCGAATATGGTAGAAGACGCTCTTAGTAGGATTTTTATGGAGAGTGTGTTCCATGTAGATAAAGGGAGGAAGGAGCTAGTGAAGGATGTGCATTGGCTTACACAGTTGGGAGTTCGTTTAGTTGACTTGATTGATGGTGGTGTTATTATTCAGAAACGGATTAGAATCATCCTTGGTAACTAACGTAAAGTCTAGATAAGATAAGGACCCTATTTTGGGAAAATTAAAAGAAGCTATTCAGAATCAGAAGGTTGAGGTCTTCTCCAAAGGGGGAGATGGTTTGCTCCGATATCAGGTTTGCTTATGTATTCTAGAAGTTGATGATTTGAGAGATAGGATGTCGCATGAGGTTCATGGTTCTAGATACTCTATACATCCAGGTGCCACCAAGATGTACCGTGACCTACGGGAAGTCCATGAAAAAGGACATTGCAGAATTTGTGGCTAAGTGTTCAAAATGTCAACAGATGAAAGTTGAGCATCAAAGACCGAGAGGTGTGCTTCAAGACATCAGTATTCCTACTTGGAAGTAGGAGGAGATCAATATGGACTTCATCATAGGGTTGCCTCGCACTCATCGACAGTATGACTCTATTTGGGTGGTCATCGACAGGTTGGCCAAAGAAGCTCATTTTCTACCAGTCAAAACCACCGATTCCACGGAGGGTTATGCTAAATTATATATTCCAGTGTTAGTTCGGTTGCATGGAGTGCCATTTCCCATCATATCAGATAGAGGTACTCAGTTTACCTCCCAATTTTGGAGATCATTTCAAAAGGGACTTGGTACTCAAGTCAAGCTTAGCACAGAGTTTCATGTGCAAATCGATGGTCAAGCGGAGCAGACTATTTAGACTCTCGAGGACATGTTGAGAGCGTGTGTGATTGACTTCAAGGGTAGTTGGGATGACCATTTGCCTCTCATTGAGTTTGCGTATCACAAAAACTACTATTCTAGCATTCAGATGGCTCCGTTTGAGGCTCTCTAAGGGAGGATATGCAGATCACCTATTGGTTGGTTTGAAGTCAGTGAAGCTGCAGTCATAGGACCAGATTCAGTCCATGAGGCCATGGAGAAAGTTTTGCTTATAAGGGGCAAGTTAAAAACAGCTCAGAGTCACCAAAAGTCCTATGCAGATGTGAGGAGGAGAGAACTTGAGTTTGAAGTCGATGATTGGGTGTTTTTGAAGGTATCTCCCATGAATGGAGAGATGAGATTTGGAAAGAAAAGGAAACTCAGCCCCCATTATGTTGGTCCATACCGGATTGTGAAAAGGGTTGGCAAGGTAGCATATGAATTGGAGTTTCCCTTAGAACTAGATTCAGTCCATCCAGTTTTCCATATATAACTCTTAAAGAAGTGTTTGGGTGATCCAGCTATAGTTGTTCTAGTGGACAGTGTCGGTGTGAAACACAACCTTAGTTATGAAGAGGTTCCGGTGGAGATACTGGATCGATAAGTTCGTAAGTTAAGGAACAAAGAACTAGCTTCAGTTAAGGTTTTATGGAGGAATCAGCATGTTGAGGGAGCTACGTGGGATGCCGAAGCAGATATGATGGATAAATACCCGCATTTCTTCTCTTCCGGCTCAGTTTCAGCTTGAGGTATTAGTTTCCTCCTTAATACTCTATTCAGTTTCACATTCAGCTCATGTACCTTCGTTTCTTTCATGTAAATGGATGTATGTGTGGTTCAAGAATTTAGTACAAACATGTAGTTCAAATCAGAGTCAGTCACTCCGTAGGCCTTGTTCATGCTGGTAAGCGAGGGAGGATGACGTAAAGGGATAATGCCTCCTTATACTAATATAGTCCAGTTTATAGCATGTATGTTAAGTATTTGAGTATGATGATTGCATTCCTCTGCCTTTCTGTATGATTTTCAACATTCATGTACGAATGTTCCCAAGCGGGAGACATTGTAATACCCCAAAAAATTTAAGATTAGACCCGAGAGTTGAAACGGAAAAAATAAGAATTTCTGCACCTGGTCATAGAATGAGTCGTCCAGTGATCGATCAGGAACCCCACGAGTAGTTAAGTAACCCATGGGGAGAGGCTGGGACTTGTTGGAAATTTTTGGTTTTTGGGTGACACAGCCCACGAGTCGTAGTCAGTATCACAAATTGTAATGTCAGTCATGGTCAAGGATGATGTGAAGGAAGAAGAAAAATGGAAAGTGCACCTAACTTGTCATTACCACAACTCATCGGGTACACCACGAGTCATGGTGTCGCTCGTGCTGACCCCCAGGTGATTTTTGGCAATGAAGAGGACGGGAGGTGACCACGAGTCATGGTCACCAGTAATGACCCATTAAGTCCCTCATGGTAACCTTCGGTAGATTCTTGGTAGTGTTCATGACGAATGCAGACCACAAGTCGTGGCCAGGGACAACGACTCGTCCAATCCCTCATTGGGACTGGCAGTCTATTTTTCCCTGTGAGTTTATAAAGGGCTTTTCCGTAATTTCTAAGTTCCTAAGGCCTAAACTACGCCGTTTTAAACTCAGTTAGAAGGGTTTTAAGAGATTTAAACCTATCCTAAGCCTTACCATTCCATGTATGCAAGACTAGAAGGCTATTTGGGGTGATCAAGGCTAGAAAGCATCAATTCTTCTTCAAATCCCTTTGGGTGTTCAAGGAAGAGAGTAAAATCAACTTACCCAGGTATGTGAGGCTATGAATGAGAGTCTCATTTACTCTCATGCCCTGAAATCTTCTCAAATCTCATGAATTTCAATTCTAAAAGTCAAGTTTCATGATCCATGAGGTTTATGCCAATTCTTGTGAAATTCGATATGATCTATCAATGGGTCAATCTTCTTCATGTATTAAATTATGTTTTATGATCTATGTGCAGATTTTATGACTATTTTGAATATAAATTTATAAATTTGAGTTTAAATCCAATTATTCCCAATTATGTATGATTTCATGAGAAGTCAAGTTATGATTTCGTTATGATCTTGATCTAAATTATCCCAACTATGATTTCAGCTTTATGATATGATTTCTCTCAAGTACTTATCATGGATTTATGAAATATCAAGTATATACATGTTTTACAAGTATTCATGATTTTCATGATTTATGGATTTATGATTATGGCCGACTCACGGGCCTTATTCATGGCTAGTTCATGAATTACGAGCATGCTTATGATTAAGATGATTTAACTACCCCGTGAATATCATGTATGTTTTCCTATTATTCTATGAGAACTATATATCTTTTGGGAGTAATATTTAACACCGAGTAGACTCGGGGTCCAAGCATACCCAGAGTCTCAGAACTACACGCCAATGTAGCCATGATGGGACCTCCTTTGCGGCCGTCTCTTTTGCTTGAATGGGCCTTTCATGAGTGATATCACACCTCTTTTCATGGTTCTACCCTCGGCAAGGTACAAACACTCTCCTGACTAGGGGGTTTACAGGTCGGACTCCATGTGTGCTCATATGGGGTATGTGGGTTATAAGAATCTCCCAATATTCCTCATGATTTATGCATGGTTATGATTATGTACTTTGGATCAAGTCATATTTAATAAATCTTTTCTCTCATGATTATGAATTTTATTGATTTATGGAAGTATTGAAAACCTTGAGCCCTTATGTTTACATTATGATATTTACGTTATGATTATATTATCATACTTTTATGAACTCTTGTGTATTTTAACTGTCTATTTTACTTACCTTGCATACTCGGTACATTCCAAGTACTGACCGCATACTCTATGTTGTATCGTTTTATGATACAAGCTCCGATATCCAGGCTCAGTCCCGCGATTAGTCAGATTCCCAGAGTTAGCTTTCCTCAGCCTTAGTTGGTGAGTCCTCATCTTGCGAGAGCCCTTCTTATAAGTTGTATGTCGTATTTTCAGTTTTTAGATTTTAGTGAGTTAGTTGTGGTTTTGGCCCATCAACTCATTAGTGTTAGAGGCTTTTTCGGACATAGTTTGTATTTAGCTCTAGACTTATGTACATATTAAGATGTTATGTTTTGCTTTGATTTCTGTTATGTTACTTATGATTAACTTCCACTTAATTATGATTGAGTTAGATGTCTGTTCATGCCATGGGTTGACTTGGAGCCTCTCGTGGTTTCTTGTCCCGTGTCTCGATCTGGCCCTATGATCGGGTCGTGACATTATATAAAGTTTAATTCTTTATAAACCATAACCTACCTCGATTGCAGGGTAAGAGAAATCAGCTACTCTGCAGGAGCCTTGACTTTTCTCAAAGCCTCAGAACATTTGAAATCTACAACAACAATCATAGAGTATTTTATTATTTATTCCTCAAATAAGGGTCTTGGTAAGTGAAAATCCCCCAATTCTACCTGTTAGTACGGCTTAATTCGTTACCCATGAATTAGTTTATCATGTTCTACCCTCCCAATGATCATTCCAACCCAACTCATGGAGTTTCTACTCCCTTAACCCTTTTAAAGTAGTTTTTAATGTTAAAGGTCCAAGCCTTATGACTTGTAGGTCTCAAATTATCGTACAGATAAAATAATACATTCACATTCTCCCTAGAAAGTGCTAATTACTTAGTTCTAAGCCTAGGAATCAACACCTATCGATACCCATTCCTCCTGCCCTAGTATTCAGTGCTAGGGCTCTTAATTAGAGTCTCGCTAGCAAGGATCATCCCTTCAATTATAAGATGTTAGGGAATCGAAAGATAAAACTAATAAGAAATGATTATTACCTTGGAAAGATGAAACACTTCTACCCTTGAGAAGTCGCCCCCAAGCTCTTCAGGTTTCGTGCCTTAGAATAATGACGTGGAAATCTAGAAATTTCACTTAAAACCTACTTACTGCCCCTCCATAGTCCGTTGTCGCGGTCACAACTCTGCTTCAGCAGAGTCGTTACAGCGAACCTCTGACCGTCACAACGGTCTCACTACAGAGGTTTCCTCGTGCTGCAACAGTTTCCCTTAACCAGTAGCTCATACTACACTGCACACATAACATAGCTCCAACCCCATGTTTGACTATCATTCACCCAACACTTTTTCCCGGCATAACTAGGTGAGAAGAGGGTGTTCTAGACTTATTTCTCATAACAACGGACAAGTCGCTACATGTATCCAGCCCAACGTGACCCACGTGGCTCACCCGCACGATTTTTCTCAGCTTTGGTAGCTATTGGTTTGCCAACCATGTAGTCACCCACGTGACTCACCCATGCAGCTAACCACTCAATCTCCCTCAGGTTTTGTAGTTACTAGTTATCCACCAACGTTACCACCCACATAGCTGCTGCTGGAAAACATAGTCTACAATCTCACCCATGTTGGCAACCCATAACGACCACCCATAAATTTTCAACCGCAGCAATCTCATACAAGTTTTTTGGTATGAATCTTGATTCAATAATTTCTTATCCGTCTAATTATATCTTTTTTACTTCGAAACTCAATTGTAATTATTAGTTGTCCCTACTAGGTATTATCTAGTTCTTTGTGAATGATTTTCTTTCGTGCCAATTCATTTTGTGTGCTTTTATCATTTTACTTTGTTGTTAACTTCTTGGCTCAAATATGTCAGAATTTTTTGAGTCGTCTGTTGTTCAAATAGATAAGAATATGTTCTAACAAAGAGTGTCAATTACACACCTTGTGAAACACCAGATTAAACAAGACTCAACATCGACTGAGCTAATTGTGAGATCACTCAAAGAATTGTAAAATTGAGCAACTTATAAGGTTGTTTTCTAACTACTAACTCATTTTCTTGTTTTGTTGAGTGTTTCTTTAAATAGTTATCATGGAGAAAGAAGGAGATACCCGAGTTCCTATCAATGACCAACACTTGAGAATGTGACGAGGGCAATGACTGATATAACTAAAAGGATGAGGATAGGGAAAAATGGTATAAGGGAGATGTAACCTGTAGTCTTCCATGAGGGACATACAAATGGATTCACTCATCAATAATTATCTCCCACATTGACACCATCTCGATAAACAACTACCCCACCCTCTCTTAGATCCAATCCATATATTCTTCCTACTGACCAAACCCTCCAATCCAACCCCACCACCCTAAATTAAGGATCCAAAGTAAAATGATCCACAAAAAGTCCTTGAAAAGTATGAAGACAACTATATAGAACAAACTGGGAGACTAGGGATGCAAGGGTCTCTTCAAGGTAGTAGAAGGTATAATGCAAATGACATGCGAGGGGAGAGACATGGAGGTCATCAAAATCATGGAAATCAAGAGTAAAATCATGGGCATGACCGACATGGGGGAGAGGGAAATTTTGGAGGTCATGATCACAGGATCAACTCCATCAAGACCATCTTTTCCATCTTCAAAGGGAATAATAATCCACAAGAGTACCTCAATTGGAAAATGCAATGTGATAGAATATTTCAAACCAATTAGATGAATGACGTTAAGAAATCTACATATAATTAGGGTTTTCCTCAACATAGCTAGAATCTAGAGTAGGATCTAGGAGAGATCATATTGAAGTCGTTCCTTCAAGGAAGATTTTGAAGGAAATGACGAGAAGAAAGTACATTCCTAAGCGCTATTGACAAGATCAACTCAAGAATATCTACACTTTATAAGAAGGGCTCAAGAGTGTAGAAGAGTACTATGATGAGTTCTAAAATTTGAAAATGAGGATTGACTTTGTTGAGGAAGAATCCTATGCCACTATCCAATTTAGGAGATAGTTTGAAAAAAGTCATTACTCTACAAATGAGGCTGCACAAATATAAATCTTTATATGAAACGACTAAAGCATTTATTGGGGTGGAAAGAGGGCTCAATGAGGATAAGCTAGTCAAACCAAAGGGGTTCTCAAACTCATGGAGTAAGGGAAAAGACTGTACATAATTCTTCTTAAATTGTCCTAAGAATAAAATACAAAGCAAGATTTCAAGGAGCTATTTTAGAAGAAGCCTCATCAAAATAGGAGTGCTCCAAAGAATATGCCAAAATGAGGAGGCAACAAGCCTATACTATAATTTAGATGTCAAGGTTGGAGCCATGATGAGTAAATATACTAATTAGAAAAAAGGCCCCCAAAATCACCCAAATGCTTACAACCTACCTTGGCTGAAACTAGAGAGAAAACCTCCCCAAACCTTCACCCCTTTAATAGAAAGTCGGAAAAAACTTTTTGAGTGTTCAAAAGTAGTCGGGCTAATACAGACCTTGGATCCATAATCTATCAATACAACATCAAGGTTCTTCAAACCCGACCAATATTGTGCGTAACATTTGGAAGAATCCAGACACGCTATTGAGGACTACATTAATTTAAAACATAAGATTCAATACCTTATTGATTAGAAGGTTATCACCCTAAAAATGGCAACATCTAATGTCAATAATATTCCTTTCCCAAAACCATGGAGGAGTAATTATCAACATGATTGAAATAGAAAGAGATTGGTGTGTAAGTAGGGCTTCGATTAAGGTCAATACCCATTCTCTCAATAAAGTAGTAGCTTCCTTAAGCATAAACAAGAAGCCAAAATTTATGATGATGACCACACCTTATCAAGCATTTGATTTGGTAGCCGAAGATGGTCTCCCCATGACCAAGAAGGAAAGAAACAGCTCCCGCACATGGCATGACCCGCTGTGGGAGGTACTATACTCCAAAAGAATTACTTCAGGGGATAAAGAATGTCAGAAGAAGTCAATTACAGGATGAGGATAAAGAGTTTTGGCGAAGGACGTAGCCAAAAGAATATTCTATCGTGTTTTTGATACTCTTAGGAGGGGAGAATCTTCCGTTCCTTGCTCCTTTCTTACTCTTCCGAGAATGGCTGAAAACTTAGAGAAAACCCCGACCCAGATTTCTATATGGGCTTTATTAATGATTTTTTATATCGTAGACAAGCATTTTTAAAGGTACTTAGCGAAGCGTATGTGCCAGTAGGAACAAGTAGCGATAATTTGGCTATTATGGTGAGCATAGATTTTGAAATTCACCGAATCTCTTTTAGTAGAGATGAGTTACCCTTTGAGGGGGATGTGCACAACAAAGCTCTATATGCCACATATAAATATCAAAGTAATATTACGGGCTGAGTTCCTATAGATGATAGATCAAGACTTAATTTATCCTGTGTCAACACTTACACAACAGGGTTACGATTTAGGGAAAATACAATAGAGCTGCATAAATTTGAAATCATTCAATGGAGGACTAAGAGATACAATTGCAGAGATTGACCTATGCATTCAAATAGGATCCACTGAGTTTAATGTTGAGTTCCAATCATGGATATAGCCATGAGTAATAATTTATTATTGAAAAGACCATAGATTTATATGGCTGAAGCAGTGCTATTAAATTTTCTGTGATGACCCGCCTGTCATTACAAGTGGAAAATAAGTCAGAACACCCCTCTCTAGGCTAAGTTGTTAGTGTGAAGGTATTGAGTAAGTGTTAGTGAGATTTTGAAGTTGGGGGATGGTTTGTGTGCAAGAAATAGGGGCTACTGGTCATGGGGGACCATCGCAGGGGAAGGATGACTGCTGCAGTGAGAAATGGTCAGAGGCTCGCTGTAATGGACCAAGAGATACTCCATCAAATCCATTGTGACGGCGTCTTGGGTGCTATAGCAGGTCCGATGCAGCGAAAAATGTGACCACTGCAGTGGATGAGGAAAATCAATAAGTGGGTCTTAAGTGGAATTTCGGGGGTTTACCCCATTATTACAAAACACAAAACTATGAGAACTCAGAGAGAATTCTCCAAGTGCAGAGTAGTTTTTCTTATCAAATGTAAGAATCTTAGCTAATTCTCTTTACTTTGTGCCCTAACCCCATAAAAGGGAAAGGGGGACCTGTAATGGCGGAAATTCTAGGTTGATAAAACCTATAACTATGAGAGTAGGAGAATTAGTTCGGTGTTGAAGGTTGTCGATTCTTAGGTCTATAAGCATTTAAATATTACTCCCTAGGGTGAATGTGATGGTGTTAGTTCATCTTTGCTAAAATTGGAGACTGAGGGTTTAGTAGAAGTGAGGAATTTAGTGTTAAAATTGTTTTAAAGAGGGTTGGGGAGTAGAAACCCATGAAATGTGGAGAGTTGGGCCGGGGTTGAATTTCCAAAATCCTTATTCCCAAAATAGTCTATTGAGATTATCCGTTAATCTTTTGTTCTAAATTTTGAACATTCGGAAGCACTGAGGAAAGGAAAGACTCAGCGAAGTAATTGTGATTCAAATCTTTCAATCGAGGTAGGTTATGGTTTAGAATGAGTTAGACTTTGAATAATAACTTGTATTGTGTGGAATGACTATACGTGAATTTTGTCTCTAGACATTGCTTGTGGGTGTAACCCTTCTGTTGAATTCTATTGTTTAATAATTTTGCTATGAAATAGTTATTTGTGTGATGTGGAATTTGATGCTAAGATTTATTATTATTTTCTATATTGTCCGAGCATGACTCTTGAGTTGTGAGAATATTTTAGTTGAGGGAGGTAGATGAGGCCTCCCAAGGGCCAAATAAACTGACTAAGTGGTACAATACTGAGATGTGTGAAATAAAAGTGGATAACATGATTGTCCTGAGATGAGTGGTTCACGCCCAAGAGAGCATCTAGGCGAGCAATGATGGATGAGTGGTTCGTATCCAAGGGGAGCATCCAGATGAGCAGATGAGTGGGAGTGGGTACCACGCATGTACAGTACATAGATTTCTAGAGTTCCTTGCAAGGTCATGACTGGGAGGGCAGAGGTTTGTGACAGAGGTTTGTGACTGGGAGGGCAGAGGTTTGGAGTGTTCATGGTGATGTGACAGAGGTTTGTGCCCAGCATATCACCAATTGTTACATTGTCTGACTAAATATAAAGAAATAAAATTGGTCTGAGAATGTGAGAACTCGAATGAGCTAAGCTTATGGTCATGTATTTTATATGTCATGCTCACCCTGTACCGCACTTGATCGAGGACACCCTGCCACATGATAATTGATGTTACCCAAGTTCATGCAAGTGCACATGGTCGTCAAATAATATAGGAAAATGAAGTCCCGATTATCGATCCCACAGATACTTGACAGATTAATTCTTGAAGATTATTATCTTATTTCACTATTCTAAGAAACAAAAATAAGAATGGGGAATGGTTTGGATATTTAAACTACTAAACTTGAAAAGTAAATTAAATAATTAGTTGAACATGATTTCGCAAATATTTTTACATTAAATGATGATAGAATCTAGGGCAATGGCAATTTCGCTTCAGGTCGAGTTTTCAAGACTTGTAGCTAGATTAATTCTTCCTAAGGTTGCTAGTTGCAAGTTATTATCCGATTTCTTGCCACTCTACCGAGCATCCATGAACTATCTCATGAACCCTAACGCCTATATATTTATGGTCGCAGGAGAAACATGAAATGACGATTATGACTACTTATATGTCAAGTAAACAAGGTTGAAGGGTATATCCCTATCCTCATCAACAACTTCTAACCTTTCAACCAATGGCCAAATGATTTTTGAATTCCTATTTTATATTTACTTTTAAACCTTTTAGTTTCCTCTCCCAAGTTCAACCAAAAGCCAACATATTTATCCGAAAGGTGATCAACCTAACGAATAAGCAACTAACATAAGTAATTATAAATAACTTTTAATGAAGAATCAAAACTAACATAATCAATCTTTCAAACTTCAACCATAGCTATGCCAAAACCCTAGAATGGGCATTTAGCCACTCATAGACAAGTGGGAAAACAAAGACATCATCATTCGAAGCATAAAAATGATAGAGAAAAGAAGAAACTTTAAGTTATGAACTTTTCTCTCCTCCAAAGATACTTTACAACCTTACTACGATTAAAAAAAATGATGTTTGATGGCTAACAAACGACCTAGATGTTCTATTTATAAGAGATCCCTCAAATAATGCTTTTCTCCCAAGTAATTAGCTCCAAAATTAGCAAAATCCATCCCAGAAGAGGTCTGGCACGCCACACCCTCAGTAGCCCCAGGTTGGGCTTCAATTTCTTCTGAAGTTTGGCTCTAGGTGCTCCACTCCAGCCAATGTACCAAGGAGTTAGTCAAATTTCTGAACGTCTAGATCCTCCGGGCGCCCCACGCCACTCAAAGCATCAGAGTGTTAATTAGATTTCTCAGCATTTGAATCCTTCTGTGTGCCACTCCATCCAAAGCACCAGAATGTTGGAAAAATTTCCTAAGTCTGGGATGCTTCTGGCGCGCCACACCATCCATTTCGCCAAGGCGTTAATCAAATTCTCCTCTAATGTTCAGGACCTGGCCCGCCATGACACCCATAGCAGTAACTTTGATGCATATTTCTCTGAAGATTAGGGGTTGGCATGCCACGCCAGCCATAGCACCAGGCTAGTTTTTAGAACTATTCATTCTTCACACCATGGGTTATTTTTTAGTCCTTTTTCCTCGATTTCCTGGTCAAAACATCTAACATCATTTGTTAGCTTACAAAACACTCAAACACATAAATTCATGAATTTCATAAGGATTATGAACTCAAAACAAGGTAAAAGATGGGTATAAACATGGCAAATGGGCATTGAAGTATGCCCAACATCACTTTCCCACACTTAAACCATTGTTCGTCCTCGAACAATCCTCAATTACGTGCATAAACTCATCTTTTACTACCATTTGGTACCTCTATCAACTCTTACTCAAACAACTAGCGTAAAGCATATGATTAAGTGATTCATCAACTTAAACAATTCTCATCAAGCACATGCAGAGTTTTTCACATTCAACAATGCACAACTTCTATAACTGACTCATTTTTTCAAAACAGGGCCAACATGATTAGGTATGAAATATGCAACAAAAAGTACACTGACTTGGACATCTTGTGCTCCTCACTTTTAGTGATGTTCCTATTTCAAATCATCAATGCAAAGTATGGAACATAATATGCAAGGCATACTCACACTCACACATAATGTATCATATATATGTCACATACCATAAATTTTCCCTTCATGTACATTTATACTACTTCATTGTTTCAAGAGGTTAAGAGCACAAGGACTTTTCTTGGTTGTAAAGTCGCTGAGGGATGGGTAGGAATGATTTTTCTTTGATAGTGACTATCTATCTAAGCACTTTTAAGATATTTTTCATCTTTCTTGTCCACCATTTTCTCCTTATTGTTCACCTTCCACTTCACTCACCTTTTTCTTTCCATTTCATGCCCCTTTTTCACTACTTTACTGCTAGATTCTACTTGTAGAATCAATAAGAATATTCACTACTAAACTTTTTTCCTTCATTTTTCTAGCAGCAAGTATACAACATATTTTGTGGGCACCCCTTCTTCCTACTTTCTCTTCTTACTATCCACACATTTTTCTTTCTTTCCTTTCCCTTAACATTATACATTGACAAACTTTCACTCTCAAGTCTCAAAGTGCCTAAGACTATTTTGGATCAACAATTCTGGAGGTCACACAACAAAAGAAAAGTAGGCTACTTTTGTGGCTAAAAAAAGAATAAGGCTTATGTTTCAAAGGGGTTTAACTAGGGATAATGTTCAGGAAGGTAAAACTAACATGGGAAAACATGACTTTTTCACAGAAACACTTTAATCATCTCTTAATTCCCTAACAACTAGCTATCATACATACCGCAAGTTCTAAATATTATACTATGTACAAAACACAAAATTAAGCTCATCTCTCATGGCATCAAGAGTCTAGTCGATTTCCTACAGCTACACATTCACTCAATTAAATTGACTGACATTTTTCAATATTAAGCCCTAAGAGTGTCTTGAGTTAAGTTAAAGAACTTAACATGTCTCTCATGGAATTCTCACTTATGCCATTAAGATAACCACTCCATTGCCTCTAGCTTAGCTTCTAAGTGGAATGTCAAAGAGCAGATAAGTGGGTGATATCTGACTCAATTCCAAAAAATATTTTAAAAAATATGACTAATTTTCCCTTAAGATGGTCATCATCCATCCGTCATCAGGAAGGGTCACTACTCTATGATTACAATGACTCCTAAAAACGAAAAAATTTCCCAATTCAAAGGTCTTTCCTTCGAAAAAGAACCGAGGCCATAAGAAAAATCGAAGGGAGGGTGAGACATTCTATTTTTTGAAGATTTTCAAACACAAAAATTTCATGGCATACTCACCCTTAACCTCAAAATTTTAGAAGATATTCCCTCACCTACACTTAAAGTTATGCTCTATCCTTAGAGCATCTATAAAATAAAATAAGACATGGGTGAGAAATACTCCCTCAGGCCTCTAGGGCCTAGCTAGCAGCATGTCTCTTTAATTTATGGGTTGCACGACCCCACGCTTAAGCTCAAGACGTGTTCCTTAGTTTTGACTTCTGGTACTCAGACCTCCCCTTATCTGCAGACAAAACAAAAAAACATATTTGAAATTATAAAAAAATAATACAAACTACACTATTACAAAATTGGGTTGCCTCCCAACAAGAGCTTGATTTAACGTTGCGGCACGATCCCGTCAAGTTTCACCACTTTTTCTTCCACTTTGAGCTTATAAATTTCACCCCTAATTTCTTTTCCAATTTTCTGTTATTCTCAATGGGCAGTTGTGTAAACATGAAGGGACCAAGTAATAAATATCGCATCTTTCCCTTCTTGGCTCTTAAGTGAGGGATGTCATTTTGTGTCTTTGGCATAATAAATTTTAAAATATAGGGGCATTGTTCCTCATCTATACATCTCTCCACAGGCTTGGGAGGCTCTATTTCTAGGTTGCCCACCACACACAATGTTGAAAAGTGTTTAGAATGAGGACAATTACGCCCTAACTCCAAGATTGACTTATGCTTGACATCCTCACTTTTATCCACCTCAACATTAATATCAACCAACAAAGAATAGTCTAATGGTTGGCATTCTTCTTTCTGTTCCATGCATTGGCTAGTATCCACAACACTTTGTAGTTGGGCCTCAAACACCTCAACATTTTCATTCAAAAGGCCCTGCATGTCATGGATACTTGAGCCAAATTGGCCTATCTCTTGTTTGAGCTCTATTTTCCCTTCCACTTGAGGTTCCTCTTGAGTATTGGCTAAGACCATGACTTGCAAATCATTACAAGTTGCAGCCTCAACCATCAACTCTTTGAGCTTGGCACTCATCCTTTTTAAGGTTTTTCCTTGTTTAGTAAGCTGCTCCCTCATTACTTCCATATGCTCCAGGATTAGTTTTTCTATATCGCTTATTTGAGCATGATGTTCCTCCTCTTCGGTATTCCTGTAAGCATTAAAAACAACAGGACAAGCATAATAGGGGCTTGGGGAGGGAAATAAATTTGAGCAATGACTCCAATGGTCATCCAGACCACCACATACACTACAAGTATAACGGTGTTGCCACAAGTGGGGTCCTCCACAATTCAGACACGGATCATAAAAATATGAATACACATCATTTGACCCATTTATATACTAAGATGTCATGTTAAAAAGAGTGATAAAATACTAAAAAAAAATAAAAATAAAAATTTATATAATATACATACAAAAACTAAATACTTGAACAAATAACACCTGAAATATGCACCAACCAACAACCATACCTAAATTACTGAAGAGTGGAATAAAAATCCTACCAAAAACAATTAATCAATGTTCAAGTCCTCGGCAACGGTGCCAAAAACTTGATGTCGCCCAAGTGCACATAAGCGCATATGATCGTCAAGTAATATAGGACAGTGAAGTCCTGATTATTGATCCCTCAGAAACTTGTCAGATTAATTGTTCAAGGTTATTATCTTATTTCACTATTCTAAGACAACAATAAGAATGGGGAATGGTTTGGATATTTAAACTACTAAACTTGAAAAGTAAAATTAACTAATTAGATGAGCGCTATTTCTCAAATAGTTATACTTCAAATGATGATAGAATATAGGGCAATGACACTTTCGCTTCTGGTTGAGTTTTCAAGATTTGATTAGCTAGATTAATTCTTCCTAATACTGCTAATTGCAAGTTACTATCCCATTTCTTGCCATTCTCCCGAACATTCAAGAACTATCTCATGAACCCTAACGCCTATATCTCTATGGTCGCAGAAAAAACATGAAACGATGATTATGGCTACTTGTATATCAACTAAACAAGGTTGGAGGGTATATCACTATCCTCATCAACAACTTTTAACCTTCAACCAATGGGCCAAAGGATCTTTGAATTCCTGTTTTATATTTACTTTTAACTATTTTAGTTCTCTCTTCCAAGTTCAACCAAAAGCCAACATATTTATTCGAAAGGTGATCAATCTAACGAATAAGCAATTAACATAAGTAAATATAAACAACCTTTAATGAAGAATAAAAACTAGCAATAATGAATCTCTTAAACTTCAACCATAGCTATGGACACAACCTTAGAATAGGTGTTTAGCCACTCATATACAAGTGGAAAAACAAAGACATCATCATTTGAAGTAAAAAAACGATAGAGAAAAGAACAAACCTAAGTTATGAACTTGTCTCTCCTCCAAAGGTTCATTACAACCTTAATACATTCAAACAAAATGATGTTCAATGGCTAACAAACGACCTAGATGTTCAATTTATAAGTGAGTCCTCAAATGATGCTTTTGCCCTCAAGTAATTAGCTTCAAAATAAGAAAAATCCATCCCAGAATAGGTTTGGCACTCCGCGCCCTCCATATCCCCAGGTTGGGCTTCAATTTCTTCTGAAGTTTGGCTCCGAGCACCCCACGCTAGCCAATGCATCAAGGAGTTAGTAAAATTATGAACCTCTGGATCCTACGGGTGCCCGATGCAACTCAAAGCATTGGACTGTTAGACAGATTTATGAGCATTTGAAATCTTCCGAACGCCACTCCATCCAAAGCACTAGATTGTTGGAAAAATCTCCTAAGTCTAGGATACGTTTGGCGCGCCACGCCATCTATCTCGTCAAAGTGTTGATCAAATTCTCCTCTGAAGTTCGGGACCTGGCGCGCAACGCCACCCCAAGTACCAACTTTGGATATTTATTTGAAGTTTAGAGGTTGGCGCGCCACGCCAGCCATAGCACCAAGCCAATTTTCACGAAATTTTCGTTCTTCACACTTTAGGTCATTTTCGAGTCCTTTTTTCTCGGTTTCCTGCTCAAAACATCTAAAATCATTTTTTAGCTTACAAAAAACACAAACACATGAATTCATATATTTCATTAGGATTATAAACTCAAAACAAGGTAAAAGATTGGTAAAAACATGGCATATGGGCATAAAAATATGCCTAACATCAATAACCGTTAACTAGGTGGCAAGGTCTGACACTATAATAAGAGATAACATAACAACAATCATAAACATAGCGATGTAATACTATACCACGAGGGCCATCGAGGCCTCGCACAATCAAATAACATACTTAAAAGGGCCAACAACGCCTAGATTGACATATACAACCCAATAGGTATTATCAACAAGCCTTTAAAGAGTTCAACAAGGTTATACTGATGGGGACAGGGCCCAGACCTACCTAATATGTACATAAAAATCTCAAAAGGCATCTCCGAACAAGCTAGAGATTACCATAAGCGTCTAGAACTCAACTCAACCTTGAGGACCATGAACAGCCTAATGATCAAGACCTGCAGACATGAATGCAATGACCTGACTAGGGTGTCAGTACAAGAATGTACCGAGTATGAAAAGGGAAAAAATAAATAAGAGTTCAGAGACAGAAGGCAGCTGTCAGAATAATAGAATAATAGATTCAGAAGATAGGAAAACAAATTCTACTATAAATAACCTATAAGTCGCGACAACGGCTAAACCTTCAGACTAGGCCTATTATGGAACCTCCAAAAACACCATGACATCTTAAGTAAACATCTACAAGTATGAAATAAAGTAGAATACAAGTTTAAATTCAAATATGGCCGAAACCACTCTCGGCTATGCAGTATCATTGGAGCTCAAATCCAAATGGGAGAACTATCGTAATCCCGGGAAGGCTGACACATGCCGGAACAACTCTCGAGCTATGTCACGCCTTAGTAGTATAGAGGAAATATCAACTCTACAGATAGATCTAACCCTCAGGCTCAATCCCTAGCGAGAATGACTCTCGTGCATCGGGTATCCAAAAGCCACAACGCACTAAACAAGCAATCTCAATCATACATACAAAAAGTCATAAAGCAACATATAAGTCTCCAACCAGCTTCTTCCCATTTGAGGACATACATATAGCCCCTAGATAAAAACGCAACAACAACGATCATTACAAACTATTTAAATGAAGTTACTATACGATTCGACTCACCGACCTATCGCTCGACACGCGAGTCTCAGCCCAAATGGAGAAGCTTAAACGCTTCAAGCTATGGAATGTACAGCAGTTTAAAAACATATATTATATCCATACCATGCAGTATCAGGACAACCAACAACACAGCGCGATAACTACCAACAACAACACGAAATTCATGCTGAAAGAGACAAGGAAACGGCCTTTACATACCTCAATTTTGAAAACCCCGAGCTAAGAAAAATTCAAAAAGAAACCAACAAGAACATAATGACTTATAGAAGTCCCTATCGCTGCCAAGAATGCAGCCACAAGAATTCAACAAGATGGCAATACCGACGAAACTTAATTGGTAAGACTTCTACGGATTTAATTCTAAAAACTTCAAAATAAGAATATAAAGATACTTACACATTCATAACTATGATAATAAGATTAATATTAAAGGAAGAAGATTTCTTACCCAGATGGTTTATACAAAACAACTACAGAAACAATAAAACGATGATTAGAAGCACAACACGCGCTAGTTGATAAATTTGACGTTTTGATCATGAAGCCACATCCAGATACTTAATTAGCATCACAAATATTTTCTTTTACAGTAGATATATTCATGAATCTATGCATAGTTGTGCTATTGCATTGATGTTCTTCGTGTTTTAGAAAAAGGCAGCAAAAAGATGCAGTAATCAGATTAAATACATACATATACATATATATATATATATATATATGTATACATATATATGAATATATACACACACATGCACACACACACATATATGTGTGTGAGTGTGTACATATATGTCACGCCCCGCCTTGGGAGGCGTGACTGGCACCTGGTGCCCTACTAGAACCTGAGCTGCTGAGCTTTCTGAGCCTAAGCACCTCTGGTGCAAGGCTGGCTCTAACTCTAGAAATCAAGAAAGCAACGGGCTATATAGCGGCTGTAAATACAAACCCCGGCCGACAAGGCCTATAGCCACCTGTGAAAATAAACAACTAAACAAGGCCCCACACGACCAACACACATAGTCCACATAACATACGGCCCCACACGGTCGATACATCTAACCACAGGGAATGATATAATCTGCAAGCCTCTAGGAGTAATAAGATGGTCGAGACAAGGCCCCGGCCTACCCATACTGTACAAACAAAAGAAGTAAACCTCTATCACACAAGCTTCGGAAGAAGGGAGCTGATGGCTCTGTGCGGTTGACTGGAACTACGAGTGATCTGCTCTTCGTCTAGGTGTACCTACAGGCAAGTAATGCAGCACCCCAAAAGAGGGCGTCAGTACCACAGGTACTGAGTATGTAAAGCAATAGCTATAAATGACTGAAAATAAGAAATTAAGCTGACCATAGCTGAAGTAAAGGAAACGGACTGAAGCTGATGGAAGTAGAGGAATCAGGACTAAACATAACTGTAATAAGAAGGGTAGGGGTCATAACTGACAAACAAAATTTCTTATTGTCTAACTATCAGTAACTAAAACAACATAACATAAACGTAAACCTTACCTGGCTCCCAAAAGCCAAAAGGTACAATCAACATAAAACAACCCACACGGGCCCCCATTAGCCCTAGTGAGTACACCTCAATCTATTTACCCCTATCTAGGTCATACTGAGTCAACTACCAGCTAAAAACATCCTGTCGACCCCCTCGGTATGCAACTTGGGTCTGCTGGGCCCCTGACTATAGCTGTGCCTGAGTCCGGAGGACTCTACACACCGGGCGCAAGCGCTCGGCGGGGGTGTGTATAGGCCAACCATGACAAAATATAAGGAGCTGGCTCCCCATCTTCGTCCCTTGCGGACAGCATGCCGCTCCGTAGAGCGACGTATCCTCTCCCTCTAGCAGACGAGTCGACACAACTATTAACCCTTGGGCGGTCACGGAAGCTATACAGGTAATCCAGCCCAAAATAATACAATTACAGGTCTCAACTGATAACAATAACTACACACAATAACATACTCTTGACATGCTTTACTGGGATTCATACTAGATTACTACACTAAAGAAACTGACTAATCAATCTATCTGTATAACAAGAGCATATCTGGACTTCTGGGCCTCATGCTAATGCTACTCGCTTCTGGGATAATTTGTATGGCTATCTACAGGCGCGCCATGCGCCTGTATCTAATCAGAGGATCCTGATAGCGATCATGATCTCAGATAGTCTGGGCTGAATAGAGCGAGGTCTGAAGTGGCCTAACAATACTCTGAATGTCCCACTCGGACCTCTATAACTCATGAATAACTGTGGGATTACAGATAGCTAACTACTTTATTCCTCTAGTTAAACAACTATAGGGTTGGGCTTGATTGAACTTGCTTCTACACGATCGGCTCCCTGGTCCTTCATAGGGAGCTTACCGATCTCATTAACTTGTGGTTAACACTGTACTAACATAGTACTACTGACTCCTTAGGCCTTGTCTGAATCCACTCGGATCTATATTGCTGTTCTGGGCAATTCTCAATCTTATAGGCAATTCTATATAGACTGGCCCTCTCCTGGAACTCTGTACATGAATACCTTACAAGAACCGGCTAGGGTGCTGGCCCATCACTGACTACTGATGTGGACCCCTTCTTGGGGTACCCACGGGTTTATCTGACTCGGACGACTGGGCTGTCTTGCTTGCGTCCTACATGATAACTGTTAGATCGACTAAGATTGACAATCACTGATAAGGCTAAAGGGATGGCAGACGATCACTCAATACACTGGAGAATCCTGGTGTCGCTAACTCTAGAATAAACCTATTCAGTCTTATTTCTGGTTCTGGGATGTGCGATAACGCCAATGACCTCTAAGGATGCTTTCCTGCTAATACAGGCGCCAACTAGTCGTCAGACCGTCTAACTGCGCCCATACTGTTTAACCAATTGATTCAGGCTACTAACTCTTACGAGCCTCTGAACTCTAAGCCTGACAACAAACATATAAGTCTGCCATCACAATAAACTGAGAATTAAAAGAGTTTCTATAGCGTTCATAACGTGAATCACACTTAACCTGCTTCCTTTTAACCAAGAGTCCTGTAGTACAATTTGTACATGTGTTCTAACAGCTAACCAGAATTTATGTAACTGTAATCCATGTTAGCAGCTAACCGCAACATATATGATATTTATATATGTATGTCAATAGCAGCTAATTACAACATATCAAATTACAATCTAATGGTAAGAACTATCTGCAGCATCTGAGATCATTAATTTTATTTGAGAACATAAATCGTAACACTATATGGCTAGGATACTTGCCGAGGGTTAAGCCTTACATACCTAGTTCGCCGATTTCTGACTAACTGATGAGTATCAGCTCGTATTCAACTGCCCTTCTCAATTGTAATCATATTAATAGAAGAATAGGGCCAACTTTGTTACTGAATTGACACTAGTTTGGAGCAATTCCAACAGCTTTGGCTCCGCGGGACGACGATTCGCCGAGCGAATTCCACGAAACTAACTCCATAGAAATGCTCCCTGCAGCCTTATACTTTGATACCCGAAGTTAATTTGAATTTGGACGGTGTTTAGTGGCGTAATCGGATGAAAATTATTTATTCCCTTCGTCTCTATCTCCACTGTTCGTGAGGTATATGAAAATAAACACGAATCCTAAGGGTGAGGCCTATATATACTTGAAGCAGAATACATGGAAATGTGGCAGGTTGGCTATCGCGCCGTTTCAGCTCCGTGCCACATTGGCTAACACGTTGATTCTACTCCGTGTCACCTTGCCCCTCTGGGCAGCTTGGTTCGGCCTCCTCTCGCGAAATCCCAACTTGGCACTCGTTCGGCCTTTCCCTTCCTCGCACGTGGGGCACTCTAAAACTCTCAACCAACATGCGAATAGGCCAACTAAATGCTAGAAACTTACAGGGTGTAACAATATATATATATATATATATATATATATATATATATATATATATATATATGTGTGTGTGTGTGTGTGTGTGTGTGTGTGTGTGTGTGTGTGTGTTGAGAGAGAGAGAGAGAGAGAGAAAGAGAGAGAGTAGGTAGTTAGGCTAGTTTAGTAATTAATTATCCAATGATATGTCTATGAATAATGCCTAAGTGTTACATCAATCCCTCCATCTCCTCATGGGAGTGGAGGTGGCATCACCCCATCCATCATTATCTCATTATATTGGGGGTGGAGTCCATATCACATTATTTATTTGGGTATTACGTACATTCAAAATATATCATCTCAAATTCTACATGAGGAAACTTGATACACTCATTGAATTATTAATAAAATATAATAATCTTGCAAAATTTAACACATACACTAATATATCATTTTGGAAATAAATTTCAAAAATAATGAGGTGTATTATATATATATATATATATATTAAATTCTAATTTAATAGGATTTCCTCGGACGTGTTGGGTGTTACATCCTTCCTCCCTTAGAAACATTCATCCTCGAATGTTGACGACACACATAATTTTATTCCACGAAGTACCATAATGCTACTAAGCTCCAGAACCCTAGAATTTTAGGGGTGACATGAATAATAGCAAGGAAATGGAACACCTTGGACCAACTAGGGTACGATCGACTCAAATAACAATTAAAATCATACATATACCTGGCATGTTTCCTGTTGAAGATCCTTCAGCCTGTTGGCTCCCTAACGCAAAAATACGTGGACGGGAAAGGCATGATCTGGTGTGGCAACTCTATCTCGATCCTGTCCTCAACCTGACTATAATCCTGACTCCATCAGCTCTGCTGGCACAGATGATCCCACCATAGATCCTGTTGCTCGAGCCATATTACCCCGCTCCTGGTGGGGGCAATCCCGAATCATATGCTCTTCACTACCACAAGAAAGGCAAGTTGTCGGCCTTCTCCGGCATCTAGAAAAATTCCTCCTATCACATATAGTAAAATATCGATGCCCAGACTTCGCTGGAGTACCATAACTAGATCCAGCACCTCACGCTGACAGTAACGGATATCCGGGTGGCTCCCCCTGATGTCATAGCCTGGAGCCACCTCGAGCCCCACTCTGAGAATCCATCGACCTTGTCCTCTTGTGGTGCTCCCTCTCAACCCGCTCCTGGCCTAGTTTCCTCAAGTTATCATCCTCCAAACTCTATGCTAGTGCCTGTATACGCGCTATATTCGTGCCTTGCTACATAGCAACAACTTTGCAATGTTGCACATACTTTGGAAGCAACCCATTTACATACTAATGTATCCTAGCCCGCATAGTACTAACAAAAGAGGGAGCATATCGGGCTAGTGAGTCAAATTGGAGCCCGTACTCTTAAACTCTCATATCTCCATGCTCCAGATGTAAGAACTGGTCCACCCTAGCATTCTGAACTTCCAAAGGCAAGTAATGGTCCAAAAATGCATCAGCAAGCTTCATCCACCTAATCGGAGGTGCATCACGACCCCTCGAGAGCTCCCAACTCTCATACCACAATACTGCTACCTTGCACAACCTAAATGTCACTAATTTTGTAGCCTCAACAGGGGTAGCATGCATAACTCAAAAGATGCAATACAACTGATCAATGAAGTACTGTGGATCTTCTGCTACATTTGTCCCTGAGAACTTTGGAAGGTTTAAAGTTATATATTCCTGAGTCATGGAACTTTTTGCTCACTCTCCAACTCCTCTACCTAGTTGTGCTCCAATATCTGGATGTCCCACCACTATCTGGCCAACAAATGTACCGCAACCCTTAATTCCTGGTCTGTCGCAACTGGGAGAGGTGTTGGAAGTGCTGCAGCCCTCGGGGCATGCTCATCCCTTGGAGTAGTCCTGACAGGGGTACCGGGTTTGGTGGTGGAGTCAAAGCCTTATCTTGAGCCTCAGATGGGTCTGTCTCTATCTGTCGCACCCACACCAGCCGCTATCCTATGAGTCATAAGCATTCTCTATACAATTCAGTAAACATAAGTCTAGACCTGACTCCTACAACCTCAAACTTATCAAACAATTTGATTTAGAAAGAAGTGTAACCATCCTTGATGTCTTATAGCCTCCTGTTTATAAGTACAATGTGTAATGCACACATAAAGAATACTCTACTAGAAATGACTCATAGACTCCCTAGAACGCGAACTGCTCTGATATCAAGTCTGTCATGCCTCAAAAGTCAGGGAGGGATGACTGGCACCCTGTGCCACACTTGATCGAGCACACCCTGCCAAACAATAACCCACAACTAGCCAGAACCGATGAGGTCCAACACTACAATAAGAAATAAAATAACAAAAAACACAAACATACCGCTGAAACACTATACCGTGGGGGCCACCGAGGTCTTGCACAACCAAAATAAATTCTTACAAGGGCCAACAAGGCCTAGTATGGCATATACAACCTAATAGGTATTGTCTACAAGCCTCTAAAGAGTTCAAAAAAGGTTATACTGATTGGAACAGGGCCCCGACCTAGCCAATATGTATACAAAAATCTCAAAAGGCATCTCTGAACAAGTTGGAGCTTACCATAAGCGTCTCAAACTCAACTCAAACTCGAGGACCTCGATCAACCTGACGATCAAGACCTGCAGACTTGAATGCATCACCCCGACTAGGGCGCCAATACAATAATGTACCAAGTATAAAAGGCAACAAATAAATAAGATTTCTAAGATAGAATGCAGCTGTCAGAACAATCGAATAATAGATTCAAAAGATAGGAATACCAACTCTACCGTAAATAACCCACAAGTCGCGACAATGGTCAAACCTTCAGACTAGGCCTATTATGGAACCTCCGAAAACACCACAACATCTTAAGTAAACATCTACAATCAAGCCATACAATAGAATACAAGTTTAAATTCAAACAGGGATGCAACCACTCTCGGCTATGCAGTATCATTGGAGCTCAATACAACTAGGAGAACTATCGTAATTCCAGGAAGGCTCAGACATGCCGAAACAACTCTCGAGCTATGTCGCACCCCAGTACTACAGAGGAACTATCCACTTTATAGAACAATCTAACCCTCGGGCTCAATCTTAGCCGTGTGCATTGGATATCCATAAGCCAAAAGGCACTAAACGAGCAATCTTAATCATAATTACAAAGAGTCATAAAGCAACATATAAGTCCCCAACTAGCTTCTGCCCATTTGAAGACATACATACAACCCCTAGTTCATACCACAAAAACAACTATCGTTACAAACTATATAAATGAAGTTAATATAGGATTCGACTCACCGACGTTTCGCTCGATAGGCGAATCTCGGCCCAAATGGAATGGCTTAAACACTCCTTGAATCTATGGCCATGTATAGTAGTTTAAAAACATATATTATATCCATACCATGTAGTATCAAGATAGACAACAACATAGCGTGTACTACCAATAACAACGCGAAATTCATGCCGAAAGAGACAAGGAAACGACCTTTAGATACCTCGATTTGGAAAACCCCAAGCTAAGAAAAATTCACGCTACAACCAACAAGAAAATAATTCCTTAGAGAAGTTCCTATCACTGCCAAATACGCAGCCACAAAAATTTAACAAGACGGCAATACCGACGAAACTTAATCGAAAAAATTTCTATGGATTCAATTCTAAAAATTCTGAAACAAGAATATAACGATACTTATGCATTCATAACTATGATAATAATATGAATATTTAAGGAACAAGATTTATTACCCAGATGGTCTATACAAAACAGCTATCGAAACAATAGAATGACAATGAGAAGCACAACACGAGTTAGTCGATAAATTTGGCATTCTAATCATGAAGCCACATTCGGATAATTAATTAGCGTCACAAATATTTTCGTTTACAGCAGCTATGTTCATATATCTATGCATAGTTGTGCTATTGCACTGACGTTCTTCGTGTTCTAGAAAAAGGGAGCAAAAGAATACAGTAATCAGATTAAATGCCTCGAAAGTCCCTAAGATCAGACTCGAGGGTTGAATAAAAAGAAATAGAAAAATCTACAGCAGATCACAGAGTAAGTCATTCAGTGACTTGTGGTGTGACCTAACGGGTCATCAAGTGACCCATTAAGTGGTGCCTAGTGTGAAGAGGTTCCTTTTCTCAGGAAGTGGCCACGGATGAGACGACGAGTCATCGTGACTCCTCACGAAGCATTGTTTGAACCGTAAAGTGGGTAAGGAGTGAAGAAAATTTGATTTGGCAGCACTGACGACAGATTGAGGGGACAACTCATTGTGCCCCTAACAACTCGTTTAGGTTGCCCATGGGGTGTGAAGGGTCCCAAGTTTGAGAGGAGACTGCCAGTGGCAACGGGTCAGGGGATGACCCATCAATCCACCTCCCGAAACATCCAGTCCCTTATTAGGACTGGTTGCGTCATTTTTTCCTACGAATCAATAAGGGCATTTTTGTAATTCGTAAGCTCTTAAAGCCTAAACTACATGGTTTTAAGCTCTGAAAGAAGTGTATTAAGGGACTTTAACCTATTCTAACCCATTCAACCCCAATACATGTAAGTTAGAGTTTTTCTATTAAAGATTAATCTTAAATCCTTCAATCTCTTTTCCTAATCTCTTGGGCTCTCAAAGACAAGTGTAGATTCAGCTCACCCAAGTATGCGGGGCTATGAATGAGAGTTCCTTTCACTCTCATGTTCAAAGTTCTCCTCAATTCTATGAATTCAAGTTCTAGATCAAGTTCATGATCTTATGGGATTTTAACCCAATTTTATGAAATTATCTATGATTTATTTATGGGTCAATTTTCTTCTTGTTCCAAAGCATGTTTTCAGATTTTTGGGTTGATTTTTTACACAATTTGATTTTAAATTCACAATTTCAAGTTTTAGAAAATTATGCCCAATTATGCAAGTTTCATGAAGAGTCAAGTTTATGATTTATGATTTCAAGTAGATATCTAGCATGACTGAATATTTAAAAATTACCCGTGTATGAATCTATGATTTTGACTAATGAAGTGTATTCCAAGTATCATGATTTTAAGAGTTGGGCAAGCCCACTCAGGTTAAGTAGGTTTTCATGATTTAGCTAAGGCTAATCTTATTAGTTTATCATATGTTTTGGAGTTAAGACTCCCACTACAACTTATGGTATGTTTTGGAGTCAAGACTACCCCATGCCCAATTATGCAAGTTTCATGAAGAGTCAAGTTTATGATTTATGATTTCAAGTAGATATCTAGCATGACTGAATATTTAAAAATTACCCGTGTATGAATCTATGATTTTGACTAATGAAGTGTATTCCAAGTATCATGATTTTAAGAGTTGGGCAAGCCCACTCAGGTTAAGTAGGTTTTCATGATTTAGCTAAGGCTAATCTTATTAGTTTATCATATGTTTTGGAGTTAAGACTCCCACTACAACTTATGGTATGTTTTGGAGTCAAGACTACCCCATGTTCATATTTCAGACTATGCATGTGATTATGATTTTAGCTTTGTAGAAAAATGATGGGAGCACCATACATGTTTTTAGGAGTAGTGTATAGCACCAAATAGGCTTGGGGTTCCTAGGTTCCCCGATCTTAGAACGACACGGCAGCATAGGTTCATAATATATTTATTTGGGGCCTCTCAAAAGAGTTTTCTCCTGCCTATAAGAGGCCTTCAGCTTGATATCGATATCATGGTAGCATCCTTAGCCCTAACAAAATTTTGGATGGCTCTGCCCACTTGAGTGTGATAGTTGAGACATCATGTAAGATCTATTATTATGGTTTCAGTTATGATGATTCTCCCATTATTCCTCATGATTTCAGTTATGCATGTTTATGACTTATGACATTATGTTTTCAGCAGGTTTATCCCAATGATCAGTTAATAAGTTTTTTCTTATGATTTCAGCTATGGCAAGCCATATGATTGCTATTTTAGCTTTTGGTCATTCTGTTAGGATATGATATTCAGTTTATGACTATATATGATTCAGATTCATATGTCAGCATACAGTCCTTACTCTCATGATCTTATGATTTATGTTTATAACCATGATTTCAGTTTATACTTACTCAACATGTTTTACTTACCTTGCATACTCAGTATATTCCAAGTACTGACCGTATATTCTATGTTGTATCATTTCATGATATAGATTCAGACAATCAGACTCAGTTCCGCCGTTAGCAAGTGGCCGCAGCATAGTTCAGTTTCTCTTATTAGTGAGTCCTCATCCTTTGAGGACCTTTAGTTGGTTCAGTTATGTTACTTTTAGTTCTCATACCTTAGTGAGCTAGTTGGGGATGTTGTCCCTGTCACAATCCAAATGGCCATAATTGGCACCCACACTAATCCTCCTCCCTTCCCCCCCCCCCCCGGATGGGTGAACTAGTGAAACCCGATAAGAATTCCCAAGTGACCCCAAAATCAAGACATTCATAAAAACATCAACTGATACATTCTAAAGATAATTTTGGATCAATACACTACGCATGCCAAAATTAAATAAATAGTTTTCCAGAGCCTGATTGTCGTTGCACCAGACGTCTGTTTACAAACTAAGGACACTAATATGTAAAAATAAAATAAAATTTCCAAATGTCTGAAAGAAAGACATATGCAATGGGGGAATGAACTGTGCCCTCATATGCTCACCTTCTCAAACTATGAACTACTGCTCTACAAGTGAGGGCATGAAGAAGTTCCTGGCTCGAACTCTGTACTCGGAAAATAATGCAGGGTAGGGTCAGTACATAACGCGATACTGGTAGAAATCACCGGCCGACCCTATTTAATAACACGTATACTAGGTAATAATAATATAAGACCAGCTACACCATTTAAGGAAGTAGCGATCGCTTGGCCGCTGTGGCGGTCTCGCAGTAACAGAAATTATTCCACTGTAGCGGCACTGCTTAGGCAGTAGCTCGACATGCTGCACTATTCTCAGTTCATCCATCCCACAGTTCAACAGATCAACAGTTTAGCATCTCACATACTCCATAAATCCATCAAACACGTATAATAAAACAACAACTGCATCATATAGTAAGAGCTACAAGTCCACAGTTAATCATAGCAACAACTACTTAATAATTACACACAGTGACAAAGTCACACTTAGCACTAAAAATATGTTCTTCGTTATCAACTCAAATCATATCAACAATACTTTGCACATTCTCGAAGCACGTTCCTTATCCACTTTATGAACATAAATGGAATCAAAAAACAATACGCAACAACACAACCAAAGGCAACATGACAGACACACGCCTCTGTCATCTTTCCTTAACACTCAACCACACGAATCATGTACACACATGCCAGATGGTCTTATTTTTTTCCTTCCAATCATGACCTTCAGGGGACTCTAGAAATATATGTACTATGCCGGCGTGGCACCCGCTCCCACTCATATGCTTGTTCGGATACTCCCTTGGACACGAGCCACTAGATAATAGTATTCGTTCGCCCAAATGTTCCCCTCGGGCATGAACCTCTCTAAATTCAGGATACAATCACTATCCTATTCATTCTCAATTTTTTTTTGTAAAATAACAAGTATACAAGTTGTACACATTCACATGTACTCTAATTTTTTTATTCTCTTTTCACATGATCAATTAATGACAAGCAATTCACTTCACAATTTCTCATAAACTTAATAGTATATTAATCATGACTTTCTATCAACATGGTAATCATACTTATTCTCAAGACTAACTCACAACAAGGGATGTTCGAAGACCAGTCACATACAATTATCACGTAAGCATACAAATCATTAAGCAGGGTCTAATCCTCCAACCATAACCTACCTCGATTATTCAAAGTTATCGACTTCACTACTTTGCAGGAGCTTTGCCCTTCCTCAATGCTTTGGATTATTTGAAATCTATACACATATAATCATTAATAAATCACTCCTCAAGATAAGGCCTAATTCGATCAAATCCTTTTCTTTTCAGGGAAAATGTCACGCTCCGCCTTGGGGGGTATGACTGACACCTGGTGCCCTATGAGGATCTGAACTGCTAGACTACTGAGCCTAAGCATATCTGGTGCCTGGCTGGCTCTAACTCCGATTCACGAAAACAATGGGCTATATAACGGATGTAAATACAGCCTCCGACCGACTAGGACTATAGCCACCTGTACTATAACAACAGCTAACCAGAATCATGTCAATATAAGGGAGCCTATGCGGGCCGACAAGGCCACCATGCTGTCTAGTTAAGTCTAAATCAGTATAACAAATGCTGAACAGCTGCGTGACCGGCAAGGTCACCACTACTGACTGGATAAGGCCTCACACGGTCAACATAAACAACTAAATATACGCACGGCCCCACACAACCGGCACAACTAACCACAGGGAAATATGTACAGACTGCAAGCCTCTAAGAATACTGATAAGATGGCCAGGACAGGGCCCCGACCTACCTGTACTGTACAACAAAAGAAAATGATATAAACCTCTGAATATCAAGCTCCGGATGACAGGAGCTGATGACTATGCGCTGGCTAGGATCACGAGGGATCGACTCCTCGTCTATAGGTACCTGTAGGCAAGTAATACAGCGCCCCAAACGGGCGTCAGTACCACTGGTACCGAGTATGCAAAGCAAAGTGAACATAACTGAATATAAACAACAATACTAATAAATTCTGAGTAGTAGGAAGTATGTAAAACTATCTGAACTAGCAGGATCTGGAATAGGCTTATCTGTACTGAAGGTAAGGTAGAATCATACCTGTCGTCATGGCGACCTGCTATCTATCAACTAATAGATATCATGTATATACATATATATGTAACACACAAGAACCTATACCAGCCCCCATAAGCCGGAAGGTGCCAACCAACACACAATCTATATACCCCTACCCGGGTCAAAACCATCCAAAAATAAATCACTCCACTCGTCTACTAACTACGAGCACCTCTACCGGCTCCCTGGGTCTCCAGCTCGGGATATGGCCTCTGATATAAATAACTGTGTCTGAGCCCGAAGGACTCCTGTACTGTAAACTGTAATCTGTATCTGTAATCTGCCCGCTGGGCGAAAGCGCTCGACAGGGTAAGCTATACTGCTATACTAATCAGCCTGATATGGGGAATGCTGCATCCCATCTTCGTCCTACTGCGGACGGCATGCCACTCCTTGGAGTGGTGTATCCCCACCCTCACGGTGGGTCGACACAGTTACCAACCTAGGGGCGGCGAGGACGCTCAAAGGGTGCCTCATAAGACAAATAGGTCTCAACAAACAATAATCACATATAGCAAGCATGTTTAAATGGAAAATACTATCTGTACTCTGATTTCTCATTCTGAACTCTTTTCTGTGTTATACTGATTCTCATACTGAACTATACTGTATCTGAGATATTATATGACTGTCTGACTATATTGTAACTGAGGTATCATCTGACTGTCTGACTATACTGTATCTGGGATATTATCTGACTGTTTGATATTGCTTTACTAACTTTTATTCTGAATATATATATCATATTATCATAAAACATGTTTGCTAAATTCAATCTGGACTCAATTCTCGACTTCTGAGTTCTTTCTTCTATACATCACGCTATTTACTGTACTGGATTACTAACTTGCTGAAGGCATTCAAAAACTCTTAACCAACATGTGAATAGGCCATCTACATGTCGAGAATTTACGGGATGTAACATTCTTCCCCCTTAAAGAACATTCGTCCTCGAATGTAAACCTTTATTTATAGGATTTCTCGACTTACTCAACTTATTTTTAGAAAAATTTTTGGCAGAGTCTCCCCTGTAATGTGGACTATCTCAAGAACCTGAAATGCAGAAAAGTCCAATATAGGTACTCCACACAATACTATAGTATCCATCTTATAAAAGACTAGAGTCGACTATCTCATTTATACATATACTATAAGGCATTATATAAAATAACAATACTAACATACCTCTTGACTGACTAGGCTTGAAACAAGTGAGGATATCTGGTTTTCATATCTTTCTCTGCCTCCCAAGTCATCTCCTCTCGGTTCCTGTTACGCCACAGTACCTTGACAGACGCAATATCTTTAGTTCTCAATCTATGAATCTGCCTGTCTAAGATAGCTACTGGAACCTCTTCATAGGCCAGCTCCTCCGTAACCTGGACATCCTGGACTGGGACTACTCTAGATGGGTCTCCTATGTACTTTCTTAGCATAGATACATGGAAAACTGGATGAACAGATTCTAATTCTGGAGGCAAGTTCAATTCGTATGCCACTCGGCCTACTCTCCGCCGGATCTGATAAGGCCCAACGAATCTCGGACTGAGCTTACCTTTCTTGCCGAATCTCATCACCCCTTTCATTGGAGATACTTTCAGAAATACCCAGTCATTCACATCAAATTCCAGGTCCCTGCGCCTCACATCGACATATGATTTCTGGCGGCTCTGTGCAGTCAGTAGGCGTTCTCTGATAAGCTTTACCTTCTCCTCTGATTGATGAATAATATCTGGCCCAATCAGCGCTGAGTCTCCCACTTCAAACTAGCCAACTGGCGATCTACATTTTTGCCCATACAACGCCTCAAAGGGCGCCATATGGATAGTTGAGTGATAGCTATTATTATAAGCAAACTCAATTAGCGGCAAATGCTCGTCCCATCTACCTACAAAATCTAGCACACACGCCCGTAGCATGTCCTCAAACGTCTGAATAGTGCATTCAGCCTGTCCATCTGTCTGAGGGTGGAATGTTGTGCTCAAATTAATCTGCGTTCCCAGACCTCTCTGAAATGACTGCCAAAATCTAGCTGTAAATTGTGCTCCTCTATCAGAGATAATAGATACTGGAACACCGTGTAATCTAACTATTTCTCTGATATACAATTCGGCGTAATCTTCAGCCGAGAAAGTAGCTTTCATTGGAAGGAAATGGGCTGATTTCGCCTGTCTGTCAACTATTACCCAAATGGAATCATGTCTACGCCTGGTATGGGGCAATCCTGCCACAAAATCCATGTTTACAGCTTCCCATTTCCAGAGAGGCACAGCTATGTCTTGAGTTAACCCGCCTGGTTTCTGGTGTTCCGCTTTTACCTGTTGGCAGTTAGAACATTGGGCTACAAATTCTGCTATTTCCCTTTTTATACCTGGCCACCAGTGGATCTCCTTGATATCGTGGTACATTTTTGTCGCACCTGGGTGGAGAGAATAGCGGGCGTAATGTACCTCATTCATAATCTGCTGGCGGAGCCCTGAAACATCTGGAACACAGAGACGGCCCTTACATCGCAGCACTTCATCCTCAGTTACCTGAAAATCTGGAACTTTCCCTTGCTGAATTCTGTTCTTAAGCTGGACCAGGTCAGGATCTTCATATTGTCATTCTTTTACCTCCACAACTAATGACGACACAGCGGTGTTTTGAATTACCGCTCTATTGTCCTCTGTTTCTGCTACGTGAACGGCTAGGCTGGCTAATTGATGTATTTCTCTGACCAACTCTCGCTGTTCGGGATGCAGATACGCCAACTCCCCATTGATTTATGGCTGAGGGCATCTGCTACTACATTGGCTTTTCCCGGATGATACAGAATGTCCACGTCATAATCTTTCAATAACTCCAACCAGCGACGCTGTCACAAATTCAACTCCCTCTGAGTGAAGATATACTGTAGGCTCTTATGATCTGTGAAAATATCCACATGGACACCATACAAGTAATGTCTCCATATCTTTAAGGCGTGGATCACTGCGGCTAACTCCAAGTCGTGGGTACGATAATTCCTTTTGTGTTTCCTCAACTGTCTGGAAGCATACGCAATCACTTTACCGTGTTGCATCAACACACAACCCAACCTAATACCTGATGCGTCACAATACACTAAATAACCCTCTGTAGCTTCCGGTAATGCTAACACTGGAGCGGAGGTTAATCTGTCTTTTAATTCTTGGAAATTCTGCTCACATGCCTCTGTTTGCTGAAACTTTACTACTTTCTACGTCAGTAGTCAGAGGTGCCGCTATAGTGGAGAATCCCTCAAAAAATCTTCTGTAGTATCCTGCTAATCCCAGAAAACTGTGGACTTTGGTCGGAGTGGTAGGTCTAGGCCATGTATTAACTGCTTCTATTTTCTGTGTGTCAACCTGTATACCAGCATCCGACACAATATGCCCCAAGAAAGCTACTGAGTTCAGCCAGAATTCACATTTGGAGAACTTAGCATACAACTACGGTCCCTGAGAATCTGGAGCACTGTCCGTAAATGGGCCTAATGGTCTGCCTCTGAGCGAGAATATACCAGAATATCATCGATAAATACTATCACGAACAGGTCCAGGTATGGTGTGAAGGTGTTGTTCATCAGGTCCATAAATACTGTTGGGGCATTCGTCAACCCAAAGGACATAACTAAGAATTCAAAGTGGCCATATCGGGTCCTGAAGGACGTTTTAGGAATGTCTCTTTCACGAACTCGAACCTGATGATATCTGGATCGTAAGTCAATCTTGGAGAAATATCTGGCCCCTTGTAGCTGATCAAACAAATCATCTATTCTGGGAAGCGGATACTTATTCTTTACTGTAACTTTATTCAGCTGTCGGTAATCTATACACATGCGGAGCGAGCCATCCTTCTTTCTCACAAATAGAACTGGTGCACCCCACGGTGAAGTACTCGGCCTAATAAAGCCCTTATCTAACAGATCCTTCAGCTGCTCCTTTAATTATCTGACTTTAGCAGGAGCCATACGATACGGAGGGATTGATATGGGCTGAGTGCCTGGTAGCAGGTTGATTGCAAAATCTATTTCCCTTTCTAGCGGAATACCAGGTAGCTCGTCTGGGAATACATCAGGGAATTCATTCACCACCGGTAGAGACTGGAGTGTCAGAGACTCTACTCGAACATCCTGAACCCTGACTAGGTGGTAAATACAACCCTTAGCTATCAACTTCCTCGCCTGAAGGTAGGAAATAAACCTACCTTTTGGCGTAGTTGTGCTGCCCTTCCACTCTCGCACTGCCTCCCCTGGAAAGTGGAATCGGACCGTCTTGGTCCAACATTCTACGTTAGCATAGCATGGCACCAACCAAGCCATACCCATAATGGCATCAAAATCAATCATCTCTAGTTCTACCAGGTCTACTGTAGTCTGACGATCAGCAACCTCTACGGTACACCCTCGATAAATTCTGCTAGCTATAATGGAGTCACCGATGGGTGTAGCTACTGAAAAGGGATGCTGTAACAATTCTGGGGCAACACTGAACTTTCGAGCCACAAATAGGTTAACGTAGGACAAAGTGGACCCTGGATCAACCAGTACATAAGCAGGGTATGAGCAAATAGTCATCATACCTATTACCACATCTGGAGACGCCTCTGAGTCCTGTCTCCCTGGTAATGCATAGGTATGGCTTGAGCTCGTACCTGAACTAGAGGCTCCTGATCTACCTCGGCCTCTACTTGCTGAACCTGAGGGCCTACGCCTGCAAAGGCTATTGGAGCTCGTGGCCCTGCAGATCCCCTATCCTGGCTATCTCGGCTACCTTGCCCGCTGGCCAAACAATCTTTTATCAAGTACCCCTCCTGCCCGCATATATAACATCTTGAGGAGCCATATCTACAAGCTCCGATGTGAGGTCGGCTGCAAATAAGGCAGGGTGGGGGTGTGTATCTGCTCTGCTCTACCCTCCTCTGCTGAGGTGAATCCACCATTCAAGAACTGCCACCAGACTCTGACTGCCCTCGACGAATAAATCTACCCCTCTGCTGTTGTGATGGAGGTGGGGGTTTAGGGGACCTGGGTCCTTGCTGAATCTCCCTCTGTATTTCATCTGATCTATCCCTACGGCGCTACTCCTGATTTGTCCGTCTACTGTCCTGTTGCCGCTGTCTAAGGCCCTCAATAGTCTGGGAAAAGGCCTGCACCCGGGCAATGTCCATATCTTCCCATAATGTAGCTGTTATACATGCCTCAATATATTCTAGGTTCAGACCCATAATAAACCGGTGGACTCTAGATGGCATGGTGTCCACAAAAGCTGGAGCATAGTGGGCTAAGGAGTCAAACTGTAAGGCATATTCTCGTATGCTCCTCGCCCCCTGCTCCAAGTGCAAGAACTGGTCCATCCGGGCCTGCCGGATCTCCCGTGGCAAATAATGATCCAGGAAGGCCTCCGAGAAGCTGGACCAGGTCAGAGGGGCAACATATTTCCCTTGAGACCTTTCCCAGCTCTCGTGCCATAATACAACTACGTCTCGCAACTGGAACACTGTTAACTCAACTGATTCTGTAGGTGTCACATGCATGACCCGAAAGATTCTCTGCATCTGATCTAGGAAATCCTGGGGGTCCTCTTCTTGATCTGATCCTGTGAACTGTGGGGGACCTAACGCCGAATATTCCCTGACCCTCGAACTGCTAGATCCACCTGATGGCTCTGCTGTTACAGGTGGCACAGACTGGCGCTGAGTGGCTATCATTTGTGCCAACATAACAACTGCACTGCGAACCTCCTGGTCGAATGGTGTAGGTACAGGAGCTATCGGAGGCGGTGTCGTTCCAAATGGCTCCTGGTGAGATGGGGATTGCTGAGAAGGCTGTGATGATGCCTCTATATCGCCCTCAGATTAGGCTGATTCTAAATGAAGCTGAGGCATCCTGCTGGGGCCTTCTCCTGCTGCGGTATCCAACCTTCTACCTGTGGCAGGGTGTCGCTGGTCTGCCATTTTTATCTGTAGACAAAGAATATGATAAGTTTTAAGAACTCTACCCTATACTGTACCACTCTACAGCACGACTGAATAGGAAGAAAGAGTAACCATCCAATCATTCCTTGCAGCCTCCTACCTATAGTATGTGGTGTACAACACATCCATAGATAAGACTCTACTTAGCACGGCTTGCAGACTCCCTGGGACACGACCTGCTCTGATACCAAGTTTGTCACGCCCCGCCTTGGGGGGTATGACTGGCACCTGGTGCCCTATGAGGATCTGAACTGCTAGACTACTGAGCCTAAGTACATCTAGTGCCTGGCCGGCTCTAACTATGATTCACGAAAACAACGGGCTATATAACGACTGTAAATACAGCCTCCGGCCGACTAGGCCTATAGCCGCCTGTACTATAACAACAGCTAACCAGAATCATATCAATATAAGGGAGCCTATGCAGGCCGACAAGGCCACCATGTTGTCTAGTTAAGTCTAAATCAGTATAACAAATGCTGAACAACTACGTGACCAACAAGGTCACCACTACTGACTGGATAAGGCCTCACACGGTCAACATAAACAACTAAATATATACACGGCCCCACACAATCGGCACAACTAACCACAGGGAAATATGTACAAACTGCAAGCCTCTAAGAATACTGATAAGATGGACAGGACAGGGACCCGACTTACCCGTACTGTACAACAAAAGAAAATGATATAAACCTCTGAATATCAAGCTCCGGATGACAGGAGCTGATGACTCTGCGCTGGCTAGGATCACGAGGGATCGACTCCTCGTCTATAGGTACCTGTAGGCAAGTAATGCAGCGCCCCAAACAGGCGTCAGTACCACTGGTACCGAGTATGCAAAGCAAACTGAACATAACTGAATATAAACAACAATGCTAATAAATTCTGAGTAGCAGGAAGTATCTAAAACTGTCTGAACTAGCAGGATCTAGAATAGACTTATCTATACTGAAGGTAAGGTAGAATCATACATGTCGTCATGGCGACCAGCTGTCTATCAACTAATAGATATCATGTATATATATATATATATATATATATATATATATATATATAACACAAGAACCTATACCAGCCCCCATAAGATGGAAGGTCCCAACCAACACACAATCTATATACCCCTACCCGGGTCAAAATCATCCAAAAATAAATCACTTCACTCGTCTACTAACTACGAGCACCTCTACTGGCCCCCTGGGTCTCCAGCTCGGGATATGGCCTCTGATATAAATAACTGTATCTGAGCTCGAAGGACTCCTATACTATAAACTGTAATCTGTATCTGTATCTGTATTTGTAATCTGCCCCCTGGGCGCAAGCGCTTGACAGGGTAAGCTATACTGCTATGCTGATCAGCCTGATATGGGGAACGTTGCATCCTATCTTCGTCCTACTGCGGACGGCATGCCACTCCTTGCAGTGGCGTATCCCCACCCTCACAGTGGGTCGACAGAGTTACCAACCCAGGGGCGGCGAGGACGCTCAAAGGGTGCCCTCAAAACACAAACAGCTGTCAACAAACAATAATCACATATAGAAAGCATGTTTAAACTGAAAATATTATCTGTCCTCTGATTTCTCATTCTGAACTCTTTTCTGTGTTATACTGATTCTCATACTGAACTACATTGTATCTGACATATTATCTAACTGTCTGACTATACTGTAACTGAGGTATCATCTGACTATCCGGCTATACTGTATCTGGGATATTATCTGACTGTTTGATATTGCTTTACTAACTTTTATTCAGAATATATATCATATTATCATAAAACATGCTTGCTAAATTCAATCTGGACTCAATTCTCGACTTCTGAGTTCTTTCTTCTACACATCACGCTATTTACTGTACTGGATTACTAACTTGCCGAAGGAATTAGCTTTACATACCTTCGCTTCGGAGTTCCCGACTAACTGGCGTAGTTCGGTCAGTATTTCTGCTATTTCTCCCAACTGCATTCATATTCATATCAATTAGAGCTAAATACGCCAATATTCTGGAAGAAAACATCACTTTCAATATATATATAGCCCAAACTTTGGCTTATTGAAAAACGGTCAAAAACTCGCTATTTCTTGAAAGTCCAGAAGGGAGAAATACTCACTTTAGGGCTAGGAGTATATTGACACTAATTTAGAGCAATTCCACTTATCTTAACTCAGTAGCACGACGATTCGCCGGCCGAATTTCACAAAACTAAATCCATAGGAATGCTCCTTACTGCTTAATACCTCGGTATTTGGAGTTAATTTGAGTTTGGACCGTGTTTGACGGCGTAATCGGATGAATATTATTAAATAACCTTCGTTCTCTCTGTTTTCCCTCGACTTCTCTGGAAAGTTATATGAAATTTAACATTAAAACCGAAGTTGGGGCTTTTATATTTGGGGATGCACCTCACCTCCGTGACACGCTGTGTATCGTGGAGCCTAGCCTCCGTAACACACTGTGTATCGCGGAGGTGAGCCTCTGTGACACTCTGGCCATCGCGGAGGTGGTCTGCCAGCATTCTCTTGCGATGGTTCGACGTGTCACTTATCCGATCTTTCCCCGGGCCTTTTCCTAGCATGTATGGCATTCAAAAACTCTTAACCAACATGGGAATAGGCCATCTACATGTCGAGAATTTACGGCATGTAACAGCAAATTAACAGAAAACCCTTTCTTTCCACCTACTTCTAGGTGCCCACCTTGTCTATCCTGTCAACATTAGAAAAAGGAACCTTAGGAAGTAAGCATTACCCGAAATTCAACAATCAAAACCTTCCATAGCTCCCTCGTAATGTCATACCTAGATCATCAACCTAGGGTTTTCTAGTTCAGAATTTTCACCATTAATGCCCCCCCCCCAGCTTTTATGATAAACAACACCCATTAAAGGGGCTACGGGACAAGAAACTTACCTTAATGCAATAATTCTCTGCACTGGAAAAGAAACTGCCTTCAGACCTCACACTCTCACATTTTGAAAAATAATGGAAATTAACCTATAATCTCCCACTTAAAACCCACTTTTGATTTCCATTTTCCACTACAGCGGTCACATTTCCGCTGCAGTGGACCCGCTACAACAGCCATAGGGTCCCTGCGGTGGTTCTAGCGGTTACCCCACTTTTTCTCCATGGCGGGACTCTGACCACTACCATGGTCTCACTGCACTGGGAAACCCACTACTGAAGCGGTCCCCCGGACCAGTAGCTACCCAAAAAAAATGTCCAATTCCATACGTAGTTTATTTCACAACCTCCCTATCTCTTGCTTAGCCTATTTTTCGTGTTCTAGGCCCTTAACCATTCCACAACGACGTCCCACTCGTTACAGTCCCATTAGTTGTTCAGATATGTTTGAGGCTTATCAACAATATGTAGAATTTATCTTTGTCAGTGTTGACTCTCTATAGTTGATATGTATTCAGAATTCCGCTTATTTATGTTACAGTTATCAGCTTTCGCTTGATCTATGTACTTTAGTTATCATGTTCATGCCATGGATCGACTTGAAGTCATTTGTGGCTCTAAATTTCATATTTCAGTCTAAATCTATATATATATAGAGAGAGAGAGAGTAGGTAGTTAGGCTAGTAGTAATTAATTATTCTATGATATACCTATAACTAATGCCTAACTGTTACATCAACCCCTTCATCTCCACGTGGGTGTGGAGGTGGCATCACCCCACCCATCATTATTTCATTATGTTGGGGTAGGGTCCATATTATGTTATGTACTCGGGTATTGCGTAGATTCAAAAAAATATTATTTCAAATTTCTCTACATGATGAGACTTGAAATAAAATATAATAATTTTGTAAAATTTAATATATACATATTATTGTGAAAGTATACATCCGGTGTGGATAAATTTTTACCCTCAACTTAGCCAAGTAGGTAAGTGTTTTCTCTCTCTTCCACCTTCCGTCTCTTTTTTATCTCTCTCAATCTCTATCTCTATTTCTCTTCCTTATCTTTTTCTTTTGTTTATTTTTGTGCAAATCTAAATGCCAACAAATGTATACCAAATTATTAATGTATACGCGAAAAAAAGGTTTATAACATATTTTGTCTACATTACATTAAACTTATATTTTTACATTATAAATGTATACGTATATATTGAATATATCGTAAAGTTCATTATATTTACGTATACATGAACCACATGTATATCACGAAATTACCTATATTAAATTGAATCTATACATATACTTATTGCATACATCATCATCTTTTTCAAATATATATATATATATATATTTATTGAACAGAAAATAAACCACATGTATATCACAAAATTGTCTACATTAAATTGAATGTATACATATATTTTTATAATATATATGTATATTCAAAATTACTTTCTAAATACTTTCTCTTTTGAGAATTTTGCTCAATTAATGATGGATAACAAAGCCAGAAGCAATTTGTTTTCTCTATAATCTGAGAATTAATAATTTCAAGATAAGTTATTTCAAAATTTTATCCCAACCAAACATGTCATAAATCCAATCAATAATTAATTCCCAAACTATTTATTCCTCCTCCCTCATTGAGAGTGGGATAATAATCCTTTATAACTAAATTCGAAATAATTTATTCTCGAATAACTTATTTTTCAATCAAACGACTCCTTAGAGTATTTTAGTTAATGCTTACTTCAAATAGAAAAAAAAAACATAAATAACTGGATCCTATTTTAGTGATATCTAGTAACAAGATAAGGAAAAAAAAGTGAATCCTAATATTAAGGATACAATTACGTGAATAAGAATTTGAATAAAGAAATACAATCTCTCTCCTATTTTTTGCCAAAATTTTTAGGCCTAAAATTTGCTAAACGTTTTTGAATTACTAGAATATAACTTGTACCTACATGTAAATCTCATAAGTTCTCTGCCAGACAAGAAATGGTTGCTTGGACGGTGAATATTATCTATCTTCAATTCTGAGGTTGTGGGGTTTTTTGAAATTTTTTCTCCCTTTTTTAGAAAAGCTAAGTAGTATGATAGTTTTACACTTTGTTTGGATTATGGTTATTCATGATTTCATAATGTACGAATTATATTATACTGTAAACTATGTTGTAAGTTTATTAAAATATCATAAATTATTATATATGTTAAATTTATCAATAATTACTAATTAAATAATATAAGTCAAAATCATACCTATTGCTTATAGAAAAGAATCAAGTAGGGCAACAAGCTAATTTATCTCCGTAGAGACAACACATAAGGAAAACAAATAGCAAAACAATTTATAAAAAGTTTAAGAAATCAAACTTCGAAAAAAAGAACTGAATGCAGAAGACTATATATTGTAGGTGTAATGAGCGGAATTTTATTAGAGATTAGTTGAAAATAAAGATTTTCAACTCAAAGCATCAAAAGTAATAGTTTTAATATTTTTACTAGTTTATTTTATGATTTTAAGTAAAGTTTTGGGCAAAAGTATGGTGAAATTACAACGAACTATGAAAGTTTTATGTGTAGGATTTTTAGAGTAAATTCTAGAGTTGGAGGTCAAATAATGATTCGTTTTAGCTGAAATTTTATATGGGAGTTTGTTTTATTATGGGTTAATATAATATGAAAAAAAAAATTCCAGATTTAGCTTCGAAGCTTGGGGTGACTTTTTTACCCCATTTTTCAAGCCAAAAATAGATATGGAAATATGGGTGTCAATAGACTCATATTCTTACGAAAATTATGTATTTAAATAGATTTTGATCATTTGAAAGTATTATGGAATGACAAATTCATAAATTGACGTTTGAGCTTCGATTTGAGACAAGTAGAGATTTTTGATTCTTTGAGGTGTTAGTTTTGTATATATTAAATGAATTTAAAGGTAATAAATAATAAGGAGTCCTGTATAATTGAGATGACGAGTATTTATACGGGTACCAGTATCATGATACGGTAAAATTACATGAAATTGATATAATGATGTATTTCATGAACTGTGATGTCATTGACTTGCTAAAACTTATGCATTACGTGATACTTGATTGTAAGTTGATGATCCTTGGTTGTTGGGTTAACTGATAAACTTGTGTTATATATTTGTGCATGCATATTCATGTCACTCGTATTGTTGCATGATGATTATTGGCTAATAGTGCCCTTTGAGTTATTTTGTAGAAAAAAAATTCATACTTTTGTGATGCCGATGGAAAATGATTCCAACATGTGTTATTATCGATGAAAAATAACTCTGATGTGTGTTATTGTTGATAGAAAATGGTTCTAGCGTATAATATTGTCGATGAAAAATAATTATGACGTGTGCTATTGCCAATGGGAAATGGTTTCGACTTGTGTGATCATCGATGAAAAATGATTTTGATAGGCATATGGACCTTGCGAGTCCCGACTATCCAACAGAGGAAGCGGGTGTATACAGGTTCTTGGCCAGTGCGTTGCATTGCATTCCATTTCATCTTCATTGCATTTCATATTGAGTTGAGTATTAAAGTTTTAAGATGGTTGTGATATCATATTAACTAGAGATTTTGAGATTTATTATTATATAATCAGTGGTATAACTGACGTGGTGACTATATTGAAGCCAATTGTGACATCATCATTGGTGTGGCTGACTTCGGATAATACGTGTGCTATTTTCTTTGTTGTGTTGGTATTAAATCTGTAAACTCTTGCTATGGTGAATTATTATTATTATTATTATTATTATTATATATTTATAACTATTGAAAAGAAACTGTTAGGATTATATCTCATCATCATTTCTAAAAAGGGTCAATTATCAAAACTTTCTAAATACACATATTTTCCATACTCACTCTATACTTGTTGCACTTTTTTACATGCGGAGACGACTGTAATAGGTATAGCTGTACTTCAGTTGTTACACGATACAACACTTTTGCAGCTACAGTTTAGGGTGAGCTACTTTCTCTTTGGAAAATTACTGAATTCTAGAGACTTCTTATTTTATTTCCCGTCTTACTTCCTTTGAGATAGTTGTTTTAGTTTTTAGATTTATTTAGTACTCGTAGATGCTCTTTGTACTAGTGTCAACAGGTTTTGTGATTTTTTTGATTATAGACTCTTTTATTCTGCATTTATAAGAGCTAGTTGCTATTTTATATATTTTGCATTATTTAAATTATTAATTGGTCAATAAAGAAATGAGGTCATCTACAGGGATGGTGGGCACCCCCACGGCCTAATGAAATTTTTAGGTCATGACAGTAGGATATTTGGATGGAGTTAAATAATAGAGCGTAAAAGGTAAAATCGGATTACGTTATATCAAGTAAGGGCATAATTGAAAAAGGAAATTAGGTAAAAATGATATTACATCAAACTGATGATTGCACAAAATGAGGCTTTTCATGATTATCTAACTATGAAATCAGATCATACCATATCATATATTTTAAGTAACAATCAAAACAAATATGGTACTCTTAGTAACAATACGATATTATACCATGGGTATCCACCATTTAAACAAAGCGTTAATATGTTATGGTGCTTGATAGGAGAAAATATATTTTTCTGAAAAATAAGTCATTTGATTTTTTATTATATGATAAGAAAAAAAGTAATTTTTCTCAAAAATATTTATATGTAATCTAAAAAATAATAGTAAAATAAAGATTGAAGAGATGAGTGGAGGGTCAGGGCTGTCACGCCCCGCCTTGGGAGGCATGACTGGCACCTGGTGCCCTACTAGGATCTGAACTACCGAGCCGAATGAGCCTAAGAACCTCTGGTGCAGGGATGACTCTAACTCTGAAATCAAGAAAACGACGGGCTATATAGCAGCTGTAAATACAACCCCCGACCGACAAGGCCTATAGCCACCTGTGGAAAGTAAAAAGCTAAATAGAGACAAGCAAATATGGGGAGTCCTATGTGGGTCGACAAGGGCACCATGATTTCTAGTTACAGTTGAAAAACGAAATCGAGTACTAAACTGAAACATGACCGACAAGGTCGTCAACTAACAACTAACAAGGCCCCACGCGACCAACACACATAATCTAAAGCACATATGGCTCCACATGGCTGATATCAACTAACCACAGGGAATAATACAATCTGCAAGTCTCTAGGAGTAATAAGATGGTCGGGACAGGGCCTCGGCCTACCCATACTATACAACAAAAGAAAGTAAACCTCAAACACTCAAGCTTCGAAAGATAGGAGCTGAAGGCTCTGTACCGCTGTCTGGAATTACGAGGGATCTGCTCCTCGTCTGAGTGTACCTGCAGGCAAGTAAGCGCCCCAAAAGAGGGCGTCAATACCACAGGTACTGAGTATGTAAAACAACAACTGTAAATGACTAAAAGTAAGTAATAGAACTGATGATATCTGAAGTAAAGGGAGACGGACTGAAACTGACTGAAATAATAGAATCAGAACTAGACATAACTATAAAAAGAAGAGTAGGAGTCATACCTGACAACGAGGCATCCTACTATCTAACTATCAGTAACTAAAGCAAGGTACATACCTTATCTGGCCCCCATAAGCCGGAAGGTACCATCAGCACAGCACAACCCACTTGGGCCACCATTAGCCCTAGTGAGTACATCTAGATCTATATACCCCTATCCAGGTCATACCACATCAATTAGTAGCTATAAGCATCCTGTCAATCCCCTGGGTATGCACCTTGGGCCCCTGACTATAGTTGTGCCTGAGTCCGGAGGACTCTTGAAATCTATACCCCAGGCGCAATCGCTCGGTGGGGGTGTGTATAGGCCAACCACGGCAAAATATGAGGAGCTGGCTCCCCATCTTCGTCCCTTGCGGACGGCATGCCGCTCCGTAGAGCGGCGTATCCTTGCCCTCTGGCGGACGAGTTGACACAGCTATTAACCTTGGGCAGTCACGGAATCTATACAGGTAATCTAGCCCAAACAAACACAAATACAGGTCTCAGCTGATAACCACAACTATACACAATAACATACTGAACATGATATAATATTCCTGAAATACTTTACTGGGATTCATATTGGTTTACTATACTGGAGAAACTAACTTGCCGAAAGAAACTGTCTTTACATACCTCGACTGCCGGTTTACCGTTTAACTGGCGAGGTTCATCTAGTATTTAGTGTTTCTTTCCAACTGTAATCACATTCACGGAAGAATAGAACTAACTTCATTATTATGCTGGAAGAAAATAATACTTTATATGTATATATACTGACTATTCTTCAACTTATCGAAGAAAGATCAAAAACTCGTAATTTCTCGGGAATCTAGAAGAGAGAAGTACTCACTTTAAGCCTATGATTGTGTTAACACTAGTTTGGAGCAATTTCAATCACTTTGGCTCGGCGGGACGACGATTCGCCAGGCGAATTTCACGAAACTAACTTCCTAGAAATGCTCCCTGCAGCCTTATACTTCGATACCCGAAGTTAATTTAAATTTGGATAGAGTTTGGCAGCATAATCGGAAGAAAATTATATATTCTCTTCGTCCTTATCTCTGTTCTGATCGTGAGTATTTAAGGAAAATGATATAAAGTTTAAGGGTGAGGCCTATTTATACTTGCAGTCGATGCATAGCAATATGGCACGTTGGCCAACGCACCGTTTTGGCTCCGTGCCACGTTGGCTAACGTGGAGGTAGAGCCTCCATGCCACTTTGCCCCTCTGGCAGCTTGGTTCGGCCTCCTTTCGCGAAATTCGAGCTTGGCACTCGTTCGGCCTTTCTCCGAGCCCTTTCCTCGCACGTAAGGTATTCTAAAACTTCCAACCAACATGTGAATAGGCCAACTACTTGCTAAAAACTTACGGGGTGTAACATTCTCCCCCCCTTAAGAAAATTCGTCCCCGAATGTTAACGTCTACTTGCAAGAACTTGAACTCGCAATTACCTATTCTGGAAAAATTTCGAAAGAGTCTCCTTTGTAATACGGACTATCCAAAAATCCTAAAATGCAGAAAAGTCCAATACAGGTACTCCACACGATACTATGGCATTCATTTAACAATAAACTGAAGTCTACTACTCCACATATACATGTATATAATGCAATATGAAACAACAATAACGACATACCTCCAATCTGATTATGTCTTAAATAACTGAGGATATCTGGTTTTCATATCATCTTCTGCCTCCCAGGTCATCTCCTCTCGGTTCTTATTTCACCATAATACCTTGACAGAAGAAACATCTTTAGTCCTCAGTCTACGGTTCTTCCGGTCTAGTATGGCTACTGGAGCTTCTTCATAAGCTAACTCCTTAGTGACTTGGACATCTTGGACTGGAACAATCTGGGAGGGATCTCCTATACACTTTCTCAGCATTGATACATGGAAAACTGGGTGAACGGATTCTAATTCTTGGGGTAAATCCAAATCATAAGCCATCTGGCCTATCCTTCGGCGAATCTGATAAGGCCCAATAAACCTCGGGCTGAGCTTGCCTTTTTTACCAAATATCATCACCCCTTTCATCAGTGAAACCTTCAAGAATACCCAATCACCCACATTAAATTCTAAGTTCCTTAGCCGCACATCAGCATAAGATTTCTGGCGGCTCTGAGCAGCCAGCAGACATTCCCTGATAAGCTTTACTTTCTCTTCTGACTGGTGAATAATATCTGGCCCAATTAATGCTGATTCTCCTACCTCAAAACAACTAGCTGGCGATCTGCACTTCCGCCCATATAATGCTTTATAAGGCGTCATCTGATTGTTGAATGATAACTGTTAATATAGGCAAATTCAGTAAGCAGTAGATGTTCATCCCAACTACCTACAAAATCTAACACACACGCCCGTAACATATCCTCGAGCGTCTGGATGGTACGTTTTGCCTGCCCGTCTGTCTGAGGATGGAAGGCTATGCTCAGGTTAACCTGCGTCCCCAGGCCCCTCTGAAAAGATCACCAAAACTTAGCTGTAAACTGTGCCCCTCTGTCAGAGATAATTGACAACGGAACACCATGCAATCTGACTATTTCTCTGATATACAGCTCAGCATAATCTTCGGCTGAAAAGGTAGCCCTTACTGGCAGAAAGTGAGCTGATTTTGTCAACCTGTCGGCAATTACCCAGATCGAATCATATTTACAGCTGGTACAAGGTAAACCTACTACAAAATCCATATTAACTACCTCTCATTTCCATAAAGCCATGACTATATCGTGTGTCAGTCCATCTGGTTTCTGATGTTCAGCTTTCACCTGTTGGCAATTAGGACACTGAGCTACGAATTCTGCTATCCCCTTTTTCATTCTGGGCCACCAGTAAACCTCTTTTACATCATGGTACATCTTTGCCGAACCTGGATGGAGAGAGTAACGGGCATAGTGTAGCTCTCCCATAATTTGCTGGCGAAGCCCTACAATATCTGGGACATAGAGGTGATCTCTATATCTCAAAACACCGTCCTCGGTTACCTGGAAATCTGTCACTTCCCCTCGCTGAACCTTATTTCTAAGTTGAACCAGACTGGGATCTTCATACTGCCGTTCCTTCACTTCCACAACCAATTATGACACTGCGGTATTCTGGATTACCGCTCTATTGTCTCCTGATTCTATTATACGAACGGCTACACTGGCTTGCCGATGCAATTCTTGGGCCAATTCCTGCTTCTCGGGCTATAGATGTGCCAGACTTCCCATAGATTTACGGCTAAGGGCATCTGTGAC